>JANRGV010000062.1:38035624-38051296 GCA_024734035.1 Alethe castanea
CCAGTGGGAGAGTATGAGCTAGGACAAGGATTGCCATTATATAAACTCTGAAATGATACATAAACAAGTGGGAAATGGAGAGTTCAAGCAATGAAGACAAACTAAATCACTCAAATTCAGAAAGCTTGCTTTTCAACTCTCTAATTTACTTTTAAATTGTCTTACTTTTTAGTACATTAAGATCAACTGTTTGAGCTAAGAATTCTTACTGAGCTTTAAAAGTAAGACAGAAGAAGATATACAGTGTAATGCTTCCAATTTACATTAAAGTCTATGCACTATTATCTTCTTATTATCTCCTAAAGATTTTTCCAGGCATTTAATTAACATATGACAAGATACCCAAGATAGTGAGAAAAAAATCACCATTTAATGTACTATCTATAGCCTTTCAGAAGTTAGTTACCCATTGTTTTTTCTCCTAATGCACTACCTAGTGCACATCTATTATTCTATTTTAATAGCAAGGCGCTGTCACAGAAATAAAAGGAACAGAGTTCTCCAGGTACCTACATTACATTTGGTAATTTGATTCCAGCACAGTGTCTTTCAAAGTCAATGAAACATAGGTAAAGCTTGGAAGGTTTCACCCATGGACTCTGCTGTGACAAAGGGTGCTGGTACCGGCCCTCCTGCCAGAGCGCTGGGCAGGACTTGAGTCCCAGAGAAACCCCAGGGAGGCACAGTTAAAATTAACTTTAAATGAACACAACACTTACAAACAGCCTCAGAACATCTCTAGAAAGGTGGTGGAGCAATTTCCAGGGCCCCAGGATGTGGGCACTGCCCATGGGGTCTGTCAGGGCAGGGTCTGTTCCACCACCCCAGCCAGGTGCAGGCGGCTGGGGCTGGGCCCAGGTTGGGACAGGTTGTGGGGCTGAGGCTGGGCAGGGCTGTGGGGAGCTGGAGATGGGCCCTGCTGCAGCTGCAGCATTGCTGGGGCTGGGACTGATGGCTCTGGAGGGTTGGGCAGGAGCAGGCAGGCCTGGTGGTACCCACTGACAATAAACACCCCGTGCCCCATTTTCAGGGATCCTCAGTCTTTTGCACACATTCCCTGGATACAGGCCAATTAGACTTCCCCACTTTCAGCCTATTCCAATTCAAACAAAATTTACCCTTGAACAAGTAGCAGGATATATTAGCATGCTTCACACTTAAATTTTATGCATCCCCTTTCTACCAAACTCATGAAGCTCTCTGAGCTGCTGATCCGAGGAAGATCTGTGCGTTCTGCTTTACTAATGTGGCAGGAAAAGCCTGCAGCAAGTACAAAAAAGCAAGACGTGCTTTAGGATGAAAAGACACTGTTTAAAGCAAATTCTCCCATCAAACAAGAGTCTCTGTTTCTTAATAGCCCCATATCTAGTGCTTTCCACTGCATAAAATCCCTCACTCTATTTTTTTTTCTCTTCCTTAGAGAAAGGTAGCCTAGTAGCATTTTCCTACTGCTCATCTCAGCAGTCACAGAGTCTTGATGGGAAAGAACCTCTGGAGATAATCCAGTCCAACCCCCCCACTGCTCAATCAGGGTCAGCTACAGGAGGTTGCTCAGGGCTGCTGCATCTAGCTGAGGTTTCTATATCTCCAGGGATGGAGACTCCACAGCTTCTCTGGGTAACTTGGACCAGTGTTCAATCACTCTTAAGTTTAAAAAAAGTTTTTCTAACATTTAAACAGTTCCTGTCTTTCAGTTTGTGCCCATTGCCTCTTATAGCCTTTGTGGGCACCACTGAGAAAAATCAAGCTTTATCTTCTTTACTCCACTCCATCAGGAATGCAGAGACATTAATCAGATAGCTTGAGTCTTCTGTTTGGTAGACTAAACAGTCCCAGCGCTCTCAGCCTCTTCTCAGATGGCAAATGCCCCAAGTAAGTCCTTAACCACCTTTGCTGACTCACCCCAGCATGTCCATACCCCCTACCTCCGAGGCAAGCTCAGAACTGTGCTTGGTGCTCCAGATGTGTCTCCAGTGCTGAGTGGAGGGGAAGGATCACCTTCCCCTTATCTACTGATACTACTTTCCCTGATGCAGCCCAGGAGATTGCTGGCTGACTTTGCCACAAGTATGCCTTGCTGTCTCACGTCTATCTTGCTATTCTCCACAAAACACAGGTCTGTTTCTGCAAAGCCACATTCTGACCGGCCAGCTCCCTGCCTATGCTGATGCATGGGAGCTCGTCCAGGTTCAAGACATTTGCATCTGCCTTTGTCAAGATTCATGAGCATCCCATTGGCCCATTTCTCCAGGCTGTCTGACTTGCAGCACAACCATCAGATGCATCAACCACTCCTCCCAGTTCTGTGTCATTTGCAAGCTTCCTGAAGATACACTGTCCCATCATTCAGGTCATTAATGAAGATGTTAAATAGTATTTGTCTCAGTGTCAATCCCAGTGACTGAACTCCAGCTGGACTTCATCCCGCTGGTCAACCCATCAGCTCAGGAAATCAACAGTTTTCAGTCCACCTCATTGTCCACTTACCTAGCTTGTAATTCATCAGCTTGTCAATGAGGATATTAGAAGAGACAGTTTCAACAGTCTTGTTAAAATCAGGATAAGCATCATCTGCTCCTCTAACCACATCTACTGAGCCAGTCATCTCATCATAGGAACTTATCCAGCTGGTCAAACATGATTTGCCTTTCATGCATGAATCCATGCTAACTGCTCCAAATCACCCTCTCATCCTTAATATGCTTTGAAATTATTTCCAGGGGAATTTTCTCCTGGAATATTTTTACTCATCTCTCTACATAGAGAGCTGGCACAATATCTCACTGCCTTGGGTCTTCTGCAGGACTGTTAACATTTACAGCACCACCAAGTCTTTGCTAGATCTAGTATCAGTTCTGTTCTCCATCCTTCTCACCTAGAAGAATGGAAAGACCAAACCTTTTCCAGCCACATCATTCAATTTTCCATTGAGCTCAGAAGCAAAAAGTACCTGTAACAGTCTGCACCAGAGAATAACTACATTTCCAGTTCTCATTTCTTGGTGAAGAAGGGAAAATCTAAATGCTTCCTACTTTGGAAAAAACCTGAAACACCTCACAATCTCTCATTCCTTGAAAAGGCAAGAAGGAAAGAGCAATAAGAAAAAACCTGGATTGCCAAGTAGTTTAAAGAGATAAATCTTACCAGAAAATACCAATGCCAAGTAACATAAACTTGGGAGGTAGAGCCAAGCAGTTCTACATTCAAACTTAGTACCATTTCCTCACACTCTTAGGTCCAGTTCTACAAGATTTCACTTTTCTGTACACAATTAAGTATGTCTGCCCTAGCAAAGGCAACAAAATGCCACCTTGAACACCTAAATTAAGAGCAGTACTATTCATGCATTTGGGATTTTTTTTTCAACCTGCAGATCAAAGTGGCCTTTGATCTCATTTTTCATATATATATAATCATTCAGTGTGAGCCCATATTAATCCACCTATTTAGTAGTCTTAAAATGCTTTAAAGGACTGGGGAATGCTGACCAATTTATCAAGTGACCCAGGAGTTATGAAGAGCTCCTCTGACCTCTGTATTATGTGAGAAACCTCTGGAAGTCCTGTCCAGGCTGGTCCCAGCCATTAGGCTGAAGGCTGGACTCTTAGAAGGTGCAAAGAGGGAGCAGGTGAGCACAGGTAGAAAAGGAAGAGCCACTTCAGTTTTTCTCCAAGGCTTTTACCCTGTTTCAGATGACAAGTGCCACGTACAACTGTGAAATTATTTTATAAAGGAATATAGACACTACCTTTAAAGCTGATCTGAAGGTCTGTCATCAGACTACACTGATTTATTGAAACCAAGGCCCTCCACAAGAAAGACCCAAACCATCCATCAGGAACACATCTCAGATTCTGGGTGAACTTTACAGTTAAGAGCAATATGAAAATGTTTCTCTTCTCTTATCTTGCTGAAGAGTACCCATCTAACTCACAAAGGTAACAATCCTACAAGAAAAAGATCCAGGAGAGTGTCTGAAATATCTGCTGGATCTTACACAATCAATGCAAGTTCATGAGCCACTAAGACACCAGATAATCTAAAGCATGTCATTACCCTCTTTCTCTGTGTGTCACAAAAACTGGCTCTAGGTTTTCCTCACCACTGCAGATTAAAACAGTATGAGAACCCAGCTTTCCTTATAAGCAGCCTTTGCATGAAGCTTCCTTCTTTGTAGCACTGTGAACAATTTTTTCAAGCATCTGGCACTTGACAGCTCTTAAAGAAATTTTCAATGTAATAGCTAAGCAGTAAGGAGGAAAGGTGTTCGAATTTTTTTTCTTCCTTAAAGAAGAATTCCCAGTTTTAAAAAACCCAAATCTCAGATTTCCTTAGCACCTTCAGTGGAACTACCAGAAACTTTTCTTCATTCTTGCTGTGATACATGGGCCTTCCTTCTGATATACGTGAGAAAGAGATGCACACTACACTGCTCAAACTAGCAACAAGTGAAAATCACTTGAGTTTTCTCCTCTCAAGACCTCTGCAGGTTCCCTCATTCTGTATATTTAAACACTCTCCATTTATGTTACTCTATCATTTGTTTGTGTATGTGTGCCTTTCTCTGTGTACCACAGGATGGCAGCAAACATTAGAATATATAGAAAACAGCTAGGCCAGTGACAAAATAAGAGTATTACAGTGGTTTTATATATATTATTGTTATTTGAAACAAAAATACTAATTCCTGAATCCCAAATGCACATGCAAAAAGCGTGCACATTTTCTCAGGCACATAAACACAGTATTGCGTGAATTGACACCATAGCAGGTCAAAGGCATTTACAAAAATACTGTTTAAGGGAAACAAATTACATGGGATGCCATTACAAAAACTAACTCTTCAATTGAGAGAATGTTTTGTTTGATCCAAAGTAAATAATAATCAGCAAAATTGAGATGGAATACAAATTTGTGTGGAATGACAGTAAGTTGCAATTGAGTAGGATTATATTGCTTAAATGTGTTAATATTGAAAAGGCATCCATAAAAACTAAGCCAGAGGGAACAAATTCAAAAATCATCTCAAGAGACAAGTACTCTTTCTGGTTCAGGTATATTAAATATGCATGCAAAATGTTCTACATAGACAGGTTCATTTGATTGAGGGCACCTGCCACAGGCAAACATTTTTTAGAATTAAGTAAATTGTGTATATATCTTGCATGGAGTTCCCAATTCGTGTCTCAAAAAACTTTTTATTAAGCCTTCTCAGAATGAGGAGCTCAAAAAGAAGAAGGAAAAGAGGACAATGTATATGGAAAAAGCACCAAACAATCTAATAGTGACATTTTCAACTTTTCATGTGAGCTGTAGACTTCAAAAGTGGATATTGGAAAGTCTATATTTATCATTATTATAAAATTAAAAACTAAGAAGCAATGAAGAAAACATCAAAATCCAATAAAAACATTTTTAGAATGGGGCCACAGGCAAGGTTTTAATATAATTTTTGTAGAACCACCTTTAATTGAAAATTATGAAGTAGTTTGAGAGGAACTTGTTCATACAGTTCCTAGTGACGAAAGGCTTGATAAAAAGATGCTACCACTGTGCAAAGTTATTCTCTCTAACCCTTCAAGAAGTTTGAAAAGTTTTATAGTAAATTTAGATTAAATATTTATTTTTAATTCATGCCACATCTGTCTCTGCTTCTAAATTTTTCTGCTGTCTTCCCACCTTACCATTTTGCTTCTCCGTCTGATGCCAAACTAATCAAGAGACATGCTACAATAGTTATAGGCTATGTCAATTGTTTGCAATGCACCTCTTCCCAAAAAGATAAATGAACCTTATTGGAGGAAGCTATAAACTGACATGACTCACTCTGATTTCAAGACTCCAGCTAATCAAACTTGCGACCTTTGCACTGTGACAGCTAGACTTGACACTCTATCCTGGCTGTCCCCTTAGAAAAGCATGATAAATTTTGTGATCACTGGACATAAAATCAGAGGGAGGGTGGGGTATGCATGTGGCAAAATTGTTCCTAGGGGATTAGGAAGGAATGTGAAAAGAAGAACTGGAAAAAAGGCTTATGCCTTTGTCTCAGGCACAGAGCAATTTGTTTGGCAGATATTTTGGCTGGCCAAAGGAAATTTATAGCCATCTGTTTTACACTTTCTAAAGAAACTTTTAAAAAAATCATATCGGATGCAGGGGGGGAAAGTGACTTCTGGGTGTTACCTGCAGCTGTGCTTCTCTACTGTATATCTGATTGTGTTATAGCCATGGCATTTTCCCTCAAAAACTATAGGATAACCATTGTACTTGGCTGTTCTTTTTTAACCTGCTGCCAACTCCTGGCTGTACAATGAGGCAATTGCAAGTGCACAGCTAATAGCCTAGTCTGTACAGCCTTTCCTCCCTTCAGGCCACTCTCATCCCACAAATACAAATAAAGTTCTGAAAAAATGAACCTTTCCTATAGTCTTTTCCAACCTTTTCGCTGTAAAAATAGATTGCAGCCATGCTTATGTCACATTGTTGCTGAGCAACCTTTTTACCCCCCCTCCCCCCCTTAATCTCCCTGTTCTCTAATATCTTATTGGTCTTCACCACGATCAGTCTGCAAACTACGACTCACCAGTCAGAAGCAGCACTGCCTGCTAGGCTTGCAGGACACTCTGCCCTTCAATGATTACACAGGCTTAGGGAGATATACTTTATAGAGTAAGCAGAGACAGGATGTTGACCTAGAGGGGAAAAAAAGGCTAATGGAAAACATGAGGGACAAGGAGAGAAGTCAAAGTGGGGAGGGAAAGAAACAAAAAAGGTCCTCTCTCTTGAGGAAGCTTACAAAAATAAAATAAAATTTAGATCTCTAATCCCTTCCCCTTCTGTCAAGGTTGGCCAAGAGGAATCAATGACTTTTTCATAGTCTCTCATTTTCCCCAATGAGCTCTGGACAAGGATCTCTCTTTGAAAGAATAAGGATTGTCAGGCAGAACAGCAAGGACTCATGGCTGAGCTTTGGAAAACCTTATTGTTTGAGAGGAAATGACCAGGAAATGAAGCTTGCAGGCACAGCATTCACACACACAGTCATTTGCGTGAATGGGCTCAGCAGATGAACTTCCAGCAGAGTAGGGACACCAATGGGTAAAGCCTAGAGCCTATTTGGAGATGAACTTAGGTGCTTTTGGAAGTCATGAGTTATTCAGCCTTGCCTTCAGCTGCTGCCCTACAAGAGGGTGGGTTTCCTGTAAAGCCTACATCCTAGCTGCCATCTCTTTGCTGATGTCTGGTTTACCACAGGAAATCTAAAACCACATTACATGTATGCCTGTGCTTTGGTCCCTAAATCAGTCCTCAAATATCTGACTTCTATTCAAATACCTTCACTTTTATTTGGTTTAATGAATGATGGGAAAAAAAAAAAATATCCCTCCTAGAATGCAGATATCTGCATTTATATCCCTGCCAGAGGGTAGTACACCTTGCATCTGTGCTGTTCTTATTTTTATTGCGTCATGATTCAACCTTCCCAGGCAGTTCTGTTCACTGTGACAGAGAAAGCTCAGCAGGCACTAGTAGACTAGGACATGTCCAGAGAGAGAAACCTAACACCTATCACAAATTATCTCTGAGTGTTAGGCTATGGAAATACCACTAGATTCTGAGGCAAGATTTTGTACGTTCTTTCCAAAGGTTTAATCCAACTCAGTGGGCCTTGTGACTAATCTGTCATTCCATCTCTACAACCTCACATCATCTCAGCTGACTTGAGGTCAGAGCCAAGAGATTACCTGACAGTGTTTAGGTTAGTCAGCACCTCCCAAATCAGCAGCTGATGGGAGTGTTGCCATGAGCAGACCTATGAGCAGAGCTAACAGTGAGGTGAGTACTGAAATACCTTTACCTTTCCAAATAAAAGATTGCTCAAACTTCAAGAGAGAAGTCCTTTGCCTATTTAAGGTTTAGTTGTTAGTTTTAGCAGAAACAGTGAAACACTACAACAGTTCACATAAGCTTCTTAATGTAGAGGAATCACCATCTACTTTTGTTCATGTATTAGTGATTCCTAGTCGATCCAGAATGAAGTGGCACTACATGTAAGCTGTCATAGTTACAATGAGCACAGGAAATTTCAGCGAACAGATAATCAGGAGCTATTCCAGATTGCTTTCTTCCAGACTGCATCAGAAGTTTAATTTCAGTATTTTACAGTGAAATAAAAACAACATATCACAGTAAAATGATAGATTTTGTTCAACAGCATTAGCAAGGAGTAATAATATTAACAATGATGAACCTTTTTCTCATACAATTAAGGAGCTAAAGATGACAGATACAATCAGCTACTCTAACCTCTTCAGCTATTCAATGCACTAAGAAAAGCAAATTTAGATTTGCTTTCGGTCAGCAGTAAGGACATTATAAAAAAAATCTAAATATAGAATATGACCTTGGACATCAGGATCACAAGAGGTCTCTGTTTAAAATTAACTGGACATATAAAGGAAAACTCCACAACAGATTTCTACAATTAAAACAGATAGCTCAGTTAAAGTCTATTAGAAAAATCAGATAGATTGAGCATGTCAGGGACTTGAATGTGAAGTAAGTCTGGAACTTCTCCAAGTCAGAGGTACCCAGAGCATAAATTGCAAAATTGTATTTTCAGTAATTATGAGGACTTGTGTTATGGGGCACCATATCTGCTAGATGAATAACTACCTGGATGGAGGTGCATAATAAGAGTAAGGTGAAAACCTACCAAGTAATGGAAAATAGGGTGAAATGGTAAAGAATGAGATCTTCCTAATACTAGAGATCAAGAAGGCAAAGGATAAATGAAAATAATAAAAAAAAAATCAAGACAATATATACTTTGAAATATAAACAAGAGAATGAAGACAGAGTAAGAAGAGGCACATTGCAGTTGGCACAGTGCAAAAACTAACACAAATATGGTCTCAGGTGAATGCTTTGTCTGCATTACCTGTGACATAGGGAAACAAACTTTGCAAGTAATTCAAAAGTCTAATGTACCCCAGAGTCAGGGCACAGGTAACCAGGCCAGGTTAAAAAAAAATGGAAAAAAATATTGAGGAAATGCTGAAGGCAGCATATAGCAAGTGTGTCTCCATTCATACTACTGTAAAATGAAGGTATCAATTCCCGGTTGTTTATATGGTTACAAAACAAAGCTACAGTTTACAGTTGGAGACTTCCAGAGTGATTCAAACTATGTAAAAGAATAAAAAAAAATTTCCAGAAGCTGACTGATGATTTAAGCCAACTGAAGTGCCATACACTTCATTAAAATTACCTTCACAAGATCTGGAACTATTTTAGGAGACAGTAGAGTTTTTAAGTGTCTAAAGCATCTTGCTTTTTTTCTTTTAAAGGTTTATTTCCATGAAGTATCTTGAGTTAAATATATGCCTTTCCCCTGACTGTTTCAGATTAAATAATAAAGTGCATTTATTATGGAGGAAAAAAAACCCCTTGGGGTGGGCTGAGGGTGATATCTGAAGAGGCCTTTTTCCAACTGTCAACATTTTGAAGCTGAGTAATAACGCAGCCTTGGGGTTGCCATGGGAACGTGTTTCATTTCCTAGGTGACAGCAGTTGTATGTCGTCACCAGTGAACTGCACTGACTCTGGAAGTATGTCAAGTTTCCTTCAGACGTTGGCATCCCAGTCTCTAACCTGGCTCCCACAGGACCCAACCACTCATCCCCTCCTGGGAAGAACAGCCCAGTTTGGCCAGGGCAGGACTGGGGTCTGAGATATCCTGATCTAGACCCTAGCAAGACCAAACTCACCCATCCCCTTGGTACTCCCCCCCACTGCCTTATGAACCTTCTACAGGCACAGCTTCATTCTCACTTGAGCAGCTCCAATCTCCAACCCTTTGGCCCTGGATAAGCCCCACCAGCAAGGCTTCCAGTACCAAAAATCACCCAAATCCTTGTGTTACATTAGTAACACATTATTTAATTAACTACTGTGGAATCACCCTGACTAATAGTCAGCCTCTAAAATATAGACTTAAGATGTTTTTTTTTAAACCTGGAACTTCAGGTTATATGACTAAAGACCCTTCTTTGCAGCACATAGGTTCCCTAATACAACTTCAAGGCCACCAGCTGCACAGTATGACCAGCAGGATTCACTTGCCTGTGAACACTAGGGAGGGCAAATATAGTAAAATAACTTCTCCCTAACAGCTCCTCAGTGCTCATGCACTAGTCCAAAATAAGCAACTCTGATTCTGTAATAATTATTCTGCTCTGGAAGTAGGGTGATTATTTTATTCTGGGATAATTACTCCATTTCCAAAGTGAAATAATAGTTATAGAATAAAATCATTTTTATTTTGGAATATTTCATCCACATGTGGGAGTTATTCTAGAACAGCTAAATTATACCCTCGTATTTAGAAGGGAACAGTCCTGCCAATCAATTTTCCTCATGCAGGCGAATCCTCAAATCATCATGCTTTAGAAAGGAACAGTGCAGAAGTTGTCATTGCACAACTGGAGACCCCTACTGTTTAATTTCAAGAAGAACCTGCCATCACCTACAGTAACTCTGGTAACTAGTTCCCCTAAATCATTTAGAGAGGAGTCAATAAAATAAATTACAAGTATATCAAGTGATGTTTCAGATCATGCTGCAAATATTACTGGTAGATGAACCTCATCATATGATTTGAAAATAATATCCATGTCATTGAATGCCTTCTCCCCACTCACATGGTCAGGAATTGCTGCCAAGGATGGCCCTGGTCTACATGCAAGAGGTAAATGTGGGTAGAGGAATATGCCAGCAGCTGTAGCAGCACTTGATTTCTGACGGAACTGGGGGCATATCCCAGACTGTGCAGCTACTGTGCTATTTGTTCTAGGGTAACCACCTTAGACAGAAATTTAAATTTAAAACTGTTTACTTGAGAATGCATTCAAAATCTGTTTTGACTTTGACCACTGTTTTCTAACATATACAGCTCTAAAGAAATTAAGAAAGGAGTTCAATGGGCATTAAGCTAGGCAAAGAAGTCAGAAGGCTCAAAAGTTTAGGTTCCCACAGCAACAGTAATTCAAGATACAGAGCGAGCATAAATTAACAGTTATTGGAAATGCTGCATATGTGCAGTGTGGCCATGTTAACATTGCTATGGGAACCTTAACTTTTGAATAGATAAGCATACTACCAAAATAAAAATAATACAAAAGAAATCATTACAGATTTTGCTGGAAAATACTGCATCCAATTCCTCATCTGAAATCAGCTGACACAGAGCATAAAGATCCTAAACACTCAAAAATCCAAACAGGTGAAAAAATAATCTCTAAGAACAGGGGAAGCAGAGGAATAACTACCACTGACACCAGTGCTGCATCTTTACTTTAAATTTGAATTTATAGTCAAGCAGTATGCAAAATCTCCAAAATTAAAACAGATGAAAAAACAGAAGTTCATGTACAGCTATCACCCTGCCCTCTTTTCCTCACAGATTTTTCATACATTAAATATTTTGAAAAACAGAGTGGAAATTTGCTACTGGCTTTAGTCTTTTCCAGCACATTTCAATTTAGGGAAAAAAATGAAGCTATATTCTGATATACACTTATTTAGTAGCTGCAAGTCTGGATTGACTCTCTCACATTATTCTAATTAAACTCAAAGTGTTCATTTCAAAATAGCATGATTTGGTCAGGTCTTTGGCGATGAAAGTTTTGGTATTTTCAAAAGAACCTAGTGGCAGTAGGCTACTACTGCAGCCTTACACTCTAGGAGACTGGATGTCCCTTCAGGGTTAAAAAAACCAGTTCTACCACTCCATTCAATACTCAGTGATGCATGATCTTGGGCAAGCCAGACTTACTTCCCTAAGCTTCATTTCCTTGAGCTGTGAAGCAGGGATAAGGACACTCACATCCCTTTTGATGCACAGGTCCAGTGCGTTAACTAAGTGGCTTTTCTCTCCTGTTTAAAACAATAACAAAATCTTCAAGGCAGTCTTTTTACAGTATTTGAACAGAATTCCAGCAGCATCGAAAATAATGGCTCTGCCAACTTTTCATCTATAAAAAGAAAAACTAAAAGCTCTTTTCTGCCGCTCCAGCTTTTCATTTGGCATATATGGTTGGTCCCATCCAAAATCCTGTTGAACAAGTTTCTTCCCTGGAGTGACTGCAAGATCACCAAGTATTTTGGACCAAGAAACAGGGCAAGTTTCAGAGTTCTGGAACTGCAGAACCAAGATAAATAGTGTTCTCCAGTCCAAGTCAATGCAAAAGGCTTTCTTGCTGATATCCTGGCAAGCATGCCTTGAATTGTACTAACATCAGCAGGATTTCCTTGCTCATAGCAAAAGCAGGATATTGGCTTTGAAACAAGCCACTCAGTTCAAAGAGACCCTAATCTAAATTATTTGAAGTGACTCTGATTTCTTGGCATTTGCAGCATAGACTTAATGAAGATTACATGGGCCTATCACTTGAACATGTGCTCTGTGTATCATTAAGATTCTACTCAGGCCATGAACTTGAGTTTCCCTAGAGTGATTTAGAAAAATAGGAAAACAAACTAACACTGGTTAGAATAATGCTTTTACAAAATCAGAGATGTATGTTTCAAATAGGTAGTGACATCTCTTGCTAGTATATGTGAAACGGACGGAAAATTTTGCCCAGTATACTCACGACTGAATTTCTCACAGGAAAACACTCTATTATTTGGTCAAAATTAAAGAGTTTCTACTCCTTTATATACACTGATTCCTTATGTTCTTCCTCCACTAGGCAGGGTACTGTATTTTCTAGACTGGAAGAAACAAGACTTCCGTGAAAACCACCTAAGTAACACAAAGTTTAGGTGACAGAATTATATTTTCAAACTGTACTTAAGTTGTTGCATGAGAAGAACTGAAAGCATGGTTTAATTGAAGCCCCTGTAATCTCAAGATGTTTGCAGCTATCCTTCAACAAACTGCCAAGTGCTTTAATCACCAGCTGCCTTCTTTGTTTAGTCACCTCTCATAAATGGTAACCTGCACATATTTCAACCTCCACACCTCTATGTCCAGTATCCTGAAACCACTCTTGTGCTGTAGCCAGGACCCTCACCATCTCTGCTCGCTTTAGATCCTGCCCAGCCTCACAGCATGAAGGACACTTCTGTCTGGATAGGCTCCAATGGTGTCCAAAACTCTGATTCGTTTCTGAGTCAGCTCCATTCCTAATCGCTCTTGCTATGTGGCTTCTCCAACATCCTCTGAAGCTCTACTGTTGAATCCAAATTATCTTCCTTCAAAAATTACAGCAGCAAAAATGTAGTTGTATATTTATTCACTCAGTCCATGAAGTGAGAAAAAAAGGCATCATGGTTTCTAGTGAAACTAGTAAGTTATCTTTAAATTATTTAACATATCTTCTGTTCATCAAGAGATCTTCAATTACTTTTGTTAGGCATTTAGGTGGTAAATTTTTGAAAAAATATTCCCACACCTCATGAACTTAACTCTGATTTACTGAGAACATTTCTACCCTTACCGACTCCTATTTATGACAGGTGGGAATTATTTAGCTTGGTTTTCTGGGATAGCAATGGGAGTCACCAAACAAGAAGATCCTTCCAGGTACTTTATGTTTTTATTAGAATAGCTATCAGCTTGTCACAGTTTTATCATCACATTTCTAACTACAGAAACTATCTCTGCTGTTCAGCATGTTTTTAGCCATTACTTGCCCTATTCACTTCAGCATCTGGTGTTGCTATGAGTCAAAAAAAAAAAAAAAAAAAAAAAAATCAAGATTATTTAGTACATCTCTTCCAGTTCCAGATTCCAGCATCAACCTCAACAACATTCTAAACTTGGGTAAAATCTACTCCCTATTAGCTCTTGCTACCTCTAATAACCATCATACAGCATTCAAACATTTAAATTAGACAGACAACTTTTTCTCTTACCCTTAATTTCCTCTTTCCTTTTGACCCTATCTCTTGCCAAATATAAACAAAAGTCGTTCATGACTGGTTCAAGCTATTCTCCCTCTCAATGGCATAACATGGTAAGGACTAGAGCACTAATAGTGAAGGAGTCAGGTTATATAACCACAACAGTGCCTCCTGGCTAGATGCAGATGAGTTTCATTTACAACCTGATGCCTTGTCAAAAGATCCGTATCCTGTAGGCAAATCATTATGCTAATTTGTTTTATTGAATATCCAAATTCATCACACTCTAAAATGCTAGCCAAAAAAATTGTTTCTGAAATGTCAACGAGATTAAGCTCAGCCTAGATGTTTCTGTTTAGGTAATAGTAAATGCACACTGACACATATCTTAATGTACACAAGTTCTAATGAATTGTGTGTCTAAGGAAACTGAAAACATCTGCAAGTCAACTTTACAGGTGACTCAGTGCAGGTTTGCTTCCCTTCAGGTCTCATTTCATACTGCTTTTTTAGAGCACAGGGATGCTCTAAAACACTTCAGAGAAAACAGCAAGGATTGTGCAAAGTCCAGGTAAAGTTTCCATTCCCTGTATCATTTTATTGTAAATTTTTTTTGTTAGTGAGATGTTGAATCTCCTTTTCCTTTACTACTGCATTTGGAGATCATAAGCAAAGAAGATTAATTAAGGAGGACATGCACAATATCACACTAGTCAAAAGATGATACATAATTGCTGACTGAAGACTAGTCCTAAAATCTGCTACAAACCAAGTCATGGTACTTTGTCGGCAGAATACCATCAAATTTATTAAAATCAAATTCTGCTTTAAAATGAACTATGCTGACTATATCTCAGACAGTTATGCCTGCAGACCTGCACCTGTCACATATCTACTTGATGAGAAAAGGACCAAAAAAACCTTCAAATATAATGTTGCTCTTTACATACTAAATCTTTGCCCATTTCTACTGCTATTGAAGCCCTCAAGGCAGTACATTTTTCTCTGTGTGATAGCCCAACCCTCCTCTGTATTTACACCACCTCTCAAATTTCTGTGATCATTCATCATTTCATCATTACTCCCAACTTCTGTGCCAGAGGTCAACATCAAAACATTACTTGCTGGAGGCCCAAGACCTCGTGGAATTCCCTTAGCAGGTCGTCATAGAGCAAATCTGGGTTTTCCCTCTTTGTCTCTGCCTGCCACCCTCCCAACTTTAGATCCTTTTGTATTGTATAGTATCTGGTTTTCATCTTTCCTTCTGTTCAACCAAACAAACATTCTCTATGTGGCACTGTACTAAAAATTCAGCTTTACTGCCTTTGGAGATAGCAGCAGTATTTCCCTCTCCATTTAGTGTGTACAGATGTCCATCTAGCCACAGAAGAGAACAGCTATCAACTGGGTGAGCAGATGAGAGGAAAAGCATTCCCAGACAAGATACCCTCCCAAGTGCCACTCACTAGTGGCAGCTGTCACCTCCCTTTCCACTCTTACCAAACCCATCCTTCCTGTCCTGCATGAAAAAAGGCATGTTGCAGCAGCCCTCACTAAATGGGAGGTGCAATGTGTGATTACTTTGCACCTCTCCTTCCCCAGAAACCCAGAACCCAAACCCCTCAAAGCATCAGAGTTGTCCCTGTTCAGTATCAAATGATGCCACCTCCAGGCAAGGTCCTATTAACAGCAGAAAGTCAGATACCAATAAAGCCAAAAAAAAAAAAAAAAAAAAAAAAACAACAAACAAAAAAAGAG
>JANRGV010000062.1:38051396-38079674 GCA_024734035.1 Alethe castanea
AAAAAATAAAAAAAAAAAAAAAAAAAAAAAAAAAAAAAAAAAAAAAAAAAATCTAACCTAAAAAGAGCTGATCCTGCCCAAGCTGTCAGTAAGCAGGGGCTTTGGGCACAAGGAAGGATTGAGTCCCCCAATTGCAGTGTGAAAACAGTGAGACAGTTGGTTTTAATTATTTACCCATTCTAATCCTGTTCATTTTAACATTTAATTTAAAAAAAAAAAATTAAGGATTAGAACATATGACATTGACCTAGCCATGAACTACAACACAAGTACATTGCCCATTACAGTTATATTTTCACTGCCAATGTAATTTTCTGAATCCTTGCATTTTATCAAATGTTTGGGAGATTTTACCAAGACAAAAGAGAATTTTCCACATCCATCCCATATAAGTGATTGCTCTTAATAAGGATAAGCAATCTTATCTTGCACAACTTTCCATAAAACAAAGATCTCAAAACATCTGGGCTTTTTTACAAATTAAAAATAAAAAACTTCTGGTTGAACACACAAAATACAAAGATAAACCTACCCACCTTACAGAGATATTTCCATATGTTTGTTGAATACTTGGACTGTGAAGGAATCCCTCTTCTGATTATGCTGAAGTAACAGGCTCAGACTCCAAGCAGTCTGGCAGCATTGTTCAAAAAATTACTCTAGATCTGTCCAGTAGAGGGCAATGACATACACACACACAGTGAAAAGCTGAATTTGAAATGCACGCTTCTAAAAAACAAAACTAATGGTTTAAGATTTATGATTTAAGAAATCCCTATAGTTCTAAAGCATTAATGACTGTTTTATCTATAAGATTTATATTCAGGGGTATACAGATCAGTGTGCCCCATTTTAATGCCTCAAAGAACTTCCAAATTTAAAATTACACACTAATAATCTTTTGATGTTTTTGCAAAATTGACCACTATCTATATAGAAACAAGTCAGCCTTACATAAAAGAACAACATATCTTTATTTTATGTTTGGCTACAGGATAAATGGAAGAAAGGGTTTTTGTCCCTTCAGCAACACACATTTTAGTTGCTAAAAAACCTTCACTTTTTGTTTAAAATTTGTCCAGAAGGATACTGTTAAATCATTTTCTTCCTGTCACACACCCATCTACTACAAAGAATGCTCACAGCCATTAAATAAGATACTGTGTTTGCATGGAAAGCTGCTGCTGCAACCCAGCTGTGTCTTTTACAGTTCTCAGGGAATTTTTTTTTTTTTTTTTTTTTTAACTACACTTAGAAATAACCCAAAACTTCACCAGGGTCTGCAGCACATTTGGACTTGTAGGTGCAAGGAGGCTGGGGCTGGAGCACTGAACCACCCCTGACAGCTCCTGAGGGACCCCAGTTGCAAGGCAGGATTGAAAGCAGTGCCCAGCACCTCTGTCCCTCCAAGGACAAGAAGAGCCCTTCTGGAGAAAACCCACACATGGACACAAGCCACCACAAGTGCTTCTTTATGTCTTGTTGTGACTTGTTTCAAGTGCTGTCACCTCAGGTTATCTAGGCTCCCAAAACTTTCCACCACGGTTTTGTATGATCTCAGGTTACATTCTCAGATCTCCTACACCTGTGCTGCAGATACAGAGAGAACACAGCTGTTAAACACACCCACACTAGCAGGCATGAAAATGATGTGCAGCTCACAAATAATGGTAAATTTTCTGATTTTTTTTTTTTTTAAGTATGGCAAAGAATGGATCATGTCAACACATGTCATCATCTGAATAGTTTTTTTCCAGAGTATCCAACTTACTTGGCTGAATGTGGTAGTCCCTAGGGCAGCTGGTCAGGACCCAGAATTTGCTACAGAAGTCCTGCAGTACACTCCACTCCAGGATGGAGGAACAAGCTTCCCAAAGCCCAAAAGGACTGGCTGTTGCCAGAGTTAGCAGGCAGTGGGCGAGAACTCCTCCAGCTCCTTTTATCAAGATGTTCATCTCATGATCTACTGGTTTCCTAGCAGCTGCCACAGCTGGAAGTGCGAGAGAGTCCCCCAGGCTGAAGCAGCATGCACGGAGCAGCTGCCCAGTTCATAGAGTGTGAAGGCCCTGGAGCCTGCAGTGCAGACAGCAAGCCAGCAAGAAACTTGGATTGTGGTGAAAGCTCATCAAAGTGGAAACTTCTAGGACAGCTTTACACTTCATACAGTTTGGATTTGCCTGTGCAAAAGAGACTTTTTTAGAAGATCCACAACTCACTGTGATTTACACCTCGAAGACTGACTCGTCCATGTTGTATGGTAATCCCTCCCTGCCCTGGTCACATTCACCTCAGATGTTTTATATTTTCTTCATTATAGACATCTCAAAAGTGTTGGCTTTTGTAAATCAAAACAGCTGTTTGAAGAACTTGATTGAAGTTTTAGAGAAGTGCAGTTATGACACATGTATGTCAAATGGTTTACAGCCCTGGGTACAGCCTGTGTACAAAGCACTTGCAGCATTTATCAAGAGTGATGGACAAAAGAATTTTCTCATTATTAAAGGTAATTTGGGTTAAAAAGTTAACTTAATTTTTATAATTCTTTAAAAGAAGATGCCATTTAAACAAATTTAAACTCACTGAAGAATTTGCTTTATATGTTCTCAGACAAAAAAAAAGTTAACATACTGATTTTTCATGTTAGATATTGACCAAATGTGTCTATTTTAAGGGAAAAATAGACTTTGGTTTCTTTTTGGGGGGGCTTGGGTTTTCTTACTACTGTACTTTCTATATATGTTTATGGTACCATTGCAATAAGAGATATTAAAATCTTGTTATGAAACTGATATTAATGTGATTTAGCTATCAGAATGCTAGTTAAGTATTATCAATAATCTACCTGCTTCAAGGATGGAAACTACTAATTTTGATAGAATTAACATGTCTGTCACTATTGTAGGCTTACCTCACCTGGAAAGCAAAGTAACAAGATATATCTAGAAAGGATGTATCTACAAATAGCATATCACATCTTCCAACTTCAATCAATTTGTATCTGTCAACATACAGAGGGTTTCTGTACGCTTGGGCTTCTGTAAGCTTGACTCAAGGAAATCCCTTCATATGGAGCAAAACAAACATTTTAGCATTTCACGTCTGTAGCCCAGAAGCACCTGCACATTTTGCTTATAGGTTTGATTTTTTTTTTTTTTTTAATGCTATGAAGATCGTATCTCAAAGGCCTTTTGGCAAAGTATCAGAACAGAAAAAGACCCTAGCAAATAAAAATATGTCCTCTGTGATATAGAGGCCCTTGTCAGAAGGTAGCAATTACCATGAGCCACAACACCTAGGCTACATGAGCCAGATATGGAATTAAGGTGGTGTGAAGAGTCAGCATTCAGGAACAAAATACAGGAGGAATTTCAAGACATGCAGGTTACCCAGACAAGATGGCACAGGACAAAGCTCAAGGGTGCCTGTATGGAAGCCTGGCAAGTACACAGAAAGAGTCTGCAGCCAGCACACTCATACAGCACACAGGACACGCCACACCAGGAAGGCAGAGAGACACTTAAAGCCTTGCAGCACAGTTCCAGTACTTTTACTTTACAGACACAGAAAAAAAAATCAAAGGTGCTAGCAAGGAAAGCTATTTTGTGTTAACTGGATATAATTTTTTTTAATATAGTAAAATCATTCTACTGCTCTGCCATAAGAAAGCAATTCCCATGAGATTTCTGTCCTTGAGTCCAAAAGCAATCATTTTTCCTAACCCAAAACCTAGTGAACTATCTGCTTCTCAAGAAAAGGTACTTCCTGCTATAATTTATATACATTTTCCATACATTCTAATGAAGCCATTTATTTTCTCTAAGGCCAGTAACACACTAACATAAACTGTTGTCAAAAAGTCAGCAGCAGCTAAACCTCACCTGCAGTGTAATTTCCCATCTCTTACAGGCAAGCATAGAGCCTGGATGAGTCCTGCTCCCTGTCTCGGCTCACCCCCCACCTCAATACCCCAGGGAAATGAACTAAAGAATGCAGGTATGTAAGGAGCCAAATCAAGGGATGCATCCTCAGTTTCAACAGTCAGAAGGCTCAGAACATACATGACCCATAGCTTAGAGATGTGAGCCTGCTGACACTGCTCTGATGGCAGCAGAGCTTTGCAGGGCACAAACAACACAGACATGCCTGAGGCAGGAAGCCTCTAAGCATGCAAGTGGGCAGGCACAAAGATATAATTTTGCTGAGTGATGTCACATGAACCTAACAGGTGTGAGGAAGGCAGGCGATTCTCCAATTCCAGCAGCCAGCCTGGAAGGAGTCAATCACATCCAGTACAGACCAGCTGAGGCTGAAGAGAGCCCAAGTACAGAAACTGTCTCTCACTTGTGCATTTTGTTGCCCGAGTCGTGAGTGTGCTTTTAAAACTGTAAGGGCTTAGCAAGGTCTGTCAAAAGCCCCAGACAGTGGTTGCTGCAAAACATTCTTTCTGTGGCTGATTTTAGCTCTTTCAGACAAGTTCACAGATCCACTGAGCAAGGTAAAGATTTAAAATAATAAAAACAGTCCTTTTTTACTCCTCCCTGCAACTCATAACCCAACTTCAAATTTGAGATGCTGGACAGTTTTGCAATGAAGATCCATAGATACAGAGGTCCACTTTGGAACAAGACAGAACCTAGAAATATGTTCATCTGGACCTTCTTTTTAAAGCATGATACTTGCCTAATTACAGATTCAAGTGTTTTATGGTTAGTTCTGAAAATACCCTGCTAGCCTTAACCATTATTGTCTTAAGAACCTATTCAACTGCTTTTTTCTTTTTATATCACTAAAGCTGAATCAACAAGATTGCAGAGATCTGTCTGAGATCAGAGTAACTGCAGAGCTGAATTTAGCCCAGTGGTATTTTTGTTTAAAGGAACTGCACTGAATGGAGAAACACTGTACTCATGAGTGTTTTGGAAGTGCATGAAGGACAAACTCATTAAGCAAAAAAGCGGTACTTCTATCTAGATCTAGTAATTGTATGAATGGCATTTTAACCAGTTCATCTGGAGATGCCTTCAGTAACTACTGCTTTCTAAAGAGGTGTTTTTAAAAGACCTTATTACTATATCGGGGGTGGGGGAACGAACATAGCAATTGAAATATATGGAAATACATTAAATGTGACTAATGAAATTTATGCCTAAATGTCATATTTTCATCAATTCACAGAATTACTTCTCATTTCTTACACTGGATTTTAAGAAAAAAAAATAATCTCTGCACCTGCCCCCTCTCCCCAAAGGGAGCAAAAAATAATTTTAAAAGGCAAGATGAAGTTGTTAAATGCAATTCAATGCAAATCATAGAATAATTCAGCTTGGACAGGTCTCTGGAGTTTTCTAGTCCAACCTTTTGCTTAAAGCAGGGTCAAGCCAAGATCAGGGTTTTATCAGTTGAGTCTTGAAAACCTTCAATGGTGGAAGTTGAACAACCTGCCTGAGCAACCTGCCTCACTGCTTGACTGGCTTCAGACAGAAAAAGCTTTTCACTACAGCCAACCTAAACCTCTTGTTGTAACTTAGGTCCACTGTCTCTTGTCCTTCTGCCATACACTGCTCTGAAGAGCCTGGCTCCATCTTCTCAATAACCTCTTCTAGAACTGGTGGACTACTAATAGCTCCAGCGGCATCACCTCTTCTCTAGGCTGAACAAGCCAAATTTCTTCAGCCTCTCTTCACCTGCCATGTGCTTCAGCCACAGCCATCTTGGTGACCCTCCTCTAAACTCCATATAAATGTCTTTCTTGTATTTGGGGATCCAAAGCTGGACACAGCACCCCAAGGGCAGCCTAACAATTTCTGAGTGGCGGGACATAACCACATCCCTCTACCTACATGCCATACTTCTTTTACTATAGCCCAGCATGCTGTTAGCTGCTGCCTCCACTGCCGGGGCACGTTCCTGACTTATATGCAGTTTGTCTTCTACCAGGCCCACAAAGTTCTTTTCTGCCAAGCTGTTCCCTGGCCTGTATCGTTCCAAGGTAGGGTTCCACCCCAGGTGTGGGACTTGGCATTTGCCCTTGCTAAATTTCATAAAGCTCCTGCTGGCCGTTCCATCCAGCCTGTCTAGGTCCCTCAAGGGTGGCTCTGCCTTTAAGCATTTTGACTGGTTCCTACAGTTTGGTATCCTCTGAAAACTAAGAGCAAGCCCTCCATCATCCCCTCCAGGTCACTGCCAAAGCTATTCATTGACAGGTGTCAGAATAGACCCCTGTGGTACTCGGTTCAAACAGTCTTATTATGAGAACATATCCATCTGGTACATCCAAACTGTAAGCATTTAATAAGCAGGCAGGATTTCAAGGCATAAGATCATAAGTATAGCAGCATATCCAAATTTAATATTTAATAGAATAAAAATCAGCTTTTAGATTGTAAAAGTCAAAGAAATCAGCTTTCAGATTGGTATTTACATGACCTAACTTTAGCATTAAGCCTAGTTAGCACTGGCTCCCTTTTTAGTGAGCAGAGAAAAAAAGTCAGTAAAATCTGGGGTCCAACTGGTTGGACAGGTTAGCAGCTCTGCAAAAACAGATGTCAAACAGCAGGATGTTGACAAACTGGAGAAAGTACAGTAGTGGAGCACAAATGACTAAGAATCTTACTTAAATAGCTGAGGGTGCTAGAAGATACCCCAGGAGAGGCTAGAGGAACTGGGTTAGGTTACTTGAAAAGGAGAAAGCCAAGAGCCAATTGCTGAATTCAACAAGCTAAAGGCGAGTTTTAGGGAAGGTGGCATGAGAGTGTTCTCACAAGTGCACAACAAAAGAAGAGACAACTTGAAACAAATTGTGATGCTGGAAATTCTGATCCAACATAAGGAAAAAATTAATCAAAGTGGTTCAGCACTGATAAAGGTGCTCAGAGAAGCTGCAAACTCTTCATCCTTGGACATTTTTAAAACTCAACTGGATAGGCCTTGAGCAATCTGATCTAACTTGGAAGTTAGCCAAGATTTGAGCAAGGGGTTGGATCAGTGACTCTAAGAGGGCCCTGCTAGTCTAAATTTTTCTGTGATTCTGTGAGAAAGGCTCCTTCAGTGGGTGATTCATCTTGTCTTAAAATAGGTGTCTAAAATAGATTAGATGAATCACCATCTGGTGGTGCCTGTGTCTCGCTGAAAATATTCTCCACTGAATACAAAGGCAACCTAAGCTGACCAGCTATGATTAAATGTCTTACAGTGAGGCATCTGTAAATGAGAAGAGAAAGAGAAGAGAAAGAGAAGAGAAAGAGAAGAGAAAGAGAAGAGAAAGAGAAGAGAAAGAGAAGAGAAAGAGAAGAGAGAAGAGAATCATCATTAGTGACTTGTGCCCCAAAATGATAAAATTCTTGCCTTGTTTATGTATTACCCCTTTAGGGCATGAACCACTTCCTTAATAACCAAACTCAGTTGTGGGAGAAGGTGGACAAAACCCTCATGTAACACATAAAAATTAAAAATTAAAGTAACTTAGAGTTAGAGCTGCACAGCTATCTTAAACACTTTGTTGCCATATGAGCAATTCCCTTCACAATGCAATGGGTACAGTTTTATGATTGGGATTATATTACAATATATAATACTTTGGTCTTCAAAGACAGCTTACAAATTAGAAGCTGATAGGATGGTTTTCCCTAGCATAAAGATACTTCTATCTTCTATCCATCTTCACAGACCATAGTGGATAACGAAGAGTGAGTTTAAATATCCAGGTCATATATTTCTTAAAAATATTACTGGTTATTATTGTTGTTGTTATTATTATTGTTGTTGTTGTTATTATTAACTGTAAATATTTAAAAACACAGTTTAGAGCAGTCTGAAATGTTCATTGACAAGAAAAGCTACAGATATTTAACAGAAGTAAGTAGAAACCATTGAAGTTGCAGGTATTTTTTTGGTCCTTGGAAACAGTATTTAGCTAGAAAACATTTTTTTTTCCTGGAGCTGGAAGGAAAGAAAAAAAGGAGGTAGATAAAAAAGAAAAATCAAGTCTTTTTTCAGCCCTCCACATCAACAGAACGATTCTGTTTTCTTTTATCTGAAAAACTGAAATATAATTAAAAGTATTAAATAAATTTTAAAAGCTACTTTAACAACAGTTAGTCCATAGAACTGTATTGCTTACACATCTAATAAAATCAGCATAACTTTTTCCTAAGGGAAATGGTATTTTTCCTACATACACTAAGTTCCATTTTCCATGTTCCACAGATTCTCTCCTAAAGCAAACTTCCCTGTTGTTTCCTCGATATCCAGCATCTTTCTGTTTGGTACATCGCACAGGGGACAGGAAGTTCCCTGGCTGCAAAAAATTACCCAAAATGAGAGCACTACCACAGAAAACTGTGGTTGAAGGCAACTGGAAAAACAGAAGGAGCAAGTAATTTCTACTGCATGTGCTTTGTTTGGCAGCAGAAACAAAGGTGGGTGTGCCAAGATGAAAGCAAGTACTTTCCAAAAAAGACAGTTCTGGTTTTGCCACACAGCTGACAAAGTCTATGAAATATCTCACAGGTCCTCCAACCAGCCCTGCCTGCAAGGAAGTCACTCAACACATCCCTGAGCAAGACAAGAGGGGAGTGGAAGGACAGAGAGACAACTGACAAACATATTTCCTCATAAGAAGTGGTCCTGAGCCAAGCACCATCTCTCAAAGCAGCCTATTTGGTGGTTTGGAAACTAGTCCCTCTTTTAACTACTTCCCTGTCACAGTGGAACAAATTAAAACATGAGTGCTCATGCCCCGTTGTCACTTGGCCGTCACTAAGAAAGAGAATGTTCCAAGCACCTTCAGAGAATATGAGTCAAAACTTAACAAAACTGTTAGCATGTATTAGGTTCAAAAACAGTCTACACTGATTAAGGAGAAAAGTCAATCCTATAGAAGTCTTTGCCAAGACCACCAAACCCAAGATTTTACATTTCACTGCTGTTTCAGAACCACTATTGAAACTTCTAACATTTCAGCTAGGCAAATGTGAAGACTTTATTATTTTACAATTAATAGAGACCAATTCACATATGCTTATTCTGAGAACTAGTCTTTAGTCCAAAGGCATTCTGTTAGCTAAATGCAAGATAGGAAATTACTCTGTGAACAAAAATATTTCAGATTCTGGGTTTTATTTTAGGGCATTAAGATTTCTATATTGACACATACCCAATACCATCTTATTTTTCTTTTGAAGTGAGAACTATGAAATATTGAATCCTATGTGAGAATGTGCATAAGATGTCTGGTTTTAAAAGAAGCTTGCCCATGTTTTTTCTATAACAAGGCCAGATCAAAAACTGCAGAGGCAAGCTCTTAGAATTTTGAATGAGTTTTAGTCTTTACGAATATCTTCCAGTATGTTCAGGCTTTAATCACACATTCTGGGGAAATACTGTATTTTGTCTTACCCTGAAATGCCATCCTATTTTGCACAAATGAATTTTTGAAATCTCAAATTGACTCATTATAACTACAGTAAAACCATCATGTATCAAGTCATTCTATGAGAAGTCCCCATCTCCCCACTCCACATAGGAAAAAGAAAAAAACAGCCATAATTATGAAAACAGAAGAGGAGAAGAGAGGTATATAAGAAACTGCCATTTGTCTGGCTTGGCTAATCAAAACTTTTTCCAACCTAATTCCACAGATCCGTAGAAAAAGAAACAGTTTAGTGCTTCCTTATAACTTGTAAGGGCTAAACATTGGCAAGATCCCGATACCTGCTTTCATGTGGGGACAAGTTTATGATATAACTTGAAATCAAACTCATCACTGATTTACTTCAAGCAAATTTACTAGTCCTGATTGTGACAAAAAAAAATTGGCTCAATTTGAAAGTGAAGGCACTTTTTAAATCAAGCTTTGGAACATAACAGTGACAGAGAACCTCATTCATCAGACATATGAAAAATAGGTAACACTACTGAGCAACAGCTCAGTAAATGCAACCACCATTTATCAAAAACACACAAATACCAGTCTCAATCTAGGAAGGCATTTCAGAATGAAAAAAAAAAAATACTTTGAGTTAACAGGACTTCAATATTTAAAATGCTTTTAAAAAATAATTTATGGGTAAAGGAGAAAAAAAATCTTCCAGATTTTCAAAATTGGGGTCAAAACCAGTCTAACTGCATATTGACATTCACAACCAGAGTGTGTAAGCACTGCTGACATATACATAAGGAAACACTGAAAGCACTTGGAAGGCACAGACTCAAGAGAGTAACATGGAAACACAGAGTCATTCAGTAAAAGCTCTGGCAATTTTCAGACTAAGTCTCTACTCTTCCACTCAAGATTTGCAGAAATTCAGATCTACACCAGAACAATAGCATATCTTCAAGTACATGAAGAGGGACAACGTTGCAGCAGAGAATCTCAGAGTGAGTTAAATCCTTTAGATGTCTGATCTTAAAGGTTTACACTTAAAAACTAGGAAAATAGGAACTTGCATACTTTCTAAAGGGGGAGACAAGACAGATGCCTATGGAACACCAGTCTTCTGATAGAAGCATTATAAACACTACTCAAATGAGGTATCAATTAATTCTCAGGCCACATATCATTAATCACAGCAGAGTAACTAGACACAGTCAGAGAGACTGCAAGCAAGAGGACAAAAATGATGAAAAGGTACAAAACAATTTAGGGATGATACAATGAACGGGGGGGAAAAAAGGGAAAGATGATTGAAAACCAGCTTGTTCTCTCTCAGCTTTGTCTGACTTTCCAATATTATGGATGCATGCAAATTAAGGGTCAAAGTTAACTTCATGCCAAAGGAGTAAAATGAGAACAGCTCTTTTACCCCTCTCATGTCCTGAGGTCTACAGTGTATGAAAACCACACACTACGAATTCAGATGGATGTATGGAAACATCCCGGTGCCAGGTTCACATCATTCTGCTCCAGAGAAACAATTCATCCTCTGCTGACAGACATCAGGGCCTGCTCCTCTGATTCACTTTCCTCACAGAACTGTTTGCCTGTTCTTTAGGAGGATCCAAGATCACCTGAGACAGCACGGTTACATGGACAGCATCCAGCATCAACTCTTTTGTCCCTGAATAGTCAAGGCCTTTCCTCCTACCTCCCAACTACAACATTATTTTCCCAGTTCCTGCTGAAACTGTTTTTCTGTTCCAAGCAGCATGCCAGGACACTCCTGAGGCACATGGTAATTATGGACCCCTCCAGATGACTTCTCCATCGCACCCAACTCCTACCTGGCAGATTCCCACCGAATGGTTTTCCCTGCTTTGCAGGATAAAGCTGACTGAGGAGCAGTATGACTGTGGCAGAACACATTCTCCTAACATGTCAGACTATCTAATACATTAAAAAAAGAATAGCCTAGCTTCATGCTCAACATCTCTCTCTCTGGCTGTTCTTGGCACGCTATTTTTACATATATTAGAATAAAAAAGTTTACAATGTGCTCAGTAAGCTGAGAGCCAAAGTGAGGCCATCCTTAAAATATGTTCAGTTTCCTACTCCCAACAAACTGCTCCTACACTAATGTCTGCAACTAGACTCTTAGGACTAGGATGGAATTTCAATTTTTCATAGATTTATTGTTTGTTGCAGTGAACTTGTTGTAAACAAGAAAATTCATCAAAAGCTGCCCTACAACAAGAAAAAACAAACAAACAAAAAGCAAACAAAAAAATCCCAAACCAAACCATAGGAAAAGAAAAACCAACAAGCCAGAACAATTTCTGAAGGACTGCTTGTGTTATACCTAGAAGAATCTAGGGACTTGCATAGAAGATTTCCCAGAATGAGTTTAATGCTTTGACTGTGAATGAGGAAAAAGAACAGAGCAGGTCTGAGACAGATGATGAAACACACAAGGAGGACTATAGGAAAATAGAGTAACATCAAGCTGGCTTTGCTAACACTTACTCTTAGTTTGTCCAAATTTGATATGTTGCTTTTGCTCTTCCAAAGTATTCTGATTGAATAGCACAGCAGCAAAGCAGTCGAAGTTCTTGTACAATCTCATCATCCTCCACAATATCATTCTTTTAAGCCATAGCACTATTGGTCAAACCTTGATTTATATTTATTTGCTAAGCAATCGAATTAAATACCATATCAACAACAACAAATAATAATAACACATGTATAGCTACACTTTATACCATGACTTGAGAATTCTGGATAGAACCATAATCTGACAGATTACTGGTAATTCCAGATCCTTGTCCACTGTGCCCAATAAATGCACATGTTTGACTGCTTTCTTATTCTGAAAATTAAAAGAAAAACTTAAAAAATAAGGCCTAAAAAAAAAAAAACCCAACAGTAAGAGTTCAGGAAGTGCATTTCAATGTGATTACAATACTTCTTTGGTAAATTAAGCCACAGCCTTTGGCCACAACATGACCCTAAGTATGTTGTAATGGTCCACAAATTAAATGCCTGCTATATGTTATGACTTAGGTATGTACTGCAAAACCTGGCTTCTTTGTACTTTAAAATATAGGAAGAGGAATTTTTATGTCCTATGACAGAATGCTTTATTAAAAATAATGATGTTTCAAGAACTTGTAATATTTGCAGAAGAGAACATTTCAGCAATGAAACACATATTTGGAGCATTTCTGGTTTTACAGTGAGGCAAGTTACATCAGCTTCAAAAAAAAAAAAAACAAAAATCACAACAAAACCAGCCTACACAAATATGTTCAGGTCCTCTCTTACTACAACATCAACATGAGAATATCCCTCGTGTATGTACACCACTAGACAAGCTCTCTCACACACGTCCTCTGACACAAACACTCCTGCCTTTGCATGCTTGCACACAAACACTGCACTCACATGTTGAGCTTCTCGCACGTAATCAATCCTCCGAGCTCACACAAACACAGACGTGCTTCATACCTTCTCCTGCACTGGAATACCATGTGAACCATCTGTCACTATTTAATCTCCCAACCCAAGCGAAGCAAATATGTCCCATCTCAACCCCAGAGAGCCTTTCTAGCAATACACTCTTCACAAATAAACCATTGTTTTTGCTGCTGCCTACCTAACCCTAATTTGTTTTCCACTCCATCTCTCCTCCTTTTGCTATCCTGTGTCCCACAGAAGGCTCTATTTTGCTGCTCTTTACAGCAGTCAGGCCTCAAGCAGTCCAGGGTTGGGATATTGCATAGCTAGGGCCAAGACACGTTTTGCAACAGGCAGCACACCCCAAACTACACACTGAGATCAGTGAGCACCACAGATTTCCCTTTTTGTTCACAACTTCACCCTTCACTGGTCTTTGATTGCTGAGTGTTTAGGCAAATGGACACAGAGAAAGAATCTTTTTTAAAAGAGATAGTAGTTATCATCAGAAGAAAGAAACCTACGCTCCAAAACCTTGACTGACTATACTTCCATTTCACAGGTGAAAAAGGAAGGAGCAATTTGGGGAAAACCCCTCAAAATACAGTCTCAGGACAGAAGGGGCTAAAAGAAGCCCGAAAGCTTTGGTGTGTAAAAGACAGGCTGGACAAAACACAGAAGAAAGAAGAAAGAAGAAAGACTACCTTGTTTTAGGAATCTCAGAAGTGCTGCTGAAAGCAGCATGCTGGACTTGTAAGGAACGGCATCAAAAGCAAGGCTTAAGTACTTTCAACATTTCAGGGAATGTAACAGTACCCCTCATAACCAGTGCAGAAGGTTGCTATTGCTCCCAAAGGTGTTTATTAAACTCTATGAAATATGTCTCTCAATTAAATGTCCCTTTAAACCACTGCTCCTTCTTTGCACAAATGAGAACAGAAGTTCATATCTATCTTTTGTACCAAAGAGACCCCTCAGGACCTCTGAGGGTGATACTGCCACACTGGAGCTTGTACCAGTCCTGAAGAATTGGAGCAAATTCCTTTCTGGAGACAGAGCCAAAACAAAAACCGCAGCATCTCCCATACTGAAAAGTCTCCAAATTGAGGATTAAACTACAGAGTTTCTGGTGCACATGGTGTGGACCAAGCCCACATCCACTCCTAAGAAAGGAGCCAAAACATAGTTGACATAGCAACACGTTGCTTCCTTCTAAAGATGATTAAGTTGGCATGCCCTTTAAGAAAGATTTAGATAGATGCAGATTCCAGCTTTACCAAAATATTCACTTTATCAGGGGGAAGGCAGGGGAAGTAGTGTCTGCATACTTTTTGAAAGACAAACTGCTGCATGATTTCTGTTTGTACAGCACTTGGGTAATGTCACCTACCTAGGGCTGTGACTTACAGCAAAGACTTTGGGAAAGGGGGAACCTCCCTCTTTCAGGAAACAGCGCCACAGTTGAGAAATCTCTGCAGGCAACTAAACAGTTTTATTAACAAGTGAAAGAAAAGCATCCCACTGGAGAAACTAACATTTAAACGTCTAGAAACCATACACTTTCAGCAGAACTAGTCAGCAGACTTTAGATGTTACTGCAGAACAGGGAGACCTTGAGCAAACAAAACCCTCAAGTGTAAGAGAGCTCTGCATATCAGCCTTTTCTGAAAGCAAATTCCCTAGAACTACCTGTCTTCAGTACCTATAGCAAGTGGTACATGCAGTGGCATGAGCAGACTTCAGGATAGAGAAACCTGTCTTCTCCCATGACCAACTGACCTCAGTGAAATGAGTTTCAATTTTTTTCCTCAATTTTTTCTTGATGTCAAGCTTTTTACACACTTCACACCACACACCTCTCACCTAATTGTAGCTAGTGTCTGTGCCCTAGGAGAATTTAAATCAGGACAGAAAACTTGTGCAAGTTACAAGGATTCTTAAAATTATTAATGAAAAAAAATCATATGAAGACTGCTAGCAGCAAGTGAAAAAAGTTCCATGCTCTCCTTTATTCAGCTATTGTAATAACCATTACTTTTGAATTGCGTGTAAGCCTTAAAGGAAAGAGACCCTTGATTATCCCAGAGAGATACCAGCAAATGAAAGATGGTTGGGCAGTGGCTAACCCCTCAATGTTGCCCTACTGCTTCATTCCTAGAAATGTCCCCAAACCTTCTAGTGACAAATTGTACAGTAAAGGCCAGAATGGAACTACTTCAATGGAGCAGATTGCTATAGGTGGAGAGATTATTTGTAAAGGTGGCTGAGAGATTGTGGTCTTTGACTTCAACCTAAATATTAATTACAAGTGGTCCATACAATTAGCAAAAATCAGGAAAAACTCTTTGCTTTTTACAAACTTAGCAGAAATTTTGCTCTCAGCTTTATTTCTTGTTGGAACACCATGGAACCTGGTCTTCCTACCTAGGACTTGGATGTTCAGTGAGCCTGCCAGGAAACATCAGGTAACATTTCTCAGGTTGTCTTTGGTCTCTTCTTAGAATATAAGAAAGACCTAAATAACCTAAATGGAAAAGCATCTGATCTCCTCTTTTACAGTGCTATCCCCACCATGAATCACTGACAGAACCTACATCTTTGATCCCTACACACATGTGAAAACAAAGGGAACAAAGTCAACCTAGACTCTTTCCTTAAAGCAGCCACTGCCCAGTGCTTTAATTGTCAGTAGTCCTCCTCCAGTATACCCTCGTGCTGGGAGATAGTCCCAGTAAGCACAACATGAAGCATGTCTCGAATTTTATTTAAAACCAAACAATCCTGCCCTTTCCTCCTCTCCCCAAAAAAACACCCCTCCCTGCACTTTCACCTCAAGGCAATCCAAAGGATTTTCCAAGGGGAAGGGTCTGTTTATATTAACTGTCTGTCACTTAGACAAGAAGCAGGAGAAGCCAGTAACCCTGAAATAAAGCATCTGTTTAAGCTACTGTAAGATTAACAACCTGCTTTGGAGGCAAAAGAAAATCTCTGAAGATAAGGAAAAAACCTTTGGAAAACTCCAAAGCCAGATTTTCAAACAGTAATTGACTCTCAGACTAATGTGCAGGCAGAGAACATGGCTGCTCACAACTCCTACTAAAGAAAGGAACCCATTCACAAGGATCTGGATAATTCACCTCCTGCAGTGAAAGAACACTCACAAGATGTGTAACGTCTTTCAAATGTGAAATTTTCATGAAAAGACAACAGAAAACATCCAAATGCCGTAACAGCTTATTAAATAAAAACATGGGGGGGTGGTTATTACACACTATATTCAAATGGAAGTATTTATTGCAATAATTGTTGCTTAGAGTCTCATGCCAGATTCAAGTTAATCTCCTTAAACATCAAGAATATTCATAGTAAGGCCCCTGAGTAGCTCAAGCAAGGTTGAGAACAATTAATGAATGTTCATCTCAAACTTCATTTCCCAAGCAATATCATTTGTTGTTCTAGATCACTTAAGCAGAGGCCAATTATTTTGGCCAATGCAATATTTCTAACTTTAACAATTTTCCCTATGTTAGATGTGGCTTAATTTAATGTACCATATTCTTTACCATGTCAGTAAGGATGAAGTGAATAGCAGAAATAAGATTATATTCCTAGCTATGCTAAAATTCAAATTATTACGCTTAATAATTTAGATTTGGAAAAGAAAGTTAAATATCAATATAATATCTAAAATGGCCAAAATTTATGTCACGTGTAGAAGTTATCATCTTTAAGAAGTAAAAAAAATAATTTAAAAATCTACAGATTCCAGCAACTAGAAGCATCATTTCTGGCAGATAAAGATGGTATGGTCTGTAGTTAGCCAATACCAATCAAATAGTCAAGCTGAGGAATTCTGGGGTAAGAAAAAAGAACAAGCTCAAAAGCAGTTTTTCCACAGAGAGGTTTCAGACTTGACAAGCATAGAAAATTTTTTACATTATTATTAAAAATATCTATATCTCACTCCAGTCTTGTAATCATTTCCCCCATACTTTCAGTACACCTTTAACTTGCACTAAGTATCATCTGCTCCACCTGGATAATTCATGGTTCTTTTTCAGACTTCGTGTTTCTCATCTTCTGCTACCTGACAAACTCCTAAGCGATTTCAAAATAAAAAAGTCCAAATGAAACAAAACAGTATAATAAAATTCAGTCTACAGAATGAGATGGAGTTGACACCAAAACTCATCTCTTTCCTTCTTCTCTCCCTAACTGTTTGCTTATCAAGCCCCAGATCTGACAAAATTTCCATGCTCTAGAAAGAAAGGTAGATTTAGAAAGAGAAGGATGAAGGAGTTTTTACTAGGTTGAAAAAGCAGAGGAAAGCCAAATGAAGAAAGACGGGTCAAGTACAATTACATGTAGACAGTGCAAAGAGATATTTGGGGCTATTCAGCATCACCCTGATGTCTTTGTGCTCTTCAGTGATTAACAGACTGCAAGAGAGAACATCTGCTTTTTCCAATTTCACTGAGCTGACGAAAGAGCTGAAGACATTCATAACTTCTGACCTCAGCAGAAGGCTTGGTCATAATAACGTAAGACCCATCATATCTGGCCATAATTTAAATAAAATCCTCTGAGACATAACTCAAAGTTAAGAAAGAAAAACACTACTTACAAGAAAAGCACCATAAAAACACTAACAACATAAACCACAACTCCCTCCCCGCCCCCCAAGCCTAACCTGATATTAATAATGTTTAGGCATACCATTGCAAGTATTAAAAAGAGGGCTTCAGAAAAAAAACTTTTAAAGTTCTACAAGTTCCATGCTCCAGACATATTTCATCTCCTGGTACCACACCTGTACCGTTTAACAGCTCTTGTAACAGCACCACCATGGCATCTCCTTTTGTGCACTTACTCAATGTCTCTGATTTTCTAATAAAATGAGAAAGTTTAAGAGAGCTAAAACCTACTGAAAATCTGAGCTGTGCCAGCAGTTTCCGGTGATTACCTGACATGGTTTTTCTCCCAGCTGCTATCCAAGTAGTTAAGGAATTTATATAGTCCAGCCCAGCTCATTCATTTCAAAATTAACTTTCTGTACCATGTAATAGTCGAGATACATCTGGAGTATGGAAGAAAATGGTTAAGGAAATTCATTAGTTTATATATTATTGTAGGACTTACTCAAATTTTGTAAATTAAGCATGAACAACTGGAGAGAAGGAAAGCCCAGACAGTGTTCCATAAGAGAATTTGGAGGATCATTTTAGACATAAAACCTAAAAAAGTAATAATACAACTTGGAAAAACAGAAATATAGTGGAGGAAGCTGTAAAACAAAGTCACAGCTGATTGGATTTTTTCCTGGATTCTGACTCTCAATAAATCTGCATTAAAATCATTATTTTTTCTTTATTGCAAGGAAGAAAATTCAACTTGTGTTTCAAGAGCCATGCTGAAAACCCCTCCACATTTTATTTAGCACCACAACCAGGAGCAAAGAGCTCCACTGGTCAAACATAACTCTATAGTTAACTTGTACTACTACAGACTTACTGGTGTCCTCCTCAGTAACACTTACTCAAGCCCATCATCTTTTCTAAATTATTTTGCATGGGATGTACAAAAACTTTAAAGATTTTTGTAATTTTTATGTGTTTTATGATTAATAAACATTACCACTAAAAAAAAAACCACTCAAGAAAAAACCAAACAAAACAAAACCAAAACAAACAAATAAACAAAACCCAAACACCACCAGTAAACCATTCTTCCTGATGACCAAGTGAGTTTTGTTTCCCTTAGACTATATTTAGTGGGCAGCACTAAACAAAACCCAACCACCCTAAAACAGTACTCTCTGATGGTAAACAAAAGATATCTCTAAATACCCCCAGGAAGATGTTTTAACAAGTGAATCACCTCCTCTTTTTAGGTGGTAGTACAATAACTTGTCACAGCAGACTAAAATACTTAGAAAATTTGGTTATTTTAAAATAAATTTAGTTTCAAACAGAAAGGTTGATCAAACAAGAATCTATGCATGTCTAATATAATTACTTTTTAAAATACTGACTTTTGGTTTTATTAAAAGGAGATAGGATATTAAACTCAGTGAAGAGTCACCTTCAAATAGTAAGATAGTGCAAAGACCCATCTTCCCATACCAGAAAGCACCACTAGCTATTTCACATTTTAATTTGTATAAACTAACTGGTGCCATAGAAGCCAAGTTATGACAAGCTTGCAAAGACCTGAAGTGCCTGTAGGTGCTTGAAAACACAGCTCATTGCTTTGGAGCTCACAAAATGCCACGTGAGACACTTCGTGGTTTGCCATGACTATGAACACAACAAAAGGTGAGACATTTTTCCTTGGCTTTTTGGCTTGCAGGTATCCATGAAAAACACCCTGGCCAAATCCTGCTTGATTTTGTTTGACTTTGGGTACTTTCCTCTCCATCCTGCCATTTGAACAGTGACAGTGTCACAGAGCACAGATGCAGTTGCCACAGAGATGGGCATTTCTGAGGAAAAGGGAAATTGCATGAGAAAAATGTAAATAAAGGAGAAGAGCAAGCAGACCAGGCTTCCTACTCTCTTTGCAGACCTACCACAAAACACACTCTGCCCCCTTTGCTGCTTCCCTTCTGTTGATCTCATGCTTGTCTTCACACAACTTGATAGTACATCGGTGCGTTAAAAAAAAGCACTTCAGACAAAACTGGCTTGCTGAAGTATTAAGAGAAGACATGAGTAAATAGAGGGAGGTAGAGAAAGAAGAACACAATGACTTCAAACACACAATAAAAACAAACCCAAGAACCAAAAAATTAGCAGCTTTAAAAATGCAGCCATGTATGTGTGTGCCAGATTTATTCAACTGCAGCCTCTGGAGCAGGGACCACGCAAGACAAGGTGCTTATTCAGTGCTCAAGTACAAGTTTGCCATCAGCTGAGGCTGCCTTCGGACATGACCTCATTGTAAAAACATTACCCTCAATCACAGTGGTCCTTGAAAACTGCCTCCCGGCTCGTTGATTGTTATTACAGATTTCACAGTAGCTATTAGGTATATGTGTCTTTAAAATCATGAGTGAGAGAGAAAGAGATACCTGGGGAGTTGCGGGGGGAGAAATAAAAAAGCATGTCTGAACAGATGATCTTTACAGTTCCCTCCTCCTGCTGCTAGAAGCTTCCCACTCAGCTTCTGCTCCTATTTGTTCATCTTTCTCTGGCAAGAACTACTCTTAACTGTGTTAATTTTCTTTTTTGTGGGTTAATGTTGGGTAACGTGCTTGCAATTGCCCACAACTAATAGATTTCCAGTGATTGACTTTACTGCACTCCTGGCAGTAAGTAGAGCATATTTCTTGAACCAGGGTCATTTTAAGAGATTCCAGAAAGTACCTTCAGATGTTTCATGGCTCCATTTAAACAGCTACTTTCTTGGTTCCATGCAGGATTTTGAGCAGGAGGACAGAATCTTCAAACGGAGGTCACTGTCCTCTAGAATATTAAGTTAGAGCCATTTCAAGAGTTTGAACAAAGCATGAAGCATGACCCTCTTTTCATTTATTTATTTAAGGCTAAACTTGGCAGATATGAGAATATCCAACCGTAGTTAGACAGCCATGATCTCAGTCTCTGGCTGTGCAAAGACATCTTAAATCTGTAGGTTCTGTACAGATCCAGGGGATTTTTGCCAAAAAGTTTCCTGAATAAAAATTAAATATTCCTTCATGTTAAGCTTTACAATTTTCTTTTCTTCCTATCCTAGCCTATTATAATCCCGAATTAAAAATATATCACACTTTAGGATTAGCACTGCTTATACTGCACTTTCCCAGCCAAAAATGACTGCTATAATTCTTTAACGATTTAAAAAAGTTAAGCATCACATATCTTCTGCCTTTAAAAACCAGTGAGGCACAGCCTTTTCCTAATTACTGTCCGGTTACCTGGGAGCGAGAAGGGAGCAAGATGTAGTCCTGCCAAGGAAAATCTTGGGAACGCCCAGTGCCTGGGTTGCAGCTGCCGAATGAATGGCGTCTGACAAAAGCATTCTGTGAGAGTGTGGCAGCGCCGTACTGAAAGTCACTTACATCACTAGCTTTTGAGGCCTAGATAAAGGATTATCTAGATGCTTTGGCCCTTCAAAACCCCCAGAAAACCCAAGAAAGTTGTACACAGCATGCATGCATATATATATATGTATGTGTATAACTACATTGGACTCTTCCCAGTGTTAATCTACCGGTTCCTTCAATTTAGCAGCTTCACATCTTCATGAAAATCGTTCCCAAAGCTACATGTGCAGCATTAGCAGAGGAGTACATGTAGGTTTCTTTGTAAGTGCTAGCTACCACCAGCCAGGACTGTGGCTTTGTATTCCACAGAGCAAAGAGAAAATGATGATGGCCTGTAGCTTTTTAACTTTCTCTGCAGAGTAACTGCAGTGAGTCCCCTTCCCCCAGATATGGCAAAGGAAGGTGTGTGGCTAGGTCACAGTTATCTTCCTGTGTAGTTTTGAATCTGCAGGGCTGACTTTGTCAGTGTGCCAGCTATAGCCCCTTCATCTGGTCGGGTTCTTGTGTCTTCTGTACACCTTCAACTCCATGCCTAAACCTCAGCATGTGGTTCTTGCATATGGCACTGAAATCCCAGGTACTTTCAAGTGCCAAAGTAAGCATATACAGTTTGAAACTAACAGGCTCTGTGAGTCAAAGGACAAGTAATACAATAATAGCCAACATTCAGATAGGTCCTTCTAAGAGAAGCATCTGGATATTAAGAATGAATCTTTTACAGGTACCATGACCAGAACCTGATGCAATCCACATGGTCTGCCCCAAACCCTACATGGGCCACAGCACCATCTCCTGGAATCAAAAGTTTCATTGCAAGAAAATGCTGCAGTTCTTCAAGTACTGTGAAGAGAATCAAGCAAAACAAACAAAAAAATCCACCAGCATCTCCAAAACACTGCAGACAAGGAGCTAGAGTTAGCGAATGCAAAAACTGGCCTGCACAACACTTCTTGAGTTTCCAAGAAATTACTGACATTCTTTAGAAATAAAGGCAGATCAGCAAAGAAGAGAGAACTGTCCACAGCTCACTCCACACAACTGAGGACACTCTTCATGCTCTGCAGGCATGTTAAGCTGTTAGTTATCACTTCCCAGACAAGACTTCCCACAGTGCAACTCTGGGAACCTGGTTTAGATTAGCCCTCGAAAGAGACAAGTACTCATGCAGTCTTATATAGATGGCACAAAAGAGCTTAAAAGCAGTAGGAAGACCACTGGTTCAATCATTTCTATACAGCCTCTAGGAGTGAATGCTCCTAGTCCCACTTATGTCAAGGTTCACACAAAGTTGAAGCCCACCTATAAGTCATTAGCTTTTTTGAATGGGCTAAACTCTGTTAAAACAGAGACCTACCATCTGAACGTACTAATTTGCAATCTTTAGTTCCAAAACATAACATTAGAAAGTGATTAACAACATACAGAGCAGATCTGCAAAGCCTGAATAATAATTATAGCAAAAGCCTATCTTGGCTCTATCTATACTGAAGGAAATATAACAGAAAAAATGCAGGTGAATAAACAGTAAAAGTGAGAAATAAATCAGACTTAGCATGGGCAAAGCCTAGAAAGCCAACCTGATTGCATACAGAACAGTCACATTTGTTACTCTAACCTAACAGCTACATAAGACTAAAACAAAGGCACAATATGAAAAAAGAGCTATTTGTGAAGATAGTGTTTTTTTGATATTCAGCTTGTGCTCAGGCAGAGTTCTTCACTATCATTTTTCAACTTTCATCTCTAAACTTAAGTAGGCTTTTCCTTAAAGGCTGCATGTCTTTGTGCTTTCTGAGGATTTTTTCCTCTTTCATTTTTTGTCATTATTACATCATGTATGTGCTATCATGTATGACAACTCCACCTCTGGTTCTATTGTACTGGTTTTAACTTTCCAGTATTTTATCTGGGCCCAACAAAGACTGAAAAACAATGTTAGAATCAATCCATTACCACCTAACCCTCGGGTCTGATACAGTACTCACCTAAGACATAGTTTGGATGGCTTTAATACAGCTTGACACCTGAAATACAGCTGCTCATTCCACATCTGATCAGACACACAAGGAATGGACTTAAGAGCACAAGCTCAATTGCCCAATGTGTGGGCACCACCTTAAATGCCAACATTATTACCCATCACACTGTGACTGAAGTGATAAACACACAAAGAAACTGTATTCTAGCCCATCACACCCAGACAGCATCTCTCTTCTCCTCCTCCAGCATAAAGCCACAACTGTTTCTCATTGACTTGCCAAGCTTTCTACACCAGCATTAGTAACTTAAAAACAGGATTATGCTCAAATAGTACAGAAACTTTAGGGCCACAGGCTGAAAACACTTAGAGACTTCATTAATGAACAAGTGCTTCATTAGAGATTAGAGTCTCTATTCTTGTGCATTAACAACACAATGCCTTGGAAAATAAGTAAGTCTGCATTTTCATGTCACTTGCCTTTTGCATCTCTCCTCCCTTCCCTCATAGAAGCACTGGACCCAGATATGCTCAGAAACCATCCAAGGTGGTATCATCAATACAACTCATCCTCCTGTCAACACAGTGATCCAGTGAATGTGGACACTATAACAAGGGACAAGGACTCTCCTTCACATATTTCATGGTAAGGGTAGGTGCACGTTCATTTGCTGACCAGGAACAGGGAAGCTTCATTTATTTATTTTTTTTTTAATATTTATTTATTTGCAGAAGGAGGAAAATGGCTACGAAAAACCGAACAGAAACCAAGCAATGCATTCCTAGTAAATCCAGGAGATTCACACACATTTTCGTTCTAACAGAAGTTAAAGGAAACCTGCAAAGCTTTTTTTTGTTTCATTTCCTTTATAATCCTCTCACCTTTACGCTGCCCTATTTAGCTTTTTCTTCAAGTGTGAGGAGGCATCCCAAATCAAGGGTCTTCCTCGTCTGTCAGCCAGGGTTCTCCATTTCCCAGGCAGCACCTGACCAGTCAGGGGAGTACCTGAGGCCAGCTGAGGACCAGGTTCTCCAAAGACAAGTCCTAGTCCTCCCTGGAAGGCCACTCAGGACCAGTGTGCAGTCAGGAGGATGTCTTCATTGAAGGTCATTTTCAGAGCTGCTCTTTCCCCATTGCCTCTCTGCATGGAGAGACATCAACCACCAGGTATGGACTCAGCCAACTGTACAACTCTCTTCCATTTAACAGCAGCTGCTACATTGAGTTAGCACTTCCTAGTACGCTGGAGTATCACCATCTGCAGGCTGAAGGCAGCCAGGATGGACACCTTTCCCTCACAAGATGGAAATGAGGCCACAGCACTGCCGTCATGAGAACTACTTGCAACTCTATGGAGCCCAAAGCTGAGTCTCAAACAGTTATCACAAAGCTTCAAGATAGGTTTGTCCTTGAAATGCTGGTTATTTAACCAAAGCACCATTTTTAACAGCTGCTCAGGAGATTTCTTCACTGCTTTTTTTTGCTGAAATTACGATTCCTGTCTCACTGGGTGTTTTTATAGCATTACCATTCATGCTACATGACCAGCATAGCTAAAATATCTAAGTGCCCACAAATAATTAAAAAGTCATCTCCACTTTTTAAATGCTTGGATAAATTTATTTATAGGGCAAGCTGGCAATTCCCCCAAAGTCATACCTTCCAACCAAAGCAACTATGTCAGGTACTTAAAATATCGCCCCTTTCCCTACGGCTCTGCCTCTCACGTCAGCTGGGATAGCTTTTCTCCCCTAGAATGCAGATAGTGACCTCAAGACTTGCTAGCAGCAGCTAAAGACCAAGCTGTACTAGGCAGTACTGCACTGCTGGGCAGAAAAGGCCCCTCCTACTTGGAAACACCAACTCAGCTTAATGCTCAAGCATTGGCCTTTGTATTTTACTTCAAATTAGGCTCATAAACTCATACCCAGGCACACACTAGCACAGCTCTCTAAAACAAGTGGGAAAAGAAACACTCCTCAACAGTCTTTATGATACAGTGGACGGAAAGGCATGTCAGCAGCAAAGCCTGAGGAAAGTATTTTTTCCAGAGAGTGCTTTCAACACTGTTCCAACAACAGCATAGATACTTGCCCCCGATCTCTCTCTCCAAACATTTTGAATTCTCCTTTGTTTTATATTTTTCTACCATTCTCAGTTTGCAGCTTCACATAAACTGAAGTAAGTTGATAAAACGGTCATCTTTTCCAGCATATTAAATCTGATTCTCTGAAAAAGTTAGACCCCATGGATTGTTCACAGCATCTGGAGGGCAGATCCTTGACTTTCTCAGAAGAAAGAGATTAAAAAAAAATTAAACACAGGAAATTATCGGTAACCATTGAGCTAATCAGCTTGGGAAAGCATGGTTCCTTTTTCATTAACAAAACCCTTAATAAGCTGTTGATGCAATTCTTTTGTCCTTTTTTTTTTTTTTTTCTGGTGACATGAACTTCTTCCTCTGAATGAAGTCAAAAGAATCACTTCTTTCCGTGTTATTACAGTATCAGCACAAAACCCAAGCTGTATAATAATTCCTTTCCCATGCCCTCACAAACACATAAGCCTCTGTTGCTAAACACCTTAACTCTGATTAGCAAGATCTTCCAGAGTATGATCCAGAGAGGGCTTGTTTGTTTCAGGGATCAGAAACTAAGTGGAAAGAAAAGAATGGTCAGGACACAGAGGATGGAGTATGTGAGAAACTGAAGCCACAAATCACACACACGAGTGAAGAACTGCCAAGGGAAGAACCGCTTTGCTTTTCTACCTGCATCAGAGAAACATGAATATCAATTACAGTGTTCAGAGCTCTAAGGAATCACAATAGTCACTTGCTTAATAAAACAAAAAAAGGCAATAAATACTCTAGCCAATTGTATTGAGACAGTATTTGGAAATCTGTAATTCAGAAGTTGGGTGCAATTCTGATTTTCATTACATCAATGTAAGCCTTCAATAACAGGACAGAACTTGGTTTCTTCTGTCTGATGATCCCAAATTAAGACTTAATAATAATCAGAATTTAATGCCAAATTTCAAGACAAATGTGAATGCTAAACAGTCACACAAATCAAGTGTTAGAGAGAATGGTTTAGTATTAACTGCTCCCTCTAGTAATCACAAGGGAAGTATCCCTTGCATACAAGTGACCCTCAAGAGGGTTTTGATTAGTAGTAACTAAGACCATCAAAATCTTGAAAACATTTCCTTATGCACTTTATTAACTTCTATGTAAATGGTCAGTACCACTGAAATTTTAAAAAAAAAGTAATCACATCCTAAAAGTTACTTTTGGGCAGACAGGAGTTCAACTTTGTCTCTGGAAGAGTTTTGCAACAATTCTCTCTTTAGAGACCAGTTTTGTAAAGCACAGAAAACTCTCAACTATAACTCTCATTTGTGACAATGGAGACCATTTGAACAACTGGACCACAGGGGAAGTTGAAGAAATGCATTTATTTATCTTCCTACAAAATGCAAATTGAGAAAGAGCAGCCCAATGAGAATTTACAGATTACTCCTTCGTTGAATCCATTATAATCAAAAATCTCTGCAAGAAAATTTCCAAAATACTGCATTGCACTCTATCCAGAAACCACTGGAACACTGTGAGTAGCATTACCGTATAATTCAGGCACAAGATCATATTGCATTTGGTCCTGACAACTGTCCATATTTTATTTGTTTGTTTTTAAACCAACACCCTCCATTTTCACTTCTTCTACACTAGCTTTCAACACATTCATAGAAAAAAAAAATAATTCACAGAAAGAGGACCCTTCTTCAGTTTTTTTGGGCTACAATTTTGAGCAAAAGGGTTATTACCAGAAGGGAAGTCCTCTGCTTCAAATTCAGCTGAAAAATATCTTTGTCATTTGACTTGCACTGAAGCCTGAATGATCTGGTCAAAAGTCAGGAGTCATCTGCTGAAATACAGCTGTCTACATTCACGCTAGATGTTTGGACTACCTTTATATTCAATTAGCAGAAACAGCACTTCTCAGATCTGATTCTGCTGACTAAATGTAGGCTTCCACTTCAGGAAGAGATGAATTGATCCCCAGAAATGTTCTGCTTCCTGACTATAAAGCGAGTGCAAAGAGCCGAGTTTCAACACACAAATCCCACCTTCTCCATGTGGGGTATCACACTGAACAGCCATATCTGGTTTCTCTGCTAGGGCCTTATCAGATTTGCTGGAATTTCTGAGTTTAACTGGTACAAATAAACCAGTGTAGTTACTCTAAGATTCATGCACAATCAAGGTGCATGAAAGAAAGGAGCACCTCTGAGAAGCAGTTCAGCTCAGCTAAGAACCTGAATTCTCCCCCAAAGATGCCACCATGTCTTCAGAGGTTATGGGCAAGAACCTTATGAGCCTACTCCCTAATAAGGTGAAGCAGTGAAGTGCCTTGAATTAGACAGACAGGTTCAGGCTGTTGCTGCTGAGAAGGTGGGAGATACAGAGCAGCCTCATCCCTTATCTCCTCTCCACACCAGTGAGGCTAAAACATACGGCATCAGACCCCACAATAAAAGGCAAGGTTACAGTATGGATTACAGAGTCCTTCATAAAATACTTTGAAGGAGAATAAAAACAAAGCCACACCAAGGAAGTTTGAAGAATCTGTATTGTGGCCTACATAGTGTCTATCCTCCCACAGCTTCGCCAAGTGAGGATAAACAAGAGCTGAATGAAACTCTGCAAGCGCACACTTCTGTTGGCCAAATATCCAGCACAGTCTGGAGCAGCTAAGAATTAGTCCACATTCTCTTAGTATTTAAAAACAGGAGTGCAGACCCTCAAAAGGGTGCGGGACTCCTCTGTTAGCAACACCTGCTCTCAGCTGACCAGGTAACAGAAGAAGAAGATGGCAGACCCAGATCCAGGCTCTCTCATTCACGCTTCTGTCACTGAAAGAAGTCACCTCGTTAGCTGAGGACAGCCAGGCTTCCGCATTCAGCTTCTGCAGGAATACAGGATTTGGCAGCCTCCAGAAATCTGAGCTCTCTGTTTTTCTTCCCTTGGTTTACTAATGCCCATTTCGCCTCCCCTGCCTCCCTGCTCCAAATCCACACACATTTTAATGCTAAACCCCAGGTGTTACATGGTTTCTACATACTTTCAGGCAAACACCACACACCTGCCCTCCAAACTTAGCAAGTATGCCTTCTCCACAGAGGTAGTAAACCTGCTGTAAGAGCACAGTGCTTCATAGTAAGATGCTTAGGCTTAATTTAAAAAAAAAAATCTTCCCATCTCATGCCTTAAAGTCTCACACCCACCATCTTACACAAAAATACATTCCCTACAAGACTGTGATACATTGCACACTCTTAATGGTTTCTACAGTTACATAGGCACAGACAAGGTAATTAACAACCAACATTCCTTCTTGCAAAATAGGAGGAAAAAAATA
>JANRGV010000062.1:38093237-38125651 GCA_024734035.1 Alethe castanea
CGGCTGCTGCCGTCAGAGCTGCCTGCGTCAATGCTGCCTCAGCGACACGCACCGGGGCCCTGCGCTCCCGCTCCCTACCCCCCTGCCGCTCCCGTGGAGCCCTTCTTTATTTTTTAATTCTCCTCTGCCTCTTCCCCCCCCGCCCCTCAATGAGATGCCTTACTGGCATTTATTTATTTATTTATTATGATCTCCGCTCATGAAGCCGGTGCTGTTGGCGCGTTTGAGGCTCCTTTGTGTGAGGGGATTTCCACCCTCCCTTTTCCTTTTCTTTTAAAAATTAATAATTTGAGGAATAATTGCTATTTTATTTATATCACGCACGTCCCGTGTCCCTCCAGGCACGGGTCTGCTCAGGTGCCGACCCCCACACGCACACCTCTCCCACCCCCGGTTTTCTCCCCTTTCTCTCCCTGTCACTGCAGCACAGACTGGGAGCAGGAGGCTGCACCAGCAGACACTCAGCTTACTATATCATAACGGATTTCCCTCTCTTCCCAGAAAAGCAAGCTTTTTTTTCCCCCCCTCTTGTTTAATAGCCCACTCACTCAGCATTTGTACAATATCCGCACACCCACCGTTATTTCTTCTCCTGCCACTGCCTTCACCACCCCCTCCATTAATCATCAAGTCCTGGGCTCTGAAGAATAATGGTTTATAAAATGGTTGCTCTGTGCATGTCCTCAGTTGCACACACAACCCCAGCCGCTGTCTGTGTGCCTCTTCTGCACATCAAGGTCAGAGGGAAGGCTTGAGGGCACAGTTAAACCTAAAACTTAGTTATTTGCATTTTCTTCCCAACTGTCTCCTTCCACCCCGTTTCTTTTCCTCTGGAGAATTTAATGGCAAAGCTCCCCGGATTTCTGTGGGGTCAGGCCTTGCCCTATTTCAGAATGTATCTGTGCTTAGCTCGGCGGAGAGGACAATATCCCGGTCCTATTAAAGTCAATGGCAATCAGTGAATTCAAGCGTCACCGGATTTGGCTGGCAGAGCATGCACAGCCACGCTCCGGCCAAACCCTGCCCCGTTTCAATTCAGCTCAACTGCAGCAGTGCCAAGCTGCTGCGAAGCTGGCTTGTGATGCTGGCGCAGCGCTGCCCTCTCATACAGGAATCCTTGGTGACGTTAAACAGCTGGAACAGATCCTGCACCTCCCTGCTGCCGCCATGCAGGGAGCCAGAAACTAGCTTCCACCTCCTGGCACCTCCCCAGCAGATAAAGGTCCTTTGAGGTCGAGATTGGCTGGATAAATTAGAGCAGCCTAAAGACTATATTAATTCATACTGCAAACGAGTCTGGTGCTGCCCAAGTCCCAGTGGTAACAGGCACAGCCATTTCTGCATCCTCCCAGCTGCACTTACCCCTGCTCCCCTCCAGCTCAGGGCTGGGTACATTAACAACTATATGATAGCAAATCTTTTTTTTCTGTCAATCCAAATCCCAAAAGTATTAGACAGTTTTTAGCCTTAGCTATTTCGAATAACGATTGTGCTCCTAAATACAAGGAAAACCAATTTTAAAAGTGTAAGAAATTAGACCACAAACCAAATTTCTGGTGAGAAAGAAATCTACCAGCTGAATAACTTGTGCACAGCAAGAGCTTCACTGTGCATTTGAAACTTACTATTTGCATTTATTACACACAGCAAAAAACAAAAACAAAACAAAAACCCCAAAAAACAAAAAAATAAGAAACAAAAAAAACCACACAAAAGAATTTCCAATTCCAGTGTCATAAAAACAGTGCTGAATGGCTACAGGGATCCCCACAGCAACAGGAATGCACTCATAGCTTTTAATACCTGGCTTATACATAAAACTGCATTTACATCACTTATTTTTTCAGCTGTATTTAACTTAATTGTGTCAGTGAGGATGTTCAACAGCTATCCATTTAACAGATAGACCATGAAGCTATGCAGGACAGAGGTTTTCAGAGTCTCAACCAAGCCCTGGCTCACTATACTAGATATGAAGCAAGCAGCTCTGCAAACTGCCCCAGGACATTTGGGGAAAGACAGGCATTCAGAAGGGCTCCCACAGAGTCCCAGGGACAGCAACAAGCCTGATTTACCCACTGTCATTTCCATTCTACCACTGTGGCTGCCCTTTCTCATAAGCTGGGTTTTTTTCCTCTTTTTTTGTTTTCCTATTTCAGTGCAGCAAAACCAACCTCGGGTGGATTTGTGGGCATTTTTCACATTATGAGTGATGCAACTCTCAATCTTCAAGTATGTAAATGGGAGATGGGACAGATAGCATGCACTAGTACATATTAATAAGGGTGACTTTACTGCTCATTTCCCCACATTAAAAGGTGACCCTGTGAGAGCAAGGATAGTGCATGCTGCATGACACTGACAGTGGAATGATGCCCACAGAGCAGGAAGGGGCCCCCTGTCTAGGCAGAAATAGTCCCTGTTCCCTGTCAGAATGGCAGAGGGGAGTGCCTGCCTGATGGACGGGGTAGCTCCCTGCCTTTTGCAGAGAACAAGGCACTGCACTCAATGGATCTGCCTTTGGAGAAGCAGATTTGAAACCAGCCAGCCTTTGCTCTGCCTGGGGAGTTGCTCCAAGTCTTTGCCTGCAGATTGCAATGCTAAATTGAGACCGTTATCTTGCATTGAGCTATTTTCATCCTGAAGTGCTTTAAAGGCTTAGCAGATATACAGGCTATGGTGCTATATGCACAGGAATCACTCCAGCTACTAATGAAATGCAGACACATATTAACCAGGGTCACATGCTGCCTGGTCCCTGGGTGTGATGACTGCCAGGTTTTGCTTTACCCAGCTGAGTTGAGTCTGGCTTTCGGTTAGTGAAATATTTCATGCCATTTAAAAAGGACAACTGTCAGGATCTTTACATGCAGATAAGTAGGTATAGGCAGTTACACTCAGCCCTGGAATTTGGAACACCACCACTGAGACAAGAGTGTCTCCTCTGGAGTCCTTCTTTGTTCCACCACCCATACACAATACTAATTATCAAAATAGTCCTCCTTCCACTTAGTGGTACAGAGCCTGAACATCCAGAGCCTTTCACCCATGGGGTAGTTATTCAAAGGCCTCCCCAGGACCAGATGTGAATAAAACAGCACACATGCTGGTTTGGTGATCTATAGAAAATGAATTAATATTTTCACTGCAATTTCTTGGGGACTCTATGGGTAAAGTACTACAGCCACCTCTACAACCAGCTTTAACTCACACGTATCTATCCTGTCTGTAAGAGGTAAGAAAAGTGAATCACTGCATATTTACCATTATGGACAATTCGTTTTAAAATTAAAAAGCACAGTGAAATATAAACTGTCTGCCTCGAATGAACACTATAGCATCCACTTAGTACTGTACACACACCTTTGTATAGATGGCACACACTGCATTAAATAAGCATGCTTTCCTGTCTCTAGCTAGGGTAGAGAGGGAATTGTGTGGTGAAAGACGTAATTTGTACATTAGGAAGTCTCTGTTGCCAGATCAGCAGCAGCAGCACTGACGTCTGTACTCTCTCGCTTTGTTCCTGCTGCTATAAATCAAAATGACTACAGTCCAAATGCCTCACTTGTTTAACTATAAATGCACTGTTAGTCAGAAAAATCAACACCAGGAGGGATCTAGATATACCACATGCATTTTTAAATGATTAAATAGAGATTTTTCGAAAAAGGAAAATAACAAAAATTATAAATGTATGGTTTCTACAACAAAAATTTTAAAGGGTGGAATCCAACAGAGCTATAAAAATTTTGTGTATAGAGGCACTGATGTCTTTACTAAATGAACTATCAAATTTGCCTTTCTTAATGTGCATTGGGATTTTAATGTTTTTCCCCAAATTAATGCAAGCTCTTTAGAAGCCTATTTTCCCCTGTGTCCTCATGTATTTTCCTACTCGTGCAAACCACTGGAAGGAAATTTAAAAAAGGATAGATGAAACAAGTCATATTTTACTTGCCTTTTTTATATGCCTTTGTGTTTAGAATAAATATAAACATATCTAGCTCAGACTGGCTCCTATTTTTGGGAGAATTTTAGAAAGCTAAGTATCTCATTTGCAGATAAAATGAGCTCCCAAGGCCTAGAATACAACTTAGATCCCTTCCAAGTTCTAAAAGAGGACTCTATAGTGGCATAAAAATGGTGGTGCCAGTGTCTGCTGCTGACCTGTTGCTGTGGGAGAGCAGAACTCTCTTCCTAATGGCTGGAATCATTGGAGAAAAATGCAGCACAATTTCTTGACTAAAGGGAACAGAAGAAATTAAGAGGGTAACCTTCCAGTACCAACATCAGCTCAGCTGAGCTGTAAATCCTGTGTATCAGGGGACCCAGCCAGAAATATGCTGAGCTGTAGTTCTGAACAGGAAATAACAGGATCAGGGAACAGCAGGTGAGCACATTGTCAACGCCACACTGACATTGCTGTTGGAGCTGCTGCACTACAGTTCCTGAGACCACCAAATTTCTACACTAAGATGTTCAAGAATATTAAGGCAAGAAGGTTGAAGGTATTTGTTTCACAGAGGCTGTCTTGTTCAGACTTGGCTAATGAATTTGCAACCAGATGTTCATTTTAACATCTGATCCAAAATGCACTGAAGTCAATGGAAAGTCAATTGGTAGTTCCAGATTATTGGAAAAAGTTACTGTAGAGATAATTTAAAAAAAAAAAATTACACAGAATGTAGCTGTTGGTCATTCAGCTTGTCGCTGACTGTAGGCAAAACTGTGGAAGGGCAAAGGAACAGACACAGTCACCAATTGTGTGTCACTGCAGTTCTCACATGAATTGGTAGAGACAACAACTTGAAAATAACTGTATTTACCTTTCTCATGCAGGCCAATTTAGCAATCATTCCTTCTCATTTGCCATGGATTAAGAGCATGTACACATGGTTACTAGAGCTCAGCTGACACTGCTGTAATATTTTAGGATGTTGTAACTATGTAAAATAGATGATAATAATGTTACCTTTACTTTTTAGAAACAGCTCAAAAGGCCACACAATACTTGAATTTTTTGTTTTGTTTCACTTCAGTTCATAAATATTAATGTTGAAAGAGAACCATCTTGAGGTAACAGGCTTCTGTAAGTCTTTTGAATTCAGTTCCATTAACACCGATTTAAAAAGCTCTGAACAATAAGCAGTATAAGACACATTAAAGAGTCAGACTGGGATGCAGTGTCTGAAAAAACAAAGCTAAACAAAGTATTCTGAGTTTTAGAGAAACTAATTAGCCTTTGCAATCACTTCCCTGGACACAGTTTGCTCCATCTGGAGTCTTCAACTCAAGACTGATTGTATATATTTCTAGATATTGTAATCTGGCTGCAGAAGTTTGCAGTAGGGATTCTCTCAGTCCCACTATTCAGGAAGACATTAGTTATCTTTATGGTCCTTTGAACATGTCACACCTCAGTAGCTGGTGAACAGTGAGCACAGATTAGTCTACTCTTTGACCTCTAAAGTAAGGTGTCCTTTGGGAAGAGCTCAGTTTCTCCTCTTGTGTACATTTGCATCTCTATGATTGGTTCACTGATCTTAAAAATAACTCTAAGAAAGCATGCATTGTCTTTGTATCACAAGGAGGCTGTAAGTTGGTGGAGAAGAGTTAAAACTCACAGGAAAAGAGAGAAAATGACAGGTTTCAGAAAGAACTTCGGTGTGGTACTCCCTCACATCTACTGAATTAGGAAAGGGATGGAATTAAACTGAGCAAATGTCCATACAAAAATCTGGTGAGAACTGCAGTGGAGTGGAGACATCTAGCTGCCTTCTGTCTCTCAACAGCATCTGTGAATCAGGAAATCCTGGATCTGGAGAGAGGTTATAGGTACTAACTTCTTCAGGAGAAAGCAAACAAGCCCATCCTTGCCAAGAGGGAGCATAAAACTGGGATGGAAAGAAGACTATGCATACTATTTATCTTTCCTCTTTTTCTCTCTAGACTCTTCCCTAAAAAAATCTTATTTCCTTTTATTCCATAAGTTTAGTTTCTTAGGAGGGCATTTTATATTTCAGTTTGGGTTACATGATCTTAAAAAGCAGCTGTGGATGTGCAAATTACCACAAGAATTCATGCTGAAAACATCTCCTTGATCCAGCACTGGAAGAGTCTGTGTGTTCAGGCTGCACCCCATGCCTGACTGCAAAGCCTGAAAGAAGAGCAGCATGTAATACTGTGGTCAGCTCTCCCTTACACTGTAAACAGGCTCAGTTTCTATTTCCAGAGGCACAGCAAATGCACAGGCTTCCCAGGAAGGTGGGACTGTGCACATCACCTCACACCTGCATCCCCACAGGGAGAGGCTGAGCAAGCTGCACAGTGTCCTGCTCTGTGGAGACACCATTGGAGCTCTGCCCATGAACCACAGCCTGCTGAATCCACACACAGAAGCACAGATCTGGACACACCATGAGGGATGGAAAATTAAGATTTGGTGTGTACCTATTTGAGAGCTTTAAAACATTATGTGTGCCCCCCATTTCATATGGCCTCAAGCTGCTGCAGCCAGATGTCACAGGCTCTGGGACTGCACAGTCAGCAGCAGGATATGGCAGTGAGGCTAAGCCTTGCTCCTTCAGCTACTCATCACTTCTCCTTCCAGCTCCAGCCTGTGCCTGCTCCTGGTGCACATAAACACAGGCACGTGCTCGCTCCGGCAGTAACTAAACTTTCTACCCTCACAGATTCTGACTCTACAGCTTGGGAACGATCCAAAATTGCAGTTGGAGCCCAGCTGTTCCACACCATCACCCCATAAACAAAGGCCAGGCAACTCTGCATTTATGTTTCTGCAAGAGAGGGGAACAGGGAGGCGCTGAACTGGTCTTGCGTGAAAAAGTACGGGGATTATCCTAGTTACAACTATCTAATCACAACAAAATAATCCCTGTGACCATGGAGGTGAGGCCAGTATTCAGATAATGACATGCATCTGGAATGAAATAGGAGATTTCGGACATCAGGACAAAGGAAGGATAATAAGAATACTGGCCCAAGCTCAAACACTAATGCGTACCAAACATTAATGCACCACAAACAACAGCTGCTGCAGAGGATTGGTTTTGATTTTCTTAGGGAAGAGAGATCACCAGCAGAATGAAATCTGCAGTGTTGTTTTCTGGTGGATGAGGAGGCATCTTGTGTTCTGAAGTCCACACCTAGAAGCAACATCAAGTCCACAATTCAGACCAAGACAGGCACCTCTAGCTCAAAACTGGCTGAGTTTGCAGGCAACTATGCCAATGTAAGCAGCAAGGTCACAGCTGCAGAAGCAAGTACTTTTCTCCCCACAAGAAATCGCCTGAGAATGAATTTGAGGTTGTCCTTATCAAGCAAGGAAGTCTGCACTGTAGCATTAACTGCTTTTCCTATCAAAAGAAGATTTCAGCCTCCAGGGATGCTGATTTTGTTGCTTTCTCCCCTTCTGTTTTCCTCCTTTTGTCAGCCCAAGAGAGCAAACAAGAGAGCAACAAGAGAGCCAAATGAAATCTGCCAGCTCATTTGGTCTTTCCAAACCAATGCTTTGCCAGGATTTTCTGTGCCTTTTGTCACTAGGATTTTCAAATGTCTCCCCAAGTCTCAGAGTGATCTGAAACCTCTTAACTTCTAAGATCAAGTGTATTTAAGTGTAATATAAATTAAATTTAACACTTTTAACTGAAGCAAAATTTATCAAAGGAAATCACATAGTGAGCTACTCATGAAGGAAGGAAACTGAACATAAGAACTAAACTTTACCCAGAAAATTTAAGCTGAACACTTCCCCCAGTGATTAGGGCAGCAGGAAATTGAGGGGTATATTTTCAAGAAAGCTGTGGAGAGAAACACTGGTGAAGGATTCTCACCATTCTGTTTACAGGTGCCAGTGTAAATAATTGTAAAGAGAAAGAAAGATAAATGAATGAATTTGAATTCAAGCCTTACTTGTAAGAAGCCCTCATGTTGCCATGATGAATTTTGGCAGCTCGCCAAATCTGAGAGAAACTCAATGGACCAGCATAATCCCTGATCACTGAAGTTAATTGAGGTTGAGTCACACCCAGAACAATCTTTCCTGTTCATTCATTAGTAAGAGAGAAGACTAAAACACTATATAGACAGCTTCTGCTATCAGGGGCAAGGTGTGCTAAAAAAGATTTCTGACTTAAGAGCACAAGGTTTCCTCCCAGTCTCCCTAGAAGAGAAAAATGGAGTTTTGTAGTGAATTCAGATCTAGACTGCCACATTATCCTAGAGCATCAAGGCTGGCCCCACTACCTTGGCACACATGAGTGCATCACAGCCTATTGTGCCATGAATGAATCTTCACCACTGACTGAACTCACAGCACCTTTGTCCTGTACCTGCTGGACTGCACTGGGACAATCAAGGTTATTTAAGTTTAGTCTAGCTTACCCATTGCTCTAATGGGGACAATGCCCATGATAGCAACAGGAGGATATTGGAATGATGTTCTACCACTGCCTTGGCTTTGACTCAGTGCTTGTGCCTGCAGGGAAAGTGCCTACTTTTCTGGTTGCCTTGAAAATGCCATTACTGGTAAGGGATTCCACATAAAAGACCCTTGAAGAAATGAAATTTAGGGATCTTTTTCACACTGACTATGAAAACAGCATTCAGATTCATACATGAAAATTCCTTCAAGTATCTTAAGTATCCAAAAAACAAACTTATTGTTCTGATAGCAGTAAACCCCAAAGATGGATTTACAAACATACGTCAGATTTTCCCAACTGTAATTATTAGGCAGATATTCTTCCTGATCTGGCATATTATGGTAGTTATTCAGTCATTTAACTAAGAAATGGCTTTACAAAACCAGTTAAGAGCTACCTCCATCTTTGGGAGTCTGTAATCAATGGTGTCTTCTGAGAAAATATTTACCTGGGTTCTTGACTTTCCTGGAAAAAAGCCACTGGGCTGGTACTTTATAACAGCAATGTAACTTCTCTGTATTCTTATCAGTAATGGAGGATACCAAAGCCTTTGAAATAACTCATGCTCATCTTTTACTGAAGCTTCAAAAGCAAAAATACAAGCATTTGTCCCTGTTTTTTACCACTGTTTATTTTTAATAAAATAATCATAATAAAGAAATGGCTGCTTCAGAAAGGGTTTTAGAATGATGAAGGCAAAGACTAAGTCTAAATGATCCAACTCCAGATTTTACTTCATACTTAACTGCTTCTGAAAAAGGAAATTTTGGGTGGTTTATCAATTCCCTGTAGATAACCAGCCAGGATGTATGTATTGAATTTTAAAAAACCTTTCAACTTATTTGCTGCAGCAAAGTACTTTGGCTAGTTCTTTACCTGAAGTAATAAATTAAAAGCAACCCATTATCTGGGTTGCAGTGTAACTCATTTCAAAAGCCTGACATTTATTGTAGAGGAACTCAAATATATAAACTTTTCCCACTTTTACTAATACTAATCTCTCAATTCACTTTAACCACAAATGATTTTAAATAGCTAATAGATCTTTAGAATCACTTGTATTTGAAGTTCTGGAATAGTCATCAAATGTCCTAATACATCTACAGTAAGGTAATACATCCTGAATATAGTTCTAAGAACAATTAATTAAAACGGGAAAATATTTGGAACAGTTCTAGTAAGATTTAGTTATAAAAGCCGTTTCTGTGGGCAGTAGTAACTGTTGTACTCAATTCTTTAAAGCCCCCTTGGAAGTATTTACATCTAAATGGAATGAAGATTTCTCAGAAGAAAGATAATGATAACAGAGCCAGCAAAGTTGTGTGCTACCTGTTTAAATGTTTTTCTTCCACAGCAGGGTAGATGGATATGTCATCACAGTGTTAGGGAACACAGTGCTTTGCTGAAGCTCTAATTCCCTTAGATCTAGACAGAGGAAAAACAGTGACTATCACATACTTTCACAGTTTCACAGACATATCCATGCATGTTGGAAGAGCAGCACAGTCACTGATAAACATCTCTGTAGTGAGAGCCCACACCTCACATGTCAAGAATATGCTGCACAGAAAGAGCAGAAGAGTTGCTCTTACAGCTAGTTAGGAACAAGAGTTACAGTCTTCTGGAAAATTGCCATGTTTTCACTGCATGTTACAAAAAACAACAGCGACTTCAGATTTTCTCATAAACCAATTGTGAAACCAGTCAATTAAGAGAGCAACCTATCATATAATGCTTCATTTCATTCCTATGTCCTTGATCAGTTGCTGTGTTTCGTGGGAACATTAGTTCAGGTGACTTTAACTCTCTTTTCTTCCAAAGCCTGTGCCCTAGCTACACCCTTCCTCACATGCCACAGCAACTGTGCCTGCACCAACACCCTCCCTCATGTGTACCTGCAGCAGGAGAACCAGCAGGACCCGTGCAGGGGGAAGAAGGAGGACTAGCAACTGCAGTAGAAATCAATTAGCAGGTAAGAGATTAATGACAAGCCCAAAAGCCTTCAAACAATACTCAGCCTATCCACACGCTTGCCTTGCACTTGCAGGTATCCAAATTTTATTGCCAAATTATCTCAAACAACAGGGTACTAGAACTGGGTTATGGTTATAGAAAAATGGAGGGACTGTCAAAAAGTGAAAAATGTCACTTGTTTTATTCTGGTCTCAAAACCTTATGGCTTACCACCCTGAAAGGAAACAAGGGTGTGTGCAGTAACAAAATCTTCCATTGTGAGAGGACTGACAGATCTAATCATCCTTTCTGCCTCAGAAATTTTTAAAATGCAGTATGTGAAAACATGCTGACCCTTGGGAAATAAGTGGGGCTGTTAAAAATAAATAGGTTCCAGCTTTTCAGGAAGAGCAGATTCACTACAGTGACGTAAAAACACCCAGCAACTTGTCCCAGCCATTTCCCGTGAGACACTGCTGATGTAGGAAGAAACAGCAGCTCACACAGCTGCCTGGAAACTTAAATGCCAGGATGTTACTTCGTGAACATCTTATTTCTTTTCCAAACCTCACCTTTGACACAACAGCAGTACTGGCACAGTCCTCCCATACCCTCAGAAAGACCCTTTGACCTACTGAAGACTTAAAAAGAAAAAACAAACCAAAAATAAAACCCCAAAAGCCATAACAAAATATCACATTATGTCTCCAAATACATTACAAGATACTAGCAGTCCTACTCATGTCCTCTTACTGTTGAGAAAATATTTCATTTTAGTTTTCATTTTAGGGTCTTTAATTTTCTATTGAAAAGGATAATGCAGCCCAAGTATATTTTGGGTGTCATGTCCATATAGTTGCCCAATAAAAGAATCAGTGCTAGGGTATGACACCTTGGTGCAGAGGTGCAGTGTGTGGTGAGCCTGAGCCAATCACAGAAAATAAAAAAAGGAAGTGCTGAAACAGAAGGTTTTCCCCTGAATGGAAATACTGACTTACAGCAGAATATGTCTGCAGTGCTACAGCTGCAGGCTTGGTAGTGACAAGGAAAATACTTTCATTTCAAAGCATATGTCTGCATTTTCAGTTCAAAGTGGTTTGTTTCAGACTCATGTAGCAACTGCCTGGGTGAAGTATTCAGTCATTTTAGTTAGGAGGACAATTCTTTCAGCAAACATTTTATGGTACCTCTGTTTTCTCTCATGCTAATTCATCAGGTTCTAGCTTCTTTTCTGTTTTGTACTTAGATTTCCACTCACTTTTTCCACAAAAGTCCCGTTAAATCCTAACCAATGTTTTCCATAAGACAGAACACATGAATTAGTGTTTGTTTATAAAAGGAGTGCAGGGATTACATGCTGGAAAAGATTCTTTACACATAATCACTTCAACACGTGTCTTTCCACCCCATTTACAGTAAGACTGCAACTCATATTAACATCTCAATAAGAAAAAGAATATTAGTTGGCTTGTTGTACTGCTCCAAGAGAAGGAAGAAAAGACTGTTTGTATATATTAAAAATATATAGAAAACATTAACCCATTAAAATATGCATCCAAAAACTGCAGGAAAGTAGAATCATCTCAGTAGGTTCTTCTTTATAGATAAGGAGCCAGGTAAATAACATCAGGCAAGATCCATTGTTTTTTTCATCCTCTCATTTGCCCTGGATAGTACACAGCCATTACCAGACCAGCAGAAACCCATTTCACAGATGACCTTCAACAGAAAGTCTCTCTTCAGAGAATTTCTGGTGGCAACATCTGGTAGGAAAAGGCCACAATCAAAAACTGGGAGATATAGTAAAGTTTTACATCTTTGAAGAGAAACCCTATAGCCTGTAAATTTTACAGGACAGAAATTGACACTTTTAAGCCGGTCATTATATATGTAAGGAATAGGAAGGAGCCAAACCAAACAAAATCTTGTTATTTCTAGCACAAAGTGCTTCCCTTGACCACAAAAAGGTCATCATCCCCCAAAACCTTCCTTTCTTAGACCTCTTCTTCATTAAAGGAAGCCCCTTAAAGACAAAGCCAGTTATCCCCATCACAGGAAGGTTGATCTCAATAATGATTTCGAAGGCCCATGGTCCTAAAGGAATAAGACAGCAGCCTTCCAATGAAGCCAAACACAGTAGGAAGGCCACAGTTTTGCTGTTGGCTTCAGTGCTAGCAAGGCTGTTTTTTCTGTTATTTCAGAGTACAAGAATTACACTGGCAGCACCTCCTTCCTCAACTCAGTTCCTGTGTTCCTCAAATCAGGGAGTTCAATGATCATTGAAACTTTGTTTCATAGTTGGTGGAAACTAAGCATGGGGCTAAAAAAAAAGTCATGAGAGGGAAAGGAATGGGGATGAATAGACAGGTAGCTCACATCTTGTTTTTGCAGTTCAAGCTAAAAAGGAACTTTTTATATATACATGTATAAAGGGCTGGTAACTGGCAGGATTCTCAATATCAAAAGAAGCTTGGCCCTGTTTCAAAAAACCATCAGCCTATTTGAAGTTAGCTGGTGTTTTTTCCCTGGTAATGACTTTAACAGTGTTCTTACTTTTACTAGCCACGCTGGGCACTATTCCATTTAACAGACTACAGCACTCCATTCTCCAAGTAACTCTGCAAGCCCAGGAAGATTACTCAGGGTAAGTCAGCCAGAGATGTTCCATTTCTTCCTGAAATGTGCCTGTTGCAGGTGGAGGGGCTGACACTTGTTCAAACTAAATCTTCTCCACAAAGACAGAAAATATGTCCCCAATTTTCCCGTTTCAGATGGAGGCGGTCCAAAATTCACCAGGATGGACATTAATTGGAGCTGTTCTACTGCAAGGGGCTCCAGGGGTGCTTGATGCCAAAGAAAAATATTTTCCAGGCCTTCAGCACAGCTGGAGCTTTGAGAAGTCTGGCTTTGATTCACAAAAGGGTGTAAGTGTCACAGCATTCACTACAGGGGCCCTTTGCTTTTTTGATAAATTAGTGATTCAAATATCTAAGTTAGAGATGGGGGGAAATAAGTGGGTCTGGGATTTATTGCTAAAGAGAAATGTAAAGAAATTAATTTGAATATGAATATATAATGTTTATTTTATTAATTTTGAGAAGTTTATTTTTCCTGATTGCTTTACATTAGATATATTCCTGAAGAAAACCCCAAAATTAAAATTGAAAATTTGGTTCTTCCCTGAATTAGCTATCACTTTTTTTGAAAGAATAAAAGCTATCCATCACATTTAGTGTGACTTCACAGCTAATTCTGATGGACCCAGTCCCCACAGCATGAAAAATTCCCTATGCCGTAACAAAAAGATGCAAATGGTGCCACATATCCTAAGCAAATGATATTTGTAACGGTAATTTCTTTTGGAGCTGTCCTTATTAGGAATAACTGGATACAGAACCTTTCTAGTTCATTATCTGCTTTATCACATGGGCAAGAAAACAGAGTTACAACATCTGTTACAGCAATTTAGCCTCAAATTAAATAAAGATTCAGAGTTATAACTGTCAAACTGCCCAGCTTTGGTCCAGAAATTGTGATGCAAGTTTCACTACTCGATCTATCAGTGTTGGCATATGACCTTCACGTAACTTTTACACCCACCTTCCATCTTAGTAAAAGCTGGTGTCACTCATCTTTATAAAGTAGCCTGGTCAACAGTGCTAGAAACAGTGTTAGATGAAAGACTAGCAAATTTTTTCTACCCATGTTTTGTAGTCCAGCCCTAAACTTGCCACAGAGCATAAAATAGCCCTCAAATCTGTCATTTTCTGTTTATGTTTCATAGATATACACTGAACCATTTATTTAACAAAACATTTTAACAGAATCTGTTAAAAAATGCATACACAGTGGTTACATAAAACACTGTACTCTCATTTTAGCTTCTCTGTCTTTGGATGAATTTGAAACCTCTGAGTTCTCTGCAATATTTTATATTAAGGGCATTCAGGAGAGTGCAGGGTCTGCTCTGCTGTGTTACAATTGCTGTTTAGCTTTCATTCTGTATTATATTTTCAATGCACCTGCCTCACAGAACCTTACAGCAGTCTCCCAGTACCTAAAAATGTTCTACAGGAAAGCTGCAGGAGAACTTCTTACAAGGGCTTGTAGTGACAGGACAAGGGGGAACAGCTTCAAATGGACAGAGGGCAGAGCTAGATTAGATACAAGGAAGAAATTCTTCACAACTAGGATAATGAGACACTGGACCATGCTGCCCAGAGAAGCTGTGGATGCTCCATCCCTGTAAGTGTTCACAGCCACATCAGACAGGCTTTAAGTAACCTGGTCTAGTGAAAGTGTCCCTGTCCATGAAAGAGGGTTGGAATGAGTGTCTTTAAGGTCCCTTCCAGCCCAAATCATTCTTTGAAATCTGACTCATTTCTCTTCTGAATTAGTATTACACAGACAGTGATGTCCATTTAGAATGGAAAATAAACAGATGCGTTTACAATTTAAGAACTTTTACACAAGAAGTACTGCCTTACATCAGATTCATGTGCTTCTGAAGAAACATAAGAAAAAAAGAATATTTAATAAGTAGTTTTGAAATGGCTTTTTAACTGGATTGTTTTTACATGAGTTAGCATTTAGCTCATGTCCCATCCAAATCACTCTTGCAGCTTTCAAAATTCAGCTTTGTAAACCTCAATAGGAAAAAAAAATCTAATTTTGTTTTAATATCAGGTCAGGAATGAAAAATTTGCTTATGGCACAGGAAACAAGCCTGTTCAATCTTACTTGAAGATTAAAAAAAAATAAATGTATTTGGCTCTGTGGTTATGCTATTCAGTCCTCATGGGTAACAGAGATCATGGTCATCATATGAACACACATGGTAAAAGTGAATTCCACCAGGATACCACAGAGCAATTGACCTAATTCTGTAGCCAGCGTAAGCCAGTAATGACTGAAAAAAAAAAAACAAAAACATGCAGGAAAATAAAGTCAAAACCATACTATTTTAAAAAAAAGTTATATTCTCACATAACTAAGCACATGACTTTTCTGATATTATTGAATGAGCCACAGATCAGGCTTGGTACAAAATGGTATCAGACTAAACCTGCCTAGTAAGAGATACAATCTCCTTTTTTTTTGTTATGGTCTCCTTTTAAGTTGCTGGCACTTTCATGCCTTCAAAGAGACAGCTGCTCTCCTTCTCTTACCTGCTATCCCAGCCAGATCTGATACCTAGACACACACATTGCTACAGTACTGTACTTACAAGGCAGCCCTGAAAAGCAGCAAGGGGGCCTGCTACAGACCACCTTGAATTAAGCAATTTTTACAGATGTAAGTGGAGAAGCCTTAAGCTATGCGTAGGCACAACATTATCAAATCTTCCTCCAGGAACGTCAGAAATTACAAAAGAATAACAATATTTCTCAGGTGTTTGCTTGGTTAGGGTTTTTTATTTTTTCAGTTAATAGGAGACGTAAGAGGTAGAGAAATACTGAATTCAAGAACTATTTACCCACTGAAGAGATGATCATTTGTATTGTCATTAACTGATTTATCATTAATAACTGCAATGTGGGAAAGCAGTGAGGGATAATCCCCTTCTACATCCTCACCCAGTATTCTGCTCAAAACCAGAACTGCTGATTGGATTGCAGCCCTCCTGGAAACCCCAGTTCTGGATCAGGCACCCATCAGCTAGGTCTCTTTCAAACAGAAGGCTGAAAACTGTTTGCTCAGTCTAATACACAAAATCCACACTCTAATGTTAATCTATACAAAGAATATGCAACTCCTATTGCTCTGGACAGATAAACCACAACAAACCAGCTGAAACTCAATGTCAGACCAAAACGACAGCCAGCTCAGCCAGCAGAATAGTTCAGTATAGTGAGACCTGCCCCCCTGTGCTTTCACGTGGCTATGGGGTTGCTGGTCATTGCTGCTATGACACAGCCTTAATTATTTCATCACCCATGTGTGCAGCAGAAACATCAGGCTGACATCTGTTTGATCTAACAAAGTGATAAACAGGTGACTGCTGTAACAAGATGGCTTATGACTATGACTGCTGTGACAATGAGTGGAAATTGCAGAGCTCAGTGCCATATGGCATTTGTCACCAGACAAGAGAATGGAACAGAAAGATGAGCTGCTCTCACTCCTATCAAAGCTTCTTCTGCCTCAAGACACCAAAACCATAGCCTATTTCTTCCTGGCCAAAACCTGAAACACTTTCCTACTGTTCTCAAAACCTGTACAGTCTTCCATTATGCTGCCTTTACTTGGCCATAATTTGATCTCATCTCTTACATGGAGAAAAGCTAGGCCAGAAGCCAGGTCCAGAATGGACAGTTTCCCAGTTTGTGAATTAGGGATGTGGCTGGAAAGAGATAGACTGCAGAAATAGCTGAACCATAACTATCACTTCCTAGGGAGGGGTTGCAAGTGGCTGCCAAGTCCTTCTGCAAGAGGTGAAGATCATTTCCCTCTCTGCTGTTTTGACTGAGCATAGCATGAGCAGCAGTGTGGTTTGTGTTCCTGTGTGCTGTGAGCTCAGTGAGAGAAGCCAACAGCTCAGGAGTTTTCAGCCACAAACACTCCCTCCACTGTGGATCCTAAGGGCCCCCAGGTTGTCACAAGGAACCCAGTTCCCCACACCTGGCTACACTGGTGTGTGTTTGCACATCCAACTTTATGTGCACACCTTTTGGATTAAACAGGAACTTCCTTGGTTTTACACATCTCTAGAAAGGCAGATAATGAGTGGACTGTCTAGTTTTTGCTGTCTTTCATATAGGTGGTTAAATAGCACTTAAAGCCTGCTTTTTGTGTCAAAACACTAACTCCAAGAATCTTAAATGAATCACATTTCTTAATTTCCTATTAACTGACTTGGCAGAATCTGTCACTGAAGAGGGAAACTTTAAGGCACAGATATGTTTCTATTAGCATATATGTTAACATGTAGTCTCTTGAAAATTGGCCAGTAGCTATTCCTATTTATTTCCACATACTAATATGTTGAAATATCACTAGGAGTGGCTATTCAATAGATGATCATGATGCTAAGTGCTTATGCTGTATCCTACCTTCCTAAAAAGCCCCACAGAACTGCTGAATTGCAATAAGTAACTTCTGGAAATCATCTAGTCCAAACCCCCTCCTCAAAGCAAGATCAGCTATAGCAGATTGTTCAGGTCTGGTTTTGAATAATCCTAAAGATGGAGACTGTACAGCCTGTCTGGGCAACCTGTTCATTCAATTGCTTGACCATCTTCACATACAAAGTGCTTGTATTTTGTTTAAATTGAATACTTTGAATTTTGGTTTGCTCCCATTGCCTCCTGAGCTCTGAATTTTCTTTTAGGTAAGTTAATTCAACAAGTCAAACCTGTCTATTCCTCCTATGGGCCTCAGCACTGGAGAGGTGAGTATTAGAAGGGCACTGGAATCTATGCACACTGCAGAAAACACATTGTCCCTTGAGAAACATGCAAGTTCCCTCCCAGGACACTGCTGCAGGGCTGTCAGGACCTGCACCTCACAGGCAGCTGCAGCCCCAGCTCAGAAGGGCTGGTCACATTTCTGGTGACAGCGAGCCATGAGTGCCCAGGTAAGCCATGCATCCCATAGCCCTTCCCTTTCCTCAGTGCTCATGTAGAAGTGCCTTCCTCTGCAAAGGACACAGCTCTTGACTCCATGTCAGCATGACAGGACTTGAATTCCCTAGATTCCCAGGAACTGGAGATTCTGCCCATAAATGGGTGCCAAAATGGTACACCAGAATATGCAAACATTAGCGTTACTTGCAGTTTTCTTCCATGCTAGAAACTCATCTAAATTCCAGTAAGAACTTGGTAAGGATCTAGCAGTAGGCTGAGCTTGAACATTTTTTTATAACTAAAAGTGCAGCAGCAGAGCAGTTTTTCATCAACAAAATCTCCAGCTTACTTACGGAACTTCTACCAGATTTCCCTCAGCAATGCTGTTATAGTCCCTAAAGCATATTCCAACGTTTTTGTCATTTGATCAGCCCTGCATAATTTTCTTGATAGCATCTGTGTGTGCTTTTTTCATACTTCGCCCCCTAGTGCATTAATACTCTTTTAATCTTTCCAGGGATTGTGAAAGATGGCTTTTGTTTCTTCCTTTTCTTACACTCCCTCCCACACTGACACCAGCTTATGCTTTTGCTTAATGGAAAAACATCCAAGATGCACCTTTTAAAGATAAGCAATTCTGAAACTCTTTTTTTAATCTAGAAAAATAAATATATTTGCTTCTGTTATGAGAGATCTGAGCTTAGTTTATGCTCTGCCACAAGTCTCTACTTTAACCTCAGCTGGACTACCTACCCTATTCTTGTTCAGTTATTCTGGAGAGATATTGGGAGAATAAAATACCTGAAAAAAGATATATTGGGTGAATTCTTGTCATATCACAAGCATTTTCCTATTAGATACTAGAAGACTGCAATAAAATGGATTCCTTCGCATTTATGTTGTTGGGAGTTTAAATGGAAGCCAACATTATGCAGATATCTATTTTAGTGGTGCTCATAGTGGGAAAAGTCAGGGAATAACAGCAGTGGAAATGAGCACATCACCTGTAGAGTTACGTTCAGTAAGAGTCTCTCTCACAGAGGTTACACAGCTGGTGACTGAGAAAAAGCAGAAAGAATATCACAAACAGTGTGTTTTGCATGAAAGAGTCACCAGATTGTAATATGGGCTATTTCTGCAGCTCTTGTACATGATGAGTTCTCCAAATCATGCTACAATTTATTAACCAGAGAGGAAGGAGAATAGTGGAGGAAAAAAAAAAACAAAAACAAAAACAAAAAAACACCTTAATTTGTGACCCAAATTCCTCACACTTTTTAGACCTCTTTCCTCTTGAACAGAGTATCTGAAAGCAATATCCTGGCATGAGTTTAATCAAATTTAAAGTAACTCAGGGTAATCTTCTGGGGCCTGTTATGTCTGTGAAAAGTTATTTCTTTCCTTAAGCCCTGCTTTCCTTCTGGAAGTCTGTTAGTCATGAAATAAGCAAGCAGTAGTGTCTGAGGCAGTAAGTACAGCAGTCACCCCATTCTACCCTCCATCCAATCTCTCCTTACTGCTTCCCAAAACAGTACATCAAATTTCACTAATGAAACAGCTACTTTCTTTTTCCTCTCTGAGATAAAGGGGAATGAACAAGAAAATGAACAAGAGCAGTGGCAACCATCATAATGGACAGACATTACAAGATTTTGGCAGTCATATTCAAGCGCTGGAACCAGCAGTTAAGCATTTAATATGATTTAAGGAGACCAATTCAAACCACCATTTTCCACCTTGTTCTTTAAAAAATATTTTCTTTAGCGCATGAATCCAGCACCGTTATACATCTGGATTTCTGGTTGTTGACTGAAATTTATGGAAAGCCCCTGAAAACCTTCTTGTGTTTCTCTGTTTTTTTGTTTAAATTTGTTTGGGAGTCTTAATCTCTTTACCCACAGTGAAGTATCTAGTGTCTTCCTTCATGCTCTTTTCTGTCTTAAAGCAGTCACTACCATCAGCAGAACTTGTTTTTCTTTGCTTTTCTTTCCGGGAAAAAGGCTGAGTTCCATTAAACCTCTTCAGCACTGAAGTGAGTGTCCCACTGGACACCACCTGCACTCATGTTAAGCCTCTCCATGCTCCAAATCTCAATAAGATATTGAGAAACATACACTGAGACAGCTACCAAATGCAGCTGATTCTCAGTTTTCAAATTTAAGTAGCAATTTGTATCCTGGGTCGAAGGCTGCATTCCCACAGTACTATCAAAATTCACCTTTGATTTTAGTGTGATTACTGAGGGATGGCCCTCAAAACCCAAAAGCAACAGAAAAAAGAGGCATGAAAGAGAACCTGACTGGCTTCTACTATGTTAGCTTAGAGGACTCTTCAAGCTGCACATTAAATTCAACTGTAAGAAGAAGACAAAGCAGGCATGGGTCTGTGACATCTCTGAGGACAGCCTAAAACTCAAAAATCAAACAAACCCTTATTGTTTTTAACTTGGACTAGTCATAGCTCCAGGCTTATAGCCATTTTTTTCATGCAGAGGGCTCCTCATTGCTTTCCATGAGAGATCCCTACGGAAGATATTGTAAAACTCAGTGTGTTGGAGATTGGAGAAGGTTGTTTCCAGTTCCTTCTCTTGAGCTGTTCTCAGTGCAATGGACCTTCCAGCACGCATAGCTTTTCCTCCTCTGAAGTTTCCTTTATTCTATTAGCTCTGATTTCTGGGATTTCTGTCCTGTTATTTTCACCCTAGGCAAGATATTATTACAGCTTCTCCTTCCCTCTCCTATCCCCTTGCATGCTGTCAAGAACATTGCAGAAAGAGTTATTGCCAATTCATTTGCCTGCCTGCCAATTAGCAGTATACTATGTCAGAGTCGAGTGAGTAAATACCAATAAACCATATGACAGCTATCCAGCCCATCTGACCCTCTGACAGTTTTCAGTGCTTTCTACTTTATTAGAATGAGGTATTAATAGAACAGATACGTTTCACAAGACCCAGCCATGTATTACAGAACTAATTTCATAGCCAGAAGTGCAGATTCTTTAGGATGGTTCTTTATGCCAAACACTGTTAAATCATGTCGTTTTGAGGACTTTTTTCCTTACATTTCTGCAATAAAATAATCACACTGGTGAGTGGATATCCTCCTAACTTGTTCTATCTTTCTAATATTTGATTATAAATACTTGATACAGGGGCAAGCTCATGTTGTTTGCACAACATCCCAAGGTCCCAGGTCTAGATCAGAATAACCAGGTCCTCCTGTAAAACACTGTGGTTTAGCAGACACTTTATGTTAACAGATGCCTTGGATATAAATAGAAGGAACAGGTCTCTCTTCAAAAAGGCTGGCAATAGAAGACCTCAACTCCATATTGTGCATGGTGCCAGGGAAATTTTGCTTGCCCAGAAACACTGTTATTCAAAGGCAGCACAACATGGGCATGGAGGGCAACTGTACACTTCTCAGGGAGGTGCTGGAGCATAAACGGACTACAATTTGGAAGCAGCAAGCAACCAGACATATGGTCTCATGAAAATTTATCTATCTCATGCCATGTATATTTTTAATACCAGGAAACAATCTGACATAGTTCATACTCAACCAAGTTAAACTATTATTATTGATATGTACAGGTTAGTAGTTTTGAAACTGTCCGCTTGGACACTGCAATTCTTTTGCAAGAAAATGACCTTATGCTGCATCCATTTCTTTTTCACTGAATAAAAACGTTTCAGCAATTATTTCCAGCTTGCACATATTAGAAAGTCCAGCCTTGAAATATGGACAGCTGAATTACTGGAGAAAGGCCAACCACAGCTCTTAACTGCAACTGACAGTGAAGCAAGACATATCTACACCCCAAAGACTCACACTCGAGCCAGGGCTGTATAACAGAAGAGTCTCTTTGCAGCAGTAAACCCAGGCAAGTTTTAAAATGTGCTGGTATGAGGAAATAAAGACAAAGCCTAATGTGAGCAAGGCACAGTGCTAAAGGATGCTTTGTGAGTTTTCAGCAAGTGACTGTTTTTTGACAAAATTAAACAAGCAGCAAGTAGATAAGTCAGGATGCCTTGCTCTTACTTAGCCAGAGATTTTAGATGAAAGAAAAATTCCTTCTCCCCCATTCTTCTGAGAGGCATATGCAGCTTCTCCCATTAATAGCTGCATTGAAGTAGGATGCTAATATTGACTCGCTACTAAAAGATCAAAGTTGACCTGCAGGAACATTGTGCCTGTCCCCTCTAAGTTTCTCCATTAAAGATCTTTACATCTTTTTCCTAAGAACTTGCCCTGTGCTGTCCTTCAGCAATTGTGCCAAGAGCTTTCTCCCTTACATACCTTCAAAGATCTACTTTGAAGCCACACATTCTGTAGCCATGCACCCCCAGCAAGCAGAGCTCTGCAGTGCCCAGCACCTCAGTGAAGCACTTATTTATGCCCTCACTCAGCCATTTTTTCAAATGAAAACCTACTGTAAGTAGCAATTCACTAACAAGGTACACAATTGATATTTCCCCACAATTAATAGAGGAAAAACATGTGGTCAACAGACTTCCCTAAAAAAATAGGCAGAAACCTACACTCAGTACTACTCAACAGATGTAACTTATACTTGTGAAAGAGTTTCAAAACAATTCTCCCTGGAATAGTGGTATATGTTGCAAAATTTCCATTTTATCCCTGTATACATGTTAAACAGATTAAAACAAGACACTTGATAAACCATGACTGCCTCACTGTGGATTAAATCAATGCTTGCTTCCAGTTTTTTGCTATTACTGCCAAAATACTTGCTTTTTCTTCATCCCCAAGGAAACAAAGCAAAACAAAAGATATTTTGTTCAGGTGAATAGTCCAAAGTATTTCTGAAGATAGTATCACAGCATCTAGCTGTCTGACAAATAGTTTACAATAGGTGAAGCTGCATAATTACTTGATCTTGGCTGAAGTTACAGCCGTGCATGTCACAGCAGAAATGCAAGCTGCATGTGAATTTATTCTCAGGTTTTTCAAAACTCTCAATAGCCTTTCAAAGAGTTCCGCTTCAACACTGAATACTGGGTGTTAAATAACATTTTCTTTAAGATATGTTCAAAAACCTACCTGGCAAATTTATTGCCTTACCCAAATTCCTATTTCCTTTCTCTCAGTATTCTCATGAACTAATCCTCCTTGGAAGCACAGGCTGGTTGAGCTCCAGCTTTGAGCTTCCTGGAGGATTTGCTTAAATAAGCACCAACTCACATCTGATCAGATGGACAGCAAGAAACTAGATTTTATTTTCCACATTCTTGTTCTCAGAGCATGACCCCTGCACATCTTGGGATCCATTACCACATGTATGTACTTTAAACCTGGTTCCATCAAAAGCAGTTAAACTGGAGTCGCTATTCTACATAGTCTTATTTCCAATTCTTTTACTGCAACCTCTGCAGTATCCCAGGTTGCTTACAGCAAATCCAGTGCTTACGTAAAAGCACAGACATAACCTTGTACAGAAGACAGTAGTACCTTGTGACATATTGAACACTTTGAATTGGATGCTGAACCTCTTGTCGTAGCTGGGTGTTGTTTAGTTATTTTAGTGACTTCTTACCCAAATCCAGGAGAATCAGTTACAGAGCAGTCTGAGTTATGCAGGCTATTGTACCAGCTGCACCCCACTCCCAGGGTCTGGGATTCAAATACCTGCCATTCAAACATACCTCCATTCTGGCAAAACATCATTCCCCACACAAGCAAACAAAAGCTAATTTATCAGTTAATTCCTGCTCCATCCCTTTATTGATTTAAGCTTCCATCCTCTCAGTCTGGCCCTCACAAACAACTATTTACCTGAAGTTTAAAAGCATCAGTAACATTTAAGGTAAACTGCTGTACATCTTCCAAATGCTCATCAAGAAGAGAGTACTAGATTAACAATGAAAAAGTATTATACATCTATCCCATGCCCTTCACAAGGCTCTGAAGGGCCTAGGAAAGGCCACAGGCAGAACCTTCAGAGTGATGCAGAAAGCAGGGCAGAGGGATACTGGGAATATTTCATGGGTGCTTAAACTAAAGAGGTTGGTCTAGAAGAAATTTCTCTTTCCGAGACTCTTTCCTAATGTCTGTTCATTATTATTAACATTATGGAAAAACTCAAAGAGTAGCTGACATTGTCCTCATATGGGACAACTGAATTTTAACAGTCCCAGCATAAAGTGATGGAATAAATATTCTCAGGAGCCATAGTAACCCCTGAAACTCATGGGCAAGTGGGTGATCATTTTCTTCAAGCTGTATAAGACAATTACAGTTTTATTGAGAAAGATTAAATATTAAGGTAAAATCTTTGTGAAGGAGAAAGGAGGAGGTAACCTTGCCTTAGAAGCACTCTTGTTAAAAAAAAAAATCCACGTCTTAGCTCTCTGATCTTTGATTTTCCTATTTACTTGGATTTTGGTGAGATCTGTGCCCTTTTGCCAGCAATTAGAACCACACATTCTCTGTGCTTGCCAGCTCCTTGACTTCCTTTCACATAGCACGGTTTCCTTGTTCCCTGCCCAACAGGACTAAGCCAGCCCAGTTTCAGACAGACCCCATGCCCTTAGGCTCTCCCATCACACCAGATGCCCTCACTTACATGCTCCAACACACCCTGAGGTGCCTGGTCTGCACACACAGGCTCAGACAGAGGGGTGGCTGAGCAGGCATGCAGCAGCCTCTGGCCAAGGAGACCTGCTCCAGGTCTTCTTTCCAGTGAGAAAGCTCCTCAAGGCTCAGTTTCTCTCACACCTTTTAATGCCTCTGACTTTCTGCTCACATGCAACAAACTGAGCAATAGGTTCAAAAGCTTTAGGGATAATACTGACAGTGCTGTTTCCTTAGCAAGCAAGAATGAACATTTGGGAAAGGTTGTGCTGGATGGCCAGAAGCACAGGGCTTGATGGAGAAGGGAATGGAGCAGTATGCTTCAGGGATGTTTTTTATTCTTTGATCTTGCTGCTCAAAATACATGTTTCTTATAGTAACTGATTTACTGATTTTGAAAACTCATCTTTTCCTAAGTTTTATACCCTCTGTCATACAAGAAACAGTAAATTCATAAGCTGCACTGACAACAGAAAGCCAATAAAGCTTTTGAAAGCTAAGGTGCTCCATTCCTAACACATGCTTTTCCTGCATGTGCAAAGCATCTGTGGCTGAAACAGCTCCTTGAGGAAACTCAAACATTGTGAGTCAAAGCTGCAGAAGGAAAGGCTATTATTCACAAAAGTATCTTCCTGTCCCCTAAAGAAAACATACAGGACAACAACAATACATGATCACTCACTGTGAACACAACAAAGTCTCACTTCAGAAGTGAGATCATTCAGAAGGCCCATCATTTTACCTTGATGTGCCTTGCTCTGGCCTGCACCGCTCTTCCCTCAGCCCTGAAGGCAGAGCCTGGCCAGGGAATTATGACAAAAGGATTGCTGAATAAATTGGTTTTGTTTCAAAACTCCAGCCTGATTTTCCAGGAAAAAGGATTTAGTTGTCTATTTCCATGAACAACTCTCCTCCCTGGAACAGTGTTTAAGAGCTCCCCCTCAGCAGTGCATGGAACCTATACTGAGAGGAAGCATTAGAAGGACATGGGGAACAAAGCAGTAAAAAGAAAAAGTAATCTAGAAAAACCAATAGCAATCATGACATGGAGAAAAGGAAGTTTCTTTGTTAAAAACCACATATCCTTAACAGCTCGTGCAGTGGAACAAGAGCAACATACAATTTGTCTGTGACAGACTTGATTTTGCCTGGCTGCCTGCAGAGGCTGAAAGCAGCAGCTCCTCGGGCAGGTTGCCACTCACACCCCCCCAGTGCAAGACCAGCCAGCCTGACCAGGCTGCATCAGCATGGAGCACATGCCACACCGTGAAGCATCATCATGTATTTGCTTTGGCAAGGTGGTTATGCTGAACTTGAGGCTGCTCCACCTCAGACCACACAGCCCAGGGGCACTTGGGGATGTGTGTGAGGCTGATCCAGTGGCTCAGCACTACAGCCCATCCACCCAGCCCAGGGGAGCACTGAATACCCCTCAGCAGGCACGTGTCAGTGTATCTGGGCAACCTGCCTCCCTAGACAGGCATCAGAGTTTATCCCAAATATCCTTTCCCCTACCAGAAGGTCAATGTGACAGCGTACTGTCAAGGACTTGATCCTAAGCCAGAGCCTGCTGTGGGTCTCACATAGCACTGATCCACATTCCAGCCTCTTCCCATCCAAAAACCAGTGCTAAGGGTTGAAAGTTTGCTCCCAAGAAGCTCTGAGAGCTGGCAACAGCTAATGCACAGAAAGCTGGAGAATCACCCCAGGCATAACAGCAGATCACACTGCAGTAAAAGCATGAATCAGAAAGCACTGCTGGCTATGACAGTATCTGCTGTGGCTTCAGAGGAAATGCCACAAAAGGAACAATATTGATACAGGTTTTGCATGTACATTCATTGCCTGGCCACCAAATGCTGCCAGTACCCTTTAGATCAAATAATCTCTCATCTTCCTAGGTCACAAATTTCTACCTATGGCAGGTTTTTACAGTAAAGCAGCTCTCCCTTCTCCAAATGGTAAATAAAAACAACAAAGACAACATTTGATTAGATAATCAGATTCCAGACTCCCCAAAAGATTTACTTCTCTGTCAAGGTGCTCCTTTGGAAAACCTGAGCCAGTTCCAAGAGAAGCAGCTTTTAAACTAACCATGTATCAATCCAACAAAAAGCAATAAGTTATTAGACAAGTATTTTAAGAGTGTGTTTGATCTTGCTAAGCTGGTTAGCTGCCTCTACTTTTTAAAACAGTGAGCTTAGCTTCAGAGCATAGCATTGGCACTCAGTGTAAACTGGTGTATTTCCCTCTGCCAGAACAGATAAAACGTGCATAAATATGCAGTGAACAATGAACACATTCATTCGAGGGCCTTTAAGGGCCAAATGCTGTATGGAGCATTTGCTAACAGCAGAGCATAAGTCACCTTATTCCTGTGTCACTCACAAAACATCATTATCAGGGCCAGCAAGGAGACTCATACATTCTCAGAGAGATAAGATAGAAAACTGTACTTTACCATGGACATTGTAACTGCAGTGATTCATCTCTGACTCCTGCCTTCATGTCTCAGTGTAGTGTCACTCCAGGAGAGTGTATTTGCCTTCTGCAAGAGAAGGGTTCTTAGCTCTAAGCCAAAAAACAGCCAGAGCAGTGCAAAGACCTGAATTCACTGAAGACCACTCTCTTCTCATCCATCACACCACTCTCCCCAGGCCAATAGGCTTGTTTATTATTTTTAGTTATTATTTTTCTTACATAAAGTTTCTAGGATGCTTCTTTCCAAACTAGAAAAGCCTCTTGCTAGCACTGAAGAGCCACAGAGGGAAAGCCCTTGCTTTCTGGTCAGTGCTAGGCTTGAGAGACCCAGCCCAAAGGGCTGGTTCACAGTCTCCTCTCCCATGGCTTTTTGCATTCCAGGCAGGCCAACAGATACAAAAAAGAAAGAATACATTTTAAGTGCACTTGATTTAAAGTAAATTACCTAAAGTGGAAAATTTTGCGTTCATTAACAGACTTATTCAGAGATATGAGAACAAATCTCAACAGTTAACCAGGGCAAGAGCTGTCCATACTTGGGGGCATTAATGAAACCATACTGGGTAACCAGCAAAATGCCATCACTAGTCGTTGGCTCAGCTCTTCTCTTCAAAACTGCAACCAAAAGAGATTTAAAATTGTCAAGAACATCAACCACAGATGCCATTAAAGCAAAGAGAGAAAGAACAAGACTTTCAGCAAGGTAGATGCTCAGAGGCAGAGCAGGTGTAAAAGTAAGGGATGGATTTATTGGATTTGAACATATGTAAGACAGCACCAAAAAAATTTACTAAAACACAGGCAAATCTGAAGTTATTGTCCTTGCAGCTTTCAGATACACACTTTTAAACTAAATTTTGTTCTCCTTCTTGTTAAGTTACCCAAAACTTACACAGCAGTCTACAAATCAGTAGTATTTCAGTTGCTAAAATGCAATCTATTAGGAATAGAGGAAAAGAGCAAATCAAAATGTGAAAGGCAGCTCTAAAATCTTCAGTTCTGCTTTGTCAAATGTAAGTGTAATAATGGTTTCTTTTGCAGCAGCGCTTATTCACAGGGACGATTTGAGGTTGGTTCACACAACAAAGTTACACCCCCAGAGAAGGGAAACACAGCATACTTTAGTAATTAGTGTACAATAGGCTTGCCTAGCAATTAATTTACAGTTGTGAGCTGTGCCAAGCCACACATCCTGCTTCAATCTCACCTGCTCCTAGGAAGCAGAGAGAAGTCTGTCCACAAGAGGGAGGTACCAGACCAGCAATGGAGCTTTTTCCTCTGGTACAGGTCCACACTAAGCGGCTGCCACAGCTCTGAGAGGTGTGTTCCTCCCTCCCTCCCTAAGAGCCCAGAAAGCATCCTGCGGGATGGGGAAGAGCAGAACAGGGCTAAGGGAGAGGGAAAGAAGCACTTTAGAGATTAAGAAAGTACTTGCTTGCTTCCAAATTCTAAACGGGATCTGAGTAGCAAAATAAAAAATTGGCTCAAAATAACTGGAGCTTTTTTAGATTTCTATTATTCTTATTTTTAGTATTTAGTCTGACAAAACAATTTTGGTTAGGTAGGCAAAAAGGAAGTAGTACAAGCTCACTGTAGCCCAAAGAGCAGGCCTGATGCTTCAGCAGGTTATTTATCACTCAAGAGTTTTATACTATCCAAAATATACCAAAGCATTTATTTTTTATTTTTTCCTGATTGAAGTAGCCCTGAAGTACTGGAACTGAGGTCTGAGAACAGAAACTACCAGTTCTTCATAGGCAAGACCTGCTTGTTCTTGCTCTAGGAATAAGAGTGACATTTTGGTGGTCACCTCAGGACCTTGGCAGGCCCTGGCAGCCAGCAGAACTCCGGCTCCCATGCCTCAGGAAGCACATGTGCCACATCTGCAGCACAGAGCCAAGAGAGGCAGTGCTGGGGCTGCATCCTGACCAACTGCTTGGGTGGGGCAGTGCAAGGATGGGCTTCCTGCAGCGCTCCTTCCTGAGGCCTAATCACAGAGCTGTCTTCATTCTTCCAACTCTAAATACCTGCTGAGTGCCAGCAGTGGCACCCTGAACCCTACAGAAGTTCATCACGAGAGGGAGGCAAAGCAAAGCATTTCCAAACATTTCAAGGTACTAGAGCCTACAGAAGGAAGTCTCTGCACAAGGTCCATTCTCCAAATCCCAATTTTTGTCCAGAGCACTTCCCTGTAGCAATCCACCAGAAAGCAGCACAGATGAGGCTGCAAGCAGAGCCAACAGAGTAAGCCTGGCAGCACACACATCTATGCTTGTGGAGACCCTCTCACTGGCAGCAGTACACCAGAACCCATTCCAGAGGGACAGAACAAAAGCTAAAGCAGAGACAAATGTGTTTGCTGGAGCCTTTGAATCTTTCTTAAAATAAAAACAAAGAAAAAATATAGTACAGGAAAAACAACTAAGAAATTCAAGTCTCAGGATAAAAATGGACAGTTCAGTGATAAATTTCAATACTTAATTTGATAGGGATCACCACAATCACATGATACAGAGGTAGAATAAAACTGAGGAAAAGTAACAACCATTTGATATCAAGTTTGTCAAAGCAAAACAGACCATAGCTGCAGCCTTTCTGAACATGGACTTTGTGCATGTCATCAGCCAAGAAAACTACTGCAAATTTGTACAAGGAAAAAGAGAAAATCAAGTTGTGGGGTGAACCTATCTGCTGAAACCCAGCATCTGCAGATGAAGTTTGTCTTATTTAATTACCTAACAGCTAAAGTTCCACAAAGAAATGCATTCATTAAACTGACAAATTAGCAGGCTGAGGGACTGCTGTCGTTTATTCAGTAACCAAGGCAAGTCAAAATTAAAAGCTAGCTTATGTTTGCTCTCACTGGTCAGTTTAAAAACACAAATTCAGTCTTCTGACAGGCAATTTTTCAAGGGCTGTTTAATTGCTACCATTTTTCAGCAGTCAGCGTATTTGCAGAATTCCCTGGCATGTCCCAACAACAGCTCTGTGGTTTGCAGAAGCAAGTGCTTCCAAGATGAGTACCATTCCTCACCTACATAGAAAAATGTGCTCCTAAGTTAAAAAAAAAGCTATAAAAAAACCTAAGTAGAGGAGAAGCTGCTCATGTCCAGTTGCCAAAGTTCAACTCTTTTTATTCAAACTGGAAGGGAAGGCATCATTAACCCTATATTGAAATTACCATACAGTTGCTTGTTATTTTTAGAGTGCTAAAAAAGTAACTCCAGCTTAGGATAATCACATTAACTCTCATTAATTTCATGTTACCATCTACATGAAAACCACAGTGTGACAGCATGGCAATCCTCTATGATCTTATGATCTTTCTGTAGAAGAGATCACTACACACACTACAAATAATCCAGTCAGAGACAGAAGAAAATTTCCATAAACGCAAAACTGGAGTAATTTTCTCAAGTTTCCTGACTCAGTGCTCCCCTTCCACCTACCTAGCTTCTCAACCTACACTTAAACCTGGATTTCCCCCTTCCCAGATCCCCAGCTCCTGCCCTGCAAGCATCCTGCCAGCAGCTGCACAGCAGCTGAAGCACCACCAAAAGGGGACAGATTCTCTGGCTGCCAAGGGCATAAGAAAAGCCTACATCCAACATGCAGCTATTTTTTTGGGTGTTTTTGAGAGCTGGCATTTGTACAAACCAAAAGAACAGGAAGAAGGCAGAAGTTTCCCCTGGCACCAATAGCAAGACTGCTTTTCATTTTGCAGAGATGTAAACTAACTATGGGAAGTGCATAAACCTGCTGCTGGGGAAGAGTGGAAATTTCTCTTTCCCCTCCCACCCACCATAGCCAGCCTACAACAGGGCAAAGAACAGATGATGGAAAATTACAGGAGCCATCCAGTAAAAGTGGTACAACCAGAACATATATCTATCCTGGGTTACAAGTATTATAAATACCTCTCACAGAGACCATACCCCTCTGAACAGTAATTCAGGCACAGGACACAGCATGGGACACCACTTCTAATGCATTGAAACAAGAGCTTTCATGTGGGAAGCTCTCAGAATTGTTGTAGTTTCACAATTATCACTACAAATGTTGCATTAAGGTGAAGGATAAAGCAAGAATAAAATTTCACACATTAAGAGCAGTGCCCAGAACCCAACTCAATAAGCCAAAACCTTTTCCAAACAGTGCCAATGACCATGCAGGGTAACTAGCAGAAACCACATTGAATTTAAAATAACATGAAATTCATGAAGTCAAGATAAAGCCAAGACCAGTTACCAGCCAATTTCAGCTTAGGGGAACCTCCTTTTCTAGGAGGCAGCAGGGTTTTCTGACACTGAGACAAGTTGGTATTTCTGAATTTCCAGGTTCCAGCTAGCAGCCAGCTCCCCTTCCTTGGGGATGCCCCTTTCCTCTCAGACTAGCAGGTCAAGCAGCAGCCAGCAACACTACTGCCTCCCTGTCCCCAGGAAAGGCAGAAGGTTCAGCATTTTTCCACCCCAGAAGCAAGAGAGGCCTTCCAGCAACTAAAGGACAGAAATAATTATTAGTTAAGTCTAATTAGTGAGCACCAAGACCACACTGGGCAAAGCTGCTGCTGTGGAGGCTGCACCCAGTGCAGCTCCCAGCACTTCCAGCTCTCTGGGCCATCCCACCACAGCAGTAAGCAGCTGCTCTGCCCCAGCAGGACATGCTGAAGAAGGCCTCGCCAATCCACAGCAGAGCTCATTCCTTCCAGTGCCATCAGGCCCACAGCAGAACCCCAGCCCATAAGACATTCCACACCTTACCTGCAAGCTCCAGGCTGGCTGTTTCTGAGGAAAAGAAGACAGGCTCACCACTACCCTACACATCCCAAATAAATCTGCAATTCCCTCTCTTCCTCACTGGTGGATCAACCTCCCACACAGTCAGCTGACTCCGCCTGCTCCAAAATCCCCACCTGTGCCCACCCAAACCAGCATCACCTGCCTGCTGCCCCCAGAGCCCACTGAGGCCAGCCAGCAGTGAGGTGGGGCTGTGCCACCTGTGTGCCACCTCCGTGGGCTAGGGCAGAGTCTGTGGGGCTACAAAGCCTTTTGTAATGTACCAGGAGCTCTCCAGCCTGTATACCACCCCTGCTAACCAGTGTTGGATCTGAGATCGCCAATATGAACAAACAGGCAGGTATCCTTCATAAGCTGTTGAACGTTCTGATTGCCTTTCCACATGTCCTGTCAGGCTTCTCTGGGTTTTCCCCATTCAGCAAATAGGTTTTTACCAGGTTGATTGTGTAGCTTTTCTTATGCTGACCAACATAACCTGGGCCTTGGATGACACTGCAAGGAGAAGTCACTGAACAATGTTGAGAGCCCAAGTGCTGCAAAGCAGGGCCCAGGCACTGCCAAGAGTGAGCACCAGAA
>JANRGV010000062.1:38140775-38154641 GCA_024734035.1 Alethe castanea
GGGGGGGGGGGGGGGGCAGTGGGTCCTGTCTTGCCTTGGCTTTTCCTCAGCTCTATGCCACCTGACAATGAACGTGTTTAAGAGGCAAAAACAGCAGGAACAGCTGGAATTGAAAGCGACAGAGTGGTTTGGGTGGTATATGAACTGTTCTGAAAATGTATACATCAAATAATTAAAGACTGTCTGAATTTGTATTTCTGTGATCTGAGCTTTTAAAGCACCATTTAATTCTTTCAGATGGATGCTTCAAGGAAGGACCAATCCCTCTATATATATACATGCACTCAAGGAATGAGAAGCCCTTTGGCAGCAGACACTTACCCATATGGTTAATATTTTTTGCACTGATCACTCTCTTTAGGCAAAGAGAGGAGAGTTGAAGTTCAACTTGATTTGATATATCTCACATTTTACTTAATACTTAGCCAATGAGTGAGCTGCTCACCCCAGACAAATAATGTATGCTCTCAAATTTAGCTGGTCCTCAAAAAAAAAAAAAAAAAAAAAAAAATTCTTTCCAGCTTTACATTTTGAAACTACCACATTAAAAAGAAAAAAGTTTCCAGGAGTTTATGTATAATCTTTGGAATGCCATAAAATAAAAATAAAAACAACCTAACATCCTCTCCAAAAGAACCAACAAAACCCAAACCGTGAAGGTTTTCCTCAGTTTGGGTTCCTGTCGTCTTTATTTTATTTCCTTCCCTCTCTTTCTGATCTTAATTGCACTTTGGTTCTCAGGAGAGAGGACTCCCCACTTCTACAGTCTTTTCAGCAGGAGCTGCAGTGCATGACAGTTTACAGCCAAAAAACTTCCTCCAGCCGAACAGCTATAAAGATTCCCGATTTATAGCAATACTTTCCCTCTTGCATGGGAAGATTAGTAGCCCCCAGCTGTCACGTCGTGTTCAGAAGGCCTGGCCGTCATTCCCTGCCTTATTCCCCGGGACGTCGCAAATCCCCAGACTCCTTCCCAGCGGGAACCAGCCCGTCCCTGCGGTCCCAGGGTACCAGCTGCCCCTCTGCAGCTTTAACCGCCTGGGGATGCTGTGTGAAAATGCCAGTGTGTTTAAGTATTGGAGGTATTTGTTTAAATATCTTTCAGCTTGCAGTTCTGGGGGTGGGACACGCGTGATTAGCACCACCTTTGGATCTGTGTCCAGCTGGGCCAGCACCCACCGAGCCTGGGGATGAAACCCACCTTCCAAAGGTCAAAACTTCCCAGTTCTAATTCGCTGAAGAGCCAACACCTCCTTTCCCACCACCTAGGTTTTTTACCCCTTTTTCCCCTTAAGAATAATGAACACATTTATCATTATATATCTGTAACTGAGATGTGCATTTCTACTTGTCAGCTGCTTTTTCCCAGACACTGAGGAGAAATGTCCTACTGTTGAGGCATTGATGTGCATGTAAATGCCATTTTTCTAGGAAGGTTCTGGATCTTGTTCAACCTGGCATATAATTTTCCTTATATAGATAAGATTTACACAAAGCCTAAAGATTGTGTTGGAAGAGCTCTTTATAAGAACTCACCACTTTGTGACCCCAGCATGCTAACATATTCTCACATAGGACATGATAGCCTGTGAAAACATATAGCAGTTTTGTCCATATTTATGTGCGTATTCAGACTCTGGGATAAGTACATTTCAAGATCACCACTTTTAGTATTAAACAGGACTGAAATTCTCCACAGGTTTTGATGCAAACACATTTTTTAAAAACATTTTCTAGTAGTCTGGGCAGAGCACAGACAGCAAGCAACAAACTTAGTTTGTTTTGCTTTCCCCCTTTAGCATTAGGGAGGGCAAGGCAAAGGCAGAGTGCCATCCTGCATTTTTGGAAGGTGGCAAAACTCCCGTTGACTTAGTCAGATCTTTGCTTGAGTACTGCTAAGTGCCCTCTCCAGCTCAAATGCTCAGATCCTGAGGTTTCCCTCATGAAAGTCAATGATCAAACCTCCAGTGACTTCAGCGCCTGCTGCTTTAGATGGCACCAACTGGGAAAAGCCAAAACAAAATAAACTGAAGCTCCCATGAAAGTCCCTAAGAGAGGGGACAAAGATAGATGGAATCAGCAAATGTGGGAGTAGAATATCTTGACTTAGAATGCCTTTTTCAATATCTTTGCAATATTGTTTAGATAACGAGCTGTTTAAAGCAAGTTTTCCTCAGTGAACAAGTGGGAAAAAGGAGATGACACAAGCAAGAGCCACTCACCACTCTTAACAGGCCATTTCATTTAAAGCTGCAAAGAGGGACAGGAACAACAGGGACTACAGGGGATGCAGAGAAAAGTAGTAGAATAATAGATACTGCTATATCCTGGCATAAAGGGTAAGTTTTAAAAACTCAAACCAAGCAAAAACTAAAACATCAAAACAAAACAAATAAACAAAACCAAATCCAAATCCAATCAAAGAAACAAAAAACAAACAAGCAAAAACAGAACAAAAGAGCAACCACCCAACCCCACACTGAAGACATATTCCACACTGAAGACATATTTTGGTTCAAACAGGGACCATAGAAATCTGAGGGCAGAAAGTACTAGTGTTGTCATAAATGTCCTAGCAGTAGTCCTATTGGGAGACCCTACCACAAACAACACTTTTTCTTATACTTCAATCCATATAGTTCCCAAAGGGCACTAATGTAAACTCAACTTTCCTTACTGAGATATGTTGGAGGAGGTTAAAAACCTAGTGTTCAGGTCTTAAGTACAAAAGTCACCAGATTTGTTGACATTAGTGACCAAAACAGACTTTTACTGGAAATATTAATCATTTCCCTAAGCATATGCCTCTCTTTATGGAGAGCATGCAGGGCTAAGAATGAAACTTTCTTTCACAATTCTTCTAATATCAATAAAGATTTGAGGAATTTGGAAATCTATCATTTTTCCTCTACTTTGAACATTTCATCAAGATTACTGTAAGGCTTAAGATAAACTGTCTGCTTCACAGCTAGACAATGTTAACACCTCCACAGAAAGAGATATAAGTGCTAATCTGTAACTGCAGATTTTTTAAAACCTAATCAATCTCTTTTCCATTGTTTTGTGAGGGTTTTTCCCTCCTCCTTTACTGTTAGGTGTTTTTCTTCCTTCTCCTCTCTAGACCACATGAAAGGCAAATACACAGTGTTAATGAGCACTATTTTATATTTTATAAGTAAGGATAACATTTTTAGTATTCATCTGTCAACTTGTGTCTAAATCTAGATTATCTCATGCTTTGGGATTAGTAATTGCCTTGAATGTGGCCTCGAAGCTTACAGCCCTTCCGGAACTCTTTACTGCCAAAATTATTTCCCAATTTCTTGCTCTAGGTAACTCTCTTATCCATATGAAATAAAAGGATTTGGACAGCTTCAGCAATGAGGGGTTACTGAAAACAAATTCTCTGCCTCTCATCAGCAAGGAAGCTCTCAGATAGAAAACTGTTTTCTTTATCTCATTTGAGATAACCTCCACTGACTGACATCAACAGTTCTGTATAACTCATCCTGTTTTCATCATGTTGATGCAGCAGATTCAGAGGAAAAGACAGAAATTAACTCAGTCTTGGCATTATTTGAACTCACATGTAGCATGCTTTTATGTCAATTGAGCCACCCTCCATTGTACCCTGTCCTACACTGCTCTGAACACAATCAATTTATTTCTTCCAAGCTGTATGAGACGTACCTCTGTTTGCTATACCTAACTCTTCATCTTATCCACACTCACTTCACCAACAAAGTCTTCTCCACATCTCACTGTTTTCATATTGCTACTTCTAAGAAAGTGAAATATTCAAAATTGATTCAAACTGAATTGATCAATTTTGATCAAAATGGATCAAGCCACTACCATATTTCCCTGTAAAGCTTTTTCCCATTTTGTGGACAGCATTTATTCTGCACACCATGCTGGACAGGTCTGTTCAGAGGGAAAATATGTGGGAGAGGGATCCCACAAAGCAGAACAGGACTGTCACACCAACAAAAATTAAATTAAATTTAAATATGGACAAGTAATAAATAAGTGAGGCAACACTCATTGGAAAGTGGTAGTTGCAGAGAAATCAGGAACTGCTGACACCACAGCTCCTTAAAGAAGCTCCTGTTGGTCTTCTGAGAGACAATGGGCAAAACTAATGCCTGTCACACAGGGCTCAGACCTGGAAAGCACCTTCTGGGACCTACAGACATGCTTGTGCTTCTCTGCTTGTGGCTCCATGAGGAATGCAGAATGTTTTGCTACTTCAGCCTTTTTGCAGCAAATGTCCCCACCAAGCTCTGACAAATGTTTCTTACAGTTTCCTGGTTTGAATTCAGCCAAGGTTAATTGAGTCTTGGCCACTTCTTTTGGCTTTATGCCGCCTAACAGGTTTAGATATGGGGAAATGGTTGATGTAATGTACAGCACAAGTGTTTTAATGCCAGGAGAGCTGATTCTGGGCTCTACTGACTCACTATCTCCCTTCAGGCAAGTCTTCAGGATCTCATTTTAGCAACCTTCAGAGTGAAAATATTACTCAGGAAGTTTAATTGCTAATATCCCAGCCTTTTTTTCTCTAGAACTATTTGTAATGCAAGCAAGCATCCAATAGGCTAATAGTACATAATGAAGAGTAATTACATGTCAAAACAAAAATTCACAACCTTTGATGTCTGGTAATGCAAATTCAGCTTGATTTTCTAATAAGGTTGTATTTTTTCTGCTGGATGTTTCTGGACCACTGGTGGTTTTATTAAATGGCTCATTTCAGTACACTTAGTTCCAGCATGCTGCAGACATTGGTTCATTTTGCACATTAAATTTGTTTTAAAAACCCAAAACAAACAACACCAAAAGAAGCCCACAAAAAACCCCAACCAAACAAAAAGCCACAAACAAAAAAACCTCAAAACCAGTCCACAGAGTAAAAAAAGGAAGTATGTAAGCCCTACCTTTTTATCTAGCGATCTGTGCTGACAGTACCACGTGCAGGTACAACAGACATGATGAATAAGGAACAAATGACAAGTGTGTGGGGACAGCATTGCCTGTGCCATAGGAGCCAGTGCCAGGAATGCCTAGGGGACACTGCAGAAAAGTGAGTTTCTCCATTCAATCACGGTCTTTCCACTTACATCCATGCTAATGTAGTACATTAAGAAACTTGCAGACACATTGCAAACATTCAGCCTCCTTCATCTTGGTTTTCTTTTTTTTAACAAGCTGAATTAAAACAAATAAATTAAAACCAATCTCAGTCATGTTATAGTCATTGTTTTATACTAGTGAGAAAACACCACTAGTTGAAGCCTTCTCCAATTCTATCCTTTGACAGCTTGTTATTTGCATTTAAAACTTCACAAATTTTTTTTTTTTAAAGAAACCATAAGGAAAATTTCAATATTGTCCAAGTCAGTAATTTCAGGTGCATTTTCTTTCAAAAACCTTGTGGCAGATGCCATGTATCCCCAAGAATTAATTTCCTGTTTCTGCCTGTCCAGATGTCAAGGACAGGGTCAATCTAAGAAAATAACTTCAAGGCACCTTTTTTTTAGGAAGAAAACACTTCAAGCCTTAGCACATTGACAGCTTTGATAAAAATAGGATTTAATTCAAGACTTTATCCTTGGCAGATGTCCTGTCTCACACATTAAGTTGTCTACACTTGTAGTAAATATATTTCCATTCAAAAACCAACTGCTGGGATGCACTGGAAAGTCTTCACCACATTTTACATCTAGCCATACAAGATTACAGTGTGCAACACTGGCACAATATTAAGTAAATAAATATACATTTCTAATAAAGAAATTGCAAAACTCACAAACTCATTTTATTAATGAACACTTAATGCTAAAAAAGTTCTTAAATATGAGCTAGTTTATACAGATTTTTACCTCAGAAATATTTCTGTTGAAAGCACAGGAAATTTTTCCCTGAGTAATCTACACATGAAGAAAATTCAGCAAAGTATGAATATGTCCCCAGTTCTCACAATTTTTGTTCTTAGATCAACTACTGGAAGCTGAAGACTCTTGTATTTAGAAAGCTGGATACTGACTTGTGACCCTATTTTATTATTGCTTAAATGTTTAACTTTTTTTGGATTTGTACACTGAGTAACAGTGAAAAAGAAGTGTCACCTGATAGAGTGTACACATTACAAATCTTCCTTTCAGAAAATAAAGGATTTGAATTAACCTAGTCTCCAAAATTATTGTTTTGTTCCTGACTTTTCTTTTAAACCCCTTTCTCTGCCACAAGGAAGTTTTGGCAAAACATTTATTTTGGGAAGAGAGGAGGAGATAGAAAAGTGGGAGGAGGAGGAACCTAAAAATCTCCACCTTTTGGCCGTCTCAAGTCTGCCTGGAAGCTCAATATGATGCAATTAATGAATGGCAGTCCTCCACCTCCAGTGCTTCCTTCCCTTGCCCGAGACAGATGTGCTGACAGCATGGCACCTTCTTTAAAGGAGCTCAGTTTTATGGAAGCTGATCTCCCAGCAAGGCACAAGTGGCTACAAGCTTTTGGCTGCCCCATGTATTTTCAAGCAAAATCACCATGTTTCACACCAAATATTCAGAGACAATAACAGAGATTAAACCCTTTCTATCCAGGGTCCAGCAAATGTCTCATTTTTTTTTTCCCAGAGTACTTTTGAATGTCCATGCGTGTTAGCATTTTCTTTGGTTGCCTTGGAAAACAGTCTTACAGACAAATGTATCTTGTTTGCAAGTTTTTTTTTATCATATGGGGCACACATTTTATTCTGCCTTTAACCCCATTCCTTCTAGGCGTATCCTGATATGCAGCCTCAAACCAATTCTCTCCCTCCATGCTTTTACATCTTACAAGACATGCAATGCCACCCTCTCCTCACTTAGATCCAAACTCAAGAAAGAAAAATAACTCAAAATTCAGCCTGAGCACCTACAATTAAACACCTAAATAAGTTACCTGTTAAGCAGGGGTGCTAAATACCTACAATTCCTACCAAAGTCAAGAACTATAAAATACTAGGATAATTCAGCCCCCACAACCCCCATTTCCCACCTGCCCTCAGACACAGAAAGCATATTCTCAGCTTTAGTAACCAAACTCATTGTGATATGCTCAATGACACGGGATAAAGCAATTTTAAGCAGAAATTAAGTTATTGGATTGGATTCTCATGCTTAAATTTCACCACAGAATTTTAATACATTTTTAGCTTAAACATTCTGGTAAAAAAAAACAATCAAGAAGAAAGAAGAAAACAACTAAATACACAGAATCCCAGATTCCCTTCTAAGAGAAAGCACAGCTCCAGGAAGCCTTGTGGGTATCAACCAGCTGTCATGAAGGACAGAGAAGACAACTGCTCATTCCATGCTTCATTCTTCAGAGAGCCTTGCAAAAACAATCTGAAGGATGCAAACAGGATAAAATCTTACCCTTGAGTCTTTCCCCCAAAAAATTAGTTTTCCTAACATGTCAATGTTCTGACTCAAAAAAACATCAGAGGAAAATAGCAATCCCAATCCCTAACATATTCAAAGTGTTTGTGGAGATAAGTTTTGTCTCTCTCCATAAAAATTTGGATTAAACTTTAAGCATTATTCAAAACAAGAGCCAAAGTTTTTAAATATTTTTCAAAAAAGACAAAATTTTCTATAAATTATCTCAGAGTTAAGAAAGCAATGTGAAATTCCACAGAAAACAAATGATTTATAAACAATGCTATGAACTATTAGAAGTGATGTTTCAACAGCCTCAGACCAACTAATACATCATTTGAACAAAAATACTGAACAGTAACTGAACAGTGAGGGATAGGAGAATGTTTTCAGTGGATATGTTTGAGATGCCTCAATTGAGAAACTTTGACACTAAATCCCAAATACTTCTAACTACTTTCACTTTAGTGTTTTGTTACTCGGCTTCCAAGTAGGAATCCTGAAGTGGCTACAAAAGCTCTATCTTCCCTTCCACTTGTATCTGAAGAGCTTTGTGCACAGCACCAGACAAACTCCTGTCACTGGAAGCCCTCAGCTGAAAGAGAGAAAGAGAACAAGCCCATGGTAACCTCAGGAAGGGAAAAGCAATTGCCCACTTCATATCTGCTTTGAAATTACTTTCTTCATTCCACGTAAATTAACAACTCTACAAGATTTCCTACGAAAAGGAAATTATTCTTGCAGGATGCTGGAAACTTTTCATGGAAAACTGGCTGAAGATCTTGTGTAAAAACGTTGTCGGCAGAAATATTCTGTTCTGGAAAGGGATCCTGGCTTAGCAATAAGCTTTAAAATAAATTAATCACACTTAACATATCTTCTGCCTTTTTCCATCAGCTAGTTATAAAGACAGAAGCAAAAGAAATAGGTAAATCTATTTGAGAATGTTTTCACCCTAAAGGAACATGGGAATAGATAGCTTGAGAGTTTTGCCTGAAGAACAGCTATGGTAATTTAATAGCATTTCCCTTGACAAAAGTGTCCAGATTAAAGGCTAAAAGCCCATATTTGCAGTTTCTAGTTATTTAAGCATCTCAAAGGAAGAATGCTAAGATTCAAATATTCAAGGCCTGAAAACAGCAGTGGTTGGTAACGAAAGCAGAGATTTATTTCTGAGTCAATGCAATCTATAAGAGTGATAAGAATTACATTAATTCAAAAGTCATCCACAAGTATGCAGAGTCTGTTTTATTTGTGCTGCTTAACAGAGGCTGGCAATTTCTATGTGTTTTGCTTTGGAACATAATTTGAAACTATGATTTGGGTTTGGCACTTACTGATATACTAGCAATTAACAAGTTGTTAAAAACATCACAATCTTTTGAAGACCATATTGATCCTTGGGGTATTTTCTGGCCTTTACACTACCTGTTTTTCATCATATTTTAAATTACTTTCAGTTATATGCAGTTAATAAAAATAAGCCTTTATTTAACTCTATGTAACTTACCATTTTCAGTTCAACTTTTTTTTTTTTCACATTTGACCAATTGTTCAGATGGAAATCAGCCCAGCAATGACATGAAAGAAAAAATCCTAACTCCTTCTTTAGGTCTTCTTTGCTTTGGGGTGTTATCTTCAAAGTCCTCAGATCTTTCTCAAACTCCTAATTATGTATTTCTTTTCTTTTTCCCCAAATCAACTTCTAGAGTTGGGGCAACCTAGGGTTCCAGGACCTTGCAAGGGAAACCTGCCCAACAATTTAATTTCTATCCTACACACAAGAATGGAGTCCCTTTCGGGGAGCAGCAGAAACCACAGCTCAGGCAGAGTGGTTTTATTTTGTCCCTGTTGTAAAAAACTCTTGAGCTGCTATTGCAGCCTAATGGGGCTGCTGGTGTGCATTCACACAGGGCTACTGAAATGCCCTCCTCATTAAATGGGTTATTCAGAAGCCAACCTCTGCACTGACTTCGGTTTCTAAATAACTTTAGATTCAATGTCAGGGTCAAAATATAGCTCCTGAATGGCTTTGGGATGGCAGAGTGCCTGGTGATCCCTAGGATGTGTGCGGTGGTGCAAGGAAAGGGAAATCAGTAGATGGAGATCTGAGTATCTAGTAAGGTTCCTTGCAATGCAAGGTCTCCTCCTTTTATACCAGTGTACTGTAAATTGCCAGGGAATTGCCGGCAAGGATAACAGCATTTTGTCACAGTTGTGATTAAGAGACTGAATCTTTAGTGCCCCTTTAAATTGCCTCTCCTGTTGTCCTAATTCAAATAGAATTTCATTGTTTCCAATGCATGGGAGGAGGATTCAGGGGGAAACACTAGCAAATTTCACTTCTGTCCCAGAGAGGTATGCAAACAAACAGCAGAAACGAACTTCTTGAGAAATTATTTTACTGCCTATTAGTGTCTGACAGTTCTCATAGATCCATCAGAACGCATGAGAATTCCCTTATAAAGTAATTTATGAGCTGTGCTGCAGAGCAGCACTTGACTCTTTTGATCTTTGATATTAGGGACAACAAATTTGTAGGCACCTTCAGCTTCCTCAGCACTGCCATGCAATCTAAGCTGGACTGGTCCAACTGCTGCTTGTTCCATTAAATCAGTTTTAAGTAACACGTGATTATCTCAAGTATAGCCTGGAAGCAAGCAGGACTTTTGAACAACATGATTAGAAATAAAAAGGGCTTCATTTGCAATCCTACTTTTCTTTATGTCCTGGATTTGGTCAGGATAGAGGTAATTTTTAAATTGGTAAGGAGAGACACAGCACTTTGTAAACGTTTTCTCTTGGTTGCTTTAATTTGTTTTTGCAGTTATTCTCCTAATCAAAACATGGTGGTGGTGAAAGTTGGTTTTTATGATTTTGATGAAAATTTGGCATATGCCAAAATTGGGCAAATTATAGGAGTACTTTCTCTTCCTTTTTAAAGAGAATGTAACACTCTAATCCAAACCTCCTTCATGGTAGCAGGTTAATACTGTGCACCTGAAGCCTTGCTGTACTCCACTACAGAAAGCTTAGTCCCTTGCTAAACATCTGTACACAGATTTGAAAATATACTCATTATTTCTATGTGTAAGAGTTCTCTGAAAACCTTGTGGGGCAGCTTCACCCTACCTTCTTCACTTCCCTTTACAGGTATAAAGGTGCTTCTTAAAATGTTGTTAAACTTGCAAAGGAACGTTCTTAGTTTTGTGCAGATCACTTACACAGCAATCTGTCATAGCTGAATGCAAGTTGCGTACAGTCTTTCTTGGGACTTGTATCTTCTTCAAAAGGCAAACGTGGCTGTGTTTAATGATAGCATTTTTTAAGGTGTATGATGGTTGCTTCTTTTCTCTGCTGTCTTCTTGTATGCAGTCAGTGGGGCTTCAAATGTTCCATGTTTCCTCCCTGAAAAAAAGAAAAAAAAAAAAAAAAGGAGAGAGAGAAAAAGAATTTAAAAGAAAGAGCTTAGCTCCTGCTGCACATCTCCAGAGCCCTGTGGGAAAAAAGAGCCAGGAGTGATGGGAGGGAGGATGGAAAAGCAGTGGGAACAGGCAGGAGACAGACATTGCAGTGGGGGAAGGGACCATGGGGCAGTGGGGGAATGGGAGCAGAAAGGAGCCAGACTCAAAAGATGAGGAGAAGCCCGGTCGGAGAAACTTCTTTGTGTGTGGGAGAGAACAAAGGGGAAGGGGAAATGATGGCAGAAGCGGAGCTGTCGGGTTAGAAGTTGTTCCTACCCACTCTGCACCCACACCCACGAAGGGGAAAATGAAAACACACAGAGGGAACTGATTAGCATGTGCAAACACACTTCTTTTGCTCTGCTTGTGACAATTGACTGTCTTCTTTTCCTTTCTTCTCTCTTTCTTTGGCACTTTGGACAAAAACAATTACATATGAAAACGTAAAATTGAAAATCTAATATGGCAAGGCTGTAGAAAATACTGACTTCATTGATCTTGACACATTGATCTAAATGTAATTCGTCAGCAGGTCAGAAGCACTGGTTTCTCTTAGAGCTGCAAAGAAAACTAACCTGATCAACAGCGATATGATTTTGCCCTACATCTAATTTCTAAAACTTTTTTTTTTTTTTTTATTCTGAGAGATTTAGCAGGGAGAAGTTGGCATTGATGTTGCAACTTTTGTATTGTTCGTATACAAAACTGCTTTGTTTTAGATTAAAAACTCCTAGTGGAAACCATTTATTTGTGGAAAGAGATGTCAAATTCCCGTGAGAAATTAATATATATATTTACTTATCAAGCAGACCATCTAAAATATCAAAACCAGAGCAGTACTCACCTTTTCTAAGTTAACTAATATCAGTTCTTTGCTGTAGGACTGTTTTCCTCCTAGCAATATTACAGCAGAGTAGTCAGCATTTCAATGTAATCTGCACTACAATGCCCTATGTTAATGCAGACAGATACTTCAAAAACAGAACAACATGTTAATTGTCCCTCCCATATAACTCTTGGGCCTAACAATTAGTACCTACTTTTATTAGCAGTTAAGTGCAGAAATATACCATTTAAAAATCTTAGAACCTTTGCTCTGGATTTTAGGTGACTTCCACAAAGTGTGTCTTTACTAATTTCTTTTGTAAGATTGCATCTCTGTTGTAAACAGCGTTTGTATTCCCTGACTTGTTGCCTGGATAGCAAGGCAGAGAAACAGGATAATTTATTTTGCTAAAACTTTAGTTTTCTTTTTAATTTTATTTTAAGAGATTAATAAAAGCTGGAAAACTTTCTTGATTAGTCATAATCATGGATGAATTTTTTGTACAAGTTGTGTGTTTTATCTCACACAGCTTTCTGGTGTTTGCATATTTTTTCTCCATCACAAACTATTAACTTTTTAATTTTTTTAACTCTTAGCTCTCAGTGGATATTTCTAATTGAAAATAGTGACCCATCTATGAGAGGTTGTTTTTTTTCTTCTCCACAGACCATCTTTGATTCCTCAGTGTTGTCATGTCTCCCATTGCAAGAGTTGTGCTCTCTCATACAGCTGAGGGTATCATCTCTGCTACCATGGTCTGATTATTTCCATGAGCAGCTACCAAGAGAGTGTAAAGCAGCCCACTTATGCATGAGGTATGAAGACTTCCATAAAATGAAACTGAAAACCATGCTTTGGAACATACCAAGAACATGAACATACTTCTAAATATGCTTATTTTTACTGTTTCCTGGAAAGGGGAATTTATTGATTCATACTCAGTTTTGTTGCTGGCCCATACTGGTACATGGAAGGTCTTACACTTTTCCTTCCAATTTAGTTGTGGTAAAAAATAAAGAAAAAAATCACTGGTATTGTGATTTTCAGTTGTAGCAACACCAACCATTCTGAAAAATTACTTCAGAGATTTGCTGCTTTAAAAGAGTGGCAAAACCTCTTGTCTCCATGTAAGGCCAGGATGATTGTTAATACCAAAAATTCTAAGTATTTATAGACAGTGTGTACCTGATGTAGCTTGTAGGGAAGTAATATAAAGGTAATTCCTTGCTTCTATATTTTAGTAATTCCTTTCCAGTTTATGAGATTTTTCTTTATCTGCCTGATTAGTCCAATCAATTAGTCTTGATTTAGCTACTTAAAGCTAAAAAACCAAACAAAATTTCACCATTACGCTGAAGAATTAAGCCATGTAAATTAATAGTATCAGTCAGTCCTGAACAAGAGATGTGTCATCATTGTAGCTAGTTACATCAGCTTATTTAAAAATACTTTACTACTTTGCTACTTAATTAAGAAGGGAGACAAACGCAGTATTTGCAAAAGTAAGCATTTTCACAGAATATGTATAATTTGAATTGGAAAAATCAATACAAACAATAATCCAGTTTTAAGCCAAATCCGAGTCCCAGTTCTACTGTTTTTTAATCCAGTCTAAATGTTTGGAGCCAAGTACAACACCTGCCTTGTAGGGGATTCTACATAAGGATGGTGGCTTATTTCTGATGAGGCTTTCTTGGCTGGACTGCACATCCTATTTTATATGTGGTGCAAGGAGGTTTCCCCTCTGTAAGTGGAGGATTCCTGAGTGAGTGTAGCACAGGAGCACGGGGTGATGTGAGAGCTTGACAGAGGCACTCTGTGCTTTTCTTTGGTTTTTTTTTTAATTACAGCCCCTCTGAGTCAGAAGAATACAGGTTAACCGAGCTGACCCAGAGCACTTGGTGACATTACAGCAAATGAAAATAATACCATAAGAACCAAGAACAGCAGTGATTTACAGAGGGACCTTTTGAGTTTTCAAGTCAAAATACAGTTTTCTTATTGCCAGACTAAATCTTGAAGTTTTTTTTTGTTTTGTCTTTTTGTTGCTTTTTTTTTCTTTTTTTGTTTTTTTTTTTTTTTTTTTGTTTTTTGCTTTTTTATTTTTGTTTTGTTTTTGGGTTTTTTTTTTTGGTTTGGTTTTCTGTGGGGTTTG
>JANRGV010000062.1:38154741-38196282 GCA_024734035.1 Alethe castanea
GTTTTTTTTGTTTGTTTGTTTTTTGTTTTGTTGTTGTTGTTGCTTTCTGTTTGTTTGTTGGTTCGGTTTTGGGTTTTTTTTTTTGGTTGGGCTTTTTTTTTGTCCAGGAAGGAGAATATGTTTCAAAATTCATGAATTCTCATTTTCTATCAGATCTACTCCTAACCAGATCCCAAAACCTGTACTTTTGAAGTTCCTAGTACTGTATTTTAGGAAAAAGGTATTAATAACAGTATGTGCATGCTTATATAAGCAGTAGAGCTGAAGTCTTTGTGTGTTGCTGCATTCAGACTTGAGTACAAAGTCAAATCTGAATCTCCCTTCAAATTAGACAAAGCTTCTAAACTTGGTTCAAGAGACTTATGGAACCAAACACAATAATATGGAATCAATGAGGAGCAACATACCAGCACTGGATGCTACAGAGCCATGTCCTGAAGTGTTGAAGGTTTATTTCTTGTCAGGCTAAAGCCCTGGCACTGGATTTCTGCAAGACATGTAAAACACACCTCTGAAAAGGCTCATTATAAACAATTCATTTCATAGACCTAATCTAAATATTTACAACATAGTGCTATGTTTGCAATACAATTATATAAGATACACTTTTTCTATTGTAATAAATTAATTTCCATCTCTTCTGTTTTTTAGATCATCTCATCTCTGGTAGGATAACATCAAACCTTCCTGACCTCAAACAAAGAGAAACTATTAGCAAAATGTTTCTCAGAACACTTAAACATATTTATCCAAAAACAAGCTGTGAAAAATTTTATTTGCATGTACTTTTTCATTCAAGGAAATTAAAAATTAGTTTCTATTAAGGGTACCAAAGTCAGCATAAATGGCACAAATCCTCAGAAGGTAAATATGTGCCTTGCTCTGTTTGAAGAAATCTTCAAAATGGCAAAGTTATAGACTTTTGAAAACATGCATCCTGGTTTGCACAGCAGGTTTTTAACATCAGAAGCAAACACCAGGATGTGATGTTCTGAATATTCACTTTCAGTATATTTGAAAGCTCACACCTACTTGTATTTGAATGTGTGATTACTTTCAGTACTGCATTGTTCTGAATCAATTACGAAAAGAAAAGGACTTTGGAGACCTTAGTGTTTATAATAAATCATGTTTCTTCTTTCAGTCAGAGAATGAAAAAATATAGGCATTTTACTCACAGGAACTCCTATTACTCTTGTAGACATAAACTTTAGATAGTGCTTCCTGCAAGAAAGGCTCTGATCTAGGAAATATACTGATTCAAACCGTTATGTGGAAAAAATATACTCACATTTCTGTGGCCCCATTACCTTAATTTCTCAATTCATAGAAAACTTTGCTTTTGAAGATCTCTTGCAGTGCTGTGCCTGATGCTTCTTTCTGGCCAAAACTGGAATTGTGTTTTTCTCCTCGCTTTCTCAGTGACACTTGGTGATTTATGCCATCTTGGAAATAAATAATCTGCCTTGGGATAAGAGAAAAACAAAACTGAGTAACAAAAAACAATTCTGCACACTCCTAGCAGAATACTGAACAAAGCAAAAGGGCACAATCAATAACATGCTTGGAACAGAATGTGTCTTTCAAGCTTTGGCTTGAAACTTCTGTTAGTTACTGGAACTCTTAAACATCTTTTTGCCTAGACCGTAGTTTTAGACTGAATTTTGGAATGAATAAGAAAGTACATTTCTGCTAGTTGGCATGGGGAGTGAGGTCCATGGCTAACTCAGTTCTGAGTTCACCAGTCTGGATTCATCACAAGTAACAGAGGATAGCTGAGATAGGGAGAAGGTGAAAGCTTAAATGAGTGCTTAAAAATAGGTAAGAAAAATGCTGTCAAAATCAGCTACTATTTTATGTGTCCTTCCTGTAACAGAGTAACACAGTTGATACCTCCAAGCATACTGCTTGATAAGTACACAGTATGAAGAAGCAATTGGAGGAATAATGCAAAAGAAGTTTGTGAAAGAATAGTATTTAAAGATTTTTTTTCTCAAGAAGAGCCATACATCCCTGAATTCAGAAAGAATGTCCCACAGCTGAAATTATCATAAGCCATTCATGGATTTTGCTGGTTTTGATATTCAGTAAAGTATTAGCTAAATAAAGGAAATATTTCTTTATTACTTTGTTCTATTTTATTTCTTGAAACAATGATTCTTTAATCAAATATTTGTCATTGATATATCCAAAAATCAGAAATTAATTTAAACAAAATGGGTCTTTGGTCTCGGATTTTCCCATTGACTTTAATTTCTTTTTATGGTGTACTACAATAATAAAAGCTTACTACTCCTGGTTTTACTCTGGTTCTAGACTCATACATGAAAACTGGTATTCTGTAGAAGCCCTGATATGGTTTTCTTGAAAGGCTTATCTATTGGTATTAGATATCTTGAGATAGTAAACCTCATTTTCAAAGCCTAGAAGATCTAAAAAAAATAAACTTTTAAAATGGTTCATACTTGAGAATACAGCATTTCTAACCTGTAGGGTAACAAAAACATGAAATATACAGCCAAAAACCATTTTAAATTTATTACTTTATGCTTGCGACCAATTTCTTTGAATTCTTTTTCTTTCAATAAAAGCCACTCAGAGGAGGGAAAGGTTGAAAACAGATGTGAACTCCTGCCTCTCCAGTCTTCTGGGCAGATTTCCCACTGATCTACCATAAGTGTACTTTTTCAAATAATTTTTAAAATAAGAATTTTGGTTAGAGTTAGCTCTACCCTGAAAAAGTGCACCTCTGCATACAGGGGTAGAGTTATATATATATATATATATATATACTGTTATATGCATACTGTTATATATATACACCGTTATATATATACTGTTATATATAGACACAGTTATATATATACTATTAGATTTCTCTCCCAGCAACACAAACAATCTCCTGTTTTTCTGGAAGACTGAGAGTCTTGTCATAAAAGCAAATGCTTCATCAGAGCTCAAGTATGGAAACAGTTTTTGTTTCACAGGGGAGAACACATGGGTCAGGGTAAATTTTAAATAGCTCAGCTTTCTATCTAAAATGAAGCCTCACTGTGACTTTGTCCTTGAGATCATTAGAACACGTAAGAGACCATCAAAACACTGAGGCTGCTCTCTTTTAAGGAGCCAGCTGTATTCCTAAAGGCTTCAGTGAAGCTTAAGCAGGAAGTTTGCCAGGAGGTCCATCATCTTCCTGAAAAACATTGGGTTTCTACAAGGAGAGGACTTTCTTTAACAACAACAAATACAAGTCACCATTCTGATCTTCCAGCTCACATTCTTAGAACAAGGTTCACTACATTTCTGTTTTTTTGCTCTGGTAGATGGAAAAGGACTTGGAAATGGGAAAACAGTGATCTGGTCTTAAGGCAAGAGGGATTTTCTTTGTGCTGGTCTGGTTCTCTGTCCCTAAGGCCTTTTTGTCCAACAGAAATGTATTCATCATGTAACACAAAGCATGAAACAAAGTAGACTTATAATCTTCCTTTGCCAAAGTTTGTTGTTAGACATAGGGAAATAAATCTGAACCTGAATCAGCTTTTCAGATACCTATGGTGTGGCCTCTCTTTTTTTTTGAGCACATGGTTAACATGGGAGCATTAGCATCAGTTATTTTAACATTTTTTAATATTTTTTCCCATTGTTTTGGTGGTCAACAATTGCGAATAACACCCTGCCATCATTTTTGCAAATGGAGAAACAAAAACAAACACTTGTAAATATAATGCAATAACACATTCTAAAACGTTACATAAATCTGTTAAATAGTGAAGCTGCTTGCTTTTCTAGATAAATCTCAGAAGACCTGAATATATCTTAATACAATATTAAATACGTTCATACATAATAACAGTAATTGACCTCCTGGACAATGCCATAGTAAGAATGCAAATAAAAAATGTACCTTTCATGTTGAAAATATTTCTTGTTTTATAGGTTTTGCACTGTAATTAAAAAAATTAGACACTGTGACTATTATAAACCGAGCTTACTCAAAGGAAATTTCATATTTAAATCAGGAGATAAACATTATCTGTATAATACTGTGTAACACTGGACATTTAATGACCTCCTGAAATTCCTATTCACTCAATTAATTTGCTGAAGCATTGCATTGGACTCAGAAATGCTATAACAAAAAAAATCCAATGTAAAAAAATCCTTGGTTTAATTACAGGGGTTTTTTACCATACCAAAAGAGCTGTAGAAAGATAGAATTTTCTTTATAAAATATAATTTTTATATTATGTATCCAAAAATAGAAACTTTTAACTTCCCCTTTTCTGCTGACTGGTCCAGCAAGAAAACATGACTTGCCACTAACACTCTCTGCTTTTCATTATTTTACTGTGTGACAGCACCCCTCATGCATGAAATGTATATTTACCTGTAATTTACAACGAATAAATAAATTGTCATAAATCGTCAATGACTTTGAGTAGCAATTTTTAAAATCAACAATTTTTAATTTTATGTATGTAAGATGGCAAAGTCATTGAGGTCTTTATTTTGCTTTTCTGTGTGAATTCAGTAACTTGAATTATTTGTCTGCCTCTTCAAGGAAGCAAATCAAGCAAAAAAAAAAAAATTATAATGAGAGTTATTTGATCTCTAAAATTCCTGGGTGACTTCAGGATCAACTGTAAGCTAAAGCTCTGTAGCTGAGCTTCATAAGATTTCAGGAATCATTCTTAATACAGGGTCCACTTTCAATTTATAGAATACCAGTGTGGGTGACTCGCTCTAGAACACTTTCAGCATTTTGTGTTCCACTAGAGTGAGACCCAAGCAATGGGTAGGATTGTACAGAAACAGGAGCAGGGCCATGGGCTTGGTGAGCTGCTCGGCTGCTCATTTTGGAAACAACATTATGGAAAACAACTGATATGGCACTGTGGGGGATGGTTTTTTCTGTCCCTTACCTAACACGAGTTACAAGTTACAGTGAACTAAACTCCTGAAACGGCAAATGAAATCAGACAGAACAGCGTAGCCTGGTGACATCTTTGGAAACAATCTGCAAAACCAGTAGTCTGCTATACTTAAAACAATGTTTAAGAACAGATGTGACATCCTTTGGCACTGACCACAGTACATCTGTGCCTACGTGCAGTCTTTGGGACTTTGGCGACTTGTCTATGCAGAGCGCCCCGCAGAGCCCGGTAGAAATAATTCCCTGGAATGCAAAACGGGAAAGTGCAGCTTCAGCTTTCACATGGAACTTCTGTCCTCAGGACTTCTGAAGCTGTATTTGTTGAGTGGCACCTCATACCCACACCTACAGATTTAGATAGATACAGTACTACTTCTCTGGGTATATGTGAGTCTGCTCATGTGCCCTGGGATTTAAAGAGCAAATGCTCCCATACCTGCTTAACTGGAATATTTGTCCCTTTGAAACCAAATTAGCAGCTTTTAAAAGGATCACTAAAATCCTCTCACATTTAGCGAAATTATTTTGGTGTCTGCAGTAGCAGAGCATGCCCACAGTTACTAGAAACTCCTCTGCTTTTTCATTATTGAGTCCTTTACGCCTCTGGGGGAAAAAAAAAACCAAAACCAAAAACAAAAACGAAACCAAAACAACAACAAAACAAACAAACAAAAAAAAAACCCACAAAAAACAGGTGGAGAAGACTAGGGCTCCCGGGAAGCACGGAGTTAACACGAGCTGGTTTTGTTGCCAGGGGTAGGAAATAGCTCACCCGGCAGCCAATTTGCCTAATTGATTAGAAGCCTGGTTGCAGCGGCGAAGGAGGCGATACCCGGGGGGATGTGCATGCACGGAGGATTCACAGGAATGGGGGCTCCTGCCCCTGGAAATCATTTTCCAGCACCCATTCTGTGGACCGGCACCCCCCATCTCCAGCGTGCCCGACTCGGAGAGAGGGGCGCAGCCGGGCGGGGAGCCCTGGTGTCACCTCCGGGTGTCACCTCCGGGTGTCACCTCCGGGTGTCACCTCGGGCCCCAGCGGGCACAGAGCCCATCCCGGCCGGGAACACGCTCAGGCCCCTGCGGAGAGGCTCAAAACCTTGTCTTGCCCACCCAAGTGCTCCGCACCCGCAATCATTCGGGGTTTGCTGCTGCGGCTCTGCATCCCTGCTCCATCGTTCCGTCCCTGCTGCATCCCTGCTCCATTTCCCCATCCCTGCTCCGTTTCTCCATCCCTATTCCATTTCTCCATCCCTGCTCCATGGCTGGAGCCCCAGAAATGCCCGAGTGACGGCGGTGCCAGGGCCCAGCTGCGTGGTTCTCTAATCCTCTCTCGGGATGCTGCCCTGGCACTCACAGGACAGTAACCCAGCCCCTCGTCTGGGCTTTTCCTGCTTGGCTTCATTACTATTACCATGATAAAGACCAGCTCTTTTTTTTTCTTTTTTTCTTTTTTTTTTTTTTTCCCAACTTCCCTTTTCAAGTCTCTACTTGCTCTTGACTTTTCTGAATTTCTCTTTGAAACCTTGACACTTTGGTCGTTCTCCCAGACAGATCTAATTACAAGAGTTCAAATAAACCTTGGGGTTTTTTGTTGGGCTGGGAAGTGAGGGATTGAGGAGAAAGCATGGATAACAGAGAGATGCTGTGAAGATTTTCTGGAAGAACTCACCTCCTCCCAAGGCTCTTCAGGTCTTCTCTGCAATTCTGAGAGCCCAGAAAGTTACAGCTGTGGGACATAATCCAACATCCACGTTCAGCATAAAACAGAAAAACCAAAACATGAGCCTAACAGGATAAGTAGAAATTGAAGGCTGCCATCTCTTTCTGTGTGCCATACTCCGACTTCTTCCAATAAGACTTCACCATTCTTACCCTAAAAAAAACATGATAACAGTTTAAATTTTAAAAAGAAGAAAAACCTATGTAAAGGCTCATTCAAAGCACCACACTGTGAAACAGCCTGCTGGCTTACAGTGTGCTACAACATTCATTCAGTGCTGATGTGAACGAAAATGCTTTTTAATTTTTCCCACCATATCTCTAGGATTCACTGGATTTCCCAGAGAGTTCCCAAACCCCAAGCCAACCCACTCTCCTTAACTTGCAGGAATTACTGATCCCCTTGTTGCTAGGGGTGCAAAAAAATAATAAATGTATTTCTGGGGCCCTTTATGAAGAGCTCTCTATTTGATCCAGACATGACAGAACTCAGGTCTACTTTCCTGAGAGCAGCACAATTTCAGTCATGGTTCACCTAGGGACGGCTTCTCCTTTATGTCAGTACAGAAAAATGTAGTCAGCTAGGGAGGGCCACACAGCCATCATCAAAACTTAGGGTAAAAGGGAGACCTATGACAGAGGTTGACTTTTGACCTGCTGACATTCATAAATCACCTGGAACAAAGGCACGCAGGAAAACTGAGCCTAGCTTCATCAGAATAATTATTTCTGTTATCATCAATTCAATATTTAGTTCTGTCACTAGAGGTGCTAATACATTATTAGGAAGTCAGGCTGTACTTCTATTGTTGTTTCTACATATGTATGTCTAGACATTGTTTCCTTTTCTCCCGTTAATTCCCAACTCCTTTTCTTTTCCAGGCCCTAAGTCCCTGTACATTCAAACACTTCATCAGTGAGGCTCCTGATTTAGTGTTCTGAGGACCACTATTAGAACCACTAGACACAGCTTTAATCCTTTTGACTAACTCTATTTGTATTCCTCTTGTATTAATCTTGGAGTCCATAATACATCATGCAGTGACAGAGTAGTGGATAATTTCATTAAACCTGTGGATGACACCAGGTGGGAAGACACTACCAGGAAGCTGTGTTTAAAATACAAAGTGATTTGGACAAATTGAAAGCATGCTCTGAAGCAGCAGCAGCAGGCTGTCCAGCACAGACAAATGCAAGACAGTGCTCAGATGCAAGAGTAATGCACTACATGAAGCCAGGCTGCCAAGCAGCTGCTTAGAGCGTGAGATGAAAGCTGAGTAACTACCAAGGGTTGCAAGCCTTGCAAACCTAAACACTGCAAGAGGAGCCAGAAGCATAAATCCAGGCTAGAAATCACAAAAAGATAATAATTCAGCCATTAAACTGTGTTACATCTTCAGTACCACATCCAGATATGTGTGAGCTGCTTCAAGAGGGACACTGAACAGCTGAAGAGAGCAATGAAGGTCAACAGAAGTTCTGAAAATGCAAGCAATTAAAATGGTGATAGCTTAAAAAAAAACACCTGAAGAAATTATGGTCTGCAAGTCTGTGTAAAGGAATTGATAGGGGTTTTTTCCTATTTATTTAGTTGGTGGGGAAAAATTACTTTAAAATAAGTTTAGTGGAGAGGAATGTCTCCAGTTGCAGGAAGAAGGTTAAGGTTCCAGGTTGAGAAATACACATTTTAAAGGTAAGGAGATGGGGAATCTGGACCAAGTTTGATAGGGAAAGCAGGTCTCTGAGAAAAAGTTATATAAATATCTATTAATGATGAGTGGGCATTATCTGAGGCTGCACTGGGAAAGCGAGTGGCTTAGATTATCTCTTCTTTAAAAGAAAGAAACCTTCCAGTTCTACAGTTCCAACAACCTAATCAGCCTAAAGCTTTTGCAGTTAACAGAATTTTGAAGATCCAATCCCTTAAAAGTACAGGTTTTGAGAGAGTCTCATAGCAATAAACCAAAATATTTATGAACTATGGTACTGATTCACCTCTCCTATCACCTCCTCACTTTTCCTCTACAAAAAGCCGTTACCTGTTAATATTTTATTGTAATATATTGGGGAGAAAAAATTGTCTTGTGCTTTACTAAGCAGAGAGTGCAACAAACCATCAACTCTAGACAGACAATTTTAAGGCCATTAGTCTATAGAAATTACTTCTGAAAACACCATGAAGTCTGTCTACAGTACCTGATCTTAACAAATTAAATTAACACTCCCAAACTGGGAGTGATTCCAGGTGAAGAGAACCATCAATCTGCAAGCTCCTTAGTACGCTTTTCTGTTAATTGTTAAGTCCAGAGACAGAAAAAAAAAAATCAAGGAATGACAGACTGATTTATTATACTAGAATATATACTAGATTACTAAAAATAGATTATGTAAAAGTAAATTAAATAATATCTTAAACTAATTTACATAAATGCTTTTTTTACCTATGATATATCAAATTATGTACTTCAACTAAAGTTTATCAATATGGATCTAAGCATTTTTTAATTTTCTGCTTAAAAATATTGTATAAAAAAATCACATGAGCATAATTACTCCATGCTCCAACAATTTTTTTTTTTATTATGCAAAGGACCCGTGTATAATACAATTCAGTTTGGTGTCCACTTTTTCCCTTTTTTGAAACTTTTAAAACACACTGACACACTGGACCACATTCAACTCCTGTATAAAGCTAAATTTCTACCTGAATTTGGTGGATTTGTAGTAATATCCAGTGTTGCTTTTTTTTTCCTTTCAAGCAGAGAACAGACTCAAGACTACTGCAGTTACACAGGACAATTAAGTTTTATGTCATTGATATTATGTCTTTGGACTTTACTGTGAGATCATTCTGCACTTTACAGCAGGACAGTAGATAATTCTGTTGCTTTTTTTCCCCCTGTTCAGTCCGAAGGATTCTTTGTATCCCCAGTAAATTCCCAAATTAATTTTTTGAGGCTACAGCAATACTCACTGAACTTGTTCAGGATTTGACTGTATCACCACTTCATCACCTCACAGAAATTCTCTACCTGGTAGACAGCTCATTCAGTTCTGAATTACTAGAGTTTTATCTTTGGATCTTACCCTAACATAGATAATAAATATCAAAATACTTACTCTTGTAAATTAATGCATACAGCTCCTATATGGATGGCAACAGCAGTTTGCATTTTCTCCCTGAACACACTTTAACATGCATAGACAGGAGTAGGGACATACTAGTTCAAAGTGAGCTTTTGGCCTCTTGGGGGCACAGGAAAGTTTGGTTCCTGCAACAACTGCAATTCCTTTACAGGATCCCTCCAACTCGGTTTTCAGCTACAATAGCACAAATCAAAAGCAATCTCCTGGTGCTAGCATGGGTATTGAGCAGAAGTTAACACTATATACATATAATAAAAAATTTCAACCGGTGAGTCCTGGAGGTGTGTCCTTGTTGCTAGGGGAGTGGTAATCATCAATTTCCTGGCTAGTATGGGCTCCAAGTACCCCTTCAACATAGCTTTAATGTTGTTTTTCACACTTGCAAAAGGTACAGGTTTTAGCCGTTCAGGAGTTCCCAAGTGAAATAAGTTCTTTTCCCTGACATTGTGCTAGGATGTTTAACTTAACAACACAGAAGAAAACAAACAAACAAACAAACAAAAACCAAACTCCAAACAAGCAAAAAGAAAGAATAAAAAAGTTAAAAAAAATAATAGTCATGTTGTGATGAAACCTTTACAGTATTACCTTCAACATTTCCAACAACCCCCCACCAGTATCCATTCAAACTGGTGGCTCAATGTACCTGAGACAGCTAATTAAAAAAGGAAGTGGTCAAAGTCATGCTTTTTTTTTTTTTTTTGCTAAACTTCAAAGGTGATCCCTCTCCTTCCCCCTCTTTACATTTTACTGTCTGGCTCTCTGCCCATCCTGCAGCTGTTGGCTGAGCCTGTCTTTCCTGGCGTCAAACCTGCCTCCTCACGGTCCATAAAGTTACAGCAGAGACCGTGATACGCAGGTGTGGGAAAGCCAGAAGGGCAAGATGGGCCCGTTAATGATTTTTCTGGCACCCCATGCTGAGCTGCTGAAAAAAAAAGAGAGCAGCTCGCAGAAGGCAAGGGACTCTTTGTTTGCAGAGGTATTTGAGATTGTATTACTTCTCCCACAGCAAAGGTGTTGGGTTTTCACTTTAAGGGCTGTTTACAGAAATGATTCACCTTTTATACAGCTTTTAAAAAATGCTTTGAGGCTTTAATTTGACACGGGATTTACATCACACCAGTATGAAAACTCTTACTTTTCATTTAGCCCCCCATTAAATCATTCAGTGATCTCACTCAGTGATAAGCAGCCACCTCCCATTGTGTGGACTTCACAGCGGAAAACAAAAATCAGTCACTAGGGATTCATTTATGTCATAAACTTTCATCTGGAAATTTCTGCAGCCATTTACATTTGGGCAATGAAGGCAGAGCGGGTTCCCCTACTGCAAGGGGAGAAAAAGAGTAAAACAGGAAAAAACACAATGATTTTCTGTTGGTCTTGAAATAACTGGACAATTTAATAAACTGTATCTAAAACTCTTATAAAAGTCCCTTAAAAGTCTACTTTATTTTAAATGGCCCTTGAGCTGTGAACTGGGCCTAAAGAACAACTTTTAGCATCTCCGGCTCAAGATTTTTAGAAATAGGTGCCTGAAACTGATAGTCTATAGGAACCATTTTCCAGAACACACATGACACATGATGTTGTCCACCACTCAGAATCAATGCAACTTGAATTTTCAGATCATCCAAATCCAAATGCCTGGATTTCACAAAAAATTTAGTGCTCAACTTCAACTAGTGTCCCTACCTCCCTGTAGGAGAAAGAGCCTGAACAGCTGCTTGTGGGCTTTAAATCTGTCCCTGACCCCTTAATTAGGTGTGGGATGCCAGCACTTCTGCACCCTCTAGGTCCTAGATTCCCTACCACCCCAAACTTTAGGCATTTGTATTTTAACCTTGGGCTTTTACAACAATGTTTGAAAGCTGGGCAGCATTTTGGTGCTAAAAAAGAGTGAGCAAATAAGGACTGAGAGAAGCGGCAAGCGAGGAACATATTGCAAGGGGATGGGAGGGTTAAAAGGAGTTAGTGAGTCAGAAAAGTGTCAGCTGCACTGTCATCTCTGTTGTTTGCTCATATAGCAAAAGTTTAGAGAGGGAGGGATTTCTCTACACAAAGCTACTGGGCATTGCCCAGATCTCAAAGGTGCACATTTAGTTCTGCAGGTGCTTATCCACCTAGACCTATGTCATGGTTTAACCCCAGCCAGCAGCCAAACCCCACCAGCCACTCACTCACTCTCTCACCAGCAGGATCAGGGAGAGAATCAGAAGGGTAAAAGAAAACTCTTGGGTTGAGACAAAGGCAATTTAATAGGGAAAGGAAAAGCCACACAAACAAGTGAAGCAAAACAAGAATGTTGCCTTGCTCAACTGGGGACCTGTCCTGACTGTGTCTCCTTCCAGCCTCCCACTCACCTCCAACTTTCTCATCAGTGTGGCCCTAGGAAAAGCAAAAAAGGCCTTGGTTCCATGAAAGACCTACTCAGCAATAAAAGAAATATCTCAATATTATCAACCTTGAGTTCAGCACAGATCCAAAACACAGCCCCAAAGCAGCCACTGTGAAGAAAATTGATCCTACCCCAGACAAAACCTGCACACCTATATGATGGATGTGCCCCCTCTAACAAGCAGCCGTAGATGAATTTCAAGCTCCTGACCAGGTCACATATTTTTCCCTGATGTTTTTGTTCTCACTAACAACTATTTCTGATGCAGCAATGCCTAGAAACTCAAAGCAGGACTGGGAGCAGTCACAAACCTGAGCTCAACCAGTGCCAACCATAAATAAGATGAATCCAGGCACACAATGCTTCTGCGACTGCTTCAGCAGCTGGTTGTGCCCCTCAGTGGCTTATGAAGTTCTGAGGTAGCTGGACATCTCTTCAAGGGAGACCAGTGGGAACCAGAATGGACCTTAGTGTTTGCAACAGTAAAAAATGCAGTGTGGTCTCCTCTGCGTCTGAAGTCAGAGCTGGCATGGCACGGCTTTGCTGACAAGCAAATGAATGGAGCATCCCTTCTAAAGGCATCAGGGAATGATATGCATGGATTTCATGCTGCTCCTAGATCCAGTTCTGTTAGCAGAATTCTAAGGGAACTTGGTACATGTCAGATGCTGTCTCATCTATCTTCCAGTAACTGCTGTGGAAACAGTGCCAGGACCATCAGAATGGAAATACCAAACGAACTACCCAACCCAACAAAGGACTCAACAAAGATGGTATGTGACCTAAAAATGCAACTAAAGCTCAGAAACTAACTCAGGAACAGAACTGTCAGAGTACTCTTGGAGAGCAAGGAAATACGGAAAGAGACATTGAGAAGGTAACCACTCTATATTTTTACTAGAAACTTATTTCCCAGCTGTCAGAGGGAAGAGTAAGGTGAGCTCATGAATAATTGCTTTTGCAGGTTCCCTTGACCGCCAGACTAATCTTTAGCTATCCATCCTGCAGCAGTCTGTAATAACCTTCCCACTGTGTGTCAGCAGATAGATTTTTACAGCAAAGCACAAGAAACAAAATTATTTTTAAAACCAAAAATCTCGATAGCCTTTGTGCTGCACTCACAAATCACCTCATAACATGAACTGGCCTTTCTCCTTATGTTTGTGATGCCTCAAAATGTCTTCCCAATTGTACGTATCATAGTTCATGACAACTGCTCTGCCATCAGTTTCTCAAGAAAGAAGCTCTAAGCTTGCTGCTCTGGAGGGTTATGAGCCAGTGCTCCCACAAGAAAATATATTTTTTAAAAAAGCGTATTAGAAACTGAAAAGCTGAGGGAGACTGGAAATGGAGGGGGGGAGATGTTGCAGAGTGGTAAATTATTTTCCATGCCACAGGACTCCTCTTTAGCCACATGCATACTATAGAGTCTTTTTGTGCCACAACTCTCTTCTCTGGTGATGATGGCAGTACAATAATAATAACTCTGTGGAAATGGCTACCACGTGCAGTTCTGGTAAGGTCAATGGAAAAAAGCTGCTGAAAAACACAGCTTTAATTTCATACACTCATCTTAGTAATTATAGAGCAAAATTCAGCCGAAAGGAGCCAGAAAGGGCTGGAGTTTTCGCACTTACCATAGGAAATATTTATTCTGTTTCTTTTTGGGGCTTTGTGTGTTTATGAGAATGAGGCAGCCATTGGCAGGGTGCTCATCCCAGCAGTCTGGCTGGGTGCTGTGGGCAGAAGAAAGAAAACAAAGTCAGAAGGATGCATTTTATAAATGGGATATTCAACTCATGATAGTTTATTTGCCCTAAAATTCATCTTCCCCTGGAAAAAAGTAGCTAACACAAAATGCAGAAATGCTTTAGAGATTATGTTTTCCTTATTGAAACCAATCTCCATTTCTTTGAAAGAAAAAAGACTTCTGAAGAGGACCACATTCTGTTTTATCCATGCTTCACTCTTCTCATCCTATGTATTTTCTTTCCATCAGGCTTTATTCTTCACTAATCTACCTTCAATGGAAGTAGAGAATAAATGGTTTAGTGTCAGCAAAACAGGTCCAGTTTTACAAGAGCATATCTGAAGTAGCCCTTCTCTGTTATGTCTCAGCCAAAACAAGCAGAAATTACCAGATACAGGAGGTCTTGTCCCCTCCTCCTAGTATTTGTACAGCTATGTAATCAGCCATATCAAGAAAGCATCTTTAAGCTAACCTGAAGAAAACTTAGAGAGTGGAATGGGGAGATGATTTTTCTCCACATCAGAACCAAGGTCTGTCTCCCAACACGGGGTGCATGAGATCCAGCGCAAGCAGGGAAGAGCTGGAGTTACAACTTCACTTTACACAGCACACTTACATCAATCCAAAATTATTGTGAAACTGAAGCCCTGGCATTTCACAATTAAGAATAAAGACACACTCAAAAAAAAAAGGCAAAAAAAAAGCAACAACAGCAACAACAACAACAACAACAAAAAGAAAAAAAGAGAAGCACTAGCAGGAGACCAAGGACAGGAAAGGAAGGGGGGCTGACTTAGCAGCTATAGCTGTTATGTCACCTTAAATGTAGCACCAACCCATCATTTAGAGCTTCTGTGGCAAGCTGATCATTAGCAACACTAAAACTTGAAAACTCTTGAGATTATTTTATCTCTTTTTCTTGCTGGCTAGAAAAATTACAGTGGTTCTTTCTGAGATCTGTCATAAAAGACGGTTATACACGACAATATGAAATGTCTCTGAGAGACCAAGAACTGAAACAGAGATTTAAAGCTTTGCTCAGGCCACCTAACCCCTCTTTCAACAGAAAAAGAGTGGATGGTGAAGACCCTATTAAGTTCTGCACAAAGGCTGTTCTGATAAATCCTTAAACACAGTGATTTCACTCCGAGCTGTTGTTATACTTCCAGGAGCCCTAGAGAAGTGCAATAACTTTGGTTTCCTGCCATATCTTCCTCTGTTTGCCCCAAACCACAAGCAGCTGCTCTGTGCCGCTCCCAGGAGCAGCACTCAAGCTGCACAGCACTGGTGTTTCAGAAATGCCTGGATCTGGCTCTGCTGGAAGCAGCCTAAGTGTAAGGTATTTACACATTTTCATTTCCAGGCATGAGCCAGAGGTGCAAAGGTTCACAACTGCGGCAGCAAAGGAGACCTCAGCCATGAGGTAGGCTCGAGTGGATCCACCAATGGCAAACTTCACACAAAAGCTCACATCAGTGCCTCAGTCAGTTTTGAGGCTCTCAGATGAAAGAGCTTATGACAATGATTTACTGAATAAAAACAATGAATGCCATCAGCAGATTTTCATTATTTGACAGGTTAGGTTGGCAATAACAACTGTGTGGATGAGATACACTTGGGTTTTATAGTAAATCTGATTTAAAATTTTCCCATGATTTAAAATTTTCCCATGAGATTTTGTACTTGGCAGCACAGGAAGATTCAGAATGAGTACATTGGGACAAGCCAAGTTCAACTGAGAAAGATCCTGAGCAACATGATCTAGATTTGAAGTTGAAGCAGAAGTTGCATGAGAGACTTCCAGAGATCTCTTGCAACTACACTTTTCAATGCTTTTAAGTGCTTACAGCAGTAGATTTGATCCAGTCACTTTAGCATCATGCTTCTCTTGAGTATTTAACGAAGAGCACTTACAAATAGTGATAGCCATGGTCATTATCAAAACCGAGCACCTCTCTGGGCTCTCTGCTTTGGCCAAATATCAGTCACTGCCCTGTGTGACTACTGAGTGAAATATAATGGACCTTTGAACAGGAGACAGGGTCAATAATCAGCTAGGTCCTCCTGGGCTTAAAAGGTAATGAATAAATACAGGATTATATGAAGAGATGTCAGGAAGAAAACACTCTTTGAAGCCTTGCATTCTTCAAACTACAAGATTATTACTCTTAGCCTTGAAAAGACCTTGTGTACCTCAGAGACCATCTCCCTTTTGCAGCTGGTCTAATTTAAGAAGCCTACAAACAATCTTGTCTGTGTCTTTCTGACCGCACAGTTCAACACAAACTGCTACTGAGAGGGAAAGTGACTGCAAACATCTTACAGCAGGAAGATTAGGCAGGAGGCCAGCTGAGCAAAGAGAGATGGCAGCAGAGCAGCCTCCTGGACCTGGTGCCAGAGGTTAGCTATACGTTGTACTTTGTAAACAACAAAGTCCTTGTAGCCCTCCTCCTGCAGAAACTCTGCAAACAAGTTAAGGCAAGGAAAGGGAGTTATTTCCAGCAACCTCCACAAGTGTGTGCATCCTATAGCTCTTTGTCAGATGAACATTAATTTTGATAATATGAAATTTAAGGAAGAGTAAGTCTCAGAGCAAAGATATTCATCATAACTCCCCTAGTCTTTGTTAATGTGTTACACATAGGAGCTCTGCTTTAAGTCCAGTCCTGGGGAGAAGAAAAAAAAAAAAGAAAAAAAGAAAAACCTTGCCACAATGCTTAACTATTGGCCTAAAAAAAGAAAATGGCTACATTCTTGTAAGACAAATAACACTTCCATTTCCTGCATGAAGAAAACAAGGCAGAAAAGAAGAAATCCAAAGAGGGAAAGGATTCAGCCTAGCCTCCTGACTCAGTGAGAATCGATTTTTTTGCTGCTCATTGCATGGTCCTGCAAGTCAATGCAGATCCTGACTTTTGGCCTCAGCTCTGTTTCAGGGGAGATTTTGCACCCATCAGGCAAAGTGTGCCAGCACTGGAGTGAGCAGTGTTATCGGGTGTTAGCTGCAGCACTCTGATACATCCTTGAGAACTAGCACATCATTAGGGATATTTTCACAATGGGATGTGGGGGTCTTAGGACCATGTCAGACAAAACTGAGGACTTTTAAGGAGGAATTAAAAAGACCATAAGAACTTTTAATAACTGCTCATTTAAATATCCTTTTTCCATTAAGACCTCAGCACTATTTTTGAAATTTTGAAAAAAGTTTTGATAAGGCAACTCTGTATGCTCTTCTGTTAAAAAAAAAAAAAAAAAATTAAAAAAAACCCCAAAACAACAACAAAAGCCCACACAAAATACCCAAACAGTGAAACACACACCACCACCTCTTTCCCCCAGATGGAGGTATTTTTTGAAATGTGCTCTGGAAGAGAAATGAACAGGAAATACATTTCACAGTGCAATACCCACTATAAGAGATACAAAGTCTGAGTCTCTGCACTTTGGGTAGTTATTGCCACCTCTCTGAATTAGCCACAGTTTACACCTACTTGTGCTGATATAAACAACAACACAAGAGCAAGGTAATAGAAAACAGGTCTGCAATGTCTAGCTTCAGCCAAACACACCTGCAACCCTCTCACAGAGCAAACATGTATTGAACTATGTCTAATTTACTGTATACTACAATAACACTAATAAGCTCTGTGGAATCACATGTAAAATATTAGACATTTTATACACAGCCTAACAAAAGGTTTCGTATTCACTGAAATATACACCAACATTGAAACACCCCTCTTCACATGTTACATTCTAAACACATTTTAAAATAAATTAGGATTTGTTCTTTGGCACAGCTGATGCAGAACCTGCTTCCCCAGCAGCCACCTTGATGAAAAAAACAGTGAGAGTTCACACTCACCAAGGACTTGTCAGCTCAGAGCATCACAGTTCCTGGAGAGCACTTCCAATTCCCACAGGCAGGTATCTGTCTCTGACACAGCTTCAAGGGCACACCACAGACAGCTAGGAGATTAAATATTAAACTCTCTGATCACACTGGCACAAAACCTCAGCCATTATTATTTGTAAACTACATGGCTGAACAACCCCAGATTGTCAAAGAGAGAAGTGATCCTGTGGTTCACTGTGAGTTTGCTGAAAAGCATGAAGACCTGTGGTGCTTCCAGCCTTCCTTATCTATGCTGCTCAAAATGAACTGGCACAGATCATTCTACACATCAATCACCCCCAGTGGGATGTCAAGAGACCACAAATATCATATCTGAGACTACTCCATTCATGAAAGAATTTGTGCTTAAGAACTCTAGATGTTTTTCCTGATTATCAAGTGTCACTTGAGAGATAACCGGAAATGTTTCATTTGAAATAACTTCTTGAGGGACAATCTTACAGAACTTCTATCCAGATTAGCTATCCATTTTGTGTAAAGAAGCTTATTCCTTAGAATTGCTAAGTGTGTGAAGGGAAAAGCCCCTGTCAGAAGAGTCATCTGTCTATTCACAATACACCATTTGCTTTGCACCAGTTTTCAAACAGAATATTTCCCATCCATAACCCGCCTGCATAATAACCAGAAAACCACTACTGTAGGTAGTGGTCCCCCTTGAGTACTTTTACTAAGAACACAATAAGCTCCTAGTGAAGGATAAAAATTAATTTCAAATCCATGCCTTGTCTCTGACACGGGAAAAAACCAAATTAGTCTCTGCTGAAATACAATTTTGTTTTAGGATGAACTGCCTTAAATGTTCTAGGCAACTAATGATTTTTTCATTCTTAAACTCTGTTTTTAGAGATTTATCTTAGATACCTGCTTCTCATTCCTAGAAATTATATACAGTATCTGACTTTTACATAGATTCTCTGGCATCTCCCACTCCATATCCAACTCTATTTGCTGCTACAGTTAACAGTAACTTTAGAATGAAATGAATGTTAACACATATAACTTTAGAAAGCAGAATTTCACATTAATCACACCTGCTGTGCCTAGAGTTGAAACAGGAGCAGCTGGTGTCCAGGAGGTTCTGGTTTGGGAGTTGTGGATGCCAGTGGAAGGTGGACTGGAAAGAGAAGGAAGTTTGTTTGTGTGACTGATGACAATTTCTTGCCTATCAGGGCCTGCTTTTCTGAAATTTCTTTACCAAGAAGTGAGGTAATTTTGGTGCGGGTCCTCAGAAAATGCAGCTCCTCAAAATTCCATATCAAGAGGCACAGTCTTCTCCTCCTGTCCCTGCACTGGGAGCCAGGTCCCAGCACCCACAGCCCCTCTTCTCCCAAGGCAGGTGCACTTCAGTCATGCCTGGGAGGACAAAGACCAGGCTCTTTCAGGACATCTCAGGGCACACATAAAGTGGCACTGCTCTGGAAAGAAAGGCTGGCTGAAGCATGAAGTGCACCAGTTAGGGGATTTATTTTGTTGTTATTAGAAACTAATGTGGGAGAGAAGAGAGGGGAGTCATAGTCTTCACTTGCTAAGATTCAAGTAGTCACCAGACACACACACAGGTCCCAGGACTCCAGGTCCCAGGCCCTCCTTGGTATTTAAAGTTCTGCCTCATCCCTCTGAAGCTAAATTCACAATCAGCACATCTTCCCTGATCCAACCTGGCCCCTTCCTTTTTTCCTCTTCCTCTGCTATGCTGAACACTACATAGCATAGTACTCACTCAGTTTTGTCCCCTTCTCAGCTATGTGACAGTCTGCACTAAATTTCTCCTCACTCACTCCGACTCTTCCTTGTCACCTTTTTTCTCCTTTAAACTTACCTTGGCTTTGGCCCCAGCTTTTGGATTTATGTTATTCTGTAAGGAAGAGATATCCCATTTATTTTAACATGCAAACTCAAACAGTCATAAGTTTGATCTAGGCTGCAAGGAGCAGACTGTGGGCACTTCTAATGCCCCCCAGTCCTAACAAAACACCCTCTATGTTCCATTGCAGCCCAGCACACACATGGATTTCCCATCACCCTGGAATGGCTCCTCATTCTCCACTATTTCTTGCCCTGTCTGTGAGAGCTCTTCAAAGCTCTATCCTAGGTGTCATTTTCTGTATCTTATCCTCGGGGAGCCTCTCCTCTTCACACTGATATAACTATTACCTTTAGGTAAATGGCTCACAAATCTGCATCTCAATACCAAAGTGATCTCCCTCAGTTTAGCACTACACATTTAATAACACTTCTGATCTGCTGCCCTGGAAGGATGACTATTTGTTTAAAACTAAACTTTGCAGTTATTACTGAGCAGATTGTGTTTTTCCTTTGATGTTATTTCCTTTTATGTTATTTCCTCGTCTCTATTTCTGTTAGCAGCAAAATTCTTCCCATTTCTAAAACTTCAATTTTCAATTCCTACTTTTAATACCTACTTTTTCTACCTACCAGTGCTGGAATATTTCCTGCCTTTCAAATTCTCCTCCACAATAGAAAAAATAAATCCAGACAATATGCTTGTCCACATCTTGGCCACCTTGATCTACTACAAATATTTTCTTCTTCAGTTCTTCACTGCTTCTGTCTTTTTGGACCAGTGATGAACTGAATTATACAAATACATTACACTTCCAGGACCTGTTGCACTTAGATATAGTAAGGTAATCACTTCACAGAAAATTTAATTACAATAAAAATAAAATGCAGCAGCAGTACCAAAATTGTTGCTCTATCTCCTCTGTGACTTTGCTTCCTGTACTGCTGAATTTTCAATTCCTGCCCTGTTATACCTAAGTTCTACACTAAAGCTGGGTAAAAGCTCTTACTTGCTGGCTTATTGCAGTGCCCATGATGAGCACATCCTCAAAGTGACATTTTAAAAAGCAACTTGGCCTTGTATTGAAAATCTCCTCTTCAGATTTGTGCCTGACTCCCCCTCCTGTTTCCAGATACCAGTTTTCACAAACCTTTTTGGAACCTTGATGCAAATCCATCCAGTGTGCCCAGAAGAAAGGGCAAAAAGAGGGACGGACAACAGAATTACGAACACACCTAATTTCATTAGAATAAGAGTGAAGAAATTATTAATTTACAGATTTACACAATTTACTTACACTTTTAGTTCCTTCAGCTTACTTTCAGTTAAAGCAATTACAATGGAAGAGGCAACAATCATTGTATTGAGACCATTATCTTTATATTTCAGATCATTTTTTGAGATGCATGAAACAAAGGAAGGAGTGACATGAATGCCCCTGATGCAGGATACTCTGCCATTTCAGAAAGCCAAGACACATCTCTTTCCTCTCAGCATTCTCACTGATTCCTTCACATGCCAGACCCACAGAGCATTCCTCAGGGGCTGCTGATGCTCTGCCAACACCAGGAGATCAGAGGAAGCCTTCCAGCCCAGCAGCTGGGCAGTGTGAAGCAGCTGCTGCCCATGCCAGGAAACTCCCCTACCTTAGGGCCAACACAGGCTGCTGATGTGCAGCCCTTCCCGAAGCACCACAGCTGCTGTTCTCCACAACAGGAGTGTCTGGCACATTTCTCCAGTCTCCAAGAATGTCAGGGTCTTCACCTAAACCAGGATTACAGACTGCACTTCTGTGCCTGAGATGGGTTTTATTAAAGCTCTGACACTCAGCAGTTGAATGCATGCAATTCTGCTTAGACATAAACAGTGTTCCAAGTATAAGTAACATCTGAAAAAGTAATCTATTTTTTTTGCTAGTCAGTCAAATTTCATTCCTTTACAGAGTTTATCAGATTTAGTGGCATCTTACAAGAAAAAAGAAAATATCTTCTCTGCACCTACCTTGTAATTGTTTTATTAGCTACTTGGGATAAATTTGAAAGAATCACAGCTTTTTTTGGTAAAATATTTTGCATATGGATTTTTTTTTGTTCATATTGATAGACAGATGATCACTCTACATCCTTTCCAGCTGAACTATTCTATTCTGTTTTGTCTTTTATTTTAATACTCAGGAGAAGTATTGAAATGTGAACTCTGGATCCAGTCCTCCTCTAGTCTAGCGTTGTTCCCTGCAACAATCCCATAAAAAATTCTCAAGTTCTCTTTTCTCAGAATAACAAGAAGTTAGCCTTTCTGTAAACCAGAGCTGGATCACAAGAACTGGAGAGAAAAATTATTTTAAAGTGCTATTTTTTTAACTTCATGAGGCAGAGGATCCCCATTTAACCAAAGCCAAAGAGCACAGCTGAATCAATTAAAAACTGAAAGAAGACTTGCCTGTCTTTTTATGATGGGAGCAGGCAATTAAAGGAAAATGCAATGGAACTAACATTTATGGAAGTTTGCACTGTGAGCATAAGCACCTAAGAGTGGAAGCTAATATTAATACAGTGGTTGAATATATCCCTGTAACCCTGATGGGAAGCAATACAGGAAATGCTCTAGGCAATGTCTATGTAAAACCCACATCAATTGCTTGTATCAGTTAAAAAACAGAGATACATTTAAATTAGTGCTAGTTGGTGAGCAGGCCTTTGATTGAATTCCATTTGCATTTCATAGAGAAAAACCAAAGCTTTCTGGGCCTGATTCTTCATAGACTTGCACCCAGGTGGGTGCCTATACACTTGCATTGCATGGGTTATCCCTATACAGTGGCTCAGTGTCATAAGTATTTGCAACTTCTTGTGTGACTAGAAATATATTCCTAAAATACAGAATACTAGGAGGAAGGAAAGCATCGAGAAGCCAATCTGCATGTGTGCCATGTTTCTCTCTTGCTTTTCCTTCCCCACTCCTCTCCTGGGATCACAGCTAAGCTGCTTCAGGCTGGATATGCCGAAAGGAGCCAACTTATTGCAACCATACCATCTAAACTCATGGCCCGAATTTTCTATTTTCCATAGAGCATAACTGTTCTAAAAATACCTTGGCTGCTCCTCATTTCCTTGTCTTTTGTCCTGCCAGTTATAGCCTGAAATGCTCAGGGGTTTCCAAGTAATTTCCAAGTGGCCTTTTCCCCTTTTCATGCATTAAAGGCTGCCCCTTAATTTCTCTGCTTTACTTTTCTCTCACCTGTTTGTGAACAATCACTTCAGCCTCAGCCAAGCACTCAGAAACAAGCCCTGAGCCAAGGCATATTTGCCTTGGGTCAGGCAAACAGGGTCTGTGTGGCCACCCTTGGCCTGGGGCAGGATGAAAGGGCCATCCAGGCCCCCTCACGGTTTGGTGACACCCCAGCCAGCCCTCCCTTCCTTTGGGAACAATTACAGAGAGTCACCCAAAAGTGGCTACAAATAAACCTCTTTCCATAAGCTGAGAGAGGCTGCTTTCTCACTGCCAGCACTTGGGACATGTTTTCTGCTGTCACTTACACTGGTGGGAGCCCAGGGCTCTGTCACAGGGGGAAATCACCCAGGATTTTCTCTGGGTGCATGACTTGGCTTCCTGGCAGCTAATCCAGACTTGACAGTAGTTCACATGGGGGTTTTATCTTAAATAGTGAGAACTATTATACTTGTGTGTTTTCACTTTTTCTCTGTTAATGGGTAATTTCAACTTTCTTCCATGCTTTCCTTGCCAGCTCTGCACATTGCACAGCAGTTAATCTAAATCCTCATAAAGACATCAGCTGGTGGCTGAATTCTATGGAAAAGTAATTTTGAGAATGGGTGAAGTTTATAGAGACAAGGTCTGCCTGGACAGTAAAGGTGGAAATGAAGATGATTTTAATGGCAGTGGAATAAATCTGTTTTGGTAAAACTTGGATGCCAAGCCTTCCTGTCAGCCTACACAAAAGCATGAAGCAGGCTCAAGCCCCCCCTCCTCTGTGTAGGATCCTCTCACCACAGAGGTTCACTGCAAGATACTCCTGGCTCCAGCTTGGAGAATGTAGCTGTCAGTTGCAAAGAGAGAAAGCAGAGTGAAATTTGCTTATCCAAGACCTTTTCCAGCCTACAGCCAAAGATACCATCTGGTGCTGTCCAGCATACTGTGGGCATATAAAGGCAAGAGCTCCACATTATGTAATTATGTAGAGTTCCACACAGCACATTTCACTCTAGGCTAACTGGAAGGAGAGGGGCTGGGTCTTAAACTGGACAGAAGGCTGAAGCCCTCTTTTGATCAAAAGAAAAGCATTTATAGTATCAAATCAGTCATCTCTTCCTCTCACATTAGAATCTACCTTTAAAGCCTCAGCCTAACTCAAATCTAGCTTGTCACCTGCATCCCTGCCACAGGGGGAATGTGCAGCCTCGACAATGACATCAGCTGCAAGGGACCCAGCTGAAGCTGTCCAAGGAAGAGCTGGGCATTGGCAAGCCCATTGTTTACCACTGGAGAAGAGGACATCAGGCAAGAGTGGGAGCTCTGGCCCCTCTGTGGCATGAGGCCAAAACCTGTGCCTTCTCTCTTGAGCCAAAACAGAAAGCAACCCATGCATCATGGTTGAGTGATGGGGAGGAGAACAGTCCTTTGCACAAACACTATTAAAATTGCTGCTGATATTACATTGTCTATGTGATGAATACACTTCAAGTCTGGAGATGGGGAAAAAGTGTTTCTGATGATCAATTTCTTGAGTGTTTGGTGTAAGTCCATCTGAGAAGAGGAAAAAAAGCTGTATCATATCACAATGGAGTATCACTTAAGAACACCTGCTTCATGCTAAGGAAACCAAAAATGTGTATTAAAACTAAACTGAAAGATGACTAGTTTAATCTCAAAACACTCCCTAGCAATTTTCTTTTTTTCTTTTTTTTCTTTCAAGTCAAATAACCTTCTTTGAAAGAAAAATTATCTTCTGATTCCTGTTCCATCACTAGAATCACAGGGAAAAAATGTGGGAAAATAAAAGGAGAGAAATAATTTCAAAATCTCATCTTCATTTACTGCAAAATGGTCTTAGAAGACTGGGTAGACCACTCCTTATTTATACTATTTCTTTAACTTGTAGTCATACTGCCAGAATTTACCAATGCTAAGTTTTTCCATGTGGTTCAAAGGTTGGGGTTAGTGGTTCAAAGTTAATAACACTTTTTGTGTTTACAAATACAACTTTAAACCATATTGTCAAATGTACAAGATAAAGTCCTGGTTTCCTACTCTGTAATCCCTCCCCAGAAAAAGCATACTTCTCTTTTCTTTCAAACTGTTTCATTGTCTGGGTTATCATTTGGTAACTCTAAATTTGTAAAAGACAATAAATTAAAAACTCTAGTATGGAACTATGTCCTTATTATGTGTGTTATATTGCAAACATGGCAAATTATACATCAACTTATACACCCAGAGCAGGTAAATTCAAGGATGAAGTGACCACAGGTATACCTACACACAGTAAAAATATCTGGATTTAAGATTAGAAGAGAGTAAGGGTCACTACATTTTTCGTTGCTGTTAAAAAATGATGTTATTTTTGTCCCTTGCAATATAAATGAGCTTAGTAGGCCCAACATGTGAAATACCTTCTGGACAGAACTGACTTTACGGAAAGATAGATGGATGGAGCCACTGAGTTCATAATCATAGGACCGCTTTTGACTTCTGTCCAGAGCATGTACTACTTAGGAAAAGAATGCAAACTGCAAATTAAACCCTCCCTTATCCTCAGCAACCTGAGAGTCTGGCCCAAGAAATTCTGCAAAGTCTGGCAGACCAGGGGAGCGGTGTGCGCATCGCACGGAGGTGTGAGGAGCGCGGCCACCCCGGCTCATCTGGCAGGGCACAGCTGCAGGGGCATCTGTACACAAAGAGGGGAAACAAGGGGCTTTGAGGGGGAGGTGAGAAGGGGCCTAAAACATGGGAGATACTTTGGTTTCCTTCATATCCTGCTGCTATTTCAGCCAAGCATTTTTCGTTGCTGACTTATATGAAAAGGGGTTTCTTACCAAAATAGTTTTCAGATGCCAGAAGGAATCCCTTTGATTAATGTAATTAAAACTGGGTGTGCTACTGAGTCTCTTCAAGCAGTCTTCATCACCATCCTTTAAACCTGGCCTTTTTGCATTTTCACTTTACAGCACTTTTGCACAGGGACATAACGAGCTGGAAGGGAAGGTGTTCTAGCAAGACTGGGGGCAAACACCAATGAAGTTTCTTCTAAGCATTTTCACCCTCCTTATCTCTGTGTCATTCTTCAACTTACACACCCTCAAACATCCTCACTGCCTTCATGCCACTTAGTTCCTGTGGGAGACATCAAAAACCTGGATACCTTGACCAAAATTCTCTCTTTAGCACTTTGGTTTCCCTCTTAGCAGAGGCAGCAGGTCTCCAAATCGGACACAGAACTTTCCTAGCCTAAAACCACTGTCCGAACAATTAATATTTCTCTCCTCCAACCTCCTATGGTCCCTTTCCCCCTTATGTTATTCCCAATGTATGAGTTTCCTCTCAAATTTATGGTAAAATGAAAGGATCATCCCAAGCCCTCCAAGAAAAAACACAAGGGTGTTAAACTTTATTCTTCCCAGCTGCGAAGTTACAAAGAGCTGAGACACTGGATGAGCTTGTTCCTAAACCAAGGGCCAAGTTTAAGCCTTGCCAGGCAGCCATCTGCCTGAAGAATACTGCAGGGAAGGCAAGGAGCAATCCCTCCACCATGAGGCACAACTACTCTAGCAAAACCACAGTAAGCCACAGCCTGACAGGAAAAAATGCAGTTCTGCTGGAAGAACTTATTTTTTCAGGGAACATCTACCTGTGAAAGAATTATTTTGACTTTGTAAAAGCATTTTGACCGCAAGGAATGAGGCAGCAGGTCTTCTGCCACAGCAGATTTTGGCAGCTGCCTCCGCTGCTGTCCTGTACAAGCACAGCTTAGGGAGGAATGACTGTGGATGGCACAATACCAGCCTGAGTAGCACTGTTTGAAAGCACAAGGGTTTTGTTTATAGCATAAGTTGCTTGCCCTTTTCAGCTGCTCACATCCTTTGCTTAGAGAAACCAGGGCCAGCTGCTCCATAATAGATCTTACAAAGGCACCAGAAGGCAAACTTTTGGAAGACACCACTCTAAAGTCAAAGAAAAACCATAATCAGAATTTTACTGGTAACATGTGAAAGAAATAAAAATGGTTCCATTTTAACAGTTTTCCAACACTTGGGTACTCAGTTTGTAGAGTAGCATTTATCTCTCTCTTTTTTTTTATTTTTAAATTTTTTAGCATCACAGTACTCATACATTTGTGTAAGACATTTTACACTATAGGCAGAGTAATCTGTGCTCCAGATCGACTGAAGACATTGAGACACCTCTGTAGAAATCAAGGGAACAGTTTTAATCAACTAAGACTCCTTTCCCTTATTTCATATATCTAGTAGCCTTGATTCAACAGGCAAATTCAGATCAATGGAAGAGCTGAAGTAAGCCAAGTCCATATTTGCAGGATTGTTGTAAAAATTAAGGGACAAACCAACGTACAGGTGTAAAAAGAATAGGGAAAGGCTAAGAAAGGAGCAAGATAGCAAAAGTCAAGAACAAGATCTCCTTCTTCCAATGACTTTTAAGAGGATCAAAATGAGCAAGTGATACATAAATTATCAAAACCAAAAGTCAAGGTATTTCTCATCCTAACCCAAAGAAAAATTTCCTTGAATAACCGTGCTGTAGTACAGTCAGTCATTAAAGCAATTCGTTCACATGTTGGGCAAATTAATCAGGCTCTCTACATACTCTGGCATAGAGGCTTCTTTTTTATTTAAATAATTGAAAGATTACTTTAGATTCTAGCATTTCACATGCCTTTTCAAAATGTAGTTCAGTTCTCCTCTTTCTAGAGACTGGGAACTGTGAGAGAAGAATTACACTAAAGGGACAACACCATGTTACAGGGCTTGATTCTCTAGTGACACAAATGAGCACTGATCCATTGATGCTAACGAGTTACACACTCCTACAACACTTAAAGATCTGACTCTTTTTCTTGCTGCCTTCTTGCTGTCACTTTTTGCAATAAATTTTGATTTGGGGCCTCCTTTCCCTCCTCCCCCTGACTAAACTTCCTAAATATTCAGCTACAACCAAGCATGTAAGAAACTCAAGTTTTTGATTTTATATCCTCAGGTTTTCTTTTGAGATGTTAACTATTACAGCCTAGTGGAAACAGCAGCCAAAAGTCTTCACAGTCCTGTTGGTTCTGTAGTTTATTCTTTAGCCTTCCAGTCTGAGAAAGATGATATGAAAATATTACATTAGTTAATACTCAAACCCAAAAACAAATCGAAGTGAGCAAATACCTTGCTAAATCTTAGAATATGTTCTAAAGATATAATTAGGAATGAGAATACCCTGAAATATACTAAGCTTCCCCTTGAAGATGGGACAAATCTGTTTATTCCTCCCTTTGCTGTTTTCTGAGCAGCATCTTTCCACTCAGAGGAAAGCAGCACTTTTTTCTTACTGATCAAGATCCTTCAGGAATTACAGAAAAGGGATCCCATATTAGTTAGATGTGCTTTTCCCGAGATCAGCCTGCAAAGTGGAAAATCTGCCCGGCTATATGTTAAGGACATTTTGAAACCATCCTTCCTTCCCCCTCTCTCCTAGGTCAGCACAGAATATTAAATATTTGGAACTCTGTACCTAAATGCTGGTCTTCTACTCTGTGTAAAGTTTCCTTCAGATCTGAACGGCTTCCAAACTCCATGCCTGCTAGAGGAGAGCTCCAGGCAGTGTAATCTAGGTTGGTAACACAAAATAACATGAGATAATACTCTGTGGACAGGGCACCTGCAAGGTGTATGAGCCAAATGCGAATGGGAGAGATACATAGGTGAAACAGAGCTGAAATGAGAGTCAGTGATAATCAAGAAACTATATTTATGTCCCCAGACAAAGTGCTCTGCACTTCAAGGGGAGCTTCTCCCACATTGAATTGTCTGCCTCTGAGGGCATCCCTAACACTGTCTGAAACCTGCTAGAGAGCTGGCTCTCAGACACAGCCTTATCACAAACTGATTCAGGTCTGCAACCATGTTATGTTTCTGTATATCAAACTGCCCATCCTTGTGAACAGAGGACAAATACCTAAACATTCTTACAGTAATAATTAATTGCTAAATTGAGATAGAGGTATTTTTTCTCTTAAGTCTGTGTTGCTCTCTAGGATTACTGAAACTAAATTTTCCTTGTCACCACTCAAAAGAAACCCCAACACCACAGCCCAGTGTAGGAGAAGCAGAGGATTTAAGATTATAGGATTAGGATGTTTTTACTATTCTAATTCCTTCTTCATGAGTAATGTATATATGTGGATATTCACCACAAACTATTCGCTGTCCTAGTTAAAAACAGCAGTTTCACTCCTTTTTCCCAGCAGGGAGGTGTTCACACCATAGCTGATACTAGCAGGCTCTCTTGTTAGGGAAACCAAGAACAGGATAAGCAAAGGGTCTGAGACACTGACCTGGGTAGTTTTCCCTTAGAAAACAACAGCAACAACAAAAACCCAGCCACCACCAAACCAGACACCAGCTGTATCACATACAGAAAGGAGACTCTTCTGTATGGAAGTTCTGAGCATGCAAGGTTTCATTCTTCTTCATCTTCAACAGACATCTCACCAAAAATAATTGAGATTTATAAGAGAAATGGGTATTTTAGGAAAATAGATGCTTATAAATAAACCAGTATTATCTGAATTATTTTTCAAATGTTCAATTATGCAAAGCCTTGCAGTAGGCAAAAGTCCCAGACCTGGTTATTGCATAATTTTCTGAAATAATAAATATATATTGCATATAATGTATAATTTATTATGTATTATACGCAAATAATATATCTTGAAAAAATCTGTTGACTTTTCAAATTCAAAAACAATATTCAAAGAAAATATAACTTTAGAAGACTGAGAGGACTGGGGAATTGTCTCAAGTATGAGACAATTTGCAGTGTAGCAGTTGATGTCCAAGGATGCCCACTTAAAAGCAAAATAAAGTTTTGGTCAGTATTTTTTTTTCCTTCCAGTAGCTGGGAAACAAAGCACAAAACAAATGACAAGTAAACATTCAGCCACAGGAAGCCATTAACAACAGTGGGCACCAATTAGGGCCCAGCAGGTATCCTTTACACCGCCTGGTGCTCTAGCTCCTCCTCAAATACTTTGGCATAACACTCACAAACTCAGGCTTAGGAAACAGCAGGCTGTTTCATTTACTCTGCAATTTGTAGCCACATATTCCTGCTGATAGGCCCATAAACCTGTTTGTAGTCTTCTTCTGTTTCCCTTCAAGTTTGTGTCATTAGAAACTACAATTACTGTCTGTCCAAAGAGAATACTCTTCAGGAAAGAAAATAAAATTGAGATACTGTGATCCTTTTCCTCTTTGTCTCTCTCTCACTCCTTTTCAACTTTTCTTTTGGAGGAGAGTGCATACCACAATGGCTGATGTCAGGCAAATGGGCTCACTGAGAAAAATATGTGTGAATTCTCAGATTTTTGCAACATGGATGTTATTTTTTTGAATCACAAATTTTCCAGTAGAACAGAGTGAAAAGCACATTGTTCTTGAAAGTAAGTCAAATTTTGCAAGAATTAAAAAAGACCAAAAAATATATTTTACTTCAGCCAAAACCATTGCACAAACATATGCAGTTTTGAGATCCTTATATCAACTGTAAAATATTTTGTAGCTCCTATCCAAAAAACCTCAATAAATTACCCAAGCCCTTTAAAATCATTCATAGATTGTGCCTTACTTCTTCCATTAGGAAGCACAGTTTTATTGAAATGCAACACAAAATAAGATTCTCACCTCTACATTGAGATTGTAAAATAGAAAATAAGAAGGCAGGTTGCAATCTCCCAAACCAAGATTTTACCAGCTTGTTCACTGTTATTCTGAAATGAAAAAGTACTCTCATGGCATATAGCATTGCAAAAATCAGAGGAAAGTCAGAGTCCAGACCAGAGAACTGAGAAATCATCTTAGTGAATGTCACTATATAAAACAATACGGATGAAACAACCTATTCAGCTCCACTAAATCCACCTTTGTCTTACAACCATCCACAGCCAGGGTGCTCTCATGTGCCATCTCTGTTTCTATCATCACTGCTAGATGCAATTTAACCAAAACATCATCAGTGAAGTCTGATAACTTCTTGCTCCTTTTGGCATTACAAGACAACAAGGAAAGCAGACTAAAACGGTTCTAATTCAGAGCTCTCCATGTTTCTCTTTGATTTTCCTTTGTTTTAAATAATATTTTCCTGTGTTTTTTGCCATTTGAAAAAAATCAAAGCAAATATTCAGCAAAGGAGTAGTTTACTTTCCAATGGCACGAAATTTTAAATCCCCACTGTCTTTTGTCAAAGGTGTGCCCAGTTACCAATCTCTTTGCTCCCTCCACTGCCTCTGCTGAGTGTTCTCACTGAAGCTCCCAGCTCCTGCAGCAGCATGACAGAGCTGGGCAGCCTCTGCAGGCAACAGCCCCCACAACCAGTGCTGAAAATCATCTGTCACAGAGGGATAAGCTCTACAGCAGAATTCCCAGAACACCTATCCCATGAGTTTTGAGGAATAACCAGATGTATACCTTGAGCCTTGTGTCATGTGTCTCGGTGCTGCCCTACAGGTGTGTGGTACAGAAGTGTCCTTATCATGCCCAGATATTGGCAGCCTAGAATCCAGAAAGATCACTGACAAACAACCCACTGTCCTTGTGTGTACCCAGAGCTCAGCTGTCCAGTGCTCATCTGGTGGGAAGTGTCCAGGAACTCCATTGCATCAGCCCTGGCTCCTCACTGCTGCTGCTTGGTAGCTCAGCACTTCAAGGAGACCGTGTGGCCACCAAGGTAGAGGAATTCAGTACCTGTCTGATTCCTCTTGGCTCAGAAGGGAACCGACTGCTGAAGGCTCCACATCACTGTTTCCTGGCATGCTGGGACAGGAGCACTGTGTGACAGAAGTGAATGAAACAATCCAGGCACTGATATTCCTCAGCAATACAGAAAAATGGCACGTGAGGAAGCCTGAGTACAGGAAGCCAGACCAGCTTGCCCATTTCCACAGTTCTAGCCTTATCAAAGAGCTCGACAGAGTGGACTCTGCTGATGTGCTTCTCTGTGCACACATATGAACTTCTCCTCCTCCACAGCTAAAAGACTATGAGTGTTGTCATATAAGTGTCCCCACTTATAGAATTTTCAGAATGAGGTTTATTTATTTCATTTGAGATTAGCCTAGACTGGCCTTTCCCAGGTACCAAACTGGTTGGGGAGTTTCACCCATTACAAAGAGAGCTTCCCTGTTCCTCGGTGGGAAAGGAGCAGTTGTGCCTGTGTAACTTATTTGCATACACACATTCCAGTTTTGTCACGCTACTTCTCAGAAAGAAATTTGGGACACAAAATAACGCACCTAAATACTGTGTGCATCTAAGTACACACAAACCCATACACAAATCACCAACTAATAAGGAAGGTGTTATTTGCACAAGTGAGTGCATATACATAAGAAACCCTTTCAGCACTAAGAATATATCTTTGAAAACTGTATCTTATGCTCTAAGATCAAGAGAGGGAGTGCTCCTGCTCTACAGCCACCTAGAAATCAGGTGGCTCATCCAAGCCAGTCATCGAGGCTCCTTCTGTAGTCAAGCAGGAGAGATAAGTGTCTCCAGATTGCCATTTATCCCATTCTAGGATAGGTGAGTAAAACAGGTGAGATGAATCCCTGGCATGGTATCTGCTGAGGAATTACTTCCTAGATTACTCCCTTAGGAGAGATACTTAACTTTTAGCAGCTAATGTTGAGAGGAATCCCATGCGACAAGATTAGGGAGGATTATAAAGATTCACACACTTGTGAAAATTCCCATTATATTGGGCTTACAAAGAAAGTAAAAATTTAAATTTTCCATGCAAACAAAACCATCTTACACTCTCCATCATTCAAACTGTAGATGACTATATCTATTATAGTCAGAGATTTGTGGAAGTTTTGTGTGCTTTCCTAAAGAAATTATGCTGTTCTATTTTTCCAAGAAAACGAGGTTCACGTTCTGAATATTAAGAAATTGTCTGCTGCAAACCTGTTAGCCATTTAAATATGACAGAGGTATACAAAAAAACTTGAAACAGTGGGAGCCTGTTACCAAGTAAAGGACAGATCTGTCAGTGCTGCCAAAGAGGAAAGGTGGTGGGAACACGTCATCACTCCCAAGATCAGAAATGAGACTTAACCCAGAGAAGGAACTTGTTTAGCTCTCTGCTTCCATTCACCTGACACTGCAGTGTCAGTTAGAGACAACAGTTTTTGCACATCTGTTTTTCAAGAGTTCAAGGTTCTATTTAGGTTTTACACAGCATCCATGCAGACAGTAAAACCATCTCTCATCAGCAGTATTTCTCAATGGTGCCTCCTGTACTACTGAAACCAGTGGCACCGTTTATTTTTCTCCATGCCAGCTAAGTGTGTGTTAGGATTTACTGCCTGGAAATGCAACTCATTCCACATAGGCAAATATCTCAGAACAAAAACCTGCTCAGCACAACCGGGCACAGTTTGCAACCACTAATAGTTACATTAAATAGGGGAAAATATTTAATACTTCGATGAGATTCACACCTGGCATTCTTGCAAAGCTAACTTTTAAAGAAATTGAAAAATTCATGCTCATACTATTAACATGTACAATCTTCAGTCAGTTTCTCCCTGTATGGAAAAACTACGTGCTACTTCACAAAGCCTGAATAAATTAAACTCAGAAATAGGTTGAGAAAGGGGCAGACATTGCATTTACTGTCTTTCTCTGTTCATTTTCTAGTGTCACCCCCTTTAAGATTTTCCCTTCTCATGTCAATTATTTACAAAGTGGGGAGAAAGCATAAAGACATGATTAAATGACATTGTGATTAAAAGTGGCTCAAAATTCTAGAAGTCAGAGCCCAATGCCAAAAAGCAAGTAAAACTCAGACATGAGATCTGCCTTTTTCTGCATTGCTATGGCCAGTTGAAAAGATCCACAGATATCTACCAGCACTATAATGATATTCAGGTGTTGAACAGCAACTCTCAGAGTCACAACTGAAACGTCATCCTCCACACAGTCATTGATATCTTGCATTCCTTCAAACATAACTATAACCCTGTTATGCTAACAATCCCATGGAAATCCAAAATGGTTGAGGAGGGGAGCAGAAGCTTTCATTTCCTAGTCCCTTTACAACCATTTCACCTGTCTTATCCCAGAGTCTGGTGCTGCATTCCAGTAATGCAAGCACTGGGAAGGCTGGAGAGGTGTGAAAGGACTGTAAAACAGAAACACCAGGAGACACCATGGAGATCATCAGGTCACACACTGCAGTTTTACAGCCCCAGATTGCAGCCATGCTAGCTCACAGCCAGCCAAAACCTGCCCTTCTGCAGGCACTGAGAGGAGCAGAGCAGTGGCTCCCCTGGATACACCCCCTTGCTTCCACTCTCCATAACCCATCTCGTATGTGCATTCCCACAGGGAGCAGCTGAGAGATTTGAGTTCACAAAGGGGGTGAATTTGGGGCATTAAAGCATGTGTCCTGGTGCATTGCTTCACTGCAGAAGTACTTTATGGGGGTTTTCCTGTACTACCTGTTACACCCAACAGAGAAAAAGATTCAGGTCCTCCGTTAGATGACATTCCAGCTCTCAGTTTCTCCTGCAGTCACTTTCCCCCTCTTCCTCTTCAATATTCTCCAAATTCTTTTCTTCTGAAGAAAGCATCTGAGAAAAAATCCAAAATTACTATCCTTTAGTCCTACACACCTTCATTTTTCAATACAGTCTAGCATAACCAAGCCTGAAGTCTTTAGATGATTTTTATTTTTTTTCGCAAAAAAAATAGCTGTCAAGATTAAAAATGAGTGATTATTTGCTAATATATCAATGAATTGCATACTCCAGCTAAAGATTTTAAGTTTGACAGACTTCATCAGTACAAATGACTCAAGAGGACCAGGAGTTTCAACCCCATAAGATGCATTATGGGCAATTCAAGATTAATGAAACAGAACTTGGGAGCACATCTCTGTCCACATCTGCATAAGCACAGCACAGAACAGAGGCAGCTGAACCTGCAGAATGAAAGTCAATGCTGAAGACCCAGCACCCACCTGGGATTTTTCACTCTGAGCTACCTCTAGTATGGAACTGTGAACCAAAACAGCCACCGTCAACTGGCACACACAAGGAGAAGCATGTCCATCCATCCAGCCTCAGCCCCACTTCCAGATGTTAGCCTCCAAATGCCAAAGGGGAGCAGCTGGAGGCTCACTTCAAAGTAGGTCTGAGGTAATTAGCTCTAAAGACTTTTGCTACATAAATATTAATAGTAATATTTTAGTGTATATCTGGTACTTCCAGTTTAAAATAGTTGGATAAAGCAAATTTAAAGTTTGTCAGCCACCATGGCCACTTAATTAAATATGCTTGTTTTCATCACCACTGCTGTTTTCCTGCCCTATTCCCAAAACTCTCCAGGGCACATCATAGCCATGCAGACCTGCCTGTAAATGAACACGAGGAAAATTAGACATCTACAGGCCTTTACAACAAAAAAGCCAAGCTAGTCATTTCTAAAAGTGTAGTCTCCGTCACAGGTAGATCTTGGGCAGAAAACAAATTGTTTATTTTTATTTTTAAATCTAATCTAATTTCCATACTCATATTAAATCCATGTATATAACTCACTGTGGAAAACATACAATTTAAACAAGCTTAAGATACTAGAAGAGAAGAAAACTTGAGCTGTTGTTTCTTTTTAGGCTTCAAGGTCCACATGACACAGTTGACAAGGCTACAAAAGTTCAACCATTTTTTGTGTGCAGGCCCAGGTAGAGGAGGTCTGCATTTTCCAGTCACCCATGTGTTTATTTGACATAACATATAGGGGAAATAATGCTGTGGAAGCCATGAGCAATAATGTGTGAGGCACTCCTGCAAAAAGAAGCATTAACATACTTTGACAAATTGTTATGACAACTTAGTAATTGGATACAGCAACTTTTCCAAACCTATTGGCACATGAGTGTGGCAAGAGCTTGCCTGGAGGCTGCTGGTTCTTCAGAACAGTAGCTGCAGGCAATTCAGGGGACACTTTCACTGGCAGCTGCAGGTCAGGAAAATAAGGGGAAAAATACTTTGGAAAAAAAAAAATCTCAAAGAACAAAATATAAAAATAGACTTTTGATGGTTTGAATAACATATAGCTATTGGAAACTGACTGAAATATTACATAAGGTCTATTTAAAGAACATAAATAGCTGGTTTGATTTTAAAAGTACTTCAGTCCCCATTTCCAAATGAAGGTTTTCTTAGCCCTCAAGCTTTAACAAAACACCTAAGTTTTTTTAAACAGTTCCTAACAGTTCATGAGGCACATTTGAGACTAGGCACCAGACAAAGGGGTGCATGCAAGGATCTGTCCTCTTCCCCACCTGCAACTCTCCGCTCATGCTTAAACTAAACACCGAATTTTAAACTTGTGCAAACCTTTTATGTCAGATTAGTGTGACTTATATTAATTCAGTCTAAATCCACTGCTTATTAACATAAATTAAACAGACGGAATTCTTAATTACAATGACTGTTAGAGACAAGCTTTTTCCACTGCAGCATCTATGTCAGAATGAAACTGATCCAAGTTTTAACAGTAATTTTGTAGCATACATAAAGCCCTAAAGTACTCAGAAACCAGTATGCTACTGTTGTTTGTATAAATAAAACAAAACTTGCAACACAGAGCAGCCTTTGTAGCCCTTGCTTAATAAGATTTGGATTAAATACAGGTGAAAATACTCTCTGCTCAATGTTTCCCTAACCTTTACCAATAAAGAAGAAATGGCACAGACGAGTCAATACTTTTCAAATTGATTGATACTTTACACAGGACAAAATTAAGATTCATACATCATGATTAAAGCAATTCTCTCCCAATGGTGACTGTGTTGCTCCAAAAATAATTCAATGCAGTCTTCCCCTGCTAAGTATGGAGAAAAGTGTTTCCTTTAGAAGAGGAAATTCTCTTAAGGAAGCTGTTTTAAGCTAAATAAAAGTTCAGGATGAAGCCAGCAAAAGGTGTGAAGGATTTCTCTTTGATTTCCCAGCTTGTGTATTTGGGCTCAGACACAGACTACATTTTATGCACATATTAATAGGATGCTAATAAGCCTACAACTCTACTTTGACAGGGACCTGTAGAGACAACCTGATATGTGGCACCAGATATAATAGCTGTCTTAAACAGGAGATTTATTTCCCTCTCACACAGGGGGTGAATCAGACAACATATTTTTTAATCGCAAGTTCAGATGAAAATGTCATGCAAAGTTAGGCTGTTGTTTTAGTTGTAATGTTTCTCACTTAAAGTAAACCTTCAAAAGATTGAAATAGAGTCCAAGCCTTTGAGACTGACTAGGAGCAGCTTTTGCTTTTCACTGGTAACCTTACATGCAAAATGAGGCCACTCAGTTGCAAACTCTTGTAAATAACCAGGTCATGAAAATAATCCTGGTATCAAAAGCACAGAAATTGGCAGCATTTATTTCAACAGCTTGCTGCATCCCATGGAAAACTTGGAGAGAGATTCTATCTAGCTGTAAACTGCAGAGATATTTCAAAATTAAATCTTCTTGAAACAACATTGAAAAAATTATAAAATAAATTATAAATAATAAAAAATAGTAGGTAAGAGTAATCCCATCCATGTATTTATTCTAATTTCTATTTACCATTTAAAAAAGAATCCAGAAACTACATTTATTTTATCTGGTGCCAGATATCCTAAAATTTAATTTAACCACACATTCAAGCAAGGCTTCCATATACTTTCTCCCCCAAACAAAATTGTCAACTTGGGGATTTTCAACATTTCAACTTGGGGATTTTTTTTTTATTTCTTGAACAACAAAAAATAGATTAGGACAAACTTTTTTCATTTTCAGACACTAAAAAAGACCTTTTGCTTGAACACATGCAAAATGGAATTTTATAAAAGAAAAACAAAAAACAACTAAAAAAGCCCCACAATGCATGGATGATTTTCATTTTCAATTTAAGATAAAAATTCTGCAAAAGCATGGTTGTTCTTAACCTGTTGACACAGAAGCTTCTCCCTTCTATTAACTGTTGCTCTGATGAAACTTCAAAAAATTATAACAGTAAGTTTTTTTTTGTTGCTTAAAAAATTATATATGGCTTAAGAATTTTACATTTCTAAAAAATACAGATACAAATATGTATTTTTCAATAAGTTTATATTTCCAGTTTGGTCAATTGTCCAGCATGTATATATACAGCTACTAGTAAAACTATGTCAAATATCTTCTCCTATCCTGGGATCATCTTAGTTTCAAACTTCTTTCTATCATCTCAAGGCTCTACTGAGAATGACTTCAGCCATCAACAAAAAGAATGGACAATTGTCACTCATCAGTTGCTCTTATGTGTCAGCTTGAAGAAATTAATGCAGCCTTTCTATTCCTTAATGTGAATTAAATGAGTATAGTTCTGAAATTACAGAATAGTTTATTAATTTGAAAGCTGATTGAATGGGATTCCCCTCCCCTGTCCTGCCATTTCTGCTTAGGGAGCTTCATCTGTTCACTTGACCTTCTCCTCAAGGGAATGAGAAGAGCAGAAGCAAAGTGCCACCCAAATGGCAAAGCTGGAAATGCAGATTTGAGAAGGCAAGTAGGAAGGTTCAGAGCTTCAGGCACGGGCTTCTCTTGCCGAGGGAGGAGGTCTAGGGGACTGCACAGTGCCTTAATGGCTGTGCCTTGATATTTGTGTATCTAGATACAGTGACACTGAAAGTATAGCAACAAGTCAGGCAACTACTATTGCCTCTTGCAAATCTACTTTCCTAGCTGCAGGACTTAAAAAGCCAGGGTCAAAAGAGGAACATCTAAATCTTCACACAGCAGACAAACTCATAAACCAGACCTCAATCTATTGTATTGTTATGCAGGCTGCACACAGATATAAATGCACATGTACATGCTGGTGTACCATACAAAGCAGATATAAATGCACTGCTGGTCACATTCTGTACTGTAGGCTCTGAGATGTGAAGAGGATGTGTGCCTGCAGCCCCAGGGGAGCTGTCCTGCAACCCTTTGGGTGATGTGCAGACAACGCTCCAAAGCCATTTTTTCTTCATGGTTCAAGCACTATCTTTGAAACCAGTAAAGCATTTATGACCCTCTGCCTAGGAGCTTCCTACACGTGTAAAATCAAGCCAGCTTTCTTCCAGTGGCCTACCAAACATTGACATCAACCTTGACAGGTTCAGTTCACATTCTGACATGTGGAAAAGGAAGAGGAAAAAGAAAAGGAAAAGGAAAAGCTAGACAGAACAACTTAGCTTATTTGATCTGGGGCTATTTAGGTTTCAACAACAATCTTGCTTTCGCCTGCATCATGGAAGAACATTTTTCCCTTGTGGGAATAGTGGATAAGTGAAACCCATAAATGATTTTTTTTTTTCCTGTGACAACCATCCACATTTCAATCTAACATTCAATCAGAAAACCAAATCCTAAATCTATTTAATTGTCTTACTGCATCCCACAGATGTAAACCGTGCTTTACTGACCACTGTAAGGCTGCCAGTGAAAGGTGATGAATTTTGTCTGTCTTGCCCTACATTGACTGTCTTCCCTTTGATTTTTCAATTCTCCCACTGTCATGGAAAATCAGGCTTGATTTGGGGAAATTAGTTTAATTTTCCTGTCAATCAGGTCAGAGTAGGATAATGGCAAATAGAACCAAATCCTAAGATCTCCTTCCCTCCCACCCACCTTTTCTTCCTGGGCTTAACTTTACTCTTTGTTCGGTAACGGGGGCTCTGGTCAGTTCAACACATGTTGCTCCTTCCAATTCTGCCTCCTTTTTGGGAGGGCTCCTCACGCTCTTCCCCTGCTCCAGCATGGATCCCCTCCTCAGGGGACAGTCCTCCATGAACTCCTCCAAGGTGAGTCCTCCTCATGGGCTGCAGTTCTTCATGAGCTGCTTCAGCACAGGGCACTGGCACAGTCCTTCAGGAGCAGGCTGCTCCAGCCTGGGCCCTCCACTTAGTAGAGCTCTGGATTGTGTAGATACAAAGGGGGAACTCAGACAGCTGATAGCTCTGCTGCAGCCTGTCAGAGATCCAACACACAAATAATGCTGCAGGGTCACAAGCAGTGGCAGAGCCCCACACTTCCAGCACAGGGAATGCCCCTCACCTCCTCCACTAGGGTAGTGCAGCTCTTACCTACCTCTTTGCAGTGCTTGGGCACCTGTGAGCCCCCCAAACTACTGTGAGCACACAGATAATAATAGAAGATTATTCAGGCAGAATAGTCCCCAGTACAGAATACGAGCACCTGCCCACAATGAGATCACTGAGATCACCACAGAAGGGCTGGCAAGGAAGCTCTCCTGTGCCATTAAACCCTGAGCCCCACACCACATGGGCTGCTCCGACAAGCCAGGCTGCTGCCAGGATGAGTCAGCCCTCAAAAGTCAGCCAGCAGGCTGAAGAGCTTACCCTGAGGTGAAATGTGAACACTTGTGCCAAGGTATGATCCATTAATAGATGATAAGCAATAGTGCTGCCTTCATGCTTCTTCCCCTCCATCCTTACTAACTTGCAAGCATTTTCTAGAAACTGGCCTGGTTTTTAATCTATGTTGCAATATATTGCTTATATAGTTTATGTACCGGAAAAATTTTACTTGTTTTTTTGAAAATAGTCTCCAATTCAAGTAACAGCACACAGTTCAATTAACTCATTTATCTATAGAGACTATGGAGTCAAACTGAATTTTCAGCTAAAGACAAAAATGAAAAAGCAAGAATAAGAACATAATAATATATTGCATACATTTAGCTATGGTATACTCTGCAGAGATATATATTTTAGTAGATATTTAGAGCAGTTGTTTAGACTATCCCACACCACACCCAAGTAAGAGTAAGTCTTCAAAGGAGAAGATGTAAAATAGGGAATGATAGAATAAACTTAAAGAAACCCAAACGAACGAACAACAACCCAACCAATAAAAAAAAAAAATCACAACAAGGCTGATATTTGGGTTGGGTTTGGGTTTTTTTTGGGTTTTTAATAACGTTGAAAGAAAAAAAAACCACAAAAAAAACCCAACAAAAAACAAATCCCTCACAACAAACAAAATCTAATAGCAAATGTAATGTAATCTTCAACCCAAACTCTTGGCTTGGCACTCAGCAGTGCGGAGTTTGGGCACTACAGTATCCAACAGCTTTGTCTGAGGCTGTTCAGGGAAGCTCTGCTCACACTGTGCAAACTTCTTCTTGTATATTCCCTCAAATATTGAGACCAAAGTTTTCAGAAAGAAAAAAAGAAAAGACTGTAATGGCTTCAGACACCTAGTTAAGCAGCTTGTTTCCGAAAAGTGCTGATGACCCAGGAGCTCCCATTTACTTCAAAGTGTAGGATTTGAGAATGTTTGTTGCTTTAAGATTTATGGTCTCTCTACATCCTAAACAAGAGATTCAAGAAATTACAGCAAGTAGCTCATCTCCATTAAAATTAGAAAGAAGTGCTAGACTGATTTGTGGCATCTGTTCCAGAGAACAACACATTAATGTCTTCACTGATGCTGCTGGAGGAATAAATGGTGTAAAGAAGTGAGGATACCCCAGGGAAAGCTTTGCTAAGGAGCAAAAGGGCACCTCAGCACAAAATCCTCGAGCTGACAG
>JANRGV010000062.1:38196382-38209467 GCA_024734035.1 Alethe castanea
GCACCTCAGCACAAAATGCTCGAGCTGACAGGAGCCACAGCACACGAGACAGAGGAGAGGATGAGAACTCTTTCTTCCTCCAGACTAGTTAGTAGTGAAGGAACAGAATTCAGCACACAGCTCTGACTATATTCCTGTCAGTGAGCCAGCTTAGCAACATTGTGTAAAAACAGAATCACAAGCTGGGCAATAACAGACCAAGGCAGCATGTGGAAATCCATAGCTAAACAAAATAACACCATCAGGAGCAAAAACTTTGATTGAAACATGGGGGGAAATCTTATCATGCATCAAAGCTGTTGTACAGACAAGTTGACAGACCAAACCTACAAAACCTCTACAAAATCTCCTAGCATTTAGATATTGATACCCACAGGGATTTTTGGGGACTGCCAAGTCACCAAAATAAATGTGTTATTTCACTCCAGGCAGGACTGTTCCTCAGTGCTTCCTGAAAATATGGCATGCTTCAACCGTGAAAGTTTGGGAAGGCTTCCTCCTTTTCGGAGGGGAAAAAAAAATAGCAACTGCAAAGGATAAGAGTCCATAAAGGGATGTCACTGTTAGCAACCTGAGTGACAGACAGGAAGGAGATTTCCACAATTGGCATTTGGTGAATTGCAAGCTATAAAAACTCTTTGGAGATTGGCTGGGCTGTCTGCAGTTTCTGGGGAAAGCAATTTAATTCTGTCTATTACTAAAATATCTTATTTTATTTATATTATTTATTTCAGAATTTCTTCCTATACCAAAGTAAAGCAAGAAAACAGAACAAATCACACTTCCTACTAGGTTATTTTTCCAGTGATTGTATAACTAGAAAAGTGGTTTTAATATCTCAAGTTTCTTTGCACCTATCATTGAAAAAAAATAACTACTTTTGCAGTTACAAACATCTTATTTTCATCTGATTTATTTTGCTTTTTTTGGTGCTTTTTGTACAGTCATTATTTTCCTCTTTTAAACCTGCAACTCACTATTATAATGCATTTATAAGGAAGTTGCACCTTAATAATCCTAGCCTGCAGTACCAAGCGGTTTATTTTAGCTGAACTGGAGAAAGAAAATCTTCTCCTGCACCAAGAAAGCTCTCAGAGAAAATACAAATAAAATATTTCTGAAAAAAAATTTCTTCTTGTAATTCAAAGAATTTCATACATAAATATTGGCTACCCCTCTTCCCAACATCCTCCTGCTCCTCAACGTCACATCTTTTTCTTCTTTTGCTGCTCAAGATTTCATTTGATGCTAAAATCAGACGTTGAGATCTGATTTATCTGCTTTCAAACTTCCCTATTCAGCAAGTCCAGGGAGCATAAACAACATTTCTGTGTCTGTAGAGATCCTATTACATTTTAAGCTGGCACTTGAGGGGATGGGAGAAAAGAGAAGTCTCACTAGCTAATTTACATTTGGCAGATCTTTTTTTTTCTTGTTAAAAAAGTATATTTTTCATCTTTATATATGTAGCTCCATCCTGGATAGATGGGAAATAAAAGGAAAAGCTAAAGGAGTTCAAGCTCTTTAGCAAGTTGAAACTATTTAAATAGTAAGCCCTTTGAAATGCCATTTCACCAACTTGTTCTATTGTGTTTATCTTTAAAACAGAAGAGACAGTCTAGCCTTTGATATACACCTAAGAAATTTACCTGCATTATATAGTTAAAAAAAATTAATTAATGCAACAAAGAAAAGGATGCTTAACTTTCCTCAGAGTGCTATGGACCTCTTAAGAGCACAAACATACCAACACTTCTATTTGATGCAAGGTTGGCTAAACTGGACTTTGATACATTTAGGGCACAGAGGAAGGAATATGAGCAAAAAGCAGCTTGTACAGAATACAATTATTGTAAAGTACAGGCCAGTAGTAACTGCATGAAGCAAATGCTCATAGCAGTGGTGGCTTTCTTTCCTGGGGAAAGGAGAAGGCAAGGGCAGATTCAGTCCAAGAATCCTTTTCCTTCCCCACTTGCTGGAAGCCTCTTTTCCCTAAACTCATCTTAGAAGAACTTTGGCGAGAGGTTTGTATTTTTCAGCGGCGCACACACACTATTATCCACACACTTCCCAGCCGAGGACTAGGAGCGCCAGGAGGCAGGATTTCCCAGGATTACCCGGGATTTCCCAGCTGTAGGCAGCTGGCAGCTCCTGCAGAGCCCCAGTAGATGGCAACGTTGACCTGAGCGTCCTTGGGCCCCGCAGTCCGGCGGGGCTTTGGGAGATGCTCTTGGAGCCTCCCGAATCGGGATCAGCAGCTGCCTCACTGCACAGAGAACCTGCTCCTCTGCAGAATGCGCCAAGCAGCCATGTGTGGTCAGAGCTGCGGGAAAAGGAGGAAAGAAAAGCCACAGGAGCCAGCTTTCTGAAAGAAAAGCACATTGGAGCCAGCAATGGAATTGTAGAATCATAGAATGGTCCGGGCTGGGTGGGAGCTTTCAAGGTCACTTTATCCTACCCCACTGCAATGAGGGACATCTTCAACTAGCCCAGATTGCTCAGAGCCCTGTCCAGGCTGACCAGGAATGTTTCCAGGCATGGGACATCCACCACTTCTCTGGGCAACATGTTCCAGTGTTACACCACCCTCTTTGTAAAAAAATTCCTCCTGTATCTAACCTGACTTGACCCTCCTTCAGTTTGTGACCATTACCCCATGTCTATCTAAACAGACCCTGCTAACAAGTCTGAGTACAAGGTGTCTTTTCAGCTGTGTGCCATTAGTGTCTCTGGCACTACAGAATTACAGTTGTCTCACTGCTGCATGCACTGTCCTGCAAGTGACATGAGGGTTCCTGAAGTACAAAATCTCTCTCAGTTATCAGCAAGGCATGAGCTGAGACCCAGCTGTGTCAAACTGCACCCTGATGGAGCAAATACTAGAGCTGTGAGAAAATACTGAGAGTACCTCACAACAGACACTACAAAAGCTTTTTTGAAGAGTCTTCTGACACGGCATGTATTTTCACAATAAATATTGTTGAATACCATCCATACCATCCCTCTAATGTCTAGGTTAACCAGGGTGGACTCTCATTTGATGCACAAGGGAATAGTCCATACTGAAAATGACCAAAGAACTCATTTCCAGCCTTGCTCTGCAGACTCACCCCTGCTAGCTGATGAAAACAATGGGCACTACAGCACAGTAACAGCAAAACACCACATGTAAAATTCTCATTTCCCTTAGCACACTGGAGATTTTTTGAAGACTGTCTTCAGCATTTTAGGTTATATAATGAATTTTTGCTCTTGCCCACACAGACATAAACAAAGAATAAAAATAAACTCATTAAAGAATTAAAGATGCCAGTAGAGCAACCACAACTGATGCCACATTCCATTTTCTTAGCAGTTAAACCAAAGTGCTCCACCAATACAGAAACTGTCTTGGCACCTTGGGCAACTGAATGATTTCCCTGTTACTTGATCAGAAGTCCTGAAATTCAGTGCTGTCTGTTACCAGATGCCTTCCACAGTGGCATTACCCGATGCATTTGGGCTTGTTTCATCACACCTTCTTAATCTTCCTCACTAAGTCCTGATTTGACATCTATCCTCTCTTTGCCATCTTTGATAGTCACCTTCTGTGGTTATTCTGTACTAAGATAAATTGGTGCCAAAAAGGAGAAGCTGCGCACTTGTGGCAATGGACACCTTTGGGTTGTCTTTGCCAATATATAATTCAAACCATGAATGGAGCTAGAATATAGCTGGCCATAACACACCTAACCACACTACACATACTTAAATACCAAGAACATGCATCTGGTTCCCAGACATCTCCAGTAAACTGGAGTGGAAGCTGTGCATCCTTTCTGATGAGTTAACACTCGCCAGTCACAATCTTTGCTGCACAGAACAGAATTGGATGGCCAAAATCCTACAGGCTGCACCAGCAAACCACAAAGATGCCAAAAACAACCTATAAATCCTGCTGAAATGCAAGGTTTCTTGTCCCATGGGTGATGCAATTAGTGTATCAGGGACATCCATACAAGGTAGGTAGCAGTAATTAATGACCTGCAGGTCATGGACAGCAGCTGGAGGTCTGGAGGGACGGCCTGTGGCAGAGCAGCAGCTCTGGTGGCTCACAGGTATGCAAGACTTGCTCAAAGTTTTGATACAAAGAAGTAAACTATGTCAATTGGTTGAGTGTTTATCACACATTTAAAAACACACAGCATTTTATTGGGATATCAAAGAATCAAAGCAATTCTTAAGAGTATGGACTAAAAAAAACCACAAGCAAACCAAAAAAACCCCACAGAGTTTTAAAAAATGTTTCATTAATGTCTCACTAAAATTGGACTACTCTAGAAGAGCTGTACTGATAGAAGAGGGTATCTGCCAGGCCCTCTCTAAGCTTTAGGAAATGGCAAGTATTCCAGGCAAGCAGGAGCATAAAACAGATCAGCTCTTTGTCCTGCACTGATCTGTGACCTCAGATCGGGCTTGAGGAACTGAAGTATTTGTGTACCAGATACAGAATAATCTTATGTTATTTATCATACTCTATCTGTGGTATGTTGGGGTTTTTTGGTTTATTCTAACTATTGAATGCTCAGCATCCAACTCTGACTAAGGCTGATACCTTTCAGGGCTCACCAAGTTTCTAAGTGCCATTCCAAGAAATAGACTATACAGAAAGCATCCTCTCAATCCAAATCACAGGGGCCATGGCTCTTGTGGCAAAGCTCCTGAGGTGGCACAGGCTCCCTCACCAGAGGTCAAGAGGCAACACAGAACAGTTAACATGCACATTCAGTCACCACTATCAAGTGCTATTTGAGATGAAGCCTGATCACATCTTTCTTGTTTGCAGGAGACTGACAACTGCAAAGAAAACAGTTGCTATTTCACAGAAATACCTGACATTACTAACATCATTCATGCACAACATCATTTCTCCCTCTTTCTCTCTCTGTAGTACAATCTGTTGCTATGAAATCTCAAGAATGCCAGTGATTGATTTTGAAAGTCAGTGAATATCTAATGTGTATCTAATAAGCAGCAAAATTAGGCAGATGTGACAACAAGCAGAACGACAGTACAATAAAAATGACTGGCATTTAAAAAGAAGCTCTGTTTTGTTAAAAGAAAACAACAAAAAGAAAACACAAAAACATAAAGTGCCACTACTTCCTCCTCCAGTTTATTTGCAAAATCCATCTCGCTGGTTAAACACCAAAGCAGTGCTCAGGAGGCACACTGCTCACAGTGGGAAGAATCCCACTTTCATTGCAACTAATCTTTGCTACCAAGGACACGAGCAAACATGCACAATCCTGGTGGCTCCCAGCCTGCAGAAAGGCCTGCAGGCACGCCCTGTGTGCAGAAGAGTGGAAGGCGGCCTTGGCACCCACCTCACCCTGCAAATATGAGGCAGCAGCATTGCCTGAGGTGAAGAGCCACAGCAATAATACCTTATGGCACTGACAGTGTTTTGTAAGTGAGAGGGCTAAAGAGACAAACTTAGTCAGTAGCAGTAATTCCACCCATGCCAGTTCTCCTCTCATTTTCAAATCCAGCCTCTGAAGGATCCTGAGCAGACAAGCGCAGCCAACCTTTACAGTTCTGTCAAAAGCAGCACGGGGAGAGGCACAGATGATGCAGTGGTTTCAGATGAATGTGCACCCGAGGTACCAGTGAACAGCACAGGGATCTCCTGCCTCAGACAGGACGGGGCTGCCAGATGGTGCAGGTGCTCGTGGTCTCTAGAGGCAAGATGATGCTACTGAGAATTGTGTCAGCAGTGCAAGATTTATAAGAGAGAAATGGAACCACGCCACAGACTGAGGTATTCTGTTGTTGTGCCATATCCCTAAGCTCCTGTCTGCTCCTCTTCGCATCAACCTCATTTTTCTTTCTCCCCCTCCCCCGCCCCATCTTGCAGCAGCTCCCTGGTGACATCCCATTTGCCTTTTTCCACAGAGAGCTCCCCAGCAGCACCACTCAGACAATTCAGGCAGCTCTCTGGAGCTGAGCTCACAGCTCTGTCTGCAGTGAACACACAGAACAGACATACAGATAAGCCTAGGTGAAGAGGCACTGTTGTGGGACAGTGGCTGTTCACCTCTTTCCTACCAACACAGCTCTGAAGCTTATTTCTGATCCAACCTCAAACGGGCTTGAAGATAGCACAGCAAGAGTGCAGAAAGAAACACAGAAGTAATTAAACTGCCATGAGAAAACTTTCTGATACAAGACAGTCTAAGGCTCCTTTTAAGCTCATGCAACTTGCAAAACTTAAGACTTTGTATGCAGTGTATCTTGTACCATGTGTTTCCAATCCTCCTCCAGCACCTGCCAAGGGTAATTCAGCCTTGAGAAAGGCCAGGAATAAATCAACAGGTGGTTGTTGAAAGAAGAGGAAATGACATGAGTAATACAATGCTGGCCTCACACAGGAGTGAGTTACAGTGTGCAGCATCCTGGCATGTACACAAGGAAAAGCAGAAAAAGTATTTAGCAGATGAACAAAGACATATCATAAAATCACAGAATATACTGAGTTGGAAGGATCCACAAAGATCCACATTGGCATACCCGTGCTTCCTTTGTGTGACCCAAATCCTACTCCAAGTGAACACAACTGCTGAGAAGTCACTGTAAATGTACTACTAAATCCAAGTTCAAGTCTGCCTATTTGTGTGCTAATGGTCTCAACTGGTCATTCACTTGTTGAATTAATTGCTGGCTGTACATGAGATACTGTATTGAACCCACACTTCCTTGTGTCAACATTGCTCCATCCTTCTGTTGGATTATGCATTGTCTACTTTCTCTAAAGAATTTAAACAAAGACCCACAGAGAGCACACATTATAGTCCCAACCTCAGTACTTTATCTTCTTCCCCCACACAAAAAGGTTTCTATTGTGCAAAAGCACCTGCATCACAACACATATAAATTAAGACAGGAGCCTGAATCCACAGCAGTCAGAAGAGGGATGTAATTGCAGTGAGGCAACACTTGGCACTGCCCCATCGTGCTGAGGCATTCAGCTCATAGAACAGCATTCACAAGTCCAAACCAGACACCAAAATCCAGCAGAGTCTGGGGCTTAAGGGCTGAAGATCTGCTCTCTCACAGGAGCACACTGACTTTTTTCATACCCTGGCTGCAGAGGTGAGGAGGAAATAATTTAAAAACCCGTAAAGTAACAAAGCAGAACCCAACAAAAATATTTCTAAAATCAGCACTCAGATGTTGCGTTCAACCCCTTTGTAGAGAATTAGCTATTAATTTGTTACTATCTATAAGAGCTGGGTTCTTTTACAAGCAGAAACGTTTCACTGTCATCTCTCTGATGGTGAAAACTCTCCCACAAAGTGGCAAACTTTGCACAGCATGCCAGTAGTGGTCACTGCACTCATGCCCTCTGTATGAAGGAATCAACACCCACATCCCCTCACCTTCCAGGAGAGCAACACAATAACCAGGTTGTTGATGACACTGAGGGAGAATTTTTAACTTCTCTTCTGTCCTTACCACACATAAACCAGGTAAAGAGGAATCCTGCACTTCATTTGTTCCTAAAACAATCAGAGTTTTCTTTTAACTATAGTAGTCTGTCAAGAAACAGTAATCCACAAATTTTTCCTCTTCTAAATCCTTATTTTCTACTTCCTCATGAACACACAGTTTATCACACACACAAAGCTGCCCTTGAAAACCTAAGAGCTGTTTTTGAAACTGGAGCTCCACAAGCCAGATAGGACAGAGTTTCACAGAAAAAAAAAAAAAGTATTTACTACCCATAGCCAAGCAATAAAAATACCATTCATCCAACTGTTCAAACTGTGGAAAGAGACCAAGTTACATGATCTCTATTGCTCCCTTCCCACACACAGGCTTCCTGGCAGACGAAACACAAGACCCCATTAGTATGCTCAGGAGTAAAAGCTTGGGTTTGCCAGCCTTTCACCAGGCAACACGGTCAGCATCAACCAGAACATGTTAATGTGCAGCCCAACAGGCTGCATAATTAGGCAGGTTCTGGCATTTTCCAGTGGCCACTGCAGGGATCTGTTGTAAAACCCATCACAGTACAGCATAACAAACCTTTAGAAATACAACCAGGCTACACAAGGAAGAGCAAAGCCTGAGTAGTAAGTGATGTTGAAACAACTTTTAAAAATGCTGTATGAGCATATAAACAAAGGGGGATGGATGAACCTAACTTCAGTGTGATTGGCCCCACAACCATGGTCTGCAGGTGTGTGTGACATTCTCACGTGCTTTTTTCAAGGAGGAAAAACTGAAGGCCAGCCTTCCTCCTGCCAGCACAGGGCTGGGTGAATAAAGTGGCTCTGTCTGTGGAGCCAGTTTGTCACCTGCTACCTGAGACAATCATGGGAAGAGTTGGAACATCCATTCTCTTTGGCATTTCATAGATACTCGCCAGCATTCTCAGCTCAGTCTCCTGTTCTGCAAGCTCCAAGAGTGACAGCCTCCAGCTATTGCTCCTCTTGGCTGAGTCTTTCCATCCCTTCAGCCTGGCTCTGACCTCAATCTGTATCATTTTCCCAGGCACCTGAGCACAGACCACTTTCCCCGGAGCTGCTGCCTCAAGCTCTTGTCCTTATTGTAACCCCAACCCAAGGCACAAGAGGCTGGCCGTGAAGAGCATTGATGGTGTAGGGAAATCTGTTCCTGCAGCCCTTTCTGACATCCTGATCCCAGAAGGCAGCCGTGGCTGCTGGCAAAGTTCTGCTCCATGCTTCAAGCCCTCATTTTAAACATGCTTCAGACTGCGAAAGTCTTCAGAAAAGAAAACCAAAACCTGCAGCTTTCAATTTAATAAGACCTTTGAGAGTGTGTGCAGAGTAAAATATCCTGTTTAATCTATCATTTGATCAAATACAGAAGACTTAGAAAAAAGGCTCCTATTTGACACAAATACAACAATTTAAATGTCAAAATCTTACTGCAAAGCACAGAGGAGTTACAATAGTAACAGTAAGTTATGTTAGTAATTATGCACTGAAATCAGTGCACATTTTTTTCCTTCCCAATTTTTCCCAAGAGCAATTGAACTTACCCTCTTTTCACTGAAATTTCAAAAATATAGATTTTTTGATGCACACATCTGGAACAGAATTTCATTCTCTCTTGAAGTGACTTAATGGTTAAAAAAACAGCACCAGGATCTAGGAGACACCACACAGTTCTAAATACATAAAATACTTTACCCGCTTATACTTTAATGTGGATTAGAGCATGGCCAGTCAATGCTGCAGTACAAACATTTGGCAAAGGCCACAGCCATGCCAGAAATGTATTAAGCAGAAGAAAAGAGAGCTGCTCATCTCATGCACATTTCATGTCAAAATATATCATCTGTGACTGCACATCACACCTCAGCATGGCTTTGTGTGGAGGATAAACCACTCTGATTTACAGCATTATATATGTTTGCTAAATGCCTTAATTGCCCTGTCTTCTTTCAAAGTGGCACTTCATTATTAGCTTTCACAGTGTGCTATGTAAGAGATGAGATAATTTTTTCCTAATTCTTTGTTGACACCTTAAAAAAAAAATCTGTATTTTACTAATATTCCTTTGAATAAGAAGAGTGTCTGCTTTACCTCAGCATTCAGTGATGAACAGCCACAGTCAGCTCCTCGTTACTATGGCAATATTACATAGGAGGTACAGAAACAGACTGATGCTTTTATCTTCCCCCTTTGTACCTAGAATATGCTCACTTCCCCCCTCCCCTCCTTTATTTTTTGAACAAAACAGCCACAAAAGGGATGGTGAACCATTGAGAGAATCAAAACAGAGGTTATTTTATTAACTTTGTTGTTATATCAACTGGGGATAAATTGTAGGTCTGCGAATGAGATATAAACACCAAAGACCTTCAGATATGTTCTTGTAAACAAAGCATTTTCTTTTTTTTTCTTGAAAAAAAAATTATAAAGAAGCCTTAGTGATACACTCTGCTTGCTTCTCAAGCAATGCTGAACCCCTTTTCACTTCAGCTACACCCAGGCAACAGTGAGAGCAAGGATCACCCGCATAACTGGCTGTTTCCCCTGAAAACAACTAAACCAGTCAATGTAGACACATTTGTCTGTGTCAGCTGCAATGAAATCCTGTTTTTCATGTGACCCCATCCAAGAGGTAACAGGAACAGGCTCCTGCATGGCTGCTAACACCACCTCATCTCTATTCATTTGTTTCTAACCAGCAATGGTCTAAGCCCTCCGCTCTAACTCCCCCCAAGGTTTATAGCAAAACACCTCATTTGCATCTCCTCACCCCGCCCCTTGTGGAAGCTCTCCCTGCTTGTTTCAGTCAAAGCAAACCCCAGGAGGAAAGGTTTCCAGCTCAGGGCTGTGATGGGCTGGGAGGCAGGCATGTCAAGCAGCTCAGTCAGCTGAGCCAAGGCAGGAGCTTTCCCACAGCTGGGGATCAGCCAGTGGTGGCACAGGGTGGCTACAGCCAGTTTGTTGAGCTCCTTTTGTTCTGCTTATCATCTGTATTCATCCACCAGAGGTTAGATATACAGCTATTGCCTTCAAATTTCTTTTCAGATTCATCAAAAAGAAAAAAATAATGGAACAATTTTCCCCTAAAAAAAAATCAGCTCTTCAAACAAAGAAATGAAATGTATGTTTAAGATTTCTAACATAATACACTCCAGTTGCTCATATCAGTGAAAGCACCATTTGGCTGATAACATTTTGTAATCCATGGTTCTACTGACACTTCAGTACTGCCCTAGACAACCCATTTTTCTTTCTTCTTTGTTCCAAGTCCATGGTTTGGACAACTACACATTTTCTATGTATGTTCCTCTGGCTTTCAGCATTTTTAAAATATCTTGCCAGTGGAGGTGGAGATTACTGGTTACCACACTTAAGCCTATAGGCCATTGGTTGACTCTTTCAGAAATTTCATTAAACTCTTAGACATAACTTGCATATTCCAAATAATCCACAAATTGCAAGATTTTTATCTCAGACGTCTGAGAGAAGCAATGAAGAAGCACACATTTCATAAGTACTCCAGGGGAAAAAAAAAAAAAAAAGAAAGACACCCCAGCAGTAAACTGTCAGTATGACCCATAACAAGGTTACCAATAGGCATGTGAATAACTTATCTTGCACAGTAAATTTTCTCAACATGCCAGGAATCAAAAAACAGTCCAACAGGCATTGTAAGCATCAATACAAATTCAATATTTGCTGTTTCACAGTAATTGCACCCTGCAATATTGCCAGTTTAAATTAAAGGTATCATGGTGATCATTAAGAGTATCTGGGTCAGACTATTTCCCATTTTGACAGAATCTTTTTGTAGCTTCACTGGAAAAAAAAAATAAGAAGTCATGAGATTGAAAACAATAGATTAATGTTTTCCATGTACTTGTAATTTAGAGGAATTGCTGGCTAGTGACATCTTGTGCATTATCCTTCAGATACAATTGCCAAGCCAAATTATTTGTACCCTAAAATTACCTGAGTGAAGTTTTCAAACATTTTCCTCAAAGCTAAAGAAGCTCAGTGACCACTATGAATTGAAAAATACCTATTTTCCTTAAACCACATGGTTTAACACAGTGATCAGTACAAAACATCCCCATAACAAGTACTTAAGGCCAGGGCATTGGTGTTCCTGTTTAATGATGGCTGTGCAGAGCGTTTGTGCCTGTCCCAAGAAGAGATCTCAGGCACTGCAAACTGGTACGGGGAAGGCACGTGGATGTGTAAGACAGACCACTTGGTTAGAGGCTCTAAATACGCTCTCAAGATCTGTTCAGCACTTCACAGGGTGGTAAAAGAATAAATCCCAGTGACACACAGCCCCACACAACAGCCTCTCAAGAACATTTATTTAACTGTTGGCTCTTTTTCTGTCTGCTCTGAAACTTTGTACCTCAGGGGTGAATGTGAGAAGGGGAGAAAGGTTTAGCTCACTGTCAGAAGCTTCTGTATGAGAAGTTATATTAGTGGTTGCTGCAGGAGGAAAACACAGGGAGGACGGTATTATAGGAGCATCTATTTAAATGGCTGGATCTCTGTTAAGATCTTCATACACTAGGCACTAAGCAAACAAAATGCTTTCAGAGAACAGAGCCTAATTAGTGCACGGCTTGTGTTCAAACAACAATCAAAAAGGACACACAAAAAGAAATAAAACAAAAAAAAAGGAAAAAAAAGAGAGAGAGAAAATGGAAGCCACGAGTTCATATTGAGGACTGTGATCTGTTTGCTGGGCTGGGCCATGTGGTCCCTAGGGCATGTCTGGAAGGTTTGCAGAATTCTCCGTTCCAGGGGAGACACCCCCACCTTGGGAAACCTGCCCCCCACCAGCCTTTCCCTTGACAATTCCTCTCAGGTGCTTCACGCACAGAGAGCCTTTTCTGCTGAATTTTGCTTTTATTTGCTCCTATTTCTGTCCCAGTCCTAAGCAGCCTCTGTTGGTTTTAATTTAAAGCATTTAAAGTTCTGTCGCTTAGTGCTGTTCCCACTCGGGTTTTGCTATTCTGGAAGCTCCCTGGCAAAGCAAGTGCTGTGATTCATGTCCCAGCCCCTCACTGCGTGACACACCTGCCTGGCTGTTGGGACCATGCTGGAAGGTGAAACTCTGCCAGCCAAGAGAATGTTAAAAAAAAATAAACTGGGAATACCAGAATTTACTACAATTTGCTCTCCCCTGTGCTAATTGACAAGAAGGTAACAGCTTCAGTGCTAATTTATTTTTATGTTTAATTAGGAACCTTTTTTCCTTTTTCATTCAAAACTCAGCTTTTACCAGCACTCAGAACTGTGATGGCGACAGGAAAAATAATGGAAAGAATTACATTCCTTTTAGTCAGAGTGTCGAGAGCTGAACATCAGTTGACCCTCACTGAACAGTTCATTTAACCAAAAAGCAAAACTAATTGGGAGTGTAGAAGTAATTCTTAGAATTTTTATCACACCTAACACTTCCACGTAAAATGTGAGCCCTTGCAATAAGAATGACCTATTGTCACTATTGCAGGTGGCAGTTAAGCACCACAGCCACTCACTCTTCACCCTCCCTGCCCCCACCAGTGCAATGGGGAGAACAATCGGCAGTAGATT
>JANRGV010000062.1:38223228-38237734 GCA_024734035.1 Alethe castanea
CTATTCTCTGGCACTTAGTATGGTTTAGATCATTGCTCCCATAAGAAATGCAGTGTATACAACAATCAACAAACTTATACGACCACTCCACATAAGCAAATAACTCAGTAATCCCTAAAGAAATCACAGTATTACTAAAAGCAGTCTGTATGAAATTCTGTTCTTTGGCTCATAAAATCTAATAGATAAATAAACCCAAAGAAATTAACTGAGGCATACAATTTAATGTTTTTCTATCCAGAACTTAGAAGTACTAAGTAGGGAAGAAAAAGTCAAGAGACCAGGTCAACTTGCTTTTTCTACAGAGAAAGCCATTAAATAAAAAAAAGACAAAAAAAAAAAAAGGAATGAACTGAGACTGTCTCACAGCCACTGGAACTATAAAAATTCAGAACACTACTTTTGACTGGGTTAGCCTGAGCTGTCAGAAATCGTAAAATGACAGTTTGAAGCCTGAGTTCAGTTATTTTATTCACTGTAATTATCAATGACTATCTTAAAAAAAAAAAATCATTCCCAGATGAAATCTGAAGCTTTAAAAAAAAGTACAGATTTTTTTGGCGATGCTACAGAAAAATACCAGATGAAAGGGATAGACAGTACTTTGTATTCTTTTTCCCCACACCTCTATTACAGCAAGCCTCATTAAATGATATGGAAATGTTTATTTTTTTTCTTTAAAACCCCAGTGTCAGGAACACTGAACTGCATTTTACATGAATCATAGATAAAACAGATTCTTACATTTGATTACTTGCATGTGTTTTCAAAATGTATTTGGTCTGCTTTCATTCCCTTTTTGTACACACAAGAATGAAAGAAAAGACAGAAGCTTGCCAGAATGAAAATACAGAAAAAGCGTTCCCTTTGCCCCTCCTAAAAATGATGGAGGAACTCAGAAATAGACACAGAAACTGCCACTATGTTGTTTAACTAGGACCTCAGATCTATAAGTTACCTTTCATTTTAGTACCAGAAAAGTCACTATTGCATCACACTACTATTAAATCACTGGAGACAATATTTAAACAAAATCTTGATTAATTTTCAGTGGAAACTAGAGAGAAATTTATGAAAGAGAATTACTATGTATTGTACTTCTATTTAAACCTTATATTAAGCACGACTTTTAAATTCAGCGATGCCATTTTCCAAAAATCAAAAGAAAAGAGAAAATGTTATATTTTTCTACACATGCAAAGTACTTTTTGCCCCTCCCTAGCATAAAGGTAACTGACTTTTGTTAAGATGGAAATTATTATACAGACTCACCTTGCAAAAGGAATATAAGACAGACTATACCTGGAAAAAAAAAAGAGGAAAAAAGTATATTTGCAGAGTGTTCATGTCTCTCCTAGAACCAAATTACTTCACTTCAGCACATCATTAATAAAAACAACCTGTTGTAACAAAATTTTAAGCAAGATTACCTATTCAATTTAACGCTTACCTGAGAAAAGATGATGTGTTTGGACAAGAAATAAACATAGTGACATGGATTTGGTGCTTCACTTTCTCTTTGTTTGGTTGGGGATTTTTTTCTTTTTTTTTAATGTAGTTCACACCTTCTATTGCATGTGAACTTAAAAAAACAGACTTACTATTGCCAAATCCAAAAGGAATAGAGATTTCTGGGAAAACAATACTCAAGATGATAGAGATAACTTTTTCCAGTTTAAAAGACAATCTAAATTACTATGCAAATATCTAATAATATTATTTATGTAACTAAATACAGATACATGCTGTAGGATGAACAATATTCCACAATTGTGACACTCAAGACAGCTGACAATTCTATTATTCTCTGAAACTTGCTTCTCACAAGCCTCCAGGCAGCATTCTGTTCTCATGCCCAGCCTGATCAAAACCCCAGGACACTTAACAAACGTGAACTGTCTGCTGCAAACACACAAGCACATTCTGAGCTAGCATTCTTCCCTCTATGTAGCACCATGCCCAACAGTCCCTGTTCTGAACAAATGGTTCCTTGTCCTCAGACCCACGTTCAGTACAGACTCTGTGTGTTCAGGGCAAGTTCAAACAACAACTGCGGTCACCTTGGGTTGCCTGAGAGTGAGCATCAAGTAATTCACCTAGGACAAGGACACAAAGCATGTATCTCTGTGGAAACAGCAGTTTCCAGAACTTCTGCCAGGCTTGCAGCTATTCACCTGACTGCACTCATGCATTGTCAAACCCAGCCCCTGAGTGCATTCATGCTCATCACAGCACCTGCTGTACTCAATTCACCCTCTCACATCCATCCACCCTTTACCCAGTATATTCCTGGGGCAGGACACACCCTAAGAAAATGTTTTTTAGCTTCTTTCACTTCAAAAATGAAAAAATAGTTAGAATTTGAAAAAGAGGAGAGTACACTCTTACAACACAGAAAAAAATGACAATTTTTTTTGCATATATATATTCCTTTCATAAGGCTTCAAATAAGTTCACACATTGCAGAATATACTTCAAATTACCATTTTTGCAAGATGATTGAATATAGATTTTGCTGGAGTTACACAACCTAGCTGAGAAAAACAGATTGAGGCTAGCATTTGGGCACACTTACATGTGAATCATACATATATAGGTTTATAATCATGCGGGTGTAGGGGCAGGGAGAAGAAATTAGAAAGAATTTTAAGAATCTTACCAGGTCATTGCCAAGAACTGCAATATGCAGAATAACATCGCCAAACCCTTTTTGTTCCACTAAAGAAAAATAAAGCAAATATTGCAAGTTAGTTCATTTCACACCACACCAGTCTATATTACAAGCAATTGACACAGACTGTTCAATTAAGAATTGAGTTAACTGACAATGCCTAAATTTCCTTGTCTTAATTTGCTGTTTCTTTTCCAACAACTCTCCATTCATTTGATCCATCATTCCATTAGCATCACGCTATGTAAACCTTTTCTAGCTTTGGAAACACCTAACAACATCAGTGTTAACACTCACTCTTGTCACTGTACTTCTGCAAATATGGAAGTTCATTTCCAGTGACATATTTACTTCTATGGAATGCAACTATGGTTAGTTTTCAATGAAAATGCTTGAAGATACTTCTGGGCTTTTTTTACTGTCTTAACCAGCTTAATATTCTGTATCCATGGCTTCTAAAGATGGCTATATACTCTCTGATATTTTTTGACAGAAGTATGCATCACTGAAACAAAACAGTATTTGAACCTGCTTTTCTTAATTTTTATTCTAGAGTTCTGCAGACTGAACCTGGTGCTCTAGATTTTGCATTCTCATCTACATCACATGCAGGTGGAAGGATGCATTTGCTTTAGAGCCGGTAGGCTCATCACACCACCTAAGCTCAACTGCAGCTGACAACAAAAACACCACACACATGAACTCACCTTTCCTCCACCACTGAACTGTATCTTAAAGCTACAATACAATTAATAAACTAACCGAGATTGCTTTTCAGAAAAAAAAAAAAGTATTCTCACTTACCCAGAATACAGCACACAGAGTCAATATTAGGCAAAGCTGAAGTGAGAAGGAGGGACAAAGAAAAAAAAGAATCAAATACACAATGAAGCAATTACAGTAACAATTTCCACGTTTTCAACAGGCAATCAGCACTTGAAAATTGACTTATGAAACAAGAAGAGCCAAAAGCTGTTGCACAGTGACTGTATAATCAACTCCATGGAGTTTTTCAAAGCACAGTATGAGGTATGCATGGCCAGAAGGGCTGGGACAAGTCTTGAAAGGCAGGAGTTGACTTGCAGAACCAGCAGGAGTATAAGCTGATTGTGCACCCTTATGTGTTGTTTCTATTAAGAGGTGGGCATAGATGATAAAGCTTTATTGAAAGAAATCAAAAAGTCTGGTAATGGCTACTCCTTTATTCCAGTACATACTATCACTGTAAACCTGGTATTCTTAACACCTGTCTCTGACAAGAAAGATGTGTGCATCGCTAAGAACAATCCTTTATTAAAAACATCCATTTTCAATTATAGGATCTGGAAAATATAAGCTATGCCTCATCTGTCAGTGTTTTTTCATCTGACACTAACAAAGAGTCCACTAGGGAGCAGCTGCCTCAGGTACAGTGAAAAAGCTCACATGAAGCTTTGTTCAAGGTCCTTAAACACTTTGGATAGAACGTTACAATGACGTTGTTTACTATGCCAAATAATCACACCATTTGTGCAAGCTTAACCATCACTTAGAACTTTTTCACGAGATCTTATCTGGCTTCGTCCATTTTTCATTACACACAGTACAAAACAGAACAAAACCACAAATTAATTTTCACTTGAAAAAAAATTTGTTGGCTTTTTTATTGAAAGGAAGATAAGTAACACACTCTTGAAATTTTTGAAACATGTTAGTGACTCCTGAACTGCCTACAATTCTAGCTTTGTGTTAGGATGGGGATTAAAACAGTAAAATTCATCTGAAGTTTTCAAAACTTTAAATTTAGCAGTTCTTCTCTATTTTACTGAAATTTCCAGACTAAAAGTCCTAGCTCTCATCCAATGTTCATGTTCACTATTAGATGAAACCTTTCATTCTCATCTTCCCAACTTTGCTGGCAGCCTCTGTGCACAGGTAGGTCTGTGATGTTTGCTGTGCTCTCTGTTCTCTTTCCATTTCCCCGATGTGTTTTGTTTTTACAGCCTTCAAAGCGTGCTATTTTCTTTGTCACCATGTCTGAGCACAGTGGATGACAGGATCATCAGAGCAAAATGATTTTTGTGCCTGCTGTTTTGAGTGTCTGTCTGAGGCTCTGTTTCACTGGAAAAAGCCCACAGCTGTAAAGTGTTGGAGAATTCATGCTCAGCAAATACTCTCCTAGAGAGTACTCTCTCTAGGAGAAGTGGAGATATTCTTGGACATTTTTAATTCATGCCTACAAAACGTAACCTTCTTATGACATGTAGCTTGCTATGAGTTGAAAATGACAGAACAAAACAAAACCACACCAAACAAACCCCCTGAACAAAGTTTGGAGTCCAAGCAATGACCAAGTGACCTCCCCAAAAGACAGGGGCAAATGTAAGCTTCTCAAATGAGATTATAACGATTTTTTTATGTGGGTGTGTGAGAGGAAGTACATGCAACCTTCATATGACAGCCACCCAAAAAGAATTTATGAAGACTTTCTTACCCAATAAACTAGAAAAACAAGTTATATGATAGGGAGAAGAGGAAAGCCAAATACATTTCAAAAATAAAAGTTGAAACAAATCAGTAGGAACAAGAGAAAAAAGTATTAAACAGAGAAGCACCAAAGGGAGAAAGTTGTTTTAACTACCTAATATAGAGCTTTGGCATAGGGATTCTGATACTTGGGAGAAGGTTTTTTCCCATCCTCCTGGAAGAAGAAATGATGGCCATGGAAGGAGCCAGGGTTGTCACAACAGAGAATCTCAAAGCTGAACATGTGGCCGCCCAGACTTTGGGGAAATAAATTAATTTTCTCCATTGCTTTGAAAGTGCTGAACCACTGACCTTTACAGACCAAGATGCAGCCAAGAAACAACTGTCAAGCTATGCCTTGGGGGCACTGACTTTTCACAGTAGTTAAAAAAATCTCTCCCTTTGTTCTTGAAGAAAATATTTTAGAAAACAAATTAAAACCAATTAACCTGCTATTAGCATTTACTAAGAGATACTTTGTAAGTAATATTTAACTCCAAATTATTAATTAAAGAATCATAAACAACAAAAACACACATGTTCATAGAAAGGAGCTAGATGATCTTTGTGACATACAGCTTGACTGTCATTTCTCTGCAGAAGGAAGAGGCAGACTGAGAAACGACCTCCCTTTAAAAATGCATCAAATTTAGCTTTGAGGCTAAAGGGAAACTTTTTAATAAGAGGAAACAAAGATAGTATATTTACCAACATCACAATGGTAGCTATTAATCGTTTTGGATCAAACATTGCTTTCAGTTGCTTCAGCGGCCCCATCAGGAAACACGTACTAATAGGAGAGAAAAACAAAACAAATTGTAAAACACTTTCAAGTAACTCTTTCTAAAAGACTGCAGGTAATTAAGCAGTTTTCCAACAGACAGATGACTACAAAGGCTTTAAAAAAAGATATTTCAGTGCTTAGCAACAGAGACTAACTAGAACAGAAGGTGAAATACTCCATGAATTTAGCCCTGGAAACAGTTTATGAGTCACCCTTGGTCACGAAATTCTTTCCAAAATATTACCATAGTGAAAAAAGAGTAACAGGAAAATATAAGAACACTTACATTGGTTGAGATAAGAGAGGACAGAGTGTGACAAGGATATACTTAAGGAATAACAGAAGAGCATAGAGGCAAATCAGTTTTCATGAACTGTTTCATCAAATAAGAAGACACATTTCCACTAATAATCTGTTTGATGGTGCTGAATGCCATTTATAAATAAAGATGATTAAGAAAGCAGTGCAGTTACAGTTAAATTTAAATCATGTTAAGAGATACAAAATGAGGGGAGATTAAACAATGACTATGAGCAGCTCTACACGGATTTAGAGATGGGTGGGTGGTCAAAGATGTTTTGATTGTTATTTTAAGATGGCAAGCACCATAATAGACAGAAAAAAAAAAACATGAGAAAACTCAACTGCAGAAGTAAATAAGATCATATCCAAGATTTCAGGAAAGATAATGGGAACAAATATAGTGGTTAGAGCTTTTTACATTACCAAAACAAAACACTGTAAGTATAGCAGAGTTATCAAGTTGAAGTCTAGTGAATTTTGAAGTCTAGTGTTGAAGCTGTTGTAACAACTGACTTGCAAAAACAATGTCACGTAATGAAGACCAACCTGTTGTAGAAAATTTTTGTTTAACAATAGATTTTTTTACCCAGGCAGAATGCAAGTAGCTACAATCAAGATTACAGGGAAGCTTTACCTCTTTTAGTCAAACTCAGCAAGCAAAAAGGCAGGAAAAAGTTCAGTAGTTTGTATTAATCCTCCTGCTTTTTTCTACTCTGTAGTTAACTTGAAGGGAGAATGAAAACCATCAGCAACACCACATGCTGTACCTTTTCATGCAAAGAAATGCCATCTGAACTAAGAGTTCACAATCTCAGAAGTAATTCTCTGGCTTCAAATATTTGAGATGAGTGTTTTCCTTGTCATTCTGCTTTGTAGAAAACACAACAATTTAATGAGTTAAAATGCCTGTAATCTTGTGGTGGTCTGAATGCTTTACTACAGAGCAGAAAACCTAGTCTAACTTCTTTTCTAGTCATTCATTTTTACATGAAACAAAGCAGGGACGAGTTTGATAGAGCTTCCTCCTGAAACCAATCACAAGCCTTCTATGACAGAGAAAATATGGAAATCCATATTCCAGGCAGTAAATAGAACTCAATTTTCCACATCCAAATATTCTCCAACAAGCAACTTTGCACACCCATCTCCTTCACTTTTTCAAATCTGATGTAGACAGACCTTAAATGTCTATATTAAATGGAAAAAAGTTATCACAATTCAATAGAAAAAGAAAAGTTGTAAATTCACTGCAATCCAAATTATTTTTTTCTCAGTATTTTTTCATCCTGTGCTGAGCCATAAAATTAAATTAAGACAAAAAAAAGGGGATGTGAAGAACTAGAAAAAAATATTAGTTAACTAGTGGAAAGATAGGGATGAGGAAAATACAGTGGTAAAAAGGAGTTAAGTTTTGGTCACATAAAATAGGCAGAAAAATATAGAAAGCAAAATGCATTGTTTGTAATCTGATTCATATTGAGAAGACCTACAGCACAAGAGCTGCTCCAGAGATGAGAAGAGATTCCATATAGAGCAGAAAGAAAAGCTGGAAAAAAATTCTAGACATCCTCCAGTTAAACAGAATAGTTCTTTTAGATACACCATTCTGTAGGAGACATACTCATCATCCTTTAAAATAATCAAGTATCATTGTTTTCATGTTCATGGTTTGAAAACAAGCTAGAGGAGACTAAACAGGCTAGTAAGAGTTTTGGTTTAAATACAGACTTGCAAACAAACCTGGAAAAGTTTAAATCTGCTTGCCAATTTGGGACTTCATTGTCATCTCCTACTGTTCTCAGAACACAGTTGCCTGTTTTTTATATCCAGAAGGACAACTGAAGGAAAAATGGGCCTCTTTTTTCTTCTAATTTTAGCTGGAGTGCAGACTAAAGTTTCTCAGCATTCTCCTCAAAGAAATACTAGTCTGTAGAAACTTTCCTCTTAACTAAGTAGATTTGATTAGTACTATGTTTCTAAAAAGCTCATTTAATTTGAAGAAGTGAAAACACTCAAAGTAACAGGTATAAACAACACAACCAAAAAACCTCACCCCAAGCCAACAACAAAGAATAAAGAGTAAGATAAGGGAGAGAAAGGCAAACACATTTTGTCTTGTTTTAGTATGAGATGGAATAGTTCTACAGTTGAGATTGTCAGTATAGACATTATTGTCTCCTAACAAATTTGTTGAGGAAAAGCAGCATCTTCATGTTTCTCAAATGTTAATGTCACATTACCTGAGTTCTAACAGATTAAAAATGCTTTGACTCAAAAGTTAAGTTACTTGACTAAAGTCAGAGTCCATGAAAGTCAAGACCAGACCCCATGGAGTTTGAGACCCATAACCATGCCTTAACTACACACTAAGGTAATAAGAGGAGGACAAACAGAAATTGAAAATACCTTATAGATATTAAGTTGTTTCTTATGTGTCTCTCAAACTGTGAAAGTTTTCAATCTTAAGAGGCCCCCTTCTGCAAATCTTTTAGAACTAACTGTAATGTGCAACACTTCAAAAGAATCTGAGAGTTTAAAAATACACTATGAGCAAATTTTAGATTCTGCCTTCAGCCTTACAGTCAAAACAAGGATTTCCTGAATGTTTCCTTTTTGAAAGTTTTCTTGGAAACAGGATGATCTATTTTAAAAGGCAAAAAAAAACTCCTTCCAGTAACAAAGTATCCACACGGAGGGCAGACTACCAGTTCGTTCCTGAAGCTGAGGTACTTCTGTACCTGGCAAAAGGACTTAGTAAGGACTTTTACTTTGTAAAAAGTACAAAACATTCAGCCAGCAATTTGTTATTCATACTTCAGATAGCAGTTGTGATGTGTCCACAAACAGGCGTGTAAGGCAAGTGATAAACAACAAAACTGTAAAACAAACAAGTTTTTGCTATTAGCATTCAATATAAAACAATGTTGTTTATATACAACATAGACTGCACTCTAGAGTAAAAGAAAATGGAAATGTAGCTGAAAAGGAGGGTACTTTTCTAAAACAAATAACTAAGAAATCATACCTGGCGAGTGCAGCAATATTTCCCAGGGTGTAGAACACTGCAAAAAGTTTGATCCCCTTTGGGAGCCATAGCAATGCTGTTCCCTACAAAAGACAGGTTATTGATGCATTTGCAGTTAGTTAATTCAATTTATTTAGATTTTATAGTTTATAAATACAACTTCATACTGTGAATAACATCATTCTGACACACTAACAGAGCACACTGCTCCCAGAGTTGCAGCAGTCACTACCCAGCACACTTCTATTGCCACCTGCTGGCAATGTGCTGGTTCACTGGATTTCTAGATATTTTTACAACTAGGCAATGTCAGAACAGATTTATTTGTACTGTTTATATACTATTTCACAACACTTTCTCTTTTATTACAGTGCCCCACTGTACATCCTACACCTCTGCGCACAAGATAAAATATCATAAAGCTGCACTACTGTTCTTCTCCAATCAACCATTTGGGCTTGCAGCCTAAATACATACTGAGGCTGAAAAGAAACATATTAGGACTCTTACTTCCAGAGAGCTCTTCTTTCCACTGAACTTAAAAAATCCAAAGCCTACTGCTGATCAAAGCTCCCTATGATGATCAGGGAGAAAAGGAATAATAGAAAAGGGACCTTAGAGATCACCTAGATACAACTGCCACTGCCATGGCAGGGGCACCTTCCCGTGGACCAGGCTGCTCAAAGCCCCATTCAGCCTGGCTTTGAACAGTGCCAGGGATGGAGCACCCACAATTTCTCTGGACAACCTGTTCTAGTGCCTTGCAATAAAGAATTTCTTCCTTATATCTATCCTAAATATCCCTGTTTTCAATTTGTAATTTGTAATCCCTGTGTTCAATTTGTTCATTACTCCTTGTCCTATCAACCATTCCTGAGAAAGAGCCCCTTCCTGGTTTCCCTGTAGGCCCCCTTCAGACACTAGAAGGCTGCTATGAGGTCTCCATGCAACCTTCTCTTCCCCAGGCTGTACAGACCCAACTTTCTCAGCCTGCCAGAGCCTAATAGAGCCTCCACTAAAAGCAAAACAAACTGTGATCTGCACACTGTGTCCTGAAAAAAAAAACAACTAAACAAAAAAGCAACTGCATTCTACTGAATTGCAATTTGAGTGGAAATCTGTGGTGAAAAGAAAGGAAAAGAGGGAGGAAGAAGGAGGGAGGGAGGGAGGAGAAGGAAGGAAAAGAGAGAAAGAGGAAAAGAAAGGGGAGGACTTCCTCAATGTTTTTTAAGCTGCTCCTGGGAGTTTCCGTGCAGCTGAAAAACTGCCTTCTAGTGCAAGTTACCTGGGTCAGATTTTGACAGAGCCAAGCAATTAATAGATCTCAACTCTTAACTGCAGGCTGCAGACTCCTGCCAGCCCCTGAAGTTCAGGAATTAACAAATGAGTTGCTGACTGTAAAACCACCAGGAGGGCAGCAGGTTTTTCAAGTGTCAACACACAACCACAGCCCTCACCTATTGATTTGTTGAGTGTGACATGCTACAATTGTGGTTTCTTCAGCCTTTACAAACCTTTCAAGCTTCCCCCCTCTTTTTTCCTTTTATTGGAGAGAGTAAAAATAAGATGGGTACACAGCACTTTCCTAATACACCAATTACAAAAAAAAGAGCGTATTTTGTCAATGTTCAAACCTTTTAGTAAGAAAATGTATTATGCAGTAATAATTACCACAGTAAAAGTGGTCTCTTCTGAAATTGGAAGAAAAATGGCCAAAATCATAATTTAGAGACCAACAGAGCCAATTATACATTTAATCTCCAGTTAAATACATAAATACAATATTTAGAATGCAGGATAAAACAAACACGGAATCACACATAAAAGGAATATGAATAAGGTTCAACTGTAGAACAGTAATAAAGCACAAGGAAAAAAAAAAACTTTACTTACAAGAAACGAACACACAATGCCAGCAACAAAGCATATGGCAAACCATCTGATTCGAGTACCAAAGCTGAGTGTTGAGGCATCAAGGACCTTAATAAGAAAACAAGAAAAAGAGCATATTACAAACCCAGTTTAGAACAATCTAAAGGACAATTTTTTCTTTATCACTATAGTCCTTAATTTCAAAATCATTTTTAGCTGGAAATAATTATTTTACCTTGCCTAATAGTTGCTTCTGTATTAATTCTTTCATATTACAAAATCATATTATCAATCTGGAACATATGGAAACATGTTTACAACAAACAAAAAATACAAAACCCATAAAAGTATATCCTGGCATGCAAGCAATGCTGCTTCACTTACAAACAGATTTTTTTTATCTTTACACAATTGAAAATAGTCACATATGTAACAAATCAAAAGAATGAACCGACCTTCCAGCAATTTGCAGATAAATTAATCCATTTGTGCAACACTGTAGTTTACTATAGCCATTACCATCTTTTCCTGTTACTAGAGAGGATCCCTAGTACATATTAATGCCAGTATCCACTGCAAACATTACAACTCCAATTACTGTTCCTATTACTTTCCTGAAGGTGTAGGCAGATTAACAGTTTGCCTCATCAGACTAAGCTAACTTGCTGAAAGGGAATATTTCACTTCCTGCTTCTCCAGAGTGACTCTAGAACATAATGAGCTGAGTACCTGACACAACTCCTGACAGGAGAATAGAATTAGTGTTCCTTCTATTCTGATGACTTGCCTAATGAGCCAAGCCAGCTCTGCAAGCTGTCAGAAAAGCAGCAGCACTGATGTAAGGAAAGAGGCAGGGCCATGTATCTGGCAGAAAGGCCCCTTTCAGCAGAAGTGATTTGTTACTTATGCTCGGCTCATCTCCACCCATGCTGTAAAAACAATGCATTTCATCTTACTCCAGGTCACTACAATTAAATGTACTTTCTGTTCTAAACTGGCCTATTAAGTGAACTGTTGCTTCACTTAGCAGCTTAGATAAAACTACTTTAAAAAAACAACTTTCCTGTTCGTTCAGATGTCACAGGCAAACTTGTTCTCTTGTTATCTAGTCAACAGGTATTTTAATCAAGTCTTATTAACCACATATACCTGACAGATGAGGTACCCAGCCAATGAGTATGAAATTTCTCCTTATCTCTTGAGAAATTTCTTTTTCAGGCAGTGGTAAACTAACCAAGGAAATTTGGTTAGAACAATTTCACATCTGTACATATGAAGAATCTGTATCTAGTTTAATAAAAAATTGCCATATGCATGCACAACTAAAGGTGCTGTGATGACAGGACTTTCCAAAGGTCAAAAGATGCAGCTTACCTTGTTAGGTCCAACACTTTATCCTTATGTATGCATTAAAGAAACAAACAAAAACAATAACTGAACCATGGTTTAGTATTTTAAATCATATTTGATAGTCAGAGTCCTGAATTCCTGCATTTCTAAAATAGATGGCAGCACACAGCTGATACTCATTCCAATCATGCCCTTAGTTACACCTATTCATGCAACTAATCACAAGTACACACACACACAAAAGAGTAAAAATCCTTTCCATCTGTGCACAGAAATGTAGATAGGCCAAAAATATCAGTAAAACCAACACACACATTTCAGATTGACTAGGAAAACAGGGAAAGGATGAAGATAAATCCTTTATTCAGGTGCATCAGGCTCATTGCTGCCACTTACTGCTCTTCTACTTCTAATCTTATTATCTGACAGTGTTCCTGAAGTCACTACCAGGAGATTTCATTCTTCAAATAAATTTGAAAACAGCTTTATCTTCATTTAAATCCCTAACAGTAGAGGTGGAAAAAAAACCAGCGCAAGAAAGAAGAGAACCACACAAAGGCTTGGAGCAAAAAATACCATCAACCCCAAAAAGCTTGACACATTTTATGGATTTAACTCTTAAAAAGTGATTGACAATATATGCACATGAACTATAGGAAGATGAGCTGTGGCATGAGACCTGCCAGAGCATTCTGCGTAATAATAAAACTAAATACATTAAACTGCATTAAAATGAAGGCTCATCCTTCCAACCATTCCCAATGATGTCACCATTTATGTTGTCAAGCTGGACCTATTTAATGCAGCGCTTGAAATCCTGAAACTGGGGATCTGGTAATGCATTTTCTTAGTCCCTAATACCTAAGGGAACTGAGGGGAAACCTCATTGCAGTCTACAGCTTCCTCATGAGAGGAAGCAGAGGGGCAGACACTGATCATTTCTCTGTGGTGACCAGAGACATGACCTGAGGGAACAGCTGAAGCTGTGAAAGGAGGTTTAGGCTGGGTATTAGACAAAGGTTTTTCACCCAGAGGGTGGTTGGGCACTGGAACAGCTCCCCAGGGCAGTAGTCACAGCACCAGCCTGACGGAGCTCAAGAAGCATTTGGACAATGTGCTCAGGCACGTGGTGTGACTCTTGGGGATGGTGCTGTGCAGGGCCAGGAGCTGGACTCGATGGTCCTTGTGGGTCCCTTCCAAGCCAGGATATTCTACAATTTATACTTTTTGGGTTTCATGTAAGCAATGCACCTCATTGCCTTTCCAAGACACCTGTTTCACGCTGCAGAGAAGCACCTTGCTACAGGAGTTGAGTTACAGATACACAGTTCAGCTGCATGAACCACAGACACCAGCTTGTGCTAAAATGCCAGGCTCACTCTAGAAGCTGAAGTTCTGACACTGCACTATCCTGCCACATGTGCTGCAGGTTGTAACTTCTATACTAGGGACCACGAGACACCCCGAGGTAACATCTTAGGTTCTCACAGACTATGTACCCTAAGCAAAAGAAGTCTAAGCTGCCCTTGCAACAAAAGCAGGAAGCAAGACAAAGGTGCTAAAGATTCTTGTTGTATGTTTGACATAAATTATACAGCTAATTCCAGATTTCAGATAAAAAGAGCTGTCATTGCAGTCTGCGGTACTTGCGTTACCAAAAGTTTTTACTTAGGAAACTGAAAAAATTGCCAGGCATGTTCTACATCTGTACTTCCTGTGGAGAACTACACAGTAGTAGTAGCAAGTGAGTTCCTGTAAAATATATTCTTCTTGCTATACTGCTTATAAGCTTGCCTCTAACAAGTCAAAGAAAAATTAAACTGAAATCAACAAAAGGAAATCCTTCGTTTTCTATTGCTAAACTTTAATGCCAAAGTCCTGAACAAGAAGCAAAGCTTTTTATTCACAGGCCATTTCAAGTTAATAGTATATGAAAGAAATGCTCAAGACATCCAAAAATCAAGAGGAAACTCTAAGTGGAAACGAATTTGGAATG
>JANRGV010000062.1:38246857-38268489 GCA_024734035.1 Alethe castanea
CTGCAAGGGGCTCTGAGCTCTCCCTGGATCCTTCTCCTCTCCAGGTGAGCACCCCCAGCTCTCCCAGCCTGGCTCCACAGCCCAGGACTGTGAAAAGCACAGAAACGACCATTTCCCTACCCAACCCAGGAGTCCCACGGCTGCAGAGCTACATTTATTCATCACTGCCCCTGCTTAGCTCCATGTTAGACCAGGGAGATTATTCCAGAAATGGGGAATATCCATCCTTCCCCAAAACGTTACACAGCATGGCCAGGCCCTTCCTCATCCTCCTCCATGGAATTGCAGGTGTTTAAAGCACACCTGGGCATGGCCCTCAGTGACCTGATTTAATTAGACCTGCATTGATCAAGGCGTGGAATGAGATGAGCTCCATGAATTCCATCCAACCCAACTTATTCCACAATTTTAAATTGCTGCTGTGGTTTGTATTAATAAAATAACTTCTACCAGCCATCAGGCCAGGAAAAAAAAATCCCTCCCTTGAGGCTACATCTGGTTGGTTTCTTTTTTAAGATAAACTTTTCCAAATCATTTTTGACCATCAGTGACATCAATACCTGGAATAAATAGGAACCACTCACCCAGAAAGGTTTTGGCAAAGCCTTGCAGGAGGATCTTCAAAGGTGGGGATGGGATCTCTTGGGAGCTGGTCAGATTCAGCAATACTGGAGCAATTTTCATACTGAAGCAATTTTCCAAAAGCAAAGCAGGTGATACAGGTGGAAAGCATGAAGTGAATTCTGAGGAGGGGCAAATTCATATCTTTCCATGGAAACCTCATGGAAAGCCAGACAGAAATCACCTGCATCCACTCCTGAATCCCACTGCAGCATGAGCTAAAGCAGGAAACCATCAAATCAGCCCTTGAAGGTGATGTTTACATTACCTGGAAAATATCCCAGACATTAAACACTTGGAGTTGCTACAATAGGGTCAGAATAAGAGAAATTACACTTGGGAAGGGAAGGAAAGAACCCATCAATCTTCAGCCCTCAAGAAGAGCAATTTTAAAACCTTCAGGGGCGAGAATTTCAAATTTGGCTGGGGCATCATGGAACGCTGCACCCAAGGTGTTTGGGTTTCCCTCTTTGCTTTGCTGGCACTCCTGTTTTCCACCTGTCTGGCCCAGAAATGTGGAAAATCTGGGTGTCTTGCATTGTGGCCCTGATCCTTCTCCTCTGAAGTATGAAAGGATTCGTTGTCCCCATCCTTGCTCCAGAGGCAGCAGCATTTTCAGGGGACAGAAGCCAAGGCTGTGTCCAGGAGCTGGAGGAGGTGTTGGTATTTCCCAGACTGGAATCCTCTTTTCCACCCAGCCTCAACTCAGCTGGGAAAGTGCTTAAAAATGGAATCCCTTCCCAGAAATGTGGCAGCTCCTGGCTGCAAGGTGCTGTCCCTGCTAAAAGCTGATATGAAATTGCAGGGATGCTGGGTTATTTTGTGGTAGTGAAATTCAGTGATGGCAAATGAGCAGATGGAAACAACAGATAAATTCAGGAATATTTTGAGGCACAGCCAAATCCTTCTTGGTGAAGTATATTTTAGCTTTGCCTCGTCCTGTTGTGACAGAGCAAGGGGTGATAGGTTTAAGCTGAAGAAGGGTTGATTTAGATTAGATAAAGATGTATTTTTTTTTCTTTTTTTCAATGAGGGTTGTAAAATACTGGCAAAGGTGAGAAGCTGTGGCTGCCTCATCCCTGGAAGTGTCTAAAGCCAGGTTGGACAGGGCTCAGAACCATCTGGAAGGTTCCCCTGACCACAGCAGGGATTTTGGGCTGGATCACCTTTAAAAGGGTCACCCCCTCAAACCCAAACTATTCCAGGATTCCACAATTCTCTGCAATCCATTCTCCAGCTCTTTATGCCCTGCCTGGTCTGTTCTTATTAACAAGGATCTGTGGTTTGTCCTGATATTTGGGGTAATTTCTCCCAAACGAGACATCTGAATGCTCTCAGCTCTGCTTGGCTCCAACATTTTCCTGAGAGTAGTGAGATCAGTTCATGCAACTCCAGAGACTCCCAGGCCTCCCCCTGGTTTCCCACCACAAAGGAAACCAGTCCCATCCCTGTCTCATGCACCTGATTTCCATCTGCTCTAAGCAGATCTTTGCACTGGAGCTAAACTGAGGCTGGGATTATATTTGCAATCCCCAAATGTCCTCTGATAATGGCTAAATAAATCCCTGGGGTTAGCAAGGATGTTCTCCAGGTTGTTCAAGGATGTTTTCTCCTCTCTTCCAGGCATCAGTGAGGTGGGTCAGGGCCGCCCCTCAGCCTCCAGCACCCAAAATCAACCCCTTTCACATGCAGACACCCAAAAAAAATCCTTGGATTTTGTGTTTCCTGCAAGCTTCCAGGAGTCTTTGGCCCTGGGAGCATGGTGGGTTGGTGGAAATGAAGCTTTTAGGAGCTATGGGGTGCTGTTAAGGTCAGAAAAGGGGACCTTTTCCAACAGGATGGATTTTGGGAGGGAGTTCAGCCCACTGATGCCATCTGGTGTAAGTCTGGCCTGAAGCAGACCTTTTTCTGTGACAGCACAGGGCAAAGGTGGCCCAAGGAGCCTTGGGCTTGGCCAAGGTCAAGGGCAAAGAGAGCAAAGAGTGAGGATTGCTGCTCTCCATCATAAATTGTGTCCTCAGGCAGGTCCTGGTCTCATTGAAGGTGTCCCTGCTCGTGGCAGGGGTTGGAATAAATGACCTTTAGATGTCCCTAGAACCCAAGCCATGCTGTGACTCTGTGAGGTCCTGGCTTGGCAGAAGGAGCTCCACATCTGAGAGGCCATCCAGACCAGCCATGAGGAAGGAATCCTGGCTCCCAGACTCTCCACCATCCTCCCCTACAAGATTCAAGGCAAAACCCCTCTACTTTGGGTCAAAACCATGTGAGGAAATATCACAACCCATCTGGAGATGTCCATGGTCCACCACATCCATCCCCCAGGAGCCCCCTCTGCTGACACAAACACTAAATAATTAATCCCACTTCAGCCCCAGTCCATTTGCACAGAGTTTTATATAAGATTTATGTGGGACTTCACCTCCTATCAGCCCCACGTTCTCTGAAGGAAGGGTGGAGGGACCCAGAGCCCCTCAGAGGCGAGGACACAGATCATTAGTGTGGAATTGCAGGAGCAATTACAGCAGAGAAGCTGAAAGAAACTGAAACAGAAAGGTCAGCCCCAGCCCCCAGCTGCCAGGTCATGTCCAGGCCTTTGCACAGTGCATGGAAATGCAAAGGGAAGTCTGATGGCTCCAGGAAGGGTAATTAGCTCTCAGTGATGAGTGGGAGACTGGGGACAATGTTAGTGCAGCATAAATCATCTCCTAAACAAGCCTTGTTTATTTATTATGGGCTCCCATGACCTGTGCCCTGAACTTCCAGCTCCCCCTCGCTCCTTTATCCACTCATCTCTGGGTTTTTGCCTGCCTGGGTGGAAGGCAGGGTCAGCCTGTGGGTGAGCAGGCTCGCTGGGCCCTTCAGAAATGCAGATAGAGAGATCTGCAAAGTGCCTTCAGAGGTTTTTCCAATTATTTCCCTGCCCTGAGGGAGCAGAACTTGCACATAAATAAATCCAAGCTGGCAACATCCATGGGAGGGCCCACATGGTGTGGTACTTCTGCCCCAGCTGCCCTGGGTTTCCTGTGCCACAGGCTGAAGAATCCTCTTCATCCCTGCTTTTCTCCATGGCTGCACATCCTTATCTTTATCTTTTCATCCCAGGATGATGCTCATGATGTAGAGAGAGAATGGTTTGGGTTGGAAGGGACTTTAAAAATAATCTCATTCCATCCCCTGCCATGCCAGGGACACCTTCCACTGTCCCAGGTTTCCCCAAGTCCTGTCCAACCTGGACACTTCCAGGGATGGGGTAGCCACAGGTTTTACCAGAATTCTTCATCTCCATCCCAACCCTGCAGGTGCCTTCAGGAAAATCCTCATTTTCCCCAAAAAGTTTGTTATTTTCAGTCCACCACCCCCCTGTGCACAGGTACAGTGGGTGTTTGGGTCAGTGGGATTCGTCCTGGCCAAAGCTCTGCCCAAAGTTTGGGCAGATTAATTATTCCAGGTTTCTCAAAAAAGGGACAATTTCTATGGAATGTGCTTAAATATAAATATGTAATGTACATCTTGGAGCAATCAGGGGATAGTGAGACCTCCAAGGGCAGAGTGAGGGGTGTCCAAGGGGATGGGATTGGGGCAGGATGGGCTCTTGGTGGTGCTGGGGGAAAGGTGACCTGTGAATGGGATACAAGGGTCAGCCACGGGTCAGCTCTGCCCTAAAAATGCAGATGCCCTATAAATAGATGCAGTTTCCTGCTAGAGCCTGCTTGCTGCTGTTTCAAGCCAGATCTTGATGCTGGAATCCCCAAGGAAAAGTGTGCTGGAATAGGCAGGAGTGTCCCTCAGTGCTGTCCAGGCTGACCCCAGCACCAGCTTTTCACCATGCTGGGGAAGTCCAAGACTTTCTGGGGCTGAAATCATCTCCTTCTTGTTGAGATGTGATAATTCCCTGTCTTTGTTCCCTTTGACTTGCTGCATCTCCCTGGAAGAAGTGTCCTTCTGAAAGGCCAAGTGCCTGGCTCATCCAAGAAAGGAAATTCCTTATTTCCATCCATTTTTTTAAAGTAGCCCAGAGAAATATTTGACAGGTTTAGTTGGATTTGGGCAGCCTGGGGTCTGGGGGTGATGAAAGATCTCTCTGCCAGGAGAGCTCCCATTCCCACATCCTTGCTCCAAGGAGCAATCATAGAATCACAGGACAGTTTGAGTTGGAAGAGATGTTGAAAAATCTCATGCCAGCCATGTGCCATGGGCAGGGACACCTTCCACTATCCCAGGCTGCTCCAAACCCCATCCAGCCTGGCCTTGGACACTTGCAGGGAAGTGTTATAAGTGTATAATCAAAATACCCCCAGCACAAGTAATTCAGGAGCCCCTGAATTAGAGTTCTGGGAGCCAAGGTGCTCTGCATGCTCTGCATGTGCCACTCTTTGCTGCAGCTCAGACTGGGTTAAACTCAGCTCAAACTGCCTGGTTTTCACAAAGCAGTTCATAGACTTCAATTTGAGGGCTGGTGCCTCCGACCTCAGAACCCCAGGGAATTTGTGCTCCTGTTTTGACTGGGACTTGGGGTTTCAAGGAATGAGTGTTACTGCACCCAGACCTCCTAGAAATCACTGGAGCCATTTTTAGGCTATGAATGGCTCTTAAAGAGGAGCTTTGAGATACTGAACTGCCCCTTTGCTGCCCAGCTGTGCCTCTAACCCATCATTTTCTATATCCAGACACACAAACACAGCTCTTTGTCCCCTGGAGACGAAGTCTGGCTTTCCCTGAGCAGCCAGGGCTCAGTTTTTCTCCCTCTGACCTGTAAATCCATGAGCACTGTGGCTGAGGAGGTCCCTAAAGGTGACACAAAGACTCCTTGCCTGCTCCCAGCTCCTGGCACAACTTCCATGCTGTTCAAGACGGGTTTAAGACCATTCAGACAGCCCAGGCTCTCCCCAGACCCCTTTCCCTGAAGGTGGCCACTCCTGAATCACCCCATGCCTTCAAAGCCATCCTCAATGTCCCCCAAGGTCCCCCTCCACCCCTTAATCCCCTCCTCCTACGCAATCTGCTCAACTCCGAGCAAAACCAGTGAAAAAAAAAGCATGTTCCCAGCTCCAGCCCAGAGGGAAAAGGTCTGGGGAGCTAATTATAAACTCCTGCATCAGAGCCATCAATAATTCAGGGAGCTCTGAAGCAGAGCTGGAGACAGTGGCAGGACAGGGCTCGTTCAGTGCCTGAAGCACCCGGGGTCAGGGTGACCAAATCACAGGGAATAAGTGAGATGCAGCTCTGTCACAAATTCAGGCTCCCCACCCTTCCTCCTGCTCCACTGACCAGTGAAGGTGGCAGGATCCTGCCTCTCTCCAGCTTTCAAGGCACCAAGCTCCAGGTTTCCTGCCAAAAAAGACACAAGTCCCACTCACCACCTCTTCCCACACTCAGCTCTGCACTTCTTACTGTCCTGGGTAAGATTTTGAATTTGTTAGCACTGGGTTTTATTCAGGAGGTTGGGGTTGGAGTGTCCATATAGCCAGAAATGCTTCTCTCTTCCTATCCTTGAGAAATTGGGTTGGGGCTGCCACGTCTTCCTGAGCATCCCTTAAATTCAGAGGGAAGGAAAATGAAGGAAAAAGTCTGGAGGTGAAGTCAGCACAACAGCACAGCAGATGTATTTTTCTAGATTATGAGTTCAACCCATCCTTGGATGCATTTTCTATCAGCTGAGCTTCTGGGTGGACTCAGCAAAACAGAGGGGTTGCACTTGTGAGGCAGATAAAAATGGGATGTAGGTTCCTCATGCCATGAAGGAGGAGACAAGGGGACATCCCACCCACAGCACAGAGCACCCCATGCAGTTAAAATCCCAGGGAAAACTCACACAGGCCTTAAAATTATTGTTCAGACTACCCCAGGATGTGTCTCCATCCTGATTTAACCACTTTGCCAGCTACTAGGAGGAAAATCAACTCTACCCCAGCCAAAATAGCTGGAATCAAAGATCTTAGATTTTTTTTCCAAGCTGTAATTCTATTTAACAAGGACAAAGGTGAGGATTCTGACATGCTCTGAGCATCCTCAAATGTGGCTGGGACCAGCTCCAAAGGGGTGGTTGTGTATTTGGGGTGTCCCTGCAGCAGTGAGAGCTGTTCCCTGCAGCTCTCTCAGCTCTCAGCTGAGGCTCTGGCTCCCTCTCCTGACTCCTTTTACTGCTCCTGCCATCCTCTAAAAGCTGGTGGAGAAGGCACTGGGGTTGCTTTTCACCCATCACATCCAGGCCAGGGCCATGAACAAAACCTCTGAGTGGCTCAAGCACCCCCAAAACCCAGTTTTGGAGATTTTTCACCCACTGAAGTTTCTGAAGGAATAACGGGGTGCAATGTGCTTCAAAAGCTCTTCCAAAACACCCTGTTAAACGTGCTGGACCAAATCAAAACACCACCAGCACCGTGCCAAGCTGAATATTGGGGATACAGTGAGAGTCTCCCATGCCCATCTCCTCCCAGAGCCTCTGTGCTTTCATGTGGGACAGATCCTTTTGCTTCTCCAAGCCCTGGTGTCCATTCCAAATCCTGGGATGTGTTTCATGGCTTCCTAACTCCACCAAAATCCCAAAATCCGTGCCAGATCACCTGCAGCTCATCCCTGGGATCTCTGTGCTGAGGAAAGTGGAACCAGGAGATGGAAAGTGGAACCAGCAGCAGCGATGAGACAGAGGAAGGAACATCCCTGAGCCAAGCCTGGGGTCCAGGGAAGGGACCCTGAAGGATATTTAGGAGGGGCACTATGGGGATAAACGCATTTCAAGAGGAATTGGTAGCTCCAGGAGCAAGGAAATCGTTCTGGAAAACAAAAAATTACCTTGCAAGGCAGTGCTTGATCCCTTCCCGACCAGGCTTGTCCCCTCTGGGGTGACAACAATACAGGGCTCAGTCCTCCCCTTGTCCTTGTCCTGGGTGTTTCTGTCCCCCAGTCCTGCTTCTCTGATGGGCTCCAGATGACACCAGCAGAGGGCAAGACGAGCTCACACTTTGGGGTGAGAGTAACCATGAGTGGGAGAGAGACCTGGGAGCCACCTGTGCCAGGATGGGGTTTCTCCTGTGTCTGATGTGGGGTTCAGCTCACCCCAGGGCACCTCTCTCGCTCCTTCCAGCTGCTCCTGACTCAGATTTTCTATATATTTGGCATTTTTTTGTTTCTCTGCCTCTCATTGAAATCAGTCCTGGGATGCAAGGATTGCTGATGGGCAAATGGAATAACACTCAGGCATGTAATGCTTCATTTCCTTGGGAAGAAGGCTGTAAAATACCTCTAGCATGGGGGACTGGGGGAGAAAAAATGGCCAGATTCCAGGTTCCAGGTTTGAAGACCTTTAGGAAAAAAATTAAAAAGCAATGCTGATCACATGTATCCTGTCCCAGCAGAACACCTGGTTGTGCTCTGAATGTGACTAAATTTGACCTTCTTGGCAGAGATTTCCCATCCCACCACTTCCCGTTCCCATTACTGGGAATTTATTGAGATTTATTTCAAGAAGCTCTTTCCTCTCTCTGTCTCTTCCTGTCTTCCATCTTGGCCTCCTGCTTATTCTATGATTCCATGGTTCTGTGATTCTGTGATTCCATGAAAATAGTGACACATCTCGGGAGGGGAGAGCTGCTTTCACATAAACCAGTGAATCCCAATTGTGCATAACCACCATTTTCCCTTGAAAATACAAAACTATCAAATATCCAAACAAAATCCAGTACCGGAAGTTTTGAATAATCAGCCTCTGCTGATGTCATCATGCACAAAATCCTCAAAATCCAGGGTGCAGGGGAGAGAGGATGTGATAAAGCAAAGCAGCTTTTTGGCCTGGGCTCAGTGTGTGACCTTAACAAAATTCACTATCAATAGGTGTTGCACTTATTAAAGAAACCTTGCAAGTAATTCCTTCTCTTCCAACCACACAATTATGATTATTGCTTTCTGTCGAGTAACTACCATGCTACCAAATGATTTCCGTATTTGAAACAAATCATCAAGCTTCCAGATTAAGGACACTCACTTTTGCAATAGCAGAAGACATTGTGAGCTACTTTGATACCATAGGCAGTTACAGTCTTAAGTCTTTCCTTTAAAAAGTGACTCAAGACATCTCCAGCTCAAACTGGGAAGAAGAGGGAAAGACAGACTGAGAGCTTAGCTGGTACTCTCACCCACTTGAATTCCTAAGGTTGTTGCATTTCTTACCAGCAGTGTAGCAGGACTTGCTCAGAAAGGTGAGAAATTCTTTTCTGTCTGGAGACATCAAAGAAGACAGCAGCTGTTGCTATAGCAGTAACCACTGCTGCAAGCAAGGAAAGGCCACGTGGTTCCCAGTCTTACTGTGGTGGAACAGAAGCAGAACACAGAGGGCAGTGCCTGGGAGCAGAGCAGCACTGGTTGCTAGTGACAGGACATATCCTACAGATGAAAGTTGTCATTAACCAAGCTGTGAAATTAAAAGCAAGTAGGTATTTCAGAATAATGGCAAGTACAGACAAGCCCTATAATCTTATAGATCAAATGCAAATACTGAACTCCAACTTATAATTAATCAAACTCACACAGCCCCATTCTTTCATCCAGTGCTACCTGAGGGCAATATGAAAAAAACAAAAGGAAGCCATTAGCACCATTACGTTATTCGAACTCAAGAATATACCATCTCCAGTCCTCTTTAAGGTATTGTTCCACTTTTTGGATTAACCCAAGCAGCCCCATCCCAAGATGGCCATATGCTATTGTGTTTCAGTGTTTTGTGCCAGGGGAGTAGGGTACAGACTAATCATACAACTGTTTATTGCAATAATTCCTTTTAAATAATATTCCAATAATCCTTTTACTCCCAGCACCTTTAAACAAAGAAAGGGTATGTAAATAGCTTGATAAATAATATTTTGACTGACACAGGCCACAAGCCACGTGGTGGCACTCTGCCCATATAAACTATTTTATTCACTAGGCAGACTGACAGGCAGTGGAAATCCAGGCCAGAGTGGATTTCCCTTCCTAAACAGGGCCCAGTCCCTTTACATGTGGCTTTGCTGCCACACCTTCCCCTTCTTTAAGTCTCTATGGACTACAAGAAGCATCCCTGGTTTAACAGCTAATCAGAGCAAGGTACAGCCCATTTTCTCCCTGCAATTCACTCTTGCTCTAGTCCCATGTGAAAGAATTTGACCCTTGTCACAGCGAATGGATAAGGGGAAGAAAAAAGGAAAAATGTAGAAGGAAATAAAAGTATGGTGCAGCTACCAGGAAAATGCAAATGGTATTCTCTGGGTACAGAAGCAAAAACAATCAGGAGCTAATGAACAGTAACCAAAGCAGGAGAGAGTAGAGTACAGCCTGCACTCCAAGCTTCATGGAAGAGCAGCGTAACACATTTCACACCTATGAAGTTATAGCTTATTTTTCTTTCCAGAAGTAATATAGCAAACTATAAGGTGCCAAGATAATCAGCTGTCCTTATCTGCTTGTCTCTCACTCTAACAGAGCTTCTATTCCAGGGGACGGGGCGGGGGGAGGGGTGTGTGTGTGTGTGACTACTCTTGTGACACGACAGCACTACTTAAGGAGCAGCTTATGCAATAACTTTTCTAAAGCAAGAAGCAGCAGTCAGTACGAGCTTTAGCCACCCAGCAAATATGCCCCATTAGCCTCTTTCTTGTATGTCCATCAAAAAATGTTGCCATCACAACAGAACTAGAAGACGGTCAATTAAGACTTGCTCTAATTGCTAGAAGACAATATGTAATACTGACTGACATAATGACAGCTCTGAATTCAGCCCTGCCTATCACAGCAGGACTATTCAATCTAAATACCCACACACTCTCTCTCCTGCTGGGGGAAGAAATTTTAGGTATTAGAATCTAGAGGACACTTACCCAAATTCAGTACATACCATTTACTTTTTCAGCTGGTTTTTGCTTCATGCTGTTATAGTAATAAAGTGACACTCCATAATAAAATTCCACTTTTGGTCTGTTATCACAGTATGAAAAACAAAACCTTTCCAAGTGTGCAAGAATTTTATTGCCATTTGGAACATGTTTATTGTTCAAAAACACTGCACTGAAAAAAACCTGTAACATACATTCTCACATTCTTTGTCAATTTTATCTTTACAGCAATGTAATTTTCAGGCAGATCATGCAGGAAAACCACTCTCACAATGAAGTCAAAAACTACTGAAAGGCACTTTGTGTCTTTCAGATCTTAAACTCCAAACAAGCTTAGTTTTTGCCTGTGTAAGAATTACATACATCTAGAGTAACTCAAAATAGTAGGAAAAAAATAAAATCCACTTAGAACTTCTTAATGAACAATATCAGGCTTTGTTGCCTTCCTTCATTCAGTGCTATGCTTTTGTTTTTCCAAGCCTTCTTTAATAGTGTGCAACAAAGATGGATGTTAATAAGTCTCTCTACTGAGAAAAGGCATGCAGTGAGGAAAGAGGGATGGCTGCTCAATTCCAGGCTGCCTATCTACACATTTGTTCTTGCAGATCAGCAAGCCACTGCTTAAGTTAAAAAAAAAAAAAATAGAATAGGAATGAATGCACTCAAGTTTAATGGCTTTTAAGAATATGTTAATACATAAACAAGGATACCACCTACACTTCTGTTTACTGACCTCCATTCACATTGATTATAAAATGAGTTTTGTCAAACCATCATGGGCCACTTTTGTAGACTGTTAGATAAAGTTTGTTTTCAAATACTGCTTGTTATTTGGGTGGCTAACTTTTTTAATAAAAGGGTAGTTATTAAAGGTCAGTAAGGCAGCAAGACTTAAAATGTAATGGTTTACATTGCTGAATAGTACTTTTTAAAAGGCAAGATATAAAAATTATTAGAAGAATTCTTGGTGGGATCATATTCATAATGGGTGTTTCTGGTTAATCCCCACTGTAATTGTCACAGCAACTGTAGATGGCATGTCTTCCTTGGCTGTCATTCAGGATGAATACATTCCCTGGCTTATTTCAAGTAATAGATTTAGTTCTTTTTCTCCAGCCTGCCAAAAGAAAAACAGCTTTTGTAAAAGTGAATATTAAAATACAATTGCTATTAAAAACCTCTGAACTTACAGTAGAACTTTATGAATGAAGGACATTGGTCAGTAATTTACACAGAGACAAGTCCACTTGCAGTTTTGCACAGTCTCATTTTTAAATTTATAATTCAGTAGGTTTCATCCTCTATTGCCCCACAGTAATTTCTTGGGGCAGAAGAGAGAAAAGCCATAATCCTGACTCACCAGGACTGCTTGGGACAGTGTCTGCACTGCTTGCCACACAATCAGGGTGTGAGACTGATAGCAGTCCATTCCTCATGCACACTCATGTATGGAACAGTCAGCTCTGACAGGTTTCGTGCAACTTCTCTTTCAGATGTACAACTCCTTCACAGTTTTATGGATGTTTCCATCTCAGGAATTAACTACCAAGATGGACACACACAGACAAACCAACAGACTACACAAAACAACCTCCAAAATAGCCAGCAGCTGCTGAAGACCCTGTCAACACTCTCTCGTGACCATAAGGGCTTTCTCCCTTTTCTATGTGCAGACCTCAGAAGATTGAAAGCAGAAAGTTCTGTCCACTGACAACAAGCTTGCCTTTGCAAAAGGCACTAAAGTTAAACAAGTTCAGAAACCATGCAAAGCTTTGCACCACAGTTAAAAATCATTAACAGAATATTCCAAGAACCATCAGTTCATGACTTCCTAATTCAAAAATGTAACTTGCCTGTATTTGATCAGTCGTCCTCCTTGAATAAGTTGTGCGATTTCATTTGTGAAGTGGCATGCAAAAAGAAGCCAGTTTCTTGGCTGCACTTTGTAGGCAAATCTCATGAAAGTCAAGGAGTAACAACACAGTGCTGCAAAAGATGATAGATCTTGTTAAGAGACCGCAAATATCTGCATTTTGTTGAATCATAATTTTCCTACTAGTAAAATGTTATGACAGGTAGAAGACTTGCTGCTGCTTATGAGTTTTCCAACATCCCTACAAATATGTCCATTTGAGGATCCAATGCAAGAAAATAAAACAGTGCTCATTTCCGCTACACAAGAAAATCTACATGGTTGCAGCTTTCCATAAAAATTCATTTTACTCATACACTATCCTGTGATGCAACTGAAATAATTTTAGTTTATCATACAATTATCTCAGCCAGAAAATAAGAGTTTGCCTCAATAAGACATAGTCTGTCCTATACTATTATTCTGACAATTTCTATGATGAAGTACTTTTAAAGACACTAATCGCTTAAATATAGTTCTTTCTGGGAACATTTTAAAATAGACTTTAAGATCAAGAGCTTTCAATATCCAGGATTCAATGTCCAGGAAATCATGAACATTCAGAAACATGAAGCTTTGTTACCTGCTTTCTAGAAAGATGATAAACTATTTTGATCTACTCTCCTACCATAATTAAATTTAAATACAGGAAATTACAACGCAAGAATTTCCTAGTTTTGTAAAGTTCTGACAGGCTTAAAGAAAAAAAAAAAGGTAAATTAATTATTCAAGGAAAACAGCCTTTTAAAAAGTACAAATATTCTTTTTTTCATCTCCCAGGTTCCATACACACACCAAACTATATATACACCCGCAAAAATTTAAGAAGATGTCTCAACATTGCTAAGCTGGGTAGCTGCCACCAAAACACTATTTTCAAAACAGTTTTGCTGTACAGGAGACTATTTAAACTAGTCTTCTGTCTCAAGGAAACTGATTATGAGACTGAATTACTCTAAGCAGAGCCTAATGATAATAAGGCTGTAAAATTTCTTAAGCCAAAGGTATTTTGCTTGTGGGAAGAATAATTACTCAGAATTAAGTGAATTAAGGAAGAGACATAATGCCAAAGTTAAGCTAATAAATTAAAACAGCAAGACTTCTAATCCTAGAAAAGAATTTGAATGTAGAGACAGACATCTAGGCAAAAATTATATGTGTTCCAAAGAGAGGTGGAAAACTACTGCTTTTGTGTTTAAAAAAAAAAATTCTCATTTAAAAATAATTTCTCATTAAGAGTCACAATAGTGTTCCATAGACAACTGCTTTGCAAGGAGTTCAAGTCTTCTTGGCTGCTTCTCACACCCTGCTGACCAAGCATTACCATTTCTTCACTTTGTCAGTGTTGATGATAAATATTTAAATCTCACACTAACCACAAAGGATCATTGTTCTTTATACAAAGAATAAAACTGAGTTAAGAGATACTCAGTGTGTGCAATAGTGTAAGATAACAGAAGTTATACTTCAGAAGACAGTCTGGTATTGTAAACTGCTAATGCTCAAGAGCTGCCTCACTCTCCCCTCCCAAATTAGGGGAAAGCTTTCCAAAAAAAGAGCCCTTCAATTTTTCAGTACCTCAATTCAAATGGCCTCTGAAGTTATGTAACAAGATACTTGATATCTACATCTGCTTTGATCACAAATTTGCAGACAATTAATAATATATCACTGCTTAAAGAACAAAAACTGTGTTCTGGAGTCAGTTTCCTAGCAAGAAGTTTGTCTCAGGTCTTACCAAATGTCATTCGGCCGCTAACAATTTCTGGCGATTTCTTCATGTCATTAATAGCAGCAACAGGAAGACCCCAGTTGGCAACTGGCCCCCAAAAGTGCTGTGAAGAGGGAAAACAGAAATGAAGTTAAACAAATCTTCTGCAATATTCTTACAGTTTTTTCTTAGCCACTCAAAACTAGAAGGCAGGGTTATGGGTAAAATTCCAAAAAAAAGACAATTTTTAATGGAAGAGAAAAACTAAACCTTTCTTTTAGTGGGATCTACTCTTCAGAAGGAAAGGTAAAGAAACCTACTCTGAATCTTCTTTCAGACCAGAGAGGAATATTTAAAGTCATTGAAATAGAATTTCGTGTAATTATAGCTCAGCAGTCATTAAGCATCTGATTGGCATTGTCAGATACTTCAGATTTATAGCTCACATCGGTGCAGAGAATTAGCACTGCCCTTTTTCAAATAAGACTCCTCAAAAATATAATGAAAAGGTTAAGGACTTGATGAAGTGAAGAACTGAAGCTGTTTTCATTTTATGCTCAGGATGAAGAAAAGCTCAGCAAGCATCTTCTTGTGGGGCCTTACACCCTCTCTTTGAAAGAGCAGGGCCAGCAAACAAAGCAACCTGTTACCCTGTGCTTCATCTGCAATTGCTGAAACAATTTGGTGATTACTTAAAACTCAGTGATTCAACAAACGTCAGAGGAGAGCAGTTAGCAACAGGTGTGCACACAGAAAAAACAGATAAGAAGTGGAAAGGATCTAATTAGAAAAACCGACAAGTTTATTTTGATTATCTGAAAGACTCTAAACTGAGAAAAAATTGAGTCCTAAGTTCAATTTCCACTACTGTTATGAGCAGCAAGGCTTCACCAGAATTCTTTCCACAGAAGATGCACATAGTATTTGCCTCAGCTTCTTCTAAGCAGGAACTCATTCTCAAAAGTAATTTGGCCAGATACAACAAAAGAGATGCACCTTGCAAAAAAAAAAAAAAAAAAGCTTTGTAGATACCAACTATATCCATTTTTTTGGCACTTCCTGTAACTTTAACATATCCAATGATTTGGCATTCTCAGGGGGTATTTAAATTTCTTGCAATTTTAATTCTAAGATACTCATGCCAGTCTTCTTTGTGACATTACAGTCAGACTAAAAGCCACACTTGCTTCCTGCAGTTGCAATAAAAGAAACTTAAATACAAAAAAGTGTGCTTAAGTCACCCAGTTCTGATTCAACTTCAGTACAATATGCAAAATACAGTATTTCTGCGAATTCAGATTTATAGCAGTATTCTGAAGAACAGAATAAAAGCATTTGTTTGCTATATTCCTAGTGATAGGAAAATTGACATCTGTTATGGTTAAAGCCTCTCAAGCACATCAGATGTAACATGGCATAACTGAGGAGAGCTGCATGACTACATAGTATTTACACTGTACCACCACACCAAAGCAAACTTCAAGTGGAGGGACACTACCTGTACTCGGTGATGGTTTTATAGTGATTTCATGGGTCTCATTTGAACATTTATAGCTTATGAAAAAAAAGTTCATGAAAAAAATACATTATTATGAAAAATAATCTATGAAATATTTGCAGCTTTTAAGAATCTGAATGACAGCTTCTGTTTTGAAAAGTAAGTTAAATCAACTTGGCATTTTTGCTTAATTGCCATTCGAATATAACCAAATAATACACCATAGATTATGGACCACTCAAATCTGTGCTGTGCAAGCTGAAGACTCATCAGTAAACAAAAGTACTGCAGCAGTAGCTTTTCTCTGCTGACAAGGAGTTTTATTTGAAACCTTGAGATGGTGATGCCTTGGGTTTTAAGTGCCTCCAGGAAGGCAGCCCTTTGAAGTCTCACAAGAATTAAAGCACACCTATAATTTCACCTTTTGTCTAGGTAGAAGAGCTAATCTTCCATAACATTATGATTCACAGTACAACAGGCATAAATTTCCCACTTCCACTTTCAGGGGCAAACTGAAAGGGTTCAGGACAGAAGAATGCAGTGTGAGTTATTTTGTACATTTATTGTATGGCCTGAAGGCCATTAGAGATAAGCCAGGTAGTTCGGTTAAGTTTTGCTGTTATGTAGAATAATGTGTTTCAAACTGCTCTGATCTCCTTAGCAAAGGAGTATGGAAAAAAAAAAACAAAGCCCCTTTAATTTAAGACATTCTGAAGGAGCTAACACTCGGTCACCTTAATCTCAGACTTGCAATTAGATATTCCTAGTGCATCACTCCTGGAGGTTTGCAGTAAGCCCTTCAGGTGCAGACAAAGTCAAAACAGTACTAAGACAGAAAGTTACTGAAGTGAGGAAGAACGTGAAACCAGAAATCCCCTCCCTTTTCTTACCGTACTGTTCAAGTGCACAATCATTGTTTTCCATTCAAAAAGCATATGAAAAAGAAAAAAAAAAAAACAAACAATATTAGTTTCTTTCATAATCTACATAGACAAAAGCATACCACAAATAGAAAATAGGCAGAAGTCAGGAAGCTGTCATGGCATTAACTCTGAATAATGTATTAGTGTTAAAAAAATACCATTTCCCACAAGAGCTATGACAAGTGTCCGTCCCACTGTGACAAGTGTTTGCTCACTTAAAATCCCATTATGGTTAGTGGAAGACATTCAACCCTTCAGAGCACCCAAGAACCCACCCCAACTAGTTTAAAGGATGCAAAAAGACATCAGGCTTTGTCATGACAAAGCTAAGCAGCTAAAATTCTTCAGTGAAAGCTTTGAAGTCACTTGGAATTCTCTGTGTACCTCTGTAAGTAGGTCAAACCAAAGATTGCCAGATACCTTCCTGTCACTAAATTTGGGCCAATGTGGCTGTGCCAAACATGAGCTATAACATTCTCAGTGACATATGCAATTTGACTTTAGTCATGTTCATTTCAGTGATCATCTAGGTACCTGACGATTAATCATCTATGCACAAAAGATAGACTACAGAATAAATTTAAGATTGTTACAAAGCTTTTGTAATAAAACCTTACTAACCTTTACCCACCACTTTCTAAAAAAGATACTGATAAAACTTAGTTCTGAATTATGACTTACAAGAAAGCATTTCTTATGAGAAATAGGTAGGCTGATAGAAAGCCTAGAACTGTTCCAAGTTGGAGAACACTTTAACTATCACTTCTCTCACACTGATTTCCAAGTTCATAGATCACCATTTTATAAACAGCTATGGTAAGGGAATAGTCAGGTCTACTTAGGAAATCACATAGGATGTGTGTTTCAATGAGTCTTCACTACAAGCTGGTTCAAGGTGCTTAGTTTGGATGCCCTTGACTAGTCTTATCATTTGTTTTTTGTTTTCTCTTTAACTGATCTGCAGCAACAGTTGGCTGAAGTTCACAAGACAAATGTAAACTTAATTTTTTTCATAAAACCTTAACTAAACAAGTTCAGATGTGTCTTTTGGCACCACATTTCTGTGCCAACTGAAGTCAGCCTTAATTTTTAAAGTTTAAGTTGTTTCCAGGGAAGTGAAAGCCTAAAATAGAACCAAACTGATAATACTTTAACAGAGTAGCCAGCTCTGGCTAAGGTCTTACACAGTTGTCCTTACAATCACGAGGGAGTGGAACACTTATTATACTTATAGAAGAGGGCAAACCAAGGACACATAGACTCTTCCAGGAAACAGGCATTCAGCCCCAAAGCTCGGCAGCCAAGAGAGCTGCAACAAACGCACCACATCCAATAGTGAGGATACTGCACCGCATGCACTCATCTATTTCTGAAGTGACTCCATTCCAAATTAGTAGTTTCCAAGAACTTCACGAACCAAATTCAATCCCTTAACAAAGAAAACATTGTACTAATGTTTTCAGAACTGTGGACAACAACTGTTGGATTTACTCACTCAGTTTCCAAGAGTCAGTTTTCTGTATAAATGTCTAGACATGACAAGAAGAACCCAGGGCTGTATAATACCTTGCATCGGTACTAGGTTCCTTCCAAAAAGGCTATAGTAGGAAAGATTTAGTTTTCTAAAATTTCTGCACATATTTTCCTCATTCTGACAATAAGAATATTAATAGGCCATTCTGCAAAAATAGGTGAACTGTCACTATATGTTTTCCCCATACTGCCATCCCCTAAGTGGAAAGGGCACTACCCTTCTGCAAAACAGCAGATTGTTCAGTTCTCAGAGCACACAAGACAAGCAGGTACTGTGTCCTTCAGTTTCTAGCACACATCACTAAAGGACTTTCTATTTTTAAGTTCTTATGTCCTCATGCTTAAAGATTTACCAAAGAGAACTGAAGATCAGCTAATTTTAGTTCTATTACCAATGCTAACTTCTCTGAAGTTTATTTAAATTGAAAGAAAGTTCCTAGACAGTTCACATCAGTTTAAGTGCTCAGGCTTTCCAGGGAATGAACCATCTCTATTCCAAAGCCCTCTATATTAACAGAGTCCCTACATTTGCATTAGTGCCAAGTCATCAGGAAGAGACATTTCAGAAGTGCCCCAGCACACTGCAACGTCCATGCTTATTTTTCTTTTACAAGGAGATTTTTGGATTCCTTGGAATTCATTATGTGACAAAAGCAATTTAGGTGTCTACCACAAAAAAATGACAGCTTGTTTAGAATGATGTCTTCTCTCAAAAGAGGAGGGAAGCTGTTTTATTAGATGCTTTTCAGGAGATGTTTTAAATCAATACGATTTGAAGTAAGAGAATGCAATTGCCTACTGTTAGTGGCTTAGGTAATACAACTATAGTGACAGTTGCCATTTTTAGAATCTTGAGAAAAAAATACAACTTCAGTTTCACAATACATAGAGCTACCAGGCTTTAATATGTGAATCAGCTAGTTTAACATTACTGCCGCATTTTACAAGAAGCAGGAAAAGTCTACCTACAGCTTATGTTCTTACTATGCTCATTTTAAAGCATTAAGACACAGCTAGGGTAAATTTGTATTTATATGATTTACAGTCATTCAGATCCCCATTAATCACCACTAGAGAAAAGCCAGATGCAAAACTGGCAGAACAATTAATTTTTAATTACAATTTTAAAAGCAATTTCTCCTGTTTCCTTGTGCAAGATCCAAAAGCTAACCCATGACCTAATGCAATTCTAATGCCAGATACATCCACCTGAGCAAAGCAGCATGGATTCATTATGCTTGCTTTCATGTTTGCTGAAATCAAAGCCACTGATTCCAATAGATGTCTGCAAGTTTTGGTTGCCCCAAGCTGTAATAATGCAGCACTTAATCCACCACTTTGGGTGACCGCAGTTATTCTATTGAGGGTGAAGTAATCTAAAGCCTAACACTGGTATCCCAAACAATACCTTAACTCATTAATTCCAACAAACATGTATCATGTTCATAAAGCCTTAATTCCTTGTAGTGATTAGATGCTGATTTTTAGAACAGACACCACTGTTTCAGAGCTTTAAGGACACTTCTGCTCCATGAGCAAAGAAAGGACTTTTTCTGGGTAGAGTCCTGTAGTCTGGGGAAGAAGTCACCTTCAGGAAGAAATTCAAAGAGATAACTCTCCATTTCTTCTACGCAGAAAACAGAGAAGTTTTTTACTGACAGCTATTTAAATTTTAAATTCCACCAAAAGCCAAAAACTTAGACACTTATCTCCTAGTGAGCAAGAAACAATGCTGAAAGGCCAGAGCAGATGGAACAACTGACTTAAGCTCTTCAAGACACACCCAGTAACTGGAGTACAAATTAAGCAGGTATCTTCGCATATGGCAAGGCAAAACACATTCCATCCACAATGGTAGAAACCTGTGGAATGCTCGTTTTACTGCAATACAGTCACATATACAGCTTGTTTGAAGACTAGATGAAGTACATCTGAAAGTTTTTTTTAAAAAACCTCAGTCTTAGGTGAGGATAGAGATACTTCCAGTAACTGTGATGACATTAGGAAGCAGCTGTTATCTCATCTGGATGTTTGTTTTTCTAATTATGAAGCAGATTACTGGTTTAATGGCCATTTACATGCTTCATATGAATCCTGTTACAATTAACTATATCTTAGCACTAATAGGCATCTATCAAGCTTACATAGTATCCTCAAGACTTTCAAAAGGAATTATAAAAGCCTGCTCTGGACTTTTTTGTTTTGCTTCAAGGTCGTTCTCTTCCTTCTCATACTTTTGTCCCACTGATTCTGTGGATTTTGATTCTGTGAATACAAAACAAGTTGGGCAAACTTTCCAGTGCCTCACCATCCTCACAGTAAAGCACTTCTTCCTAATGTCTAATCTAAGTCTATCCTCCTGAAGTTTAAGGCTTTACTGAGCCTTTTTATTATGATCCCTTGTCCATGCAACCTTACACCATCTTTTGATACTTCAATCAAGCCTACATTTCTCAGATAAACAGATGCCCTCCTACATGCTTGCTCAACATCAAACACCAATTGCAATAGATGTAGGTAAAAGAGCAAGCAACAGCTACACGGAAAGACTGCTCAACCAATTTTATTAGAAGAGACCATTTTTATTTGTTTAGTTTATCAAACACCCTGTCAGCCAGAGAAACTTCAACCTGCCCATCCGAGACTGTTCCTGCACAGCGGTTCCACAAGATTTAAGTATGCCAACACTGTTTTTGAAGGCAATCTTGAAGTTTCAGTCCAGAGTGCCATATCCCTTACTACAGCACGAAGACAAAGCTCCTCACAAGCACTGAGCTGTCTAGGAGGTGACACATTCCCACGACAGCGGGGCTCTAACAAGCCTCTGGAAAGAGGTATTTACTTAGACCTACTCAGAGATTCAAATAACCAATCTTCAGACTGCACCCATGATCAAGCTCGCTCCAGCCCGCGGCAGAGCAAAGCCCATTCTGCCTAGTGGCAGGCAGCGGTCAGGCTGTCCTGGTCCCGGGCGCCCGTGCCCGCTGCCAGCCCCGTGCCGCAGCGAGCCCCTGGCGGCTGTCACAGCCGGCCCGGGAAGGTCACGGAGGGGCGCAGCTGCCGCGGCAGCTTCAGAGCGCGCCGCGTCACTTCAAGGTCACGGCCGGTTTGTCCGGGCCGGGGCGGGACAGTGACAGCCCCGACCGCCCCCGCGGGCCGAGGTGACGACGGGCGAGACAAAGGGAGCGACGGGACCACGACACCTCCGGGCCGGCTCCTCGCTGCCTTCTCCCCTCGCCCAGCCGCCGGCGAGGGCGAGCTCGCCGGGGGCCAAGCGGTGCCAACCGTCCGACCCCGTCCCGGGCGCCCCGAGGCTGCGGGGGCGGAGGGGTTCGGGGAGCGGACGCTGGTCCCTGCCGCCCGCCCGGGCAGTGCAGGGCGGTGGGCTCGCCGATGACGCCTCCCGTGCCGCGCTCACCTCATCAGATAGTCCCTGAACTCCTTGCTGCGCACATAGTCCATGGCCTTGCGGCCTAGCGCGGCCGCCATGGCGTCTCGGCGGCTGTGGGGTAGGGAGCGCCCGCCTGGCCCGGCCGCCTCACGCCGCGAAGCCGCCGCCGGTGACAAGTGC
>JANRGV010000062.1:38268858-38309308 GCA_024734035.1 Alethe castanea
GGGGGCGGGGGGTGCCCGGTGGCACGGGCGGCGGGACAGAGCTTTGGGAGGGACGGAGCTGGGAGAATGTGGAGTTTTCCTGTCTGGAAACATTCCAAACCCACCTGGATGCGTCCCTGTGTCACCTGCTCTGGGTGACCCTGCCTTGGCAGGGGAGCTGGACTAAATGATCTCCAGAGGTCCTTTCCAACCCCGGCTGTCCTGTGATTCTGTGATAAGTACTTCAGTAATTTTAGTTGGAGTGGTCTGAGATCCCATATCTCACCAGCACTTTCTATTTCATACCTCAGCAGAGGTTACTTACGTAGAAGGGAAGATAAACTCTAACCTTGCGAATGCTATCTCTAGAAAATTTGGGCCATACAAACAAATTCTTATGTTTTTGCTCAGTGCACTAGACATAGTGAAAATGGATGTTTATCTCCTGTGCTTTCCAAAGACTTGCAGCCTCAGCTTTAAGGTCCAGAGCTGGGCTGAGAATGCAGCCTGGGGCACAGCTAGGCTCTGCGAGAAGCTCTGGACACCATGGCTGTTTTGTTTCCTTCTGTTTCCCTCTTCCCTGCAGGATCTCAGGTTAAAAAAATAAAACATAAAATCACAAAAAAACCCCAAAACAAACAAACAAACAAAAAAATTCCCAGCAAACAACCAACCAAAAATCCCCCTAAAAAAAAAGCCACAAAAACACACACACACCAAACCCAAAATGCTCAAAACTACAAAAAAGTCTCAACAAAAAGCTTCTCTTCACACTTCTTCCCTCACTGCTTGCTTAGAGAGCAGCAGGTTTGAGGAAAAGCATTGGGTAACCTCTCCTTTTTCTATATATATTCAGCATATGATATGACAACCCACGACAACGCCCCGCTTTGCTGTGTGAGTGGAAGAATTTTAATCCCCTTGGCATATTGCATTATGAAAAGCCAAAATGCAGCCCAGCATCTATCTGTGGACTCCTCAGAATCCTATTTAAAAGCAGCAATGCAAATCTGAACAGGATCTCAAGGAATTATTTATTCCAGTTAATTCGACATGCACTGACACAAGGAAGGTCTATGGAAATCAGTCCTGTATGTTGAAACAAAATCCTCATGTGGCAGGATTCCACATATCCTAGATAGCCAGGCTCAGTCATTAATATTACAGCTACTGTTATAGAACTAATTTTTAGCCTTACATAATGAGGCTAAAAATGGAGTCTTATTCTCCTTTCTGAAAATTTGTAATTTTTTTTTCTTAACTTCTTGTAGGGAGCAAAACAATAATCTGTCTGCAATTGGAAGGCATTGTTCTTTACTCTTTCTTCCTGGAGTAAACAAGTTTTTTCAGCCTTTTCCCACAGGCTGTGCCTATTACATTTTTTAACCTTTTGCCTACTCGAATTGTGTTTAGCTTTCTTAAGGCATAGCCAAGGGTCATCATGTCTCAGTCGAAGCCTCGCAATACTCTTCTCCAATTTTGAAGGTATCTCACTTTTTTGTTTTCAAAGTAGTTAATGGAAAAATCATTAACCTGAAACGTGAAGAAAGCAGTCCCACATGACAGGCTCTACCAGTTAGACAACAAAACCAGCTAGCAAGGATTTGAAGTTTGCTTTTGTTCTGTATGTATTTATAGTGCTTTTATTTGCATATGGTTTTTAGGCTTTTTTTGTAATGATATATAAAACTGCATGAAAGATCTCCTTAATGTATCCATAGCTTTTTTTTTTTTTTTTTTTTTTTTTTTTTTTTTTTTACCCCTTTTAGACTGTTCAATAGAGAAATTAGATTGGATTTGAGTTACTCTTGGGAAGTGTTATGTTAGGTGTACTTTTGAGTATGCTGTTCCCTGGGTGAACATTAACTGGTAGTCTAATAAATTATTGAAGCAGGTTTTTCTTTATAGTGTTTTTTGTTTTGCTTTGTTTCTTTTTTTTTTTTTTTAAAGTCAGAATTAGGCCATTTGACTTATAATTTGCTGATTTTTTGTGGACCCCTTCTCTTCAGACATGTGCTCTTCTCCAGCGCGGGACTGCCCTGCCTTCCAAGACCTGGAGGAAAATCACTGATGATCTCAAATTGATAATTTCAAATTGCTTCTGTGAGGGCCTGGTGGATTTCAGAGCAAGTTTCATTAGGTTTTGCCCCACATTTTTTTTCTAAATATATTCCACTTGTTTTTTTCCTAGTCTGAACTATACTTCTTTCTTTTTCATGCTAAATTCATATGTATTTTGGGTTATTATTACCGCACTTCTGCTTTTATCTGTCATGGACTCTTTCTGCATTATTTAATGACTGCAACTTCCTTTGTCTCATTTTATTTTCTAATGCTTTTATCAAACTCCTTTAATTGTCTTCTATGTCCCATGATAGTTGAAACTGATTTCATAACTCAACCTTTCTGTTATCTGCAAGCTGACACCATTTCTTTATTTTCATCTACTCATGCATCCTTTTGGCTATTTACTTGTTCCGTTTTAATTTTTAGGTCATTATATGCTTATGAATAAGTCAAGCCATGTATGTCAAAGGATGACTCCTGTGTTTCTTCTAATCAGAACAAGTAACTGTAGCTGGTTTGGTTTTCAAACAGACAGGCCCCCTGCAATCTTTTATCCCTTAGATTATCTTCACAAATACCCTGCCTGCCATTTCCTGGAATTTCTTCCTGACATTCTCATTGCTTTCTTTTGTTTCTTGTTAGCCTGTACTTCTGACCTTTGCAAGGAGATGCTTCTGAAGTTTCTTTGGCTGTCCAGTTATTCTCCTTATTTTCCCTCAGCCTTTTGCCAGGTCACTACATTTTTAATTCACTGACTTTTGTTACTGTCGGTCATTAGGCTACAACTTTTCCTTGCTGTATTTGAAAGCTGGTGTACCTGAGTTCCCTTCCATGTTTTTAGCTGGTGGACTCTATGGCTGTGCAGCAGTTACTCTGCATGGGATACTCTAACAACATTGGAATGTTGCTTGACAGACAAGGGAACAACGATTAAACAAGTTGTTGAAGAAACTGTGACTTCAGGACTGAAGGAGTTAATATTTCCCTGCTGTGGTAGCTCCAAAGTTACAGAAAAATATAAAGAAAAGATAGACTGCTTGGATAGTCTTCCTAGACCTTGTAATGGAATACCTGTTCATTAAAGTGGGCAGAAATCCCATGGTAGGTAGACAAGATTGACTAGAGCCACTATGACATTTAATCAGCTGCAATTTCAAACTGAGCCAAGTGAGAGCACAGCTTGATGTGACACTTGCATTTCCCTTTGCATCTTTGATTACGGATACATTATCCCTCCATGCTGGCATGATGCTTGAGCAGTTTTATTCCATGTGGAGCACACAGCAGTAACTAAGTAGATTGAACACCTGAGAATGCTAAGAAGGGAGTCTGTGTTACAGAAATAATGAATAACATCTGTAAAATGCATGCTCAGTGCTGACACGTTTGAAAAGGCATCCTAGTAGAAATATGACTTTAGTATTAGTCTAAAGAAAACTGAAATAAATGCCTGAAAACTACATAACTCAAGAAGAAGCAACACCTCTTTTTAAAAAACACTTTCTGAAATTCAGAACTACTTGGTGCTGAAAAATATAGCTGCAGCTTCTAGAGGTAACAGCTTTCACTGTGACTGACCGTGGAGCACAAAATCATCATATATCATTTGAGAGATCCACAGTTTCTGTGTAAAACCTGATCAGTTAGGATAAAATAGCATATTTTGGAGCTAGAGGCATTTCATCATCTGCAGTTTTGGTAGGATCTGGAGTAGGATCAAACAGCAAAACAGAACATATATTGCTAGCTGAGGCCCTGCAAATAAGACCATGGTCTTACTAAAGCAGTAGAAAAGACCCTCTTCTGTGAATGGCCAAAAGAACACTATGATGTGGGCATTGCAATGGACAGAGTAAAGAAGTGAAAAGTAAAAAAGATACAGAATGGATCTGGAAAAAATTTTTGATTGCCAAAACATAAATATTAGCCAATTAGCAGCTATTGTGATTAATAATGATTGTAGGCAAGCCAAGCAACAGCTGGGCAGCAGGAGCTAAAGCAAGGATGCTACCTGTAACAATGAAAAATGAAAGGTTTTTTCCAGCATAGAAAACAAGGCAGTTGTTGCAATTATCACTGCTTTCCCTGGCCTTACATGCAAAAAGGCCTGTCTGTCATGATTAGATTACAGGTGGGTGGGGCTGAATACTTGAAGCTTTTATTAGCATAGTTATTCCTGTTATTATAAACTCTGTAGGTAGAAACAGCAAGCTCTAGGCTCTGGTCTATATCACACATGCATAGGAAACAGCTAGTCCTGTGCTGTGAAAAACTGTCATGTCCAAAACTGCATAGACAAGGGGAAGCAGAGTACAACAGTCTGGCAGAGAAGCAGCTGGGTTTGTAGTGAGGCTGTTCTTTTTCTCAGTGCCTGAGAAGCAGCCTGGAGGGCTGGAGGCCACTGCTCAAGGGTGGGGCAGCTCCCCACTGCTGGGCTCGCTGCCAGCACCAAACCTTGTGTGAGGGGTGGGAAACCCCAAAACAAACATAAAAAACCCCAAACAATATCTTCCCCTCCTTAAACTTACAGTACAGCTATTTGTAAGGGCAACTTTTCTCCTGAGAATTCTTTTTCCTGGAAGTAGCTGACAGCTGTAGATGAAGGAGGCCCCCTGCATGAGTAGCACTGCATATTTGCAGTGCAGCAGAACCTTCAGGCAGCTGGAGGATGGGGCCTTTATAAGATGAGACTGCTTCCAGTCCTCAATTAGTCAGCATGGTAAAAGAGACAGACAAAATTGAAACTGAAATTGCATAAGCCAACTTCCTGCTGAAATATGTGTATTGGTAATGGCTATACTGATGTGTGTTTTACTGTCATGAAGACTGATACTAAGTGTTTTAAAGGCATTTTCTGGGCTGAAGTTCATCTGGCAGTTTACTCATATATAATATTGCTTCAAATGAGATAATTTTGGATTCTAATTTTAAACATTAAACTATATTGCTAGGATTGTTTAAAAGAAATCAGGTTTTAAACATGGGGAAAAACGTGATTAATGAGTTTATGCACAAGTTGTTTATGCTTGCAGTTGGTAATGTGGATACAGGTACTGGGCTACATGAGTATAATGATTACTATTCAGTAAATGGACCTTTAAAAGTGTCTTGGTTTTTTAGCTTATAAAATTCTCTTCAGTAAAGAAGTTGTTACAATAAATGGTCATTTTTAGTAGTCATGTGCCCACTTCCCTGCGAGAAGAAGCACCAAACTGCAGTTTCTAGTACCACACCACTGCATTACTGGTATCCCTGAGGCAGTTGTGGAGGATTATCTTGTATTTGGGAAGGAAGGGATGAGGGCTGCTTGTTCAGTCAGATACACTCTGTACTTTATACTCCTAAATCAGGTCAGCTGGGGTAAGAGAGCCTTTTCTTGTAAAATTGCCTTAAAAATTCACCTCCTTCACTCAGCTAGTGAAACTTCTGTTATATACTAACTTCATTGCTGTAATTATCATGTCCGGAGGAGCAGAATGGGAGGATTGGTGATGCTCTCTCAGCAGGCTGTACTTCCTAGCCCAGCCAAACTGGCCTGCAAAACAGAGTTGGTTTCCTTGTCCTGAAAAGCCTGCCTTGGTGATGAATCCAACAGGAGTCAAAAAAAAAAAGAAAAAGAAAAAATATTTTTCTATTATGTTTTTAAAAACTGTTTCCAGTTTCTGAGGAAGGACTATCAGTGATGAGACATGGAGAGAAAGGTTGGAAGGAGATTTGCTTCCTCCATTGCTGCCTAGCAAAATGTGTGCTGAAACACTTGTGCTTTATGAAGAAACTTTGTCACTGATTTTCTCCCAAGATTTCTATGTCCTTCTTAAAGTGCTTTAAGCAGTACAAACATCCCATTGATTATAAGGAAAAGGATAGAGTCAGGGTTCTGTCTTATGGCAGAAAGTGAGGTGTCAAACCTGAGAGACAGTGGTAAATAATGACAGTCATTTTAGTTATGTAATCTTTTCCTCAGGACTCATGGATCTTTATTGAGCTGTATATAGTATAAATTTAGTAGAAAATGATAAAAATATAGGTCTTTGGCATGGTTTGCTACTAATAAATTAACTTATTCTGTGCTCTTTCCTGGAACCTTTGCTCTCCTCAGTCTAAACAGCCTAAGCTAGGCTGGAGGATGGCCAGGAGCAGGGGATCATTCCTGAGAGAAAAGTGTAATTCTGTGCTTTTCTCCTCTTTCAGCCCTTCCCCAGTTAAAGAAAAACCACCTAAACTACTGCCACTTGAAAACTGAACATAAATATTGGTAGACTTATCCCTGGGGAAAAAAAAAAAAAGGAGATTATCACGTTTGAGACAAATGCATGATTACACCAGGGCTCACTTCAGTTGTGTTAAACTTAAGGTCAGTTTTTCTCTTGAGGGACTGACATTTCTCTTGCTCCCTGTAGAACTGTGAGAACAAGATGGTATCTAAGATGTCCCTGACTTACTAGAGGTAGCCAAAGGTCTCTAAATTGGTGATGTGTATCCAAACAGGGACCCTGAAATCACCTTTGGCCTTTTTCCTTGACTAAAAGAAAAGGGGGAAATTTCAGTAGGCTACAGTGTATAAATGAACCACAGGCATACATGATGAGTAACCTGAAGGTAAACATGCCAAAGTCCTTTCCAAAGCTGCTGGGATCAAAGTGAAATAAGTAGTAGGTCATGGTGGACTTCTACAAAGTCATTCAGGACTCAGCACAGAGTCATTTAGGTTTGCACAAGGCCTAACAGACCAAAAAAGAAAAAAAGAAAAAATAAAAGATTAAGTATTCAAGTGTGTATACTTATAGAAGAACGCATGCATTTTACTCATGTACCCAAATGTGCATATGCCAAATTGAATTGGGTGGTTATAGACAATCTCCAGACTATGTAGAGAGGATCTTTTCTTATTAGAAAGATTTGAAATGTTGTGTCCCAGAGACATCTGAATTCATTCTTATATGGGTATTGATCTTTCCAATAAATATTAATGTTAGCTGCTGATGCTACAGCTTCAGTTCACAAAAGCTATCTTGTCTTTTACAAGACATATCTTGTTTTTCACACCAAGCGCCTTATAAATTAAATACTGCATCCAAAAGCTACTGATCCTTGGCACCTGGGCTGGACAGTATTGTCTGCCCTGCACACAGAAGGAGTATTTATTAGCCCTTGCAGAGTGCAAGCCAAACCTTTCACACACAGCAGGAGTTCAACAAAACCAGACCAAGAAGATATGTGTAGCAGATCGATGCCCTTACTGTGACCCCCTCTGTGACGTTGGTGCTGCTTTCTTGCTCAGACTGTCCCTCCTGAAGGCTGTGCAGAAGTACATTTTTATAACCTGCTGAAAGCAGTTTCTTCTTTCATCCAAAATTTCAGGAGGAGGCAGTGGGAGCATCACATGGAAACCCTGTGATCCCAGTACTTGCTAAGGGTGCTGCAGATCAGGGCAGGGAACCCTGTCTGCTTATTCCTTAGGCTGCTGTTGGGAGCGTGATGCAAGCTTCCAGCAGTGCAGGCTTATTTAATGCTCTTTGGACTCAAGGAGGGACTGTCACTTTGCAGGAGGGTGCCCTGATGGGAGCTGCTGTGCTGCACTTCCATACTGAGTAGCTGCTCCTCACAAATTTCTGCCACATCATTCCTCAAGAAGGCTGCTACAGCACTATTTTTCACAGAGCTGGAAAAAGTCTCACTAGATGCAATCCTTTGTGTTTAGGTTTACCAAAAATAGTTCTTCTGCAAATTGCTGATATTCACCATCTTGAAGCTGAGGAGATGAGTGGGATAGTGTTTTCCCTGGACAAGCACCTTCTTTAACAATCACTATGAATTATTAGGAGCAGCATTTATACTTATTATTTGGTAATCCTTCCTTCCTTTGTGTGATTAGAATTTTGCACCCTCTATTTCTCTCTCAGTGTGCATCTCACAGATATTCAAAACCTGTATAAAGCCAGTCAGTTCGCTCAGCTTCAGGACTTGGTCGTGTAAAAATTCAAGATTTTTTGGTCTAATTTTCACTCTCTTTTAAAAGTTTAATTCTAATTGGAGATCTCATTTGAAATTAAAATCTTATTTACCTCTCTTTTTCTCAAAGGTTTCACTTGTGTTTGACATCTGTTTCTGTAAGGCCCTCCTGTGGTTTATGGGATTAGTGCACTATTAATACTATAAGAATTTATTTCGATTTTAAGGCTTTGAGTTTTTTACTATATTTAGGGAACATCATTTGCCTGGTCTTGCTACGTGTTTTAACTATATTGCACCATCTGTGGAGAACAGGTTCTAAATTAACACTGTAGGTAGCCATAAAAATCACAACATTTCACAGTGATACTCTGTATTGTCAAAAGACAGCAAATATTCTCCACATGCACTATAGTAAAGATACAGATTTAAACAGGGAAAGTTGAATTTGTGGCTTAAAAATCTTTGAATTAATCTGTGGAGTTCATCCATCAATCTTGATCTGCTCATTCAATGCCAACTGCTCGTGGTAGAGTGATATGAATACATGTCATATTTGAGGCCCAAAGAGACCATCACAAACATTTAAAATTGATTTTCAGATTACTGCAGGCTATTGAAGTCATCCACTTTCTTCTGCACTAACCTTCTCTCTGCTAAGGGACGCTACTAAAAGTGATACAGAGGGAATGACAAACCCCTTTTCTGCTTTTATGTTTTAAGATCAGGGTCTTTAATAATCTTCATGGCAGGCATTTTGGTGGTTTTTTTCCCTGTATCTGAACTCTGGACTTCAAATATATTGAAGTTATGTTAGTTGGTGTCATTTTAAAAAATGACACTTGAGGCCTGAATGCTGGAGTTTACATGAAATTTTCTTTCCTTTAACATATACTTCTGAATCTCTTCTGTTGGCAGCAGACTGAAGTGAGACCATATAGCAAAAGATCAGCACTGCCAAGAGTTTCTTAAAGCTGATGGGTCACCCTTGTCACTTCTCTAAAGTGAAAGGCAGGTTGTTTCTGTTCTCTGTGTTTGTCTCCATTGTAACAGCTGATGTTCCTAAAGGGTAAATTGTTGTAGTACCAACAGGTGAAATAAGTAAATGGATGAGTAAAGCAAATAACTGATTGTAGTAGAATTTACAACAGAGACAAGAGCCCAGACAACAATGTGACCACTAGAAAGTCTGGGTAAATGCACTAGAAATCACTAGTTTTCCTTTGCATGCCTTAGCAATGAGACTGTGATTAAAAGTAAAGCTGCAAATTCTACAGTAGGGAAAGAGTTAGGCTCTACAGCTGCAGCTGTTTTTGCCAGTGACCACAGACCCTGAAGGACAGGAAGAATCAATTAGGCAGGAGTGTGCCAGGCCAAAACAATGCTCAGGCTTACCGAAGATGGTGAGTCACCAGCCTCTTAATAAACTAATTTCCTCAACAAAAAACAGAGTTGATCTCAGGCCAACTTTGGTTGTGTAGAAAAAAAAACAAAATAGCTCCTGTCCATCTAGATAAATGGACAGATAATCCTTTTTTTTTTTCCATCTTGTCTCCAGACAGCTGGAGTATGGCACCTTTAAGAGATAATGCACTGAAGTTATCTATGAGTAACTTGAAAAACTGGACATAGCCTAAAATCCTTGTCTTCAGCTCTTCTTCACAGCTTTTAATGCAAAATCTTTGCTTATTATGATCTTCAGACACTAGTTGTTATTGTTACTGCCTCTTGTTTGCCCTGCTGCATTGCCTGAGGTGCTCAGCCAGCAGTTGTGCTGCCCTTGAAGATGATTCTATTCGGGCATATTGCAGGATTTTCTCAGCCTCAGGACAATTCCCATCGTACGTTGTTGTGGGACAGAAAAAGGGGCTGAAGTGAACTGGGATGGGATAAAGGAGGGGAAAGAGACAAGAAAGAAATGAATGTTAAAAAAAGAGCAAAATTACAAGTGGGAGGGGAGTTGTTGGCAACTGTTTTGGTTTTTAAAAAATTTAAACAAGTGCGTACCTCAGGGGGAAAAAAGCATGGTTACTTTCTCATTAAGTACAGAGGTTTAAGATAGTTGCCAATGCAATTTTTCTGAAAGGGCTGTGTCTTGATTAGCTCTAAAGTATATTCTGGAAAGCCTTTCTCTCAGATATTTATTCATTTTCTGGCATTGGAGGGAAAGACTGTAATCTGCCTGCCAAGGGCCTGGCATGACCCATGGCTTCCTAACCAGATCCTCTGAAAAGTTAATGTGTGTCCAAAAATGGATGGACTTGGCTCATTCCTGGTCAAGAGGAATTAGAAGTGGGAATGGAAGAGAAAGCCTGGGTTGGTTTTGTTTTTATTTTTATTTTTTCTCTTCAGTTTTCCTATTTGGATGTTCTTGTATGTGATTGTGGTTTCCCAGAGAAGCCTCCTTTTTTAACTGCTATAAAGACAGGTGTACTGGATTTGTTTGCCTTCCTACTAGAAGAGGCTGTAAACCCACAGGATGGACCTGTGGGGCAGAAACGTGGAAAGAGAAAGGTGGAATAGCTCATGGTAGATGCTGAGGTGCAGAGGAAGAGGATGGGAAGGGACATGCATGTCCCAGTGATGAAGGACCATAAAGACTAAAGGATAAGGAAGTTTCTTTTATGAGCAGAGAAAATAAAGGAAGGACAGAAGTGGGAGTGGGACAGGAGCAGCTGGCAGGAGAAAAGAGGCATGAGACTGCCTATGGTCAGAGCAGAAATCCTATGAACAACATTCTTGAAGTCCAAGTTTGCTCAGTTATGCTTGTTTGGATGTAAATCACATGCTGTTTCTCCATCTCTGGTACCATATGCTGTTCCTGCAAGGAACCTGAGCCAGACTCACCACCTTTGTGATGCTGCCAGGTCCTATGACAATCCAGATGTGAACGCCAGTGTAACTGTGTGCAGGCTCAGATGTAATGCCAGGGAAGCAGAACCAATCCCTCAAAGTAGGAGGGGTTGATTTTGCTTTTGTGGTCACTAGTAAGTGCAGCAAACAGAAAAGGCTATGCAGGCTGCTTGCCAGAGACCAGCAGTTTCCAGAGGAATGGCACCTTGGAAGATCTCAAGGGGGCGAGGGAAATTCATGCTGAGGCAGGTTGTGTGAGAACACTTATTTGTCTGGCACTGAAACCCTACATTTGTCTAGTGGGTGAACTGTGTGAATGATGGGCATTAAAGGCTTACTTGTTGCTTCCCCAAAGAGTATTTGAGTATTCAGGCTGCACAAAGATAGCAGTTCCAGCTATAATTTGAACAGATGACTGTGTGCTTTTACTGTGACCAACACATGGCATTCAAACCTGGCCAGTGCTTGGGGACTGGAAAGGAATTATGTAAAAACAAACAAGATCCTTTTTTGGTTTTATTTTCTTTTTATTTCTTTATAAAGAAAGAAAAGGATGGGCATGCCAAACCAAAATGGCAGAATACAGACAAAGGTGAGCACTGAGGCTTCTCCTTGGGGGCCATCCACAGTTAACCCTTGCCTTGATAGGGTACAGCTCCCCATCCCTCCTGCCAGGAGGAACCCAGCATGCAGCCAGCCCTTCAGCACAATCACAGCTCTTTGAAGTTAGTTTGCACAGTTTCACAAGACCATCAGCCCACATCATGGTGGGGCAGCAGCAGCTGAGGCCAGCAACATTAGCAGCAGCAACATGGGATACAGTGCACAGAAAAAAGGGAGCAAAGAGCTTGTTTGCAAACAATTGTAGGTAACAATATAGAAAGTCCAAAGATCATCATTCTGCTATAAAAATATTACACTTCATAAAACCATGTACTATAAAAAAAATCTATTCAGAAACGCTGGTAAACATAACAAATATCTGTACACTGGCTGCCCTTTTCATACAGAAAACATAAAAAGCATGAACCTCAGAAATCATCATTTTGTAAACATGAATATGGAGCCTGTAAACAAAGTGCTAGATCATGGTTCATATTTTGTCAATTTAATACTACCCAAGTAAATCCCTTGCACACATCATCACCTAATGGCCAGACTCCACTACTGCAACAGTAAAGAGGACTTGACTGAGCTCTCACACTAGAGTCACTGAAGGTGCATATGGATTAAGGAATTAGCATAGGAGTGAAGGCAGCAAGATTTGGCTTTCAGTAGCAAATCAGAAACAATCTTTTAGCAACTGGTTTTCATTTTCTGCACTTCAAATGCATATTTTCCAGCGTCTCCTTTCAAAATTTGCCTTCATCAAAGAAGGGATGCATTTTCCTCATTTTTCTTTCAGGCCAAACAATATGTCCATGACTTCAATTTAGGAGACATAATGGAGCACAAGTTGACTCTGTAACTATGTATACCAAAGCAAGAAGTAGTGGTTGAATGGTTCAACACTGAATATCATGGTTTACACAATATGGGATGACAAAAAGGGCCAAAATCTTAATTTTAGATTCTAAACTTTGGGCTGCAAAGTATTTTCATGTGCAAGCCTTGTGATGACATGCATGATCAGATGCTGGCTGACATACATGTGTTGTCACCTAGTTGCACCTGGAAATGCAAGGTTGAGGTTCACAAAAATCTATGAAGAGAGTTTAGATAAAATTTGGCTCTAAGAATTACTGTAACTTTACTTACTCTGTAATATTTTTGTTTTGCACAGGCTTCAATCCATCCTCCATCTGAATACTAAGAGTTTTAGTCCTCTACACACTGAGAACCTTACTTTTAACTTCGTTTTATCTTATGAGTTTAAATTATCATGTTTTTGCTGATTTTCCGAAAAGGAGAGGGTGTGCAATTGTGTGTGTCTGCTGTGGACACACAAGGAGAGAGGAGTGTGGGACTGTGTTCACAGTTCTGGACCTTAGGTACCAGAAGCATCTTAACTGCAGTGTTTTCAGGCAACACAAGGTCAGGGTCAGCTAGGACGTAAGAATATACACTTCTAAAGGAAAATCATGTATACTTCAAAAGAGGAAAAAAAATGGGCTTGCATATTTTACTCATTTTTTCTTTTTTAATGTATTATACTAAAGCATCTTAATTAACATTATTTTAGACTTTTGTATTGTAATATGAGGAATATCTGAAGGGTTGTGCTGCTTGCCTGCCTTTTAGAATTCAGATATGTGAATGTGGAGCTCACGTGGCTCTTGCTTAAAGGTGTCATCTCTGGATGTTCTACAAGGGAACCTTTCTTCTAAATATTTGCTTTGGCATTTCTGATACACACATCCTAAGAGAGGGCTTCAAAACACCTGCCTGAAAATAATTTTCCAGTGAAAGCTACAATATATTTTCTGCTATAGTAATCTGCTGTATCTTCTGTGTTTGACTACCTTACTCCTAAGGATCTAAAAAGCTGTAGCATGCCCCCAAATCAATAATTTCCTCTGCAAAAATGGATGATTTAAAAACAAAACCCTGGGTGTTTTCTATCACTTTCATTAAGGTAATGGTGGCAAAAATACATACAGTCAACATTATTTCCTCATGACATGTTATCTGTGGCTCTACACCTTCTGATTACAGGGAGTTTGTATGAGCTTGTGGCCAATTTTCAGAAGCTTGGACTTGTCCTCTCTCTCTGTGCACAGGGCTTGACGCTGGGAACCTGCTGCTGTACAAACAGCATTTATAGACCTGACTCTGAGCCACACCTGGGCTCTGCTCACCATGACAGAGGGACAGAGGTGACACTGAACTTGTAGCCACTCCAGTGTTGACAGCACTGTTGGCTAAACTGATTCTGTTGCCTTCCTGCTGTCCCCAGCCATTTGTTCTGATGCACAGACATTTGCTTTGCCTGTGGTAACCTGGCTAAGGGAGGTGTGAAAGGACAGATGAGCAGCTGAAACCAAGAGAAAGTGACTGCCTGCCATTTTTAGTGTCAACTCTTGCTTATGGTGGCATATATTCAGTAGACCAGCAGCATAAGAAACCTTTGTGCCATCCATGGCTTAGGGGATGAGCCAGCCCTGCCATAATTCATATCACAGACACACAGCAGTTGCATACTTGACTGAGGTTTGGATGTATTCAGAGATACCAGAGCTGGGTACAAGTTGTTGGAGAGAGCTGAAAGGGTCTGGCTGAAAAGAGAGCCCAGTATTACATCCAGGGTTAGATGAAGTACAGGGACACACAATTTGTAAGAACGTGACATGTGATGTCATGACATCATGTCGCACAAGACGTGCTTCACTCAGCTCTCTGTCCTTGGGCTATTCCCAGCACCCTGTGCTCTCAAGGAGCTGAAGAAGATTTTTTTCTGAGGAAACAAATCAGAATCTATTCTCGGGTAGAATTCTTTTTCAAATGTAGAGATTTATAACAACGTGTCTGTGAAGGTCACTTGTCATTTGCTGAAGTAGGCTTTATAAATGCTATCTGCTGTTGAAACTTGCTTAGACAAAGTTAAACAGATTTTAAATAAGTGAAAATTCATGCGGGGGCAGGGGTCAGCTCTCCCTTTGAGCAGCATCTCCCACACCTCTGCTATATAGACAAGCTGGGGTGCTGTGTAGGAACTGGGATAATGCTTCCCATCATATTCTTCATCAGGGCCCTTTGGCTTCTTCAGAATCCTGAAGCTGCAGAGGTCAGGTCCAGCTCTGCAAAATATGGGGATATGCCTCCTCCTTGCTGGGCAGACACTTCTCTCCTGGACTGAAAAACAAAACCTGCATGGATATGGTCCTGGACAACCTGCTCTAACTGAACCTTCTTTAGTAGGGGGGTTGGACTAGATGAGCTCCAGAGATCCCTTCCAACTCTAACCATTCTGTGACTGATTTTGAAGTGGGCCTCCCGATGTGCTATGTGACAGGTACACTGTGGTATGCCTTGGACAGTCATTGCATTGTGCATCTCGATGGTTAAAGATGTAACTATAATATTTGTAATAGCCTAAGGCACTAGGTCACTTGATGGAATAAAAACTTGCAAGATGGTATGGTGTAATTCAAAGAGATTTTTAGACTTTCAGGAGTTAAACATAACATTTGGTAAAAGTCTCTTAAGGTTATATAAAGAGAGAGAGAGAGAGAGAGAGAAAGAAAGGGAGAGGCTAAGCCTTTTTCAGTTTTCTCCTAGGAAAAAAAAAAAAAGTGCTTATTACTGAGCTATACCATGGCCAGGAGTCTAGAAAGGAGATGCTGGTACAAAAGCAGCCATTGCAGTATTTAGGCCACAGCCTAGGAGCCTCTCCTGGATCCAGCTGGGCCAGGGGAAGCCATGGGTGCTATCAGTCTGAAACAATGACTGCCAGTGGCATATTCCTCCCTTCCTGCCTCCCTTGGATTTGCTGATGGAGACTCTTGTATTTCAGTCCAAGTGAGCTAGATCAGCAAGGCTGACAGTGGAAATAGTTTAATTGGGTTCACCTGACTGGAACAGGACAGAAAACCCTCAAAAGAGCACCTCCCATGCAGGACTGCAGAGGGGAGACTGATGTGCCCTTAGAAGTGCATTGAGGATGCACATCTGGGACAGAGGGGAGGCTGGATGGGGCAATATCTTCCATGGCTGGGCACAGCCTTTTTTTCTACACCCAGAATAATCATTACCATTATCAATGAGAGATTTCAAAGAACACTGCAGACAAAACTCCGAGTATCCTCTCCTCAACCTCTGACTACACTTCTGCCCTTATTTGGACAAGCTGGGACAGCACCTTTTTATGCATGTGTTTGCATACAGACACATATGTGCACACATCTGGATTCAATGGCAACAAAACCTCAACAAGCAAAGCCCACTATATGTATGAGCTTATGTATGAGCTTATAGTTATTACTAGGCTTATAAAGCAATTAGTGAGAATTAAGATGTATGAGTCTGTATGTGTCTCTATGTTAATAGTTGGTAGGTCAAAAAGAGGTAAGGAAAAGATTAAAACCCTTAAACTTTGGGACGAGCAACATCTTGTAAGCTTGGCCTACAATAACATTCAATTGAAAAAAATGCTCAAGGAATTAAGACTGAGTATAAATAGAGGGAATTAGTCTTTTTCCAATGGTTGTGAGAGAAAGCAAACTAAAGCAATGCAAGATGACCAGGAAATCTCGGAGGGAGACAAAAACTGTACATAGTATTTTCAGTAGTCTTTCTGCCCATATACAATACAATGCAATGCCTCTGACCATTAAAAATACATTTTGTTAAAACAGCACATATCAGCTGGGACCCCAGAAAATCCCTCCAGGTCGCCTTCTTCCAGGACAGAAGTAATTTCAAGGGAAACATGGCCTGGCCAGAGCTGTTCTGCACCAGCCAGAATATCCCTGCCAGTGGAATCCTCACATTGTGCTATTATCAGAAACTACAGAAACACAGTGTGAGACTTAACTTCTAACAAGCAGAAAATTCTAAAGGCAGCAAAAAGCTGACACTGAGCACAGCTTAGCCAGAGGAGAGAATGTGGGCTGCTGTGCACAAGCACAGACACCCATCTTTGCGTTTGCACTCATCAGTCCCAGCCAGTTCAGCCTGTGTGTGAATTTTCACAGCATTGTTTATTTTAGAAAAGAGAAGGGCTTCAAGGACAGCTGCTTTGCAGTGATCCTCTGTGCACAGCACATAAACTTGAACATTAAATATCAGTTTAAATTATTAAGAATAAATTTAACTTTAAAAATAGACTAAGGCAAACAAACTTCATTCAACATTGAAGGAGAGATAGTTTTAGGAAGAATATTACTATAGCAAACGAACCCCCTTGGACACTCTGAGGCAGTGATCTGGTAATTCCAGTTCAGCACCGAGATGCACAAACTACCCAGCAAGCAAAAATTACCATGTCTAGCATATGAAGCTCCATGTTCACATTTTGCTTTTTTTTTCCTCCCCATCACAACAGAAAAAAGCTAACATAGCACAGTAGCTTTTCCCAAGAAGCATCTGAGGTGACAAAATTCACTCAGAAAATAAAAATTAACAAAAGCAGTACAAAGAAGAATCCTGGTCAGATTGTGACCACCAATAAGCCAAGATGGGTAAGAAAAATAATAAAAAAATAATTCACATCTGGCACCACAAACCTTGCTTGCTTTCTATGAAACTAGGGCATGAGAAAAAAAAGTCCATTTTCAGAGACCATTTCAACAAAAGTTTTCTTTCCCTGGACCTGGAAAATCCAGGTATTAGGGCCTAGAATTTTTGTTTTATATGTATATAAATACACATGTACATATTCATATAAATATAAAAGCAGAGCATCCTCCCATTTCTCCTCATAATTTATTATTATTAAAGCTTGTAACAGAGTTGGCTGAACTCTTCAGAAGTGGGTACTCTCTGCACACACGTGGCATGGGGAGTTTAGCTCTGCTAGAGCAGAACACCCAGGCAGGGACATGACAGGTTGGGTGATGGAGGCAGGTTTGGGTGAACAGCCAGGGGAGTGCAGGGAGCGATGAGTGGGAATGGCCTCTCTTGCTCCAGCGTGGCACCCTGGCCTGCCAGAACAGCTCTTGGTGAGCAGGCTGGGTGATGTGTGGGAGGACGGCGGCATCCACCCGCCTGGCCCCTGGGCCGCCCAGCCACCCTCTGTCTTCTGCACCAGCCCCTGCAGGGGGACTGGCCCCTGCTTTGAGAGGGAGTCACAGTCTGCCCCAGACACTTGTACTCTAGCTGCCTTCACATTACTCTGCCTACTGTCCTTAAAGACACTCGCACCCTTCCCTGCCTTTGTTCAGTTCCCCAGCCCCTCACCTCATCCTCCCAGACCTGCTTGCTGCCCAAGACCAGGCACCTTTCTCTTGCCTGATCCACAGGCTCCTACTCACACTGCTTTACATGAATGCCTTCCCACAGTCTCACAAGAACCATTCTTTTCCTCAGAAGACTGAGTTTCTCAGAGGTTTTTTGCTCTCTGAGACTTTTGAGCAAGTCAGAACTGGTGGCACACTCTCCTTGAGAGGTGCTAGCTTCATTCCAGAGAAGGCAGGGGCAAAGTGCAAAAGATTCCTCAAAAACAGAAGGTATTTCCACCACCAGCAGCTCTCTCCACCTCATGTTGTATAGCACTTGTTCCAAAAAAGGTATTACTCGTGTCTCTGCAGCCTTCACTCTTCTGGGGTGAGTGGAGATCAGTAGATGTCTACTGGAGACCAGCCAAGTCACTTCATCATGACGCATGCTGGAACAGCATTCTAACCCAACTCGTTCTTCATTGCAAAAGGTGCTTTTCTTGAGAAACAAAATGAAAACTGTTCCCGTGGAACATCTTATGGACTCAAAAATAGCTTTCCTAGGGTGGAAAGGATGGAGCTCGCCTATTTCATTTGGCTTTATCTCAATAAAGAAACTGAGCTACTGGCAAAACTGGCACATCTTTGTGAAGTTGTTAAACTCAAGGACCCTGGCTGGAATGTAAAAGAAAAGATGTAGCAAATGAGAACTTTGCCTTAGGTGGGCTTCTGCTAGTTCTGGCAATTTCATGTGCAGGTTATCCGAAAAAGTTCAGCTAGCCAAGAAAAGATGAATTTCTCAAATAATAAACTGTGGGTTTTCAAGGAGGCCTTTTGGGGGTACTGCTACAATCTGGTAGAGGTAAGTCTTTTCATGCCTCTCCGCTGAGCCAGATTGGAGGACAATACAGGCTCCAGCCTTGGTGCCTGAGGTGCTCGGTTTAAAGCAAAGTAAGTGGCTGCCATTGCACCCTGTAAAACAAAGAAAGAGGAAACTTTGAGCTGAAATTCAGTCCTTTGATGTCCTTCCCCTATTCAGTATCCCAAAAACTGTTGCACATGCACAATTTCCATGAAATGATACCATTTAGGCTGGCAGACAGGCAGAGTGTCTCAAAATGGTGAAGAGCAGTATGTGCCACCAGGTTGTTACAATGCAGCCTAAAGTTAAGAATACTGAGCAAGTGAGTCAAAAATACAGTTAATGCAGTGCCATATTAAATTCAGCCTCTTCCCAACTTCTCTATCACCTTTCAGACTACTTACACCAATGACAGCTCATTCTGCAAGCAAGGATGAGGGAAGGGTGTAGGAGGTACCTTAACCAGGTGAACATCCTGTCTGCTGAGCTGGTTTTGAGACAGGTACTCCCTGTTCACTATCCATGGATGTCTCAGGACTTGGACTGCTGTGAGGCGCTGATGAGGATCTACATGCAACATCTTAGACACAATGTCCTGGGTTGAAAAGGAAGAAAACGGTACAAGGCAGAAATTAATTAACAGTAGTGCAGGCTTTACTAATATCTTCCTGTTGGCAGCGTCATCATTAGCATGTCCAACAGAGAGAGTGATATACCTTAGACAGGCTTTATGTTCTTTAAGTGTCAGGTCTTATCTTCAAAATTTTCAAGTGTAATGTTCAACTCTCAGCTAATAATCCAGTAAAAATCTAGTGTGGAAGGTATTTATCTTATTGAATGACTGTTAATTACAGCAGCCTTGTAGGAGTGATGAGCACCAAGGGAGAGGATGCCATCTGGAGGCATCTCCTCACTGACCTCAAGGCACGCTTACAAGAGAAACTTAGAAACTCAACACTCAGGAAACTAAAGTTTGATTAGGTTAGTTGTACAACATCTAAACATTTTAATTTCAAAACTGAACAGCTGATAAAAAAATTCCACTGTGAGGCTCATAGGTGCTGGTAGCAAGATTAATATGTTACTAGGATTGATTGCAGTTTTGTGGTGGAAAGTATCAACGTTCTTCTACTGGATACTAACTGTTCCTAAAATTGAAATCTCTTGCAAGAATAATTAAAGCCTGTCAAAGCTTCTGATTAATGCTGCACAACTGGAAGCTTGCAACTTTCCTGCCCATTTACCTGTCTCACAGACTAGTGCACAGCTTCACGCCTAAAGATCTCAGCACCAGATGATTTTTTTCTCCCCTGATTTTCCTTGCTTTGTGATAGATGGGAAAGCCTAAACTGTGAACTCTACAGGAATTAAAACTGCCTGCTCCTGGTTAACTGAGAGGCAAAAAGGTAATTCAGGCATAGATTATACATCTGTGGCATTGACAAACCTACACTTCTTTTAGAAGTGCAGTTGTACCAAAAAAAGTGTTCTGTCATATTTAAATCTTGAGAGAAAATCTGAGAAAGGGTTCACTGACCTTTGCAGTATCAGATACTGAATCCCAGTTTCCTCCTGTAAGAGCGTATTTGCCACTGCCAATCCTGGCCAGAATCTCCTCTGGAGTGTCATCTGGTCCATTTGCAAAAGGAGTAAACCTATTAAAAAAAAAAAAAAAAAAAAAAAGAGAGAGGGAGAGAGAGAGAGAAAACAATTTAATTTGCAAGTACATGATTCCTAGGTTCTAGAATTAACTGCCACTGATTACAACAGGAATTTGGTTCCAGAATGTACCACTGATACTGCTGCTTCATTTTTACTCAAGCTATACAGGCTGGTGGTTCCTCATATTGATCTGTAGAGGAAAAGACAGATTACTTGTTGTTTTTTAAATTTTTGTTCTGTTTTAATTTTTAGGAATGAAATATTCTTTGCGAAAATAATCAGGTTTTTACTTCTTGTTTTAACTCTGTTTATTGCCAACACCTTTATTGCCAATACTAGTACCTTGGTAATAGCAAGAAAGGACAAAAATTATAAAGGACAAGAAATACAGTCTGAAACAGAAGAAAAGGAAAAGAAAAAAGAACCCTTTGTAATCTATTTCACAATGCTTTGTTAATCATAATGTGCAAGTCAGTTGGGCAATAGAAATTACCTGCAATATGTTACTTCCTTGTCCAGCCAGTCAGAAATTACTTTTAACATGCACCCAGCTTGTGACAAAATCAGTGTCACATGCAGAGTGTATACTTTTTGTCTTCAGAAAGTGACAAGGCTTTTGCAGCTGACTACCATCTACCAGGCCTGTTTTTACTCTGCAATCTTGAACAGCTGTGTAGGTTTAGAAGAAGTAGGTATTTTTGATTTTAATATTTTTCTTTCAATCTCTCTTCTCTTCAAAGTTGCCAGGGTGTTTTTTAGACTGTTAAACAGTTGGTTTGGCCACAACTTCCTATCCCAGCTGGTTTCTCATAGCAAGTTCAATTCCTCATGCTGTATTTTCTCATTTTCAAAAACATTTCAGACTTCACAGCAGTTCAGCCCAAAGAGATAGGGAATGTTATTCCAATCTACAGCTATCAGGAGGGCTGCAGTAAGAGTTGAGGACTGGGAAAAACCCTGAGGTCTATCACTAGCTCCATTAACATGATCCCTGGCCTGTGCTCTAGTCCTGGCTGTCTGAGCCCTCTCTGCTCATAGTGACTATAGGAGGAGAAAAAAGCCCTGGGTGTAAATACTTGCCAGCTCCTACTAATCTCCTCTGGTGAGGAAAAACAAGACCATTTATAAATGCAGTGGTGGCACCTAAAAAAGCATTCCTCAACTGATTGTGTTACTATTATTTCTCTGGTAAGTGCAGAAAAAGTGAGATACAAGTTACTGGCACCTGCCAGTAACAGTAAATTTAATATCCACTAAGTTGTGCTATTTGTATTTCTGATTCAATTATATTTGGATTTTTTTTTCTTCATATTCAATAAAGAAACATTTTGAATACAATAAACTGAACAAATGTAACTGTGGGTAATGTGTTAATTTTATTTTACTGATTCCAGCTGTGTAGCAGTCTAGGGCATCAGCCAAATAGAAACAGGCTCCTGGAGATCCAGCAGACTGGGAAACTTCCCCAGAGAGTTTTGATATATTTCAGCTGACCTTGAACACATCTGTAGTCAAGAATAAAACAGATGAGATAGAGACCTCTGGCACCTTTTCTATAGTCCACAAGGCAAGAGATGCAAATAACAGAAAGTCAGAGTCCAACTCCTTGTTTTCTGCATAAAACCTAGGAATGAATCCAAGCTTCTTGTCACAGCTGAATGATCAGCTTAAACAGTTTAGAGAGGTCACTGAAAAGCTGCAAGCTGTGCTTAGGTGTGATAAATGTGCACATTCCACGGTCTGAGAAATGAAATTCAGGGGCCTGATAACTCTAGATTGGGTTTGCACACTTTGTTTCCCAGTCATCTCAGCACATCTTATTCCTATCCTTCACTACTCATTTCAATCTGTGTCTTTCCCTAGATTTCTTGTTTTAATATTTCACTTTAGCCTACACTGGCAGGAAAAGTTTCTGCTGCCTGTTGCTATTTTTGTTGATCTCTTAGTTTACTTTCTGGATCATATTTTTCAAATAGGATCTGAAAACCATGTTTAGGTGGATTTTTTTTTTTTTTTTTTTTAGATTTTAGACGTGCTCAGACACTTTAACAATAGTAGCAAATGAAGAATAATGAAGCTGAAGGGAATACATGTATGAATAGAATGAATTAACATCCTTCCATGGATAAGGTGAACATGATGAGGCTCTTTATACTCCTATGCATCTCTCCTAATGGAAGACTTTCCCTTAGCTTAAGTGGTGAATGAACACTTTAGAAGTCTAGGTCTCAGTGCACACAGGCACTTTCTGTTAAAAACCTAAACAGTTTGTCAAGTGTCAAAGATATTTATGCATTCTAGAGAAAAACTTATTCTTATTGACATCTATTTTCTTGCTTTATACAACTAAACACACTTCTCAAGGAGGCCAGAATCCCTATCTGTGACTCCTTTCAGGCTTAGTCAGTGCTGCAGCACTGAGCCCACTGGAGACTGCTGCTCCAGGAGAACCTCATCACTCACCCTGCCAACATGGTGTACAGCAGGATCCCCAAGCTCCAAATGTCACAGGCTGCATCATAACCTTGGCGTTTGAGGACCTGTGGGAAGGAGAGATGAAAACTGTTAATCTGCATCGCTGAATTTTTAGCTTCCAATATATGAAAAGCACTGATTAGTGATTGTGTCTGTTGACATTCTCAGGGCTTAGCTGCATATCTGCCTTGAACAGGTGGCTGCCTTGGGATCAAAATGTCCAGTAGTGTTATGGAGCAAGGCAAAGCCCAGGCTGAAATGACCTGGTTAAACTCAGCACACCTTTCCTCTTCACAGTGAGAGAGATAAGTGAAGTTTGTTGGAGCTGGGAAGCCTGGGAGCTCCTCTGACCATCCAACATGCAGCAAAGCAGAACACTATTTCATTGTTTTTAATTGTTTAATAAAAAAAAACCAACTCATTAATATTTTGAAACATATCCTCCTAACATAAAAATTACCAAGAATACTGTGGATGCATCATAGGGCTAAATGACAGTGGTAAATATTCCAACTGAGATTGGTTTGGATTTGATACAATGGATGCACTTTGAAGCATATCTAATGTCAGACTAAGGAAGATGAGTGACAACTGCAAAGAAAACTAAAAGGCTTCTCTTGCTTCTACATAAAGAAAAGTGGGCACATTTGGACTAGTGTCAACAGCAGGCTAAAACTTGACCCCCTTTTCCCATGGGCAAACAAGACCCATGGTAGCCAGCAGAGATCTGACCAGTAGGGTCAATACAAATACAGGATGGTAAGGTGTAGCAGTAAGGATAAAGTCCAGATTTTAGTTGTGCTAGTGCACACTGAAAGAAATGCCTATTGAGTCAGTGCAGGTCCGAGTGAAAGTGAAGTCATCAACTAAGCTCAGGGACCACCTCCATATCCTCCCATAAAAGCAAACTACCCTCTGTTTATTCAATTCTGACACACAAGGAGTTTTGTCCTCTTTAGATGGACCAGTAGATAGATCTTTTTGCAAAGCACATGAAAAAAGAATGTGCAAGTTCAGCAAGTCTTTCTCTGACCTGCAGCCTTATTACCCAGGAGTGATTTAAGTATCTGATGTCTATCACAGAAAAGACCAAATTCTGCTAAGTAAGAAAAGTTTGAGAAAATGTTGCCTCGACAGATTTTATAAGTGATGAGTGGCAAAGCAACCATCTGTCAGGTATGCTGCTGAGCAAACATTTGCTACCTGGAAAAAAAACTCAACAAGCCAAAAAAGCTCCCACAGCAACAAAACAGAGAAAAAGCTGCAGTTCCTTCTGTTGACAAACCGGGTAAAATCATGCCTCTCTCTTCAGCACATAAGATGTAGGCTTTCTGGCTGTTTTATTTCTTTCTCTTTCTTTAGTTCCTGCGTTCATTCCCCCTCTATTTAGGTTAGTTTTTATGGGAAAAAACTTTTTTCTATTTGACAAACTCAGTTGCTTCTTGCTTCACCTGTGGGACTGAATATCCAACATTTATCTTTTGTTGTGGTTGTTCTCATGTTTTGAACAATTACAGTTTCATTCCTTCTCAGTTTTCCTCCAATAACCAAGGACAATCAAGTCCAAGGTGAGTGAGAGAAAAATGGGGCAGTGATGATACTTAGTGGAGTGGGTTAATAAGCAAGTGATTACACAACCTTAAAATGATTAGTCACTTACAGAACTTAGTGGGATCTCAAATAGAGGCAGAAATTCATTCTTAATGCCACACCATAGCAGGACATTGTGGGGATAATGGATGTCCTGGGGATAATGATACCTTGGGTTCATCCAGTTCTGAGAATGGCTCAGATATTTGTCCAACCCCCTTTTATTTCTGAAGGCTTTGACTTAGTGGGTTAACAGTGTTACAAATACAGGTTTTTCTCAGTTATAACAAGCAGGGATGCGAATGGGTACAAAAGCAAATAAAAAATTCACAATTTAAAATCAAAAAGCAGTAGTCCTTCACAAATTCTGTAGGAACACTGCAGAATAAAATATTTTTACTTTATCCAGAAGCACCCTACTGCATCAGTAGTACAACAGCCTGGTTCTCCTCCTGGCATCCAGCACTAGGTGGCAGCGTGCCTCTTTCAGATAGCCTTTATCTTTGCTCTTGCTATCTCCTAAACCCCAAATTAAGTTTCCATAATAAAGGGAGATCCAAGTGGGCAAACATGTCCTCCTTCTTCGGTCACTGCCCTCTTTGTCACCAGTTCAGCTGACTTTCTGCCTCCTTAATTAGTTTCATGATCATGTAGCAGATGTTGCAGTCGGACTCGGGGGAGGCAAAAGTCAAATCTAGGCTGGAGGGGCAGCATTATATCACAGGTAAAACATAAAAGCACTTAAGGCTTTATGCAAGCTCTCTGCCAGTTCTGGTAATGTTTCAATTAATCTCCAATGTCTCCTGCAGTAGCAGAACCTGTCTTACTCATCATGTCTGGGAGTGTGATTTCTGCTTTCAGTTCAAATCGGAAGAGCCTGATCTGAAACTGGCTGAAATGTTTGTGATCACAGACACTATATGAATTAGCCCATTGTGAAAAATAGCCACACCTATTTTAAGCATTTTGTACCTTGGAGGAAATCTGGGTGCTTCAAATCTTGCAAACATGATTATTTTTGTGGTTTAGAAACTGAATGGCTGTGGTGCCACACAACTTTTTCAATCTACTTTGATAAATTTTAAACAGCTTGTTCCCATTTCTAAAATGGAAGCCAAACCAAACCGCAATAACTACCCCAAACCAATCTATCTTGGCAATGGAAGGACTTTTTTTTTTGCTGAAGAAAAGACTGTTCTGAATTTATACTGCCCCAGCAATGGTCTCTATATAACAAATTCTCCTTCTGATGCTGGAAGGCTGTAATTCCTGTAATTTTTGGTATCGTGAAAGGATCTCGTACAGAAAGATCATCCTATTTTTCTCTTCCCAGTCACAGATTAACATTGCATGGGAGAAAGAAAATACCTAGGGAGAAAAAAAGATTGCCAGATGATAACAACTGAGAGACACTGGTATTTGATAGTAGAGAACAGATGAAATATTGAAACACAGATTTTTATTTTTTTTTCTTATAAGGACCAAAACAAGAAAAGGAAGACACATAATGGAAGTAGTGTATTGCAAGTACTGAAGTTTTTGCTTTTCATCACTCCAATAAATGGGTAATTAGCCAAGAAATTAACTTCTTCCTCCTTCATTGTGAGAAAACATATATGAACATCTCATGGGTCAAATACAGCAAAAAGCCTGAGCCATGAAACAGCCACATGACCCAAGCCCACTCCTGCAGGGCTGCATGAAAGGAGCAGCACCTGCCAGTGACGCAGAGCCACGTCTCCCTGTGCTTGGGACAAGCTGTTTGGTCTTCCCCCAGTTTCCTGTCTGTAAAAAGGAGAAAACATTGCCTACTTCCCCCAGAGCAGGGAGGATTGGTACTAGGAGAGCCTAAGTGGAGAGATGTTTCTTTAGCGCAGTGAAGTCAACAATAAAGCTCTCACTGATTTCAGCATAGTAAGGATTTCATGCAAGGATTTTTCTTTTGAGTTTTATCACAGAATCATGGAATGGTTAAGGGTGGAAGGGTAATGTAGTTTGACCTCCCTGCTCAAGCAGGGTCCCCTAGAACACTCAGGATTGTGTCCAGATGGCTTTTGGATATCTCCAGAGAAGGAGACTCCACAATGTCTCTGGGTAGTCTGACATCAAGATTTCCCTCTTTAGCCTTAATCCTGTTCTGATGCAGTACACTAAAGGGAAAGCAGTCTGATCAGAAGCAGCTAGAGAAAAAAGGATATTTATCCTAGTAATGAGCCAAAACATTGTGTGCCCCAGTCCAAGACAGACACCAGCTTCTGTCAAGAGAAAAACAACTGCTGTGACAGGACCAGGAATAGGAAAGTTATGGTAATAGAGGCTGTGCAAGTGCCAGTAGCCTGGTTTCTGCCTTTCTCCTCTTGTAAAGGCAGCAAGGGAGGAAGGACTGCTCCCTAGACACACTACTGCAGGCTTTGCAATGTGATCCTACCTCAGGAGCAACAAAGTTGGCTGTGTAGCAGGGAGTCATGAGCAGCCCGTTCTCTGCTCTGAGTTGCTTGGCAAACCCAAAGTCACAGATCCTGATAGAGTCTGGGTTTCCTGACTCATCCATGTAGAGGATATTACTTGGCTTGAGATCTCGGTGCACCACCTTAAGAAAGAACAGTGAGAAACAAGTGAGAAGAGGAGGTCAGGGAGCACTCGGGCTTGGCTGCCATTTCTGGTCTGCTTGCTGAGGTTGATCAAGAGCTCATGCCGAAAATATTTAAGTTTTGGAAAAAAATTACTTAAAAGCCTTGGTCAAATGAAGGGGAAAAAAAACCTTGAAGTCTGTTAAAATAAGAAACAAAATGTTTGACAGCCTCTGCGGGTGTATTAAGATGGAAGCTGCTGTTCTAAGAGGAGACAACTTCCTGAGGGTGGTCAAAGTGGGCTGTTGTACGAACATCTTGGTGGTACAGTCTCCTGGAGCTTGATGGCCCTGAATACTCAGCTGAAAGAATAAATCACATTTAGGGAGGAAAGTGTGTAAGGGTCTTCTTGTGACTGTCCATGTGAGTGGCTCACACCTGAAAGGAAGGATTAATTTCTTTCCTAATTTCAAAATATATTCACACAATTTCATGTGACTGTGAGTTTTACCAGACATGCTGAGTTTCAGTGGCAGGAAAACAACCTTTATTTGTTACAGCAAGACTGAAAAATAACCCGAAAGCATAGAAGCTAAAGCACAAAATGCACTTTGCTTTAACTATGAAGCAGGAAAAGCAGTAAATATTTGACTAGCTATTGAAATTGCTTGTCCCTGAAATGCAGAAAAGGAGAGATTTTCAGACTGTTGGCATATAAAGAGCTTAGACTTTAAAAGTCAGATTGTAACAGCATGTCAGAAGTCTTCCCCATCAGCTGCTCAAACTGCCACTTCATTTGGAGAGCTGAGCTTTTGATTTTCTACCTCTCAGCTGACTCAGCTACCCTATCAGTGTTGCTAAAAGTTCAGGTCCTGCAATAATGATTGTGATAAAAAGTAAACAACTAATATCTCAAGAAGGTACATGAACTTGAAAATCACTGTAGTGTGGGAAAGAAAACACTAGTTTGACTTGCTTCAGTTCAGTGGAAAATGGATAAAAATCTAATGACCCTATTTCACAAACCAAATGTAATTATAAATATTGAGGTAGGGGTATTTTTTTTGGTGGGGAGGAGGGGAGAAACATATTTACATTTCAGGGAAGCAAAATCACAGCTATTTGCCATTTCAAGAAGTTGAATTTTAAGAAGGTTGATGCAGCTAAGCCAAAAAAGCAGCGCTTACGCCCTGAGAGTGCAGGTAGTCCACAGTCCTGGTGATGGTGCACAGCACAGCGCTGGCCTCCCGCTCCGAGAAACACTTCTGGCGAAGGATGCGGTCCAGCAGCTCGCCTCCCCGCATCAGCTCCATCACCAGGTACACGAATTTCCCATCATCATAGACCTGGAACAGCAGCACAATCAATACATGCCTTGGACCCACCAACTTGGTAAAGGTTGGTCCTTTAATCACAGTGTTGGCTTGCTTGTGCGTGAAGCTGCAAGAAGAAACTGTCAGCAAATGTGTGGGAAATGTTTGGTTTTTGCTCAACAACTAAAAAGAAAACCTTATAAAATGACTTAAATCTTCACTCTTTTTCTGGTGTCTGTAGCAGCTTGCTGATCTGTCCACACAGAAATGTAGCTTTCCTGGTTTTCTATCATGCCAATAGAGCAGGCTTAGCTGTTAAAAACAGCACCACTCCACAGCTTCAAATGTCTGCTGGCTCTCACCCAAGCATTATTCTCAGTAGTGTTCTCTCTTACCACTTCCACAGGGTAAAATTTGCCATTTCAAATATCAATATTTCCCTTTGACTCATGATCAGCTAAAGAGCTGTTGGCCAACACTTACATCTAATGATATTATGTAGTTTACATTTGCAATTCTGGTGAATATATTGTTGATATCATCTGCAAGACATATTTACATTCAATGTCAATGGCAATTGGTAAAAGACTTTTTACCATTTAAATTGGAGGACAACCATTTTCATGTCATCATCCTTTATCTGGACTGCAATAATAGGCAGTGTTATAGTCCTCAATGTTATGTTTTGGAAAGGAGTATTAAAACTTGATTTGCACAGATTTTGAGATACTCTTTAACACTTAGGAATTAGGTGAGACTTTCCTGAGGGTATGTCATTGGGAGATTCTTGTATACTTCTCTAAGGTCTAAACCATAATATACTGGCCACTGACATAAGCAGGATTTTGTTCTGTTAAACTCTGAATCTGACATGATGTGGACAAACTTAGGTGAGACTTCAGGCAGCTAAAGTAAAACACCTCTGACTAAAGGCCATTACCTCATTTAAGCATAGTGAAGGATTATTTTTCATATTAAATGTTGAAGAAAAGTACCTTAATGATTTCTCAGGCTGCTGGAGTAGAAAGCAAATAGTCCCTGGCATTAAAACAGTATCAGGGGAAATCCTGGTGACTCTGAGCTCTCCTCTTCCCGGCTAGGCAGATATCACAGGCTGACAAGAATGGCTGCTGCTCGAGAAAGATCATGCCCCTGTCCAGCAGCACACCTGTGTGTGTTCAGCAGTGCCCCAAAACACCCAGCTAGGGAGATCTCCTTTTAAATAGTACTTCATTCTCCAGCACTCTGCCCCTTTGGTTTTATTTAGTTTGATATATAGTAACTGAAGAATGCATGATCTGACCAGTCTTTCCAAATGCTATCTAGTAATTTGTTAAGTCATGATTTTCTCACTGAAAATGGGAAAATGGGTCTGGTTTTAGCTCAGACCTTCAACTGAAGAATTTTCCAGACATGGACTAAAAAGTAAGCCTGACTATAATGTGAAAATTGTTTAATGCTGAAGTGCTCAAAGACTACTCACATCTTTAAGAGTAATGATGTTTGGATGCTGTCCATATCGCAAGAGTATCTCAATTTCTTCAGAGGGGTCTCTCTTGCTCTTATCAATTATCTGGAATAAATGAAGGACAGTGTAGTCAAATACCAGATAGCAGCACTAAGCACAAACCAACAAATTCCTACAGTTTAAACAAATTACTATTCAAAATTCTACTATTAATCATTATTCTGGGAGAGGACTGCTCAAACCATGTGCAAATGAGAGCCATGCTGACTGTCTGCCAAAGCCAGATGGAGCAATAATTAGTTTAGATTCTGAAGGTGTAGGTCCTCTTTTTGATGCCTACAGTTCTGTTTACCCATAAATAATGGCATTTACAAGAAGTGTCGTTTAGAAATCTAACAATATTGAGAGTTTTAAAATAATCATAGTTTTAAAATGACCTCTTCGACACAAAAAATGGTAGAATCATAATACTGGGATATGCTTGTATATATGCTGATGAATTAATAGAAATTAATTTTCATATGTATTTGTCAGAAATGAAAATGTATGGACATTAACTGTCAGGGGACATTTGAACTGAAACAATTGGTAATCACTTGGCTCTTTGGGCCAAGCTGTTGTAGTGAACAACAGAGTGACCAGACATTGTATCTGGCCGTATAACCAAACTCTCTACCCATTCCTAAACTGGAAAGAAATCTGCATCATAGATCACTTTTATCTAGTCAGCGTCTTTTGCCTTATTAGAAAATATAGTAAGACATCCAAACTTTTTAGTTTTGTAGCAGCAGGTCTTAGAAAAACATGACACCTGCTGCTTAGAGAGCATCACTGCATGGAAAGCCAGCTATCAGAAGAGAACAGACTTCTCCTTAGTGATTCTGGTACCTGTATTTGGCACGTCAGGCAAAGAGCCTTAGTCATTTGTACAGCTGAGAGCACTGATTAATGATTCGCACTTTGCAGATTTAAATGCTAAATACAGAACAAAAAATTATCTTAAGGGAAATCTTTGCACTTTGGAATCTCAAAAGTAACTGCACAGGAAATAGTGAAAGACTCATTCTACAAGAAACTCATTAGTAGTACACTATTTTGGCTCTATGTCTTATTGCTAGAAAACAACAGCAGTATTTTTGAATAACAGGTTTACCAGAGTGGAATGGGGGGCATTTTCAGAAAATCATTTCCATTACTGCCTTGGATTTCAAGGCTTCCAAACTTAAATGTGGTTAGTTTCTCCAAGAACAAGGCACAGAGCACAGATTTTAACTGATGGTATAAGCAGGGAAAAAATAGCTTTTTAAAAACCTTTTTGCTAATGAGGATAAATGCCTGCCTGCTTTCTTATAAAATGCATGCATTTTTCACAGTTTAAATATGGTGAAACAAATTCAAGTAAATGAGTACAATCTTATGCATTAGCCATAATAATGCATAGCTGTATATAAATCAGTTTCATAGTCATCATGACAGGCAGTGATAATGATGGTCAGTGGTTCTCCATGGCTCAGGTGTGCCTCTGAAGCCATATCAGTGACTTAATTCTGAATTGATAGAAGTGTGAAAAATGAATGTGCAACAGGCAGCTGATGCAGGTAAATGGTTGTTGTGCACACTTGAATAAATAAAGGAAGACCTCAAGAACAGGTGAATGAAATAAAAATTTCTGCTGTTGTTCTCCCAGTTTAGTTGAGACATTCTCAAGAAGCCAATGAAGACCGATCAACTGACTCCACGTGAGTAAAACCACAGTGACTGAATGTGTCCCACTCAAGCAGTAAGCCTAATATTCAAAAAGGTCCTCAGGGCCACTTCCTTGGCTACACTGATAAACCTCTTGTCAAGTTACTGGAGTAACTAATATGTGCCTCTGTTAGCATCTGCCTGCCTTGTACAAACCAGCAGAACCTACTGTGGCAGGTACTACCCACCAGTGTGAAGTACAACCATCACTATGGTGCTGTAGCAAGCTATACACTATATTGCAGATTTCTTTTCTGTTGCATTTCCCTGTGAAAGGAAATATCCAGAGCTGTGGAAAATTTTAAGTGCCTATTAATAATGCAGGACTATAAATGCATATATATGGCCTAAAAAAATCCAAACCAAAAATAGTCTCAGCTATTGACAAAACAAAAACCAACATGACCCGAAGCACTCTGCTACTAATGTAGTAGTAACAGCAGCAGATGACATTTAATGCTTCTAATTCACAATATGCTATGTAAATACAAATTGCAAGACAGTCCCACTAAATATGCATGCTTTCTGTTTTAATGTGTGCACAACTGTGATACACTGATTATGTGGACAAGCTGCCCCAAACTGCACCACAAATCACTGTCAGAGCTGTAAAGTGACCTGCAGAATTCCTCTCAGTCCCTGGGCAGTCTGATTGGGCAGACCAGAACCATTTTTCTCCTGCACAGCAAAAGACTGTCACCCTGACAGTGCCTCTCTTCAGTGTGCCTGTGACTTACACTTGGCCCATGGCTGCTAAAGCAGCAGAGGAGGTGCCTGCTGCAACTTCAGCAGAAATCTGTCTGCAGTATGCACAGTTTTGTTATTTGTATGTTGCAATAGCCACAGCAGTCCATTAAATATGCCCCATACTCCACTGCAGTACTCAGTTCTCCTGACCTTCTTTCTCACGAAGTCATAGAATCTTCTAGGTTGGAAAAGATCTTTTGAGATCATCAAGTCCAACAATTAACCCGGCATTGCCAAGTCCACCACAAAACCAAAGTGCCTTATCTACATGTCTTTTAAATGCCTCCAGGGATGGTGACTTCACCACTTCCCTGGGCAGTCTGTGCAGTGATTAACAACACTTTCAGAGAGTTTTTTGGTGTGTTGTTAAATCCACACAGAATTTCCTGTGGTAAAAAAAGAGCATTTGCCACCCTGGTCCCTGTTTCCTCTGAGACACTGTATTTTGCATGAATACAGACTCTTCTCTTCTCCTCTCTAGGAGAGCCCATTAACCTCCTGCAGCTCTTCCTGTGCAAGCAATGATGTCTTTTTTTTTAGGACACTCATTCTGATTTTAATTCAATCAAAATGTACATATAGACACTCTCAATTACAGAAATAAGGGAAGATCTCAGCTACTAGTCCTGAGAATTTGAGTAATATATAATGATGCTACTTTTCTATTTCTCTCTTTAGATGTATGGTGAAGAAGACCAACTCAAAAACCACCATAATGTATACGTAACTTAACTGAAAATGTAACATGAGCTCTACTGTACTTTGGCCCAGAAGAGCTATGACACACAAGGGTTGTGCATTGCCTTTCAGAAGAGAAAGAAACTGAGCCATAAAGCAAATAGACTTTTTTTTCTGTGCATTGGACACCCAGGGATTCTTCAGAAACTCATCTGTGTCAAACAGTGTATGAAAGGATTTCAGAGTAAAATGGACTCAGCATGATCAATAGTGTCCTTTGTTCTTATAGGGGATTTATTTTTCCTTTAACTATCATATCCTTTATGACTAAGAGAAAGGAAAAGGTGCATTTTCTTTCCTCAGTGAGATTTAGGGTAATAACCTCATGATGTTTTAAAATAAGTCAAGCTCCTTTAAAGGACAATACTGAACACTTTCTCTATTAAAGAAGAAAGGAGCAAGACAGAATATTTTCAAAATCCCAATTAATGCATCTGTCCAATTTTTACAAGTCGTTTTACAAGTTTTCTGCATGGAAAAATAATCTAATTCTCCTTTACTAATAGGTTTTCAATGGATTTTACCTTGCCAGAGCAAACTGATGAGTATGAAAGAGATTATCAGTAAAATTCTGTGTGGGTAAAACCTTGCTGAAATTGGCACAGAAACTAAAGAGACAGTATATATATTTGCTTGTTGCCTTTTTGTGAAGGTATTTGCATGCTTCCAACTGTGTAGATAAATCTCTTCTTCTGGACCTAGTTATGCCATTAGCAGATGTTTGAGCCTTCAGCTGTTTGATACCACCTACCATCTGGGACTTACAGCCTTTACAGCCCTGCCAGAGAAACAGTACGTGTGAGCACTGCCTAATCCACTTTCAGTGAACCAGCCCTGCTAATACAAATTGCCTTTTCCAGCACTGGAATTAACCTGAATGACTGTGTACGGGAAGAATGGAGAATGGCTGTGTGTCTCACATGGAGCTCTCCATCACTACAGTTGTGAGATTGGAAAAAGGAAAGAGGTGGGAGGAGACAGTTTAACTGCCTTTGCTGTCTGGAAAATGAACAGCCTAAAAGAAAAGGTGAGAGAGAAGCAAGAGACTGAGAAAAAGAACAGAGAAGAAACATGAGATGCACTGATGGGAAGAGCAGTGATACGAGCCTGAGGAAAAGGAATGGGGCTCTTGCGAGGCTATGTTTGAGCTAGCAGCAAAGAAACTGCTCTGTTGGGTCTTTCTGTGCTGGGGAGAAAGGACCTTGTGCATCTTTAATGACCAAACAAGACTGTATTAAAACATTTGCTTGGCTCTGACTTGATTTTTCTCTTTAAGTGGAATGGGACTCAAAAGCTGTGTAATCATGTCAAGTGGAATGGGTGATGGTAGCCACCTCCCTACCTGGGGAAGCTAAATGCACCCAACACTGTCACAGAGGTTTAATCCCTAACACCATTCAGTGTGTGCCATGACCACGGACTGGAGCAAACTTCTCCATTTTATTTTATAGATTCGTTCCACAACAAAACCCACAAACATGGGGAAGCACTGAAAGTACACCCTGCAGCTTAGGAATAGACAAAAAGTTGGTTGTGGAGCTTTGAGTTAGGAGTTTTGGTGGGTCATACTGCAGAGCATAAGGGATAGCTCTTTTTGCCACCAGGACCAAATGGGATCAGCCTCTGCCTTGTCTTCAACTGCCTCAAGTGACCTTTCCTGGCAGCTGGGACTGAGATGCCAGAGTGTGAACTGGGGCAGCTGAGCTACTGGTACAGTCCCAATCTGCTGCTCCAGCTGCAGCAACACAAAGTCAGCAGACGGTAGGGCAGACACCTGGGCACTGTCATACCTTGAACAGCCACATCTGAGGCTGCCAGTGTGTTTAGGCAGTGGGATGATGTAAAACTCCTTTTGACCCGCACTAGGGAACTCTGAATGGCTTTGTGAAAAAAGCATGGAGGAGGAGCAGAGTTTTATAGGCTTTTTAAAGCAGCTTTAATTTCTGTTATGTGCAGTGTTTTCTATAGTCTGTTTGGAGAGTAAGCATGGGTTGATCTCCTTTAAGAACAAATTCATTACATAATGTGATGTGATAGTCTCTGTCAAAATCCTTTCCTTTTCTGGGAAGAGAGGGATGAGCAAAAGAAGAATTAATTTTGTGTCCCTTTGCACATTATATCTACGTTGTGATGTATTTGAAAATTCAGGGCACCACTAGTGGAACTGACTATAGGTGGGATTAGCTTCTCTTCTGAAAAAAGGATGTGTGACAGCACACAGAGATTTTAACCTGACAGTTTCATCTACAACATTAATTCCAGTGAAAGTGTTACAGACAGAGGGTTCTGCAGTTCTGTGCTGTTGGAAAATGTACAGGTTTCCATTTCGGTAATATTTCCTTCTAAAAATAAGCTCAATTCATGCCAAGCATCTGTTTTAATTTGGTTCCTTTTTTGATGTCAAATAACTCAAGCTGGATGAAAATCATTGCAGAAAGACTAATATTATTTAAACGAACATGGTGTAATTTTACATTTAAGAGGTCTCCAAGGACAACTTTTCTAAGCCTTATAGTTTCTGGGGGGCTATTTGCTGTTCTATTAGTTTTGATTAGCTTCAGAAATTCATACCCTCCCTCCACGCTTAAAGCTTTCAGGAAAATTGTGAAAAATTACTATTAGAAGAAACAGGCCTAATTAGCAATTCTTTTCTGAAATAAGGACTGCCCATCTGATCAAGCTATGCAGGTGAGACATTAAACATTTCTGCACACAGAGCATGCCCACTTGCTGACACTGTTTGCTGACTTAGCACTCCTAAGCTGTCAGCTGGAACTGTTAATTAACTGCTCTTGTTAATTAGCACTTATACGGTAGCACACATTTTCTAAGCAGAGCAGAAACATTAACAAATTTATTTCAGTAGCACCCGTGAAACAGAAAAGCTCATTTTAGGGAGAAGTCTTCAGTTTTGGAAGCTGAATAGTTTGGTGGGAAAGGCTCTGCACTGTGTTTCAGTCTGCTCTGCTCAGCACACATCCTCGGATCAGACTGATGAGTTTTCAGTCTGAAAAATAACTGCAATGCTCTTTCACCTTCTACAAAAAACTTCAGGGATGGAAATCAGTGTATCATATTCAGAACTTATAAAGGGGAAAAATTATTACATCAGTATGGAAGACAAATACAAGAAACATAGTTTGAATAGACCCAAAAGAGAAACAAAAGCACAAAGGACCAAATTCTGCCCAAAATACTTTAGGTATTTGGCAAGTAAGTTAGTAAAGAGAAACATGATATTATTAAGCTGTAGAAAAACTGCTGCCTGATTCTGGTCTCAGAAAAGATCTAGTTAGCAGAGAGAAATACCATATTCTCACATTCTTCAGAGCTTCAGCCATGCCAGGAAAGAGACACTGAGAGCTTTGTGACGAAATGGGAAGGACCTGCAGGAGTCCTTAAGCCAGAGATGTACAACCACTACACATTTAAGATTTGCTTTGACGCTGAGATTAAGAGGTGGCCTGCACACATTTCTGTATTTCTGCCTGATTATTTTGTTAAGAATTTAAGCAATGCTTTGGCCCCATTTACTCCAAAAGTCAGCAATGGCTCTTGCTGCTAGAAACAGGCTGGCTTCTTGTAGAAATGCTACTCCTGCCTCTCTGCCCTGCCTTCTCCCATGCCCTCCCAGCAGAGCCCAGCATCCTGTACTGGCCTAGCATTTCTGAAGCTGTAGCTGCAGGGCTCTGCCTATTCAAGCAGTGTCTCCTAGGAAAGCTGACTTATTTCTATGGGGAGACGACCTAGCAGAAAGCATAGAAGCACAGAATATGCTGTGTTGGAAAGGACCCATCAGGATCATTGAGTCCAACTCCTACCTGAACATACTCAAAACAATAGAAAAGTGAGGCCATTGAAGTTTTGCAGATATTCTAGAAAGCCCAAATCTTTAAAAATGAAGACACCTTATAAAATATGCTCTGCTGCCTCCTGTTATGGTGAGTGTACAGAATGACCCTGGTCCAGGGTGGAAGTCAGGCCCTTTGATTAAGTTTTTGCAATGGGAAAACCAAGAAAGCCTTCAAAAATACTCTCACAGGTCAGACCTAAGATCGTCATAGATAGCAATACTCTATCACCCTTTACTGCTTCCTCCATTTTACTGTAAGTAATTTTCTTGTTCCATCACATCTAGAGGACACCCTCCATGCTGTTTGCAAGCACTTTCAGTATGGTAACTAGCCCTTATTAGGACTACTAATGTTGGTTCCTTTGCAGAGCTCTCCCTATGCCAATTCAAAGAAGGACAAAAATTCGTGCTTAAATCTGTTCTAAAGCCTGTATCTCCTAAATGGCACCCTATAGGCTACCAAATTTGGTATCCCACTGCCAAAAAGTTTGAGTGTGCTTCAGACACACAAAAACATATTTTACTTCAGTGTCTGGGCCACGTTATTTCCTGATGCCCAGCTTTATAAACCAAATTTAATGGGAAAACCTGGTAAGTGTTCTCTGTAGTTTATCAATGTAGGAAGGGGTCTTGTACCTCTGACCCTACATTTTGTAAGGCTACATTTCCACTAATATGACAAATCCAACTGCCTGGCATGTGAAGGGGAAGACATCTCAGTCATTTCCTTGAAGAGTTTGCTTTACCAACTGCTCTCACAATAAGACTTTTTTCCCCTTAAATTCCCTTTTTTAGCTTCAAGACATTCTGTCCTCCCTTGCTGTCTTTAGCAGCCAAATGGTTGTCATCCATCATTTATATTACCTTAGAGATATTTATAGATTTTGATTGCATCCCACCGAGCTCTTGCCTGTCTTACATCACACGTATTTGTAGCTCTCTTGATAGAGCCTGCCTTGTAATTCTTGCATATTTTCTACTACAGATTTTCTCTAGTTTACTTATATTATATCTTAAACCATGGATATCAAAAGAACACATGATCTCACAGGGTTTAGTATTCCTACTCAGGTACTACCAAAAAAACCCTCATTTATATGCAAGCATGTTAGTAAGATAGAAATCTTTGGGTCTGCACATGAATTTTATTAATAAAACTGTAACTCCACTAGCAACATATTTATGAAATGCTTGTCTGATTCTGGTATTCAAATGTTTGTATTTCCATCCTATGAATTGTTTGAGAACACTGAATAGCTGCATTACGTATTCAGGGAAGGAAAGCAAATAGGAATGAAAAATTTCGGCAAGACTGCAGTCAGAGACACTTTCTCAATAAGATATTGGAAAGTATCTTTCAGCATCATTAGTATGATCTTGCAGAGGCAGAAGATATGCTCTTCAGAGATAATTTGATAAGCCATCTTGGGGAAGAGCAAGGACAGTTAGAGGCTTCTGGAAGCACAGCTGGCACTCTTACTTCCCTTCACTTGGCTAACAGGTTTTATAACAAGCTCCTTTTACATGACGTTGTATTCTTCCTGATGCCATTTTTTCCCCAAGTGTGAGATGTGATAGAGGCTACCCTACTCATACAAATCTGACTGTGATAGCCACCCAGCAGAGTCAAGGGGGGTTTGCATTACTAGGGGCTGAACAAGAACTGAGACAGGACCTCGGCATCTGATCCATGCCCATTCAGCCCATCCTCTCTCTGGCAGAGTCCTGACAGTGCTCTGCTCCAGCAGCAGGTAACTTCTGCTAAATTTAAAAGCTACATTTCAAAGGGATGCATTACCAGTGGCTCTGACCTGGAGATTGGTGCACATACCCTAGGGCCTGACCTCTATACCATGTTCTGGTGCAGGGAGAGGGGGAAAGGTTGGACAAGCCATGGATGAGTATCTGCAGGTTTGACAAGCTGGCAGACTCAGGGCCAAGAAATCTGAGGTCATCCAGCAAATTTTCCATTGACCTTCCTATTTAAATACTGATATATTTATCCGTTTTCCACCAGACACTTAGTACCTCCCAAACAGACAAAAATAGATACAAAGCCTTCCCTGAAATTTCCACTGTCTGTTTCACTTCAGTGACTCTCTATGGTTAAGGAGAGATAATATTAAGCAAATCTCTCTGGATCTACAGATACTTTAACTTTGAAGGAGATTTAATGATGTTTGGACTGTTTTGGTTTTTTTTTCTTATTTCGCTAAGTAAGATTCCTATTTTCTTTACTGCATACAGCACTAAACTCCTTTCCTAATCATTGTACAGGCTACAGAGAAAATGTAGAGCCACTAAATCTTACTGGGTAATCTCCTGCCTTCAGATCAGCAGGCAATTTTATCTACTTACACCAACCACCTAGAAACAACCAAACCAAGACCATGAACATCAATGGAAGAGGAAAATGAAGTTTAAGGAAATGAGAAAACTCTGGAATTTAAATGGGTTTTGGTGTCTATGTCACTGACTGTTATTAACAAATAAATAGACATACACAACCAGTTTGATTACACAGGCTTGCTACCACTAGCTCTCATGAGTTACTGATTTCTATTTATTGACAACATGCTGACATCTCTGCTGGTATCGAATTTTTGTAGCTAATTAAAATGCACTTTCTCTCCACTCTGCACACACCAAAACATGTTAGATAGATGTGCTTTCAGTGCTTTGCAGTTGCTAGAATTATACATGAGCTTTAGGATTCTCTTGGACTCTAGCATAAACTAACTTGCATCCCAGTGGAAGACACAGGCTGCAAACTTTGGCTTTGCTCACAACTGTGGAACATCTGGTGCCAAACAGTTGGTTAGTACATTACAGAGATAGGAGAAAGTCATGGCATTCACATGTGCTTCGAGATCCAAATTCCACTGTAATATTGGCACCTGAAAAATTGGACTTGTCAATTGGGACTATCTCTACTGTATTCTTCTTCTTCAAAGGAGGGAAAAGTGTATATCCTGTGTTTAGGATATACAATCCAGTTTTTTGCCTTGCCTCTAACAGCATAAAGGGACTAAAAACCCACAAGATTTAACAACTGGATATTCTATTAACCTGCAGAAAAAGGCAGTTGATGTCAAGGTGTTGAATCTGGCATCTAAACCACCCACCTCTGCAATATTTGGGGCAGTATTGAGCGTAGAACATGGGGTAGAAGTTTCTGCTTGGCTATTATCCTGGGGGTCAGGAGTCAATCTGAATAGATAAACCTTTAGAAACAGGGAGATGAAATCAAGTCCTTTTCTAATTTACTTAATCTAGCATCAGTAAAAAGCATATCCAAAAATCCAGCTTGAAAGCTTCACTAGCACTCCAAGCTTGAAAGCTGTGCAATAGTTTTAAGGAAAGAAAAACATTTGGAGTATGCTAATTGCATCACATCTCTGGAAGGTTTTGAAAAATCTGATTCACCAACTCTGAACTCCAAAAAGGAGTTCTTAATGTGTTTAGGCTTCAATTGCAAACTTTCTTCCACCCACAGAAACAGCTACCATCTCCTCTAGCATCATTCTTTTACTTAATTAACTTATTTTCTATAGATACCAATGTGACTTAATACTTTGATCTGATTTTCCTTTGCTTCTGACCTCACCATTACATTTATACCCATGTGAAGTTTGTAACTATTGACTGACAATGCCAGTTCTCTTAGCAATTAAAAATCAATAGGTCTGCTGTAGTCGGGGTGATCAATATTATAATATTGATCAATATATATTATAATATATTAATTTATAATATAATA
>JANRGV010000062.1:38309408-38392134 GCA_024734035.1 Alethe castanea
AATTATAATATATATAATATATTAATATATGTATTATTGATATATATATATATCTCAATATATATATCAATATACTGAAACACAGTAGAGGTCCATCAGAGGAGAAGCATTCTTTTTTCCCCATCTCTCTTCTTCCTACCAGAGTATTACGAAGCATCTACCTCAGAATATTCTGTGATTTGGAAGAGTGAACAAATCCTTAATTGTATTTCAGAGTTTTTCACTTCTTTTCCACTTGGGAATGAGATGGAAAGAAAGTTAAGAGTAAAATTTCAGAAGCTTCTCAGAGTTTGTACGTGCAAGTAGAATATGACACGTGGACTTGCTAAACCAACATCTGCACTGACCTAGACAGGTGGTTACTGGTTTCAGAGTAGACTCAATTTGCAGGAAATCTGACTGTCTACAGGGTTTTCTCTTGCAGGGTAGTGAAATGCTCTCAGAAGTGGAGATATGTCTGAATTCTGAAAGATTACACTTAGGAGCCTGAGGGCAGATTCTAAAATAGCTTTAGAGTTTATTATTAGCATTTCATTTTTACAGATGACATGGAAGAAGAGGGAATAGGTTGCAAGAAAATTCTCTTCTTCAGCAGGCTCCATGATTGGATTCACAGAGGCAGTACAGCTGCCTACAGGTGCAGAGGTGTCTGGGGGAAATTCCAAAAGCTCCTCAGTGAGCAACGTGCCTAATATCAACGAGCTCTGAAAACAGTGAAATTCCAGATCTGTTCAAACACTTTTATAACACCAGCAAAGAACATTTTTTGCACTGCTAGACACCTAATTGCCTCTACAAGATGCCCCCCACCCACCTCCCCCAATTAGTAGCAGATGGCCAGCAAAAGGAAAAGGGATGAAATGTTTTGCATTTTAATAAATATATTCTGCTTCTAGGAAAGGTTTTGTTTTTCTGGATGTAGCTCTGACTCAAGTTAGTCTGGCCAGGTAATCTCCTGTCTCAGTAAGACACCACATAACAATAGTAAACAAGGTGAGTGGCAGGCTCCATGGAAGGATTATTTATTTACACAGTGACATGATGTGCGTCTTCCTGCAGTGATGCCACCACATAATTTCCTTAACTCCTTCCCTATCACCAGCCTCCCCAGAGGGAGACAGGATGGTGTTCTCTGAGGTGTTGGCAGTTTCTCTGAAAGAGGGTGCTTTTAATGAGGTGGTGCAAGGCAAATGGAGCTGCTGTCTATCACACAAACTATCACTGCAGACACTTTTTCCTGAGAATGTTATGTGCTACAGAACACTGAGAAAATTATACTTACTAACAGAAATGAAAAGACCCTAATTACAGGGATTTTTATAGAGGGAGTTAAAGGATGCATGTCAAAGGGGACTGATATATAATTATGATAATATCAGTTGCAACTCCTGTGCTAATTACTTGAAATGGGTGGCATTGTGCAATTTTTTTGAAAGCGAGCTACTCTGACAACAAAATGATATAATCTTATTATGAAATTACAATAAAATTGAAAGAAAAGTAGAATTAATATATTGGTAGGAGTAATAACCAAAAAGGCAGCACTAAATGTGCTGGTAAGACAGAGGAAACAGAAACCCACTGTCTCCAACTCTGTGTTACACATTTGACTCACACTGTGTCAGAAACTGAGATGCTGCTCATGTTGCCTACAATGGGACTCAAAATGAAGGCATATTTATGCGACAAGAAAAGAGTTGTAAGAAGTGGAGGAAGAAAGGAGTAAAGAGAGGAAATATTATAAAAATTGGAAAGAGCATAAACCTAGCAATCACAGTGCTGAACTCTTCTGGGGCTTTGAGTGTCTCTTTGCCTTGGCTTTGTTCTGGATCCTCTGAGGTACCCCAAACATCCAGCCTGCTGAGCATGCTGGACCCTGTCAGATTTGGGCACTTGGACATCTTCAAGGGATAAGGATTTTCTATTTTGGTTTTACACTGGCTGTATTACACTGATAAATCTGTCCACAATACTTGATATAAATGAAATATTAAAGATATTACTTTTATTTAGTATACATTTTGCTCATCATGGATGTATTTAAATTATACAGAACCCACACCCATTATAACATAATGTCATCTGTTGACAAATGACCTGGGCACTGAAAAGCTCTGATTTTCTAAATTCATTAGAAATGGAAATAGTGGCACCGTCATATGCAAGCCCACAGATATGCTGGTGAGTCCATGCTCCTATTTATGGTGTAGCCTGGAAAAATCAACCATTGTTTGAACAGTGACATCAACAGATTGTAGGTTAATAGTGGTTTCCAGATTTTTGTGGCCATCATGAGGAAACAGGAAAAGTTTCATGGATTTTCACGGATATTGCCTTGCCATCGGTCTAGTAGTGGAAAATAACACTAAAAAAATGTTTGATATTATTCTGTTGACTATCTGGAGATCATTTATCTCATGAACTGCAGTTTGGATCACTTCCTTAAGCTCTCATCATCTCATTTAACTGCAAAGACACAATTTCATTTATTAGAAAAATTTACATCTCTTTTCTAAAATTTTAAAAGTGCAAAAGTAGAGTGGAAGTTGGCTAGATCCCCTCATTTACTGCTAGTTTGGTAAATACACTTCTCTATGTACTGCAATCTGTTCCCATAAGATGCTACAGAGTGAAAGGATCTGACATAACTTCCCTTGTCTTTTCAAATTCCGTGTCATAATCTAATCTTGTCCCTTTTTGGTACAAGAAAAAAACCATGAAATACTTTTCTAACATATGAGAGTTTTCATTGCTAAACTTTTCCCTAAAGAAAAGTGCAGTTTGAAACTCTTCCTCTGAGCTGTTATCTCACAACCACTTGCCACTGATCTGCACTGCCCCCTGAAATGGCTGCATGCTGTTTATTCAATAGCACTGAAGAGAGATGATGACAGTTCTCTGGGCATGGCTTTCCAAAGCAGCTCATTTTAAATCTCTGCTGAAGATTGACTTTTGCTCATTTTGATAGCATTGGTTTTGAATGTGAAGAAGACGAAGGGAAATCTGAGTTTTTCTAGGTGATCATGGTTTTCATTGAAACATCTGTCTAATTAGATGAAAGTCAGACCTCAACAACTTGAGAAAGAAGAATAAATAATATTTCAACTTTGCAATAATTTTATATGCAATTTTTTAAAAAATATGATGATTCAGTGTGGGATATATTAAAAATATTTTTCAGTTTGCAAGAAGCATGGCTGATTAACAGGATTTCCATGCAAGACAGCAAAGGTTTTTTCCACTGAGGAATTCTACGTGATAGGATTGTAGTGCGAAAAAATATGAGACTTTTCATGAAACCTGCCATCTTACAAAACAGAAAAAATCCCAAGCAACACCCAGCAACAAGAAATAAGCCAACAAAAAATCCAGTGACCCCACTGCTGCCCAAGCTGGCAGAGCAATCTTAGCTGCATTTCTGGCATTTGCCAGAGGCTTTCTTACCTTCACTGCAAACTCCGTTTCTGTAGCTTTATGAACACATCTCTTGCACACTGAATAGGAGCCAATACCTATGTCCTCCTTGATCTCGTATCCATCAGTAAAATGAATGTTGTTCCCATGTAACTGCTACAGGAAAAGACAACAGAAACAAGGCAATCAGGACATGGGTATGCAAAAGAAGGACTAGCCTCCTCTTGAAGGAGGTGCTTGATCTCCTCCACAGAGCTCTCTCATCCTCAGCAGCTTTTCTAAGTCCAGTTTCAAAATTCTGAAGCTCTTTACTTAAACAAGTAAACGTGTCTCTTCCCTTTCTACCTTTTTCCAGTCTGTAACATGGGATTGTCCACGCAGAAGTAGTGACAAAACCGCTGTGATTTTCTAAACTATTTTTGGAATGCAAAAAATCATCATATATTAGAAATTCATAGGAAACCGTGAAATCTCCTGACAAACCCATGTATCTTGACATTATGAAGTGATTTCTAATTACTGAAGGGCAGATAACATATAAAATACTAATAGCTTCACAGTATTCAAGAGAGATACCTATTTATGGGGAGTGCCCCCAGATCACTGGAGGTCTTGTCTAGAATATGTTTATCTGCGATTTCTGTGTGAGAGAAGTTACTATTTTAAGCAATTAATTCATATGCTCTTTGGAAAATATCTGGGCAGGTAGACTGGTTCAGTGGTGAATCTAAGGCTTTGCTGCAAATTCCATTCCAGGACTCAAGAAACGACCAGCACCTCTAAAAATCCTCCAGAGTCCTCTGTCTAAAAGTGTAGCCTTGCTAGCAAAGTCCAAACAGAACCTGCTAAATTTTAAGATGTGCATATGTCAATATTCAATACATTTTTAAATGTAAATAATTGGAATATATATAACATTTCTGGGATGTAATTGCTTGGGTAACATTTCACTTACTGTGGAATAAGAGCATCTTTAGGAGTATGACACATTCCACTGCAAACAATTAAAATAGAGGTGAAAACGTATGAAAACCACAGGCAGGGTTTCCCCCCTTGAGGCACATATACCTGTGGATGTGGGTAGGAGAGGGAGCTTTTTCCTAGTGAGAAATTTGGCTGCATCTTTTAGCAGCCCAATTCTTTCTCCCTGTTCACTTTTCCTCTGATGTATCGAACACGTTGTAGCAATTTATTTCTGGTTTAAAGGACAACAGGATAGATTTTTTTTGTAGGGGAATGGCAGCAAAGAAACAAGTGTCTGGCATGTTGCCCCATCAAGCACCCTGATTTAGGTGAGTACAGCTACGTTTTTGTGCAATAGCAACAGGAGTATGGATACACCCAGGAGCTTGGGCTCTGTGTCTCTGGGAGCCTATAGCAGTAGTTCATCAAACCCCTTTGCCAGCACAGACTGGATCACATAATCCAAGGTAAACCTGCTGAGAATGAAATACATTCAGTGAAAAAAAAAAATCATTATCTGCTCTGTATGCACAACTGGAATCCTGTTTCAGGTATTGAGAAGCACTTTTCATTTTAGTTGTGACAAAGTGCAGTTCCCATTTCCTTTGCAAAGATGGTGAGGAATGTTTTATACATAAAAGCCTTCACGAAAAAATTCTCATTTTCCAACACCTACATGCTGCATGTAAAACACCTCCTTCCTACACTAGGTAGCTGGGAAATACCCATGAGAACATTAGGTGGTTTAAATACACGGTGCACATACATATCTGCACATCAGATGTGAAATGTAACCAGCTCCAGTACCTGCACAATTGGGTGAACAGTGATTTTGTGCACATCTTGCTGAGCAGGCTCCTGCACCAAGTTAGAGGCAACAAAGCTGAATCCTCTGAAAAGATGATGAGCATTGGCACTTGGAGGAACACCTGGGGAATCTGTAGGAAAAGGGAGAAAATGAGGTCACATGAGCTGCACAAGCGAACAGAAAGGAGTAGCACAGTACCACAACAGACAAAGTCACCCCTGCCAGTCAATAGCAGATCTGATAAACTGGCAGACACAGGGGAATATAATTCATCTCCATATCGAGGCTTTGGTGTGCCTTCTCCACTCCTTTCCTCTGGATTTGAACAATGCAGGAGTATAGTTTGCAAGGATGTCTCCTCTTGGATACAGGGATTTTTTCACAGGGCATGTTCATTCTTAGGCAAAATATTGCCTGTGCCAAGAGTGCGCAGAGAGAGAGAAGGCACAGGGCAGAGAGGCTTGGTGAGAGACAGTAGCCTCAGGGCACCCTGCAGCGCTCAGCAGAGGCTCTCAGGGAGTGGAAGAAAGCTACAGGCTGCTGTATCTGTATCTGTCTTTTGCAGAAATTACAAAGACTGAAGTGGCACATTGTGTGGGCCAGGAGAACACAGAGAATGCATGAAACCAACATAAAAGCACAATACTCCAGCAGTGGTGGTTTGTGGTGTTATAGGAATCTCCTGGAACAGCTTTAGGAGCTAGGAGCTGGGACCTACTCCAGGGAAGACAGTGGCTGACTTGTCCTCAGGTGGAGAAAGATACTAGAATTGTCTTAACTAACCTTCATGGAGATTTTCTCCCCATTCCTTCCCCTGGCATGGCAAAAGGAGGGAAGGAATGGCTAAAGTTAAAAAAATCCTGAATTATTCTACCTTTGGAAGGAAATAAGCAGAGAGCAGTTCTTTGTACCTGCACCACTGCTCAGCGAGAGAAGCAGCATGACAAAGCAAGCAGAGCTGTGCTTCACTCAAAATTCTGAAAAGCCTTAAAGAGATCTTTCTCCCCAGTGTATAGAAGAATCACTTTGTAAACCATTCCTTGGCAACTTGCTGGGTATTATAAAACCTATATTACTAAAATTTGCTAACATTTTATTTGGTTTTCTGGGGGGCTTGTGGGGTTTTTCTCTCCTTTTCCTTTCACATTTCCTCCAATGCGCCATATGATGTACTGACAAAGTTACAGAGCTAAACTTTCTTAAGAAAGCTATTTCCTTGTGGTAAAGTGTGTAAATACCCAGTTATCTAAAGAAAATACATCCCCACTGAGCTTTCTATCTGACTCACTTGCTTGAGGCCCTGAAAATATATAAGAATGTGTACTTCTTAACATGCACACACCCTGTATAAATCTACTGGTTACATGAATAGAGGAACTGAAGTCAGAATTTGATCAAAACAATAACTATCTGCTTGGGAATAAACAAAACTGAAACTGCAGCCAATTCTATTTCTCATCACAAAACTGCCTCAGCTTTGACAGGAGTCAGGAGTCAGTGTGTTCTTACTGCACAGCAAGCAGAGTTCAGATGGAGAAGACTGTCTTTGGTAAAGAGACGTGGGCTTTTTGTTTATCTCCTTGTTTTTGATGGGCACTCTCCTTGCAAATATGTGGATGAATCACACCAGACCCCTTGCATCACTGCATACTTCCCACCATGGCACATCTATAACAGTGATTTTTACACAAGGGATTAATTAAAAGGAAAGAATGTTTGTTTTTAAAAAAGGAATGACAATAATTCGCATCTGAACACTTCTGAACCTCAGAAAAGCTGTGATCCAGCTCTAAAACTAAAGTGGTAGGTCAGCTTTGTTTAAAAATAATTGTTCCTTCATAATTCACTGCCAATGGCTTCAGCAAATACTGCAGAAGAACTATTGATGATTTGGTGTTCGCTATTAAGCATTCATCACCAACAACTGATTTGCCCACTAAAACATTTTTGCTAAGTGCAAAATTATGCATAAATCACATTAATTGATAGCTCAGAAGCCTAAATCATTTCTCTAGGCCTTTTAAATCAGAATAATTTCATCTATCTGAATTAGATCCACTTACAAGCACCAATCTTGTACAATGGTTATCATTCTTCCTGTGAAAAGTAATAATGCTTTGTTTCACTAGAGAGTCTAAGTTTAAGTGTTTTCAAAGGCTTCGTAACTCTCAAGTTGTTTCTTTCATCGTGTTTCACTGGGGTTAGCAAACATCTTATCTGCAAAGGAGGATACCTAGATACTTCAGGTGAAATTTTATATACTTTTTTCTCAGCAGTAAAGCCAGTCTAAAACATCCCTGCTGGTTACAGCCTGCTGTCCCATCAATTACAACAGTACAAACATTTGTGGACTGAAATCTAAGTTGGGTCACAAGAATGATCTTGGTTCGATCCTTGCCCAAATCACCATTTCTAAGCTAAACTGCTTCAGCCTCCAGCTCCCTGTAAGGAGCTGAGTCACCACAAATGAGATGTGGGCCCACAGTGGTGAATTTAGGAAGCAAACGGCCAGAAAAAGCAACTCCAACTTGGACAGATCTCTGAGAAGAAGTGATGTGAAAGTATACCCACATAAATGCTCTGTCAGTGTTAGAAACCACATCTCTGGCACACTTAGATCTGAAGTTAAGAATCCACTGAATGTGGTTTCAACCTCCAGGGTAAAGGAAGTTTCTGAGGTACAGCAAATCACTGGGCTGACAAGATTTGCTGGATTCAAAACTCTGACATAAACCTGCTTTCAAATTAGTATATGTCTCTGTACCCCCTCCTTGGTAGTGACTGACAGCTTCATTAAGACACAACTGCACAATCATGAAGCAGGAATTATTACAGTCCTTTCTGTCTGAGGATGTTCCCAGTAACAGGGTTAGTTTGTTTGGGGTCCGTGTCCAGACAGAAAATCCACAAAATAAAAAAACGTTATTGATCTATTCCATTGGCAATGTGAGCCAATTTGTGATACTCTTCCCAATTTGTTTGACCCAACCAGTCAACAGTCAGGGGCTGCAAAATATTCTATCAGTCTGCAAGAGTTTTTCCATCATTCTGAAAGTGTAAATGCATTCACACTCCCAATTACACCTATTTTGAAATGTTTGATTTTGAGGCCACTATCCATGGTAGCCCAATGCAGAATTAAGGCAGGCCATCTGTTCACCCCAGCCACCACCCCAAAACAAACCTTCCAAGTCAGTGTCTTGTACTAAATAACAAAATTAATTAGGCAAAACTAGTAGCGTGTAGAGTGTAAAATATAGCCCCAGGCATCAGTACCAGCAATGAAGTGTGAACTTCCAAAGCAATCCAAACACTTAATGCTTCTCTGCACATCAATGAAACTTCCCATGGCAGCACCAGAGCGCACACCGCTCAAGACCAGCCTAACTTGCAGTCTCCAATATTTCAGAGAAATCAGTGCCTCTGAAATCCAGATTAAAGCTAAAATCAGATGTGCGAGATGTCTGGAAACCAAAGATCATGTTTCTATGCAGTGGAATAGGAATATCAGAACATGACCGACATAGACTGGAGACAGGTGGATGTTACAGCTGAAAAAACAGGAATGTAATATTTTTATAATTTGTAAATGTCAGCACATCCTTGAAAAAAGAAAAAAAATTATAGGAACTGACTGAAGAAAGATCTGGACTACATACCCTTATTTCAAACGCCATGAAAGGAAATTTGAGCCAGGCTTGGAATAGAAGTTTGGGCTAGTTTTAAGAAAAAATGGTGTCGGTCATGATAAGCCTGAACAAAAACTGCAGAAAATCTCAGCTCTGATTCATGTGTTACAATGCAGGTGTTTTCATAATGAAAGCTCAGATCTTTCCCTCTCACTGCAACAGTTTTGGGGCAATTTGAGGATTGAAGATTGAGACCTTATACTTGATTATTACCACAATACTATGTGATTTACAGTGCTTACCACCTTCAAAGTGTTTTACAAACAACAACTAATTCAATTTTTACACTTCAGGAAGTATAAACAAGTACTTCTTTACACAGCTACATCACAGGCAGAAATGTAATGCTACTTACCCATGTCTAGCAGAAAGCAATCTTATAAGTGGGATTACCACTGGGACATTATTGATATTCTTGCTTTCCACTTAGAAGAGTGGAAAGATTGAGTTCTGTGCAACAGTCACCTTCATATATATACAGTGTACAAAGCATGGTATTTCTGTCAGGAAATATGAATTACAGGAGAAACATTCTCTCTGCAAGCATTTTCTAAATATTGTGGGCCAAATTTCCTGTTGGCATAACTTTGCTGACCTGAGAACTTGATGATTTTTCATTGCTTTTAACCACACATTAACTTCCAACAGTCCACAGTCCATGGGATGTCATAATTAAATGAAACAACTATGCAATATATAATTAAAGACTTACTTTCAGGGATACAAAGTTCTTTGAAGCCAAAATAATTTAAAATAGTTAAATTCAGATAGTGTAAGCAAAGATGAGTAACAAAATAGCAAAACAATAGCTATTTTTCCTTTATACAATGTCAAATCTGTTCCTCCTGAAGATGAGTTAATATGAAGCTGGTGAAATGCTTATGAGCTTCTTTTGCTAGAAAAGCAAAACCAGTCATTGCTTCCTGCTGGATATGGCAAAACCCTGTAATGCCACAGGTGATCAGGCTTGTAGATTGTGTTGCGATAGGGAGGGCAAAGGATGACTGAATTTACTAACTGGAAAGATATATTACCCATGTGCCACCTTACTAACCTGTGGGGGTCCGAGATGTGAACTCTGGATCAAAATGAAAGGTGTCTTCTGGCCGCCCCACCGCGGGCTTGAAAGGCGGCTTGATTTCTTTTCTGTACAGTTTCTGCAAGGAGATAAAGAGATCGCAATCAGCATCAGTGTGTACACTCTCAGCATCTGGATAGACTCCCCTGCTTTCTTTAGGGTGTCCTCTCTCAGCTCCATGCTATCCTTGCTGGACTTACAGAAAAGGATGATGTAGTCGTGGTTCTGGCTCTTGCTTTACCTGTCAGCTTAAAATCTGTGCCCCAGATGGCCTCTGCACATTTTAGCTAGTGGAATCCTGAACATAAACACAAATGTTCCTGGCAAAAATTTAGGCCATGGACCGGAACAGTATTCCAGCTGGGGCATCTGGAGATCCACTGGCCTAAGGGCAGGACTGGGATGTGCAATGGTAAGACCAGGAAACAGGGTGACTTCAGCAACGCAGCAATGGCAATCAGCACAAAGAACTGCTGGGACGTCATGACTGCTTCAGCATTTATTATTTATCAAGAGTCAGCAATGTTTGATGTGCTGCCAGACTGAGCAGAGCAATGGGCTTGGCTGCCTGGTCCTTACAATCTAAACAAGAGACTTGTTCTTTTAGCATACCTGGTAAAAGGGAAAGGGGTTTATAGCTGATGATTATATTAAATTCCCATCAAAAGATGCTGGGGAGAAAGCACTGTGGATGGGTGGGCAGTCACACTGAAGCTCTACATGTGGCTTGAAGTAAGGATCAAAACAAAGGAAAAACGTAAGGAAGAGAGGAGGGTGCATAACAGTACTGTAGGTGGACAAGTTTCTGCTGGAGGAGTCACGTAGGGGATCACCTAAGCAACAGGCACGATAACTTCATCCTAATACATCCTGCCTTTATTACAAGCGACTTCATGGCCTTTTTACTTATTCTCAGAGGTCTTTAACCATGCTCCACTGCAAGCATTCATACACACACAGACACACACACTGAGGTGAGGATGTCTGGATGTGATCCAAAGCCTGTAGAGGTTAATGGAAAGAGCCCTATTGATTTCAGCCATCTTTGCATCATCTCTGCCTGAAATGGCGAAAACCGAACATCGTGCTGAGTACAGCATGGGGAACAGAGCTCCAGTTTGACTCTCTGCCCTGTGTTGCAGTCCTTAGACTGCATTTCCTTTCTAGAAATGCTTTTGTTCTTAGGTTTCAAAAGGCTGAATTAGTTGCCACAGACTGTTCCCCATAATTAACATGTCTAAGCATAAATATAACATTTAATGCAAACTTTCAAGTCATGATAAGAACTGGAGAGTTCAACTTTATGACTGCTTGCAATATGTATTTTTAGGTTAGCTCTTAAAACAACTTCCTAATGAACTGATTTTTCAAAATGTTTAATGGACATTACTAAATGCTTGTCCAGTTCCTTGCATACGGGAAAATTCTTTTTAACTGTGCATTTTCTGGGGAATTAACTTCTGTAAGGCAAAGCATGTGGTCAAATCTAAGATATACACACATCGCCATAGTTTGAATTTGATTTTGCATTGATAAATAAAGGTTCTTGATGCAGAACATTCTGTAGCCTTAACATAAAGCATATATTTGTGGTTGAATTATGATTCCCTGAGAAAGTGAAACAGTAAGGTTGGAAATGACTCTAATAATTAATGGCCATTTCACCATAAAAAGTTCCTGCTTGCATAAAACTGCTCCATATCTTTGGAGAGGAAAGGAGATGAATAACTGCTGTGAGCCACAATGGAAAGCCAGTCTTCCAAATAATTAAAAGCCAATTGCAATCATAAGCAGGAAGTGTCACTCATCAGCTGAACAGATCAACCTAGTAATTAACATATATCTTTTTCTGTCTGCACAGAACTTTACAAGAGAACTCAGCACCTACTGAAGGTTTTTCTGTTGCTAGGATTTCACCTTGAGAAAGCTATTTGCTTCCCCGCTTCCCCTTATTTGTCTTAATTCACAACTGCAGTGCTTCTACTGCAGAAAGCAATATGGTCACACGCACATGCTTCCTCATGGAATTAACCGCACAGCTCATCCTGTGAGGTCCAAAAATTGGAAAATGTTTCAGAGCTGTACATCATTCAGGAATTGCACTCTCTTTTCATTATCGTAACCATATTCTCTCTGGCCTCTTAATTCCTTCCCCCATCTGTAGTTTCTTAAGTGCTGCTGTAGCTACATTTGTATTTTGAATCCCTAACCCACATCCTCCACTACTAGGGAGGGATTTAAGATTCATCATGAGTCACATACCACCTAAAGATTTATAATCACAAATTCTCTTTCTGGGAGGGGATGGAAACAAAGAAGTTGCTTGTGTGAGTGAAAGGCACTTCCTTTGAGCACAACCCTGATGACTCCCTTTTCCATTTCCTTACCCACTTGTGATAAAAATTAGAGAACAGAACAGCAAAAGGTAAAGTGCCTAAAATATTTTTTCCCCCAAGCCCTTTAATAGGATAACTAAATGAAATAATTGAGGACCAGGAAAAGCAGAGCAGTATAATCTATGGACTTCTCCATCCCACACTGGCTCCAGTTCTCTGAGTGAGCAGCTACAACCCAAGCCACATCACTAAACCAGAGGGCAGCCCAACACAGTTAAACACGAAGGCCTGCTGCAGGCAGAATGCCTCTTCCTTTAGAAACCTGCATCCTGTAGCCTGCAAAACTCAACGTAGCACAAGCTGATCTAAGAAAATAGTAAGAATCCCAGCCATTGTTTCATATACACATAGAGAGTGAATCTCTTGGAGGATTTGAGATCCTTATGGAGTTTTCAAGAATATTTCTAATTTTAGGAAATGCATTAATATCTCTTACCATAGTCCTCAAATTATTCAGGGATGATGTATCATGACTGTGACCTCTTCCGGCAGAAACCAACCAGAGTGGGAAATGACAGCAAATTAAATTTCATATCTTGTCTTTGACCATTTCTATCAGACTGTCCATGACTTCTGGTGAAGATAAGCAGTTGTGTACTTTCTAAGTCATGTACTTTCTAGTACTGTATGCAAAAGTTACTGTGAGTTCTATCATCTGTTTAAATGAGAACAGGGTCCCAGTTTTCCCAGTTTAAATTCCAGTTTTGATATCCAATTTTTTCTTTTGGGGCAACTAATTAGGCATTTAAAAGAGACATTGGATATCATAGTGCTGACTGGAGCATTTAAATTTCAGAATGGGTGCTTAGGATCATTATGTGTTTATTATTTTGCAGAGGTGTAAGAAGCTGAGGATTTTTTTTTCTTCCACATTGTTCCCACATCCGTAAGGGAGAATTGCACTCCTTAGCCCTTAGTGTTCTATTGAGACTACTATTTATTTATCTTTCCCAGTAAAGAATGAGCTCCCACATTCCGTCACCAGTTATTTGAAACTGGCCACAGCATTGACTCAGCACAGAAAGATGCGACCGACAGGTATGAAGAATCACAGCATAACACACAGTGTTGGACCCAGAGGCTGTGCTGAGGGAGTGCATAATCCACAGAAAGAGGGAGATGGGCTCCAAGGTGTAAAAACACTGATTTAGATATTCACACTTGGACACATATCCATGCTTCTGACTACTTATAAATCCCTCACATCCTCCTGAGACTTTCATAATTAGTACCTATGAATTAACTAGAAACCAAGTCTATAGCAGTTTAAGAAACTATGAGCTTCTATTGACTTTCTTTCTGATTTCAGGCAAAAATATTTTTATTTGAAATAACTAATCCAGGTGCCACTGACCTTTTCCTAAAATATGTTTCCACATCCCTAGTATGATCTTCATCTGAACACCTCCTCAGCTGGAACGTAAGTAATACACAAGAGAGACTAGTAATAAAATGCTGCAACACTGTCTTTCTTTCTCTTCTTATTTGTAAATAGTTAATTTTTCATCATCTTTAAAAAACAGACTCCTAAATATTCCAGAGATGTAAATGCTCTGTACATGTGCCTGGTAAATATCAAGGAAAAGAAAATGGTTTAATTTCATTAAAAACTATTTGATCATTTCCTCAACTGAGTTCCTTTGATGAAGAATTGAGTTATTCCTTAGACACTTTCTAGAAATTGAAAGATGTTACCCTCCACAGTGGTGCACTTGTAGCATGAGAATAAACTCCCTTGATACATATACCTGTCATGGCAAATCCAATAAGCAGACAAAAGGATGAACTACATTCTTAAATGCTTGTCCTCTCCTGGATTAATGACTCAATGTTATTGCCTGAAAATTATATAAAAGCTAGCAGAATTCAGACCCCAGGATTAATTTTTTGCTGTTGGTAAAATCTGCAATTAAATAATTCACATTTTCAGTTCAGTTTGATCTCTGATTAATATTAAAGGAAAAAGAGCTGGAATCCATTTTCTTCCCACTCCTTTCCTCAGCTGTATTTGACAGTTCATTTTCAAGCATGTCATTTGCTCTAGTTCCAATTTAGTCTGTCATCCAAACAAAAACTACTGTTTATAGCCCACTCCTCTGATAGCAGTCTGCAAAAAGGGATTTCATTGTTCATTTTCAATGAAAAGCCAGGCATTCATTATGCATGACCCGGAAAGAAGAAACAGTAGTAAAATATCAGGAATCAGACTGTGCTTTCTCAGAGCCAATGACTTAAATTGTCCGAGGTCAACTTGTTTTAGGTCTGATTGTCTTAAGAAGGAAAGGAGGTGCAAGGTTAATAAGCAGGTAAAACTGTCAAGGAACTGGACATCTCATCTCTCCCCTGAGCATCCCAGCCTTGATCATCAAAGACAGTCCATCCATTTAACAACAGATCGATTGGATTTGCGTCATGGTGCCTGCTGAATGCCTCAGAGCAGTAAGACTGATATTTGCAGAAACCTCCAGCTATTTTTCACTCTGCAAAGTGGGAATTTAGGGCTTTGTTACAGGGTAACAGCTGTAAAAATGTGAATCTTAGAGAGTCTCATGCCACCATTTAAGTCTTGGTTCAGATTGTTCACAGATTCCATGGACAGATTTTCCACAGTTCATTTAGTGCAGAAGTTAGCCAGAAGTTAAACCTAAAGGGGCTGGAGATTTTGCTGCAGGATGGAACCCTGGAACATGGGAATGGCTTCTGGGAAAGGCTGGGAGGAGGAAAGTTCCCTGGGCATACTCAAGTTTTCCAGGATTGCCCTTCCTGTCTTGGCATGCAGTGGTCACACGTTACCACGCTGTGCTTGGCAGCAGCATCTGCAGCACCCTGACAGGGGCTGTTCCTGCACTGTGTATGCTATTTCCACTGAGTGTTCATCCAAACCAGACATTTTATCTGGCTGTGTCTATTTGAAGACAGCAAAATATGGGAAATGACTTCCCCAGCAGGTAAACATTTCAGAGACAGAGAAAATAACCAGCTCCAATCCAAACCCCAAGGGAACAGCTCTGAAAACCCTCTGAAATGAAAGCCTGAGTCACAGGGTTCCATCTGCACTTCTAGTATCACTGCAACATCAAGACTTCACACATAGCTTAGAAGGAAGAAGTGAACTCATTTATGTTTTGAATCTCTCTTTAAAATTAGATGATGCAACTAGGTGCTCTGTTCCTAGTTATCATGTCACTCTTGTAGGAAAAATCATGCTTAAAAACAAACCTATTTCACACTGCGTTTCTAGCAAACACTAACCCGTTCTCACCCTTCATGATAAGGGGGCTTTTGATGGAGGATTGTTTTATTACAGTTGCTGAAATTTTCTGTGCTGTCAGTCACAGCAGTCGCATCTATCACAGCTACCAAGGTAGCACAGAAGTTCTCCAAAAAAGCTTGCCTCTTACTCTCTCAGGTCTTTATACTGCCAAGGCATAAAGTAAATCATCATTTCTGTCCCATCCCAACAGTGCTGTTTGCTGACTGTCTGCTGGAGATTCTGTATACATTATGGGAGAACAAAATGAGGGCACCAGGGACTTTTTCCCTGCAGCTGTACCGCGATCAGTGCTAAACCTCTACGTCTGATCCATTTCTGTTCTCTGACCCTGTTCTGTTTCTGTCCATGGAAAACATGTTAACAACTGGCTGGATGATTATTTAGAGTCAAAATCCTGGCTTCAGCTCAGGGCCAGGCTCACACTGCTCTGAAATGCATATAGAACTGTAGCTGCTGGAACAAGATAAGCCTCCCAAGATGTCCTTGAGTGATTGCAAAATTAGGATAAAATGAGAAAATATATTACAAAGATGATAGCTGGTCAGTGTAATAGGGATCTGTCTCCAAGAGAGTGCAATAAGGACTAATTATGTTGGATTAAAATGGATTTTTACAGCTATATTTCACAGCAGAGTTAGAGGGCTGGATAACACATCAAAGGGCAATTAAATCCACCTTCCTCTCTTGCTCCAAGGCATATTTAAGCATACCTATCTTCTTTGTGGTAGATATTTCCCTGTCCATAAGTGCTTTTTCAAACGATGGAGGACTGTAGAGTTTCCTTAGGACAGGCATGAAATTGTTCCCTAAAGAAGGGAGCTGGAAAGAATCACCAATTATCATGACAGAAGGTGGTCTTGAGCATTCTCATGGGACAGAACTGACTTTTCTGAAAACCCTTCCAAGATGCAGAACCTCATTTATTTATGATGAGTTAGTGAGCTGCTCCCCTAGCAAACACAGAAGAAAGAAAAACCCTCTCACTGTTACAGAGCTTCTTATTATAGCAAGACGTATCCATCTGACCTCTATTTTGATGGTGAAGCTGAATAAATATTGGGGCAATACAGAAAATAATAGTATTGTTATTGATATTAATATTATTATGTAGCAATTATTATTATCATCAAAAACCCAAGTTCTTTGGATTCTCTATTTTGAATTTTCACTTACTGTTCTTATAAATATAAAGTCTTCACATAGAATCTCACTGTTAGTAAGAATCAGAAAAGGAAAGACACTCTAGACTCCAGAACATATTTAATGGGACTAAGTCAGCTGGACTATAAAGGAAAGTCTCAAAATCCACCTTCATTGATTATATTTTAACGTGTTTGTGAGTCACGACAACTCTTCAACATGCAACCCAAATTAGATTTTTCTAATGAATTTTTCCAAATTAAATGGGTTTATGGGCCTTTCAAAGGCTACCTGAGCACCACAAAATGTTCTTTCATGGAGGAATTAGCTTTACTGCAAAGTCCTGGGCAGCAGTTTGAGAATGGCTCTGTCACACAGATTCATGCAGTTTTACCAGCATTTCTCATAAGAACTGCATCAAGGTTATCTGTTGTACTAACACTCATGAGTGAATGCATGAAATACTGAAGAGACACAACAATACCATTACACAAGTTGGATAAAATTATACTAGAAAATGCTAGGTGATGTGGCAAACAGCAGCTCTGATGCACTGGCAGATGTCCAGTTCAAGAATGAAAAATGCCTTCAGGTTTGTCTTAGAATAAGTTAATTTGAACAAATACGATGCTGAAAATGTGAGGTTTAACCTTACGGGTCTAAATCAAATACTCAGATAATCTGCACCACCACCTTCATGAGCTGCAGCTGATAGCAATAAAATAAATCCTTGTTTACCATTCTGTTAATCACATCTGACATGTCTTGCTTGAATCGTGTTTAATTTGATCAACTGTTCCAATTTTGACTACTGATGCCAACATGCATGCAAGAGAGACAGAGGCACCCACTGAAAAGGCTCTAACTCCTCTGTGTTAGAGAAGTTAGGCTCTCTATGTCAGAGAAAGCAAGCCTTTTCCTATGCATGGCAGTTTGTCTTCAAAAAACATAGCTAAGAAAAAAAATAACACTGCTCCACTTACGTTCCAGTCTATAGTAACAAAGAAAGGGTGGCGTTTAATTTCTTCCACTCCATCAAACCCAGCACCTGAGAAGAGAATGAAAGAATCAAAATGAAGTCATGGTTATAAGAGAGCTGCATCATGTCTCTTCTCCACTCTCCCTGCCCATCCCCACCTTTCTTCTGACAAGGTGAGAGTCCCCATCTGAACCATTCTAGTCAAGAAATTCTGAATGGTGCAACTGCAATCACAGTGTGAACTGCCATAGATACAGACATGGGCTCTTCATGAATGAGCCCCTGATTCCAAGGGTCTCCTGCTTTTCTCTAACTGAGGCTGCTGCCAAGGCTTTGGGTGAGACATGGGATTTCAGCCACAGCAGACTGCATGCACCAGCAAGGCCAGGAAGGGCCCCAGGATATCCTGATGCTCTGGCAAGGCTCCACCAGTGCCAGTTCTTTTATCCACACTGACTTTCAAACCTTGACTAGTTACTGTCCTCCACAGGCACAGAAAGCTGCACTGCAGGCAAGTATAGACTCAAAATGCCAAAAGGCTCAAAGATGATTTGAGGTAAGCCACGGTTTTAGGTTCCCCCTCTTCACATACTGTCTTCAAATTCCTGAGAGTACCAAAATCATCACTCTCAGCGTTATGCTTCCTTCACTATTAAATTTCTGTTACATTACTGTAGGAAATTTAGGGGAAGTCTTCTGAGATCTGGTAATGAATCTAATTCCTTCATTGCTTTTGCCTTATGTTTTCACTGAAGATTGACTTTTTTATTCCTTCAGCTCAATTTATTTGCATCAGTGCTGTCACAGAACCAAACAGGTACTCAGTAATAATTAAAAGAACTGTCAGAGAGGATTTAGAATGCCATTCTGGGAGTTGATTTGACCTTATTAATAGCACCTTTCATTTTCATTTCAAGGAGAATTAAACTCTGGAAGCAAAGGCTTTGCACTGCAATTCTGGAATCAGTTCCTGATGGGCACGCCGCCTACTTCTTCATGAGCATGATGAGCAATCTTGATTCCCAAAGGGATTTGGGATTCCTAAGCACCTTGTAAGGGGCACTCAGCACCTCAGAGGACTCAGCTTTTTATACATGCAATATTTGTGCTTTGGGAAGATCAACATTACAGGCAGCTTTACAAAGGCCTTGTCAACTGAAGCTTTTGTAAAATGTGATTTCTGCTTTCCTTGTGTACAAGACTGTTATTGATATTTGTCAAAATGCAATGATCAGGAACTGCATCCTACAGCCTGCTTCACATTCACTGATGAATGGATACGGGAAGCAAACACTTTGTAAACATAACATGCAGGATTGTCTGTCAGGCCTGCTGGAAAACAGCGAAGAGGGATGATCTGATTAATTCCCCATCCCAGTAATCTTTCAGTATAGGCAAACACAAGTGATGCACATGGGGGTAAACAATTCTAGCCTGCAATACGAAATTATGTGCTCAGAGGTAATCAGCCCTGCTGAGGAGTCTGTGGGTTATGACAGACACACATTTCTAGGCAAACACAACATTAAATCAAACCTTAGAAAAAGAGGACAAAGGGGACAACATTTGTCACTGTGTAAGTCTGTTGCATTTCTGCAATTGGAGTATGGATTGTAGCTGACACACTCCTTTGTAAAATGGTATACTTATTAAAGTTAGGAAAAATAAAGAAGGCCAGCAAGGAGTGTTATGGAATTATTGAGTAGATCAGGACTTTTCAGCCTGGAAACAGATGACCGAGGAAGTATAAAATAGATCATTAAATGATGCCAGCAGGAATTAGGTTCAGAAGAACCTGGAGATGTTTCCTCAGGAAACAGACACTGTCTGATGTGGAATTACTTGGAAAAGATGATGTGGTGCAAAATACTTATATGGGTTCATGGGGAGGCCAGGAAACTGTTGAAAAGAAATCTGTTGAAGATTACTTCATCGACAAACCACAAGAGGCTCAGGAAACCCCTTGCTTGACCTTAAAAGAGGAATAGGGTAGAAGAAAATTTGGGTGAAGCAACACATATGTTTATCCTGTTCTTACATGCCCCTAGGCAGTTGTTTGTGATCCATGGGTACTGAACAAGAAAATAAAACTCTTAGAATAGGACGTGTTCTATGATTTCCCTAGCATATTTTTGTTCAATGCAGCCTGAAATTTGCAAGATTCCCTTGGCAGATTCATTCTGATTTTAGCAATGCCAACAGAAACACAAAACCAACAGAGTTACTCTGAAGAGAACTGCATTAAGCAAATCTTCAGAAAAGAAATATCTGTGAAAAATGCTTTGAGCTCAGTGGTGGTGACTGGAAACTGCAACGTGCAGTAAATGTTCTTTACCACATCAGGATGAAACCCAAGTGCCAGACTGATTTTTCAGGACTGGGATAAATGCTCAAACACTGCAAGACACTAGCAGCATATCCTAGACTGAGGATAATTGCTAATGCATTCGATTTTCTCTGCTCTGCCCCTTCCCCACTGCTTCTGTTTTCCCTCTTGCTCAGCCTAATGGATACATCATTGTGTGTTGGGAATGGCATGCTTTTCTTCAGACCATCCATTTAAAAGCCACACTCCTTGCTACTGTTGTTGTTCCTTTTTCCACAGACCTACCTACAGAAATAAGGGACCAAGAAAAAAAGTCTGCCCACAGCTACTTTTTTTAGTGGGGGTTGCAGTTTTTGGTAAGAAATGCAAGCATGCAGTTGAGGCAGACATTTGTTTGAAAAAGTTTCATTTCCCCACTGGGGCCACCTCAGCTCTGGCACAGAAGGAATAGGTTACAAAGTGCAAGGGCTTAATATATTAAGGAGATTTAGGACATTAATAGCCTCATTTTGCAAGGCATGGCTTAGCTCCAATTCTTAGCAGCTGATTTTATGCTATGGAGAATGTTCAGCACTTCCTGCAGGTTTTATTCCCTGACCTGCCATGAGAATTGCTGGTGTAGCCCACAGCCCCTTCCTGGGTTGTGTGCTGTGGCTGCAGGCAGCAGTGTGTGCCTGTGCTGGAGGAGGGAAGCAGCCCAAGGGTGCATTCAGGAGCAGCTCTGGGAGCCTGGAGGACAGCCCTGACCCCGCTGCAGAAGTCCTTGGGAGACATTAGGGATCTATGCTTACGGTGGAATTCTCTCTGGATTTGCTCAGCGTGCCTCAGCCATTCATCCACCACCTGTGAATCTACAGGGGTGCTGCAAAGAGATGTGCTTTCATGGAGAAAAGAGAAGCACTGCAGAGGTCATGGCTGGAAAGGCCTGCTGGATGGAGATGGACATGTCCTGGCACAGAGATGGCTCTTGAGCAAACATCTGAAGCACAGCACATATCAGCACACTGCTCCACCACAAACCTTTCACCTTCCCCAAGGCTTCTAGTGACTTTGGGTTCTTTAACTTCAATTTAGCAAAAAGACCTACCAGTCAAGAATAACCAGCACAAACTTATTGCCTGCAAATATTCTTATGTACCATCCAGTCCCATAAGGGTCTGAGAAGATAAATAATTCTTTCAGATCAAATTGCCAGTTAAAACATATAGTACATTTATATAAAAGTAGCCTCACATTAGTAAGTGAGAACTTAATTATTGAAGTTTAAAAGTATAAAAGTGCCTGCAAACAGTAAGAGTAGAATGTTATATTTTTAATTGGTTTTGATTATTGAATCATTATGGACAATATAAGCCTTGAAGTATTAAGGGGGGAAAAAGAGACTTAAGAACCTCAAAAGTTGATTGCTTGGATATTCAAATTCATCAGTTTCCAGATTTTTAGTTTCAGATAATAAAATTTTAGTGTCTCTACAGCTTCAGAATCTTTTTAGTGAGCTAGAATTTTTGAGATGTTTTTCTAAGGCTTACATGAAAGCTTTACAGTCATTCTGATGAAGGTGAAAGCTGCTCTTTGTTTAAACTCTTCATTTTACAAAGTTAAAGCCCAAAGTTTTCTATGTGCCAAAGCAGAATGTACCTCACCTGAGAACATGGGATTAAGAGAATAGTAATGATTTCCTTGGCTTTTACTCTGAGCCTATGGGCATATGCTTTTATTTTAAACCTTTTTGGGATAGATTCTCAATTATAAGGGCTCTGGACACTTTACACTGCTCAGCAGCATAGGGAGTTTGTTAAATAGTATGTTTTTTATGCAAAATAAATTTTAATATGTATCTGTTAAATAATCATGTCAAATAATAATTTATTTACCTACCTGAGGAGATCCAGACCTTAAAGCAAGTCCCTTGCCTAAATTCCTGGAAATGTAATGAACTAACACTTTCATCATAAAGTTTTACTTCTGAGTGCTTACTCCTTATTTGTCTGGATATTCAGTTAGTTTAAGAGTTTAAAATTATGCTTATCCATAATCTAAAATTTGTTGTACTTAGAGCAATACTACCAAAGCGGTGCTATGCAGACTTTAGCAAATATGCTTAGAAAAGGACAAAGCCCAAAACCAGGGATACCAAAGGAATAATTTCCATTCCTTAAAAATTTGTCACATATATTAGTATGGACATCAGACTTAAAAATGGAAGCAGGTAAATCAGATTACTAAATTTATTTTCAGTCTTGTCTAACTCACTTCAACCCTATTATATCTTCCATTAATAATTCAAAGTATCAAAACAAAATTTTAAAGCAAAATTTCAAAATGCATAATCAGTCTTCACTTCTGTTTGTTAAGATACCAAAATCAAATGGCAAAAAGCCTCTTTTATCTTGTAAATCTTTAAAATTGGATTTTGGAACTAAATGCACTTTCCATATTTCCAAATTTATTAAACAATGGCTGAAATCAAGTGTTTGACTCATAATATGGTTCGTTTATTTTTGCATGCTTCATTAATTTTCCAAAGATTTTTCCAAACTGGATGTCCAAGCCTACTTTTCTTTTAATATTATTATTCCTTTCCCAGGAAAAGCTAAAATCCGCAAGGTTGAAGCAGTCCTTTTATCGACTGACTTCTGTTCAGTATTTAGGCCAACTATTCAAGCTTTTCTTCTCTTCTTATCAACAGGTGCCTTTCCATCTTCCTTTGTGCTGATTCTCAATCGTTTAAAACAGAGAATGCCTTCAGGAGCTTTCCACTGTTATTTCTGAGATGTTAAGATCTATTTTTCTGCTACTCTTTTAGATTTTATTTCCTTGGATGTTTGTATTATAAATTTCTATTATAAATAATTTCTTTATTTGTTTTTACTCCTTCTCAGTATTTCAATAAACCTCAGATTTTAAAACCTTGACCCCTAGCAATTCCTCATTATTAACATACGAGAGCTAGAATTGTTATAGCTAAAACCAAGTTTTAGTGAGCAGCTTTTTATTTAAGGACTGGTATCCAGAGACTCCCACTGACTTCACTGGAGCTCCATTTTGGATGGAAAATGAACAGAGCAGAATAAAACCAAGAAATGGAGACAGGGAGGAAACAGCAGAAAGAAACAGAGGTAGGGAGTGGGAAAAAGTTCATATTTGGTGCAGCACCTAATTTTTTTGAACAGAGATTAAACCTAGAAATCCCAATACTCTATTTTTCCAGTGTAAAACAAATTGCTTGAGAGCAATTGAAACCTGCTGAGCAAATGTGTTTTTCTACTCTCATGTTTGCAGTGTATCAGACTACAAGGCTCCCATTTAGATCAAGAGGTAAAACAATTGGGAAGGCATTCCCTCTGTGGGATCCCCCTGGCAGGAGAGGGGCCACAGTGACAAGCTGCAGAACAGTCCCCACTGCCACCCAGCACTGGGCTTCACTGGGGACCTGTGGGGAACAATGACAAAATCTGAAGTGGCAATCACCCCATAGGCATTGTCCATGACCTCATCAAATGCAATTAGTTTCTTAATAAAACCCATAAACAAAGGAACAGAGGACATAAGATACATTATCCAATATATATGTCAGGTTTTCACAATCTAAACAGGATTATTAACAAAGGGTGAAGACACACTGATGCCTTAAGATTTTAGCTTTTATATTTTTCAAATCCTATACTACGTAAGTGCATAGGTCTAAACTCCATATAAAGTGTAGTTAACTATCTTCAAGTTTTGATTAGACAAAACAATCCCTCTGGGCCTGAGACCCAAGAACACACCACAGCCTCAGGCCCAAGAAGTATAAACAGAAGTGAAGTGTGGGGGAGTGAGCTGGGGGAATATGACTTCATTACCTGAAGCTGTAATTGGAGAATTAACTCGTGATATGCAAATAGACCAAACTTATATCTGTCTGAAAAACTTGTGACCATTGTCCATCCTGGGTGTAGCATCTGTGAGGCTTTTGCACTGCTCAAGGTCTATCTGTTGAAGGCCTTTAATAAAAACCTACTTTATTCTTTTAACTCTGTCTAGCATAGGTCGCCACTCCAAGGCATCAACATCAGTAGAAAGGAGATGATGTATTTGGGTAATTAAGAATAAAGTCTACTGCAAGACTGCCCCTAGCTAACAGAAAGACAGGACTGAAATGCTTTTGAGAATGGGAGAGATGAAACCTGAGGCTTGCAGCTAAATTATATGGATTTTAAACCACACTTGTTTCTCAGTTCCCTATATTATCACACATGGCAGGTACCTTGAATCGTTCATAAAAACTGGCAGTTCATTCACCCTCTTTACCAAAAAAAGAAAAAAAATACAAATTAATATTATGTTTTAGATTTCAATGCTTTGCCTGTACTCCTTACAAACGTCTCTAGTGATGCTGCAGGCTCACTGTGCTCTGGGAAGGAATGCCAGATGCCACCCAGAGAAGAGGATAACCACTGTGGAAGATGAGCTGGGAGTAGAGCTCAGCACTGACAGGCAGGGAGCACACAGCGCATGCCCCAGGCCAGCGCACACGTACCTAACCTGTTGGAGGGGTTCCTTTTGAACAGGGCTCGCAGCAGGCTCTGCGCTTCTATGCTCAAGAACTGCGGCATTCCCAGCTTGGCTCTGAAAGAACACAGCACTTGAAAAGAAAACAGATTTTTTCAAGCTTTTTTCCCACCCCACTGTGGCTGAAACAGCGGAACTGTAGTGGTCAGGATGGGCAGACAGATGGAATCAGTGACCAAAGGCTAACCAGGCATAGTGCAATGCAGAGTGAGAAGCTCATCTTATTCTGCTGATCTTAACCAAGGTTTTACCCCTGACTTCACTAGAGGTGGAGCAGATCTAATGAATCTCATAAAACTTTTGCAACCCAAATAGGTCATTTTCCTACAGAACTTTTTCACTTTTTTAATTTGCTGAAATAAATTTGGGAATCAAGAGGAATTTAAACAATCAAACTTAATGAAAAAATGTATCCTGCATACTGTTTAAAGAGAATGAAACAGTTCTCATAGCCATCCACCACAACATTAAAAGAATGCACTAGTGAGCAAGCTAAGCTTCAAATACTTTTGTGTGCATTTAACATTAAATGAATGGGACATCACAAAGGAAAATATTTGAAACTTGGCAACCATAAAATATAAGATGTCTTGCAGAAATCTGACTTTCCCAAATTTTGTGGATACTGACATTATCACAAAAAGTAAGATAAATTTCTTTTGTAAGGCCCTCTCAGTAATTCACTTCCTACTGTTTATTCTGAAGGCAGTTTTAGGGTTAAACACAGGCATCAGCTATGTGTGCTTTACTAAATTCACGCTTTGGAAAGTTCATTATGCACATAATTATTCTCTACCCATCACATACTTGTGCCCTATGGAGTCTCCAGAGGGCAGAGTTAACTCAGAAGAATGAAAGCAGTTCTGATACTCACTTGAGAATGAGTGCCATTGTCTCCTTCCTGTCTTTTCCCTGGAAGGGTAATGATCCCGTCAGCATCTCAAACTGTGGAGCAGCAACAAAATGGTAAATTAAATCTGCATTGGGATGGTCTGCATAGCTGAAACACACCACATCCCTCTTCTATTTCCAGCACAACTGAACACTAGAGGAAAGGAAATGATCAAACAAGCTGTGCTTCAGAAAAAAAAAGCACAGCAAGTCTGGATGACAGTTCCATTCCAGAGACATGTTACAAACAGTTTACGCTGGTATTTGTTGTGAAGTTTTGGTATGTTTGGGAAGAAGTGTCATATATGGTGTTTCCTCCAGCACCTGTTGTTTTATGACCAATGTTGGCAATGAGGTATTTGGCTGGAGGGACCCTGGAGCCATGGATATAGCTCTTCTTAGGTGTCTGGCATGGACTACCATGCAAGGAAAATGGATTTGATATGCCACTCCCCACCTTTTTATGTTGAGTCAAACCAACTCTTTGTATATCTGCACCACTTAAAGATGCCTCTACTATATTTTGCAGAAGAAACAAGACTAAACCCTGCATCCTCAAGGCTTTTGAGTGTGCCTTTTCTCTCCTGCTTTGGTTCCTCTGGCTGTACTCAGTGATGAATCTCATAAGTGTCACATTTAACTGAACCTAAATCTCAAAGCAAAACTCAACAGTCATCATCAATTATTTGCCTAAATCGAGTGTTGAAACATCAATCAGTTATGGTTCCTTGGAGACAGATTAGTGCTTTCAGTAAATTTGACAGGAATTTCACATCTGTAAGAAGTGAAAAAACCCAACAAAACCCCAGCCAAAGAAGCTTGCCTAACTTGGATTCAGCACCAGGTCTTTCACACAGCTGTGGCCATAGTGTTTTATGGAGTGGCAGCTGCTTTCTCTGGCCATGGGAGGCTGAAGGCTGTGCATCACCGAATATAAAGACACCAACAACATAATTCAGCTTGGATACAAAGGAAAAAGTGTCCATTGACACATTGTCCACTGTTACTTGTTTGTGTCTGCCACTCAGGCTTTGGATCTCTTCTACTACAGTAAGCTCATTAACTAGAGTAATTAAGTAGTCTAATAATTAATACTCATTGCTATAAGCAAATACCTGCTGAGGCAGGAAAGACTCTTCAAGGCTTATGTAGTTTTTATACCTTATCCCACAAGAAACCACAGTGCTCCCAGAAAGCACGTTTGTGTTGAAGGATTCTTTCATTACCAAAACTTGTGTCACTGCCCCACAGCCTGACTCTTCCTTTTGCCCAGATTAAATACAGCTATATCAGAAGAAAAATATAGAAAACAGAATAAAACTAATGGTGAAACTGCTATGCTAAATTTGGGAGAAGGGCAGAGGAGATGTTTAGAAACCAGATAACTAATTGGATATAATTAATTGAAGGATTAATCTTCATTAGTAGCAAATTACCTCAAAGCACTAAAGCACATAGTAGAAATAGAACTGAAACCACTTAAAATGTATATGGCTGCCAAATACAAACAAGATTTGGAAAAAAATAAATGTATTAACTTCTGCTTGGGTTAGGAGAGGCAAGAAAAGAACTGCCTGGTAGACCTGGAGGAAAGCAGCTTGTTTTCTACAAGGAAACATAACAGGGCAGAATTTTTAAACCTGACTAGATGACGCGGGAGCTTAAATACCATTTTCAAAGTAATTCTGACCTATTAGAGCCTTAGTCCTGATAAAAGTGCTCAGACATACTGGGAATGAGGGGCAGAGAACATTGCTTCCCAAGCCAGCAGCAGAAATGGTACAGATTGTACCAAGCCCTCCTCACGATTTCTAGAGTGTTTATGCTCATGGTAAGTACCTAATGTTCACTTACACTTGCTTATGTTACTTTGTTATTATAATAAATTTAATTTAGGGGCACCAACAGTGGCTGCTACATCTCATTTATACTGGCATAAATGGGCTTGACACTCTGAAGCAGATGATGGAGATAAAAGCAGCTGCTTGGTCACTGACTGTGTGGGAAAGGATTGCAGTTCCCACCCACCCCAATATCCCAGGAATACCTGCAAATGCACCGTGGCCACAAGGGATGGAAACAAGAAGGAAGGAATTTGGAAGAAATTTAAGTTGCAGGAGGGAGCAGGAGGAATGACTGTTCTGGAGGCTGCAGGAAACATTTACTGTGCTGCTGTAATGGCCAGCACTTGGTTACCACACCTCCAATTACACAGGCCTGACGCTGAGATTGATTCAGGTCCAGAAGAAATGCACTTAACATCAATATTTGAAGCGAAAGGCACCCACGTAAGTTAAGTGTACCAGAGCTCTTTACTTCAATGAACTTAGCTAAGCAGCACCTGGAAGAAAGAATTGTTTCTCAATTGCAGTCCTGACTAAATGTGTTGAAGATTAAAAATTAAAGAACAAGACTGAAAAAAAAATAAAATTGAAATTGTTCATTTCATCAGCTCAAGCTATCATTTCACTGCACAGTGACCTGTCTTCCTGCTTAATTTTTCCAAAAAGCCAAAAACCTTCCAAAACCTAAACACAAATCCAGAAGTGGGAACATGCTGCTTACACTCCTGCAGATAAATACGGAGCCGTATGGGTCACAGCAGGTTGACAAGAAGCTGAGACTAGGGGTGAATGAGCTCTGCAGTACTTTTGTCTATTAAAACAGTCCCTATAGTTTTGCTGGGAGACTCAGTTTTCGATCTCCCTGCTTCCCCATCTGTATAAACCATCTGCTCCTTCCTTCCCACTGATTCACTTCCCAGGTGTTTTGGAGAGCCACCTTCTGTTGGACACTACTTCAGAAAGCTGCACCTCCCTCCAACCCTGACTTCCTTTCTGTACCAAAGAAAGTACAAGAAAGGAAAATAATCTTTGTTCCAGTTCAGCTGCCTATTTAGAGAACCACAGAATTAGGCTTAACGGGAAGGGCCCCTGGAGTCACATAATCCAATCTCTGCTGAGGCCTCAACATACTACACAGTGCTTCCTTTCTCTAGTTTTCAGGGCAGTCTCCAATTTCAGTAGGCAAAACATGAGCACTTCCCAGAAGATATACATGTGGGAAGACCTTGGAAAAGAGTGCCACATTCCCTGAGGAAATTCAGGAGCCAAGAAGTGACCCAGGAAAGTTACTGGAGAAGATAATGAATGGGAAAACATCCTCAGCCTGGGTAACCACCAGATGTATCTTCCTAATAGATGGAAGGAGAGCAGGTTGTGCAAACTACTTCAGCTCAAGTCTGCTTGTAAGTAGTATTGTGAGCATAGGATAAAACTCAGAGCTACAAAGAAACTTGATGCCACTTGATGCCACTTAGTTTTGAGAAACAGAGAGACACTCTCATCAGAATGGCCAGGTTCCCCTCCCAACACTTCCAGTCATTTTCCAGGTATCAGAGAGCTGCTCAAGCACTCAGTTTAATACTTGCAAAATGCATTAAATATTTTTCAATATCTGTGTGTGTGAAACATAATGAATTAGCGCTCACAAAGTGTTGAATCCCTTAACATAGCAACAAGCATAAACATTCAAAATAATGCTAATGAAGACCATCTTTTGCACTGGGCATAAAACAGGTGCTATAATGGCATTTTGTAAAAGAAGATTGTAATACTTTGATGTCTTGCATTTATTTTTCCAATGCCACTGTATAGCTGCTACAAAAAGTACAGAGTTGAATACTTTGGATACCAAAGGGACATTTTCTTTTCTTGTGAAGACTTAATTACTTGCTGACACATATGAACATATTTTTTCTTGTTTGGGACTGCTACCAAGTCATCACAGCCATTTCTCTGATTATATTCCCCTCTCTGCTCACATGACTCTCAAAAGTGTACAGTGTTTTTTTTCTGAGTTGAAGGAGACACAGCTTCCATAAGGTCTGTGACCTTGTGAATCAGCTAGGAGGATGAACTGCAAAAGCTCTGCTTTGGGAGTACAAACCTTCCAAGAGGTTTATACACATTAGATGAGGCAGGCCAGTTTATCTGAGCTTCAGAAATGGCAGTGTGGGCATCAAGACTCTTGCAGTGCAGCTGAAAAGGTATTAATTACATATCCAACTTTTTAACAATGTAGGCCAGACACTTTTACATGAAGATCTCTTGATGCAAAGCTTTTGCAGAGTATATCCTATCCAAAGCAGTGAGCAAGATACGGAAAGGCAGTAAAGGAAAACTCTTTGGTCATGATAAACCACATAAATTCACCAGCAGAAATTATAGCTGGGTTTCAGCAGTCATCACCGCACACTTAATGAGAAGCATGTTTTCTGGAATGCTGGAAGGGGAAAATTTTAAGATTTGTATAAGTGTACCTTACTTACAGTAAGCTACTATAAAACAATTCAAATAAACTGAGCAGCAAATAAACAGAGCAGGTAGCAGTTTCAGTTGTGTGGCCTGTGTCAAAGACCTAGCTAGAAGTAAATGAAGTTTTACTGTTCTTGACAGCGAAACTCCTGGTGAATAATAATTCACAATATAATCAATAACACAATTAATAAATAAGACCAGAACTTAGTCATTTTCAGACAAGTTTGCTTCGCTATTAATAATCACAACATGCCACATTTAAGGAGTGTGCAAGGATCATTCAGTTTGATTCTAGTCTATGCCCTGGTCAATTTGGGTTGGCAAGAAGCTGCCAGCACAATCCAGCTCTTCATGGTGAATCATCAATCCCCCTTCACAGAACACAAAAGAAAAGTGAGTGTTTGGTTGCTCTGATGATAAGGTCATGCTGTAACTATCTGCCTAATATGTTCCCTTTTTGATAAGAATTTTAAATGTGAAAACTACACTATCACATACACTTCTTTTGAATCCATGCATATTTCATCAACTTGTATATTTTCTTCATCTATTTTATATCATACTGCAAAGTGCTTGGGAAGAAATGCTATTACATAATTTGAACACCGTTTAATTATCTTCAGTTTTTCAGAACAAGGAAAACAAGGAGAAAAGAGTAGAATGAAAGACAGCACCAGAAAATCCTCCCAGATGTTTAGTGTGTGGAAATATGCATTTTTCAGTCCTAACCAGCTAAATGCTGAAAAGGCAAAAAGGTTGAACTGACTGACATATTTTTCTCTAAGATGTTTGGTAACACTTAAAGGCTTAAAGCATTAGTTTGGAGTTTAAAGGGTTTTACTTTCTTTAATTCATCTCCTTTTATAGGGAGATTCTTATAAAATTCTTATATTTTCTAATTCTAATATGCTGAATCCTTAGGGGAGGGTTGAAAAGAGCAAGAAAAAAAAAAAAAAAGCATCCTAGCAAAACCCAGGGAGGAAGTAGTCCAGTTCATTAAGAGTTTATTGGCTGGTGAAAGAACAATCTATACACCAAATGGATCATTATTTAACGGGAGACAAAGCGTGAGAAGACACAGCTATTCACCAAAAAGAAATATATAATAAAAAAGTTAAAGGCCAGGGATAGATTTATTCTATGAGACATAACCTATTGATTTTTGTGAATAAACGTACATGGCTCAAAAGTGCTGAGCATCCACAAATGGATTTGTGGTCACAGGAGATAAGGATGTTCCATTCCTTTTTTAATTCAAGCAATAAATTACAATACTTCTGTTTCGTTAACTGCTGCCAACCTGCTAGATCAGTGATGCAGGCCCTCCCTAACCCAAATTTTCACTGTTTTTGACACTGCTTCCAATACTTCCTTTGGTGCCATCAGTTGCTTACTTCAGGTAAACAAAATTTAAACACATTCTGTGGATTTTGGTATGTAGTGGAACATACAGCTACCAGAACCAGCCTCCATGTCAGAGGAAATGGTGCAGTATTGGAAGAGCACATTGCTATGCTGATTTCTCATTCTGCCCTGGTTCTGCTGTGACAGCCACAGGGTGTCACAGGGTGAGGTGCCCTGTGAGCCACAGCAGCCTGGTGATGGCCATGCCCTGGGCACAGGGTGGATCTGCACCTGCACACTTCAGGAGAGAACATTATCTCCATTACCTCAGTTATCCAAACATGTCCCTGTGAGAGTAGCAGCTGCCTGCTGTCTGGGCTCAAGGGACAGAGCTGTGCTTGATAAAACAATGCTGCAAACACCTGCTTCCAAAAACTTAGTGTTCCTACAGCTTTGAAAAAATCACAGTATCACAAACCAACTCCTTGATCTTTTCTTCATCTACCTCAGCAACAACAGCACACAGACTGAGGAGGCTGGAGGGGTGCAGGTGAGCATCTGAACATGTAATTTTAAAAGGCTGGCTTGAGGAGAGCGCTGTACCTCTCTGACAGACTCCACTGATACTGCAATTTTTATCAGAGGGATCTGATCCCTGCCAGAGCCACCTTTCAGGCAAGCCAGCACAATTTTTGCATTACCATGAGCACGCCAAAGGACCACCAGTCAGCGCTCTGGGTGTGCCCTCGCCGGTTCACCACCTCCGGGGCCATGTACTCGATGGTGCCGCAGAACGAGTACGCCCTCTTGTCATGGTCGATGGCTTCTTTACTCAGACCAAAATCTACACAAATCAAACAGAAAAAGACTTGTCAGGTCTCTAAAAAATTACTGTTTGTGCTTTTGCTCACTTAAATGGTTTGAAAAAACACTCCACAGCGCTGGAGGCCTGCCTACATGGAGTGCCTGGTGCTTACTAATGCACCCTGAAAACAGGCATATCATCTTCCCTGTTCAGAATGAGGTTCTGGCTCAAGGCAGAAGGGAGTTTAAATAAGCAGATACATACAGTTCAGGTTTGGTGAAGGCAGTGCTAGTGAGGATTCTTGCACAGCTAAAGTATTAGGAATAATAATCCCAGATTACAACAGTGAATAGGTTAGCTAGGCAGTGCCTCTAGAGTGGCAAAGGGATGTCTTTCCAGCCATCCCCTGCCTGGATTAAATAGTTATATTGAAAGCATCCTTCCATCCACAGTGGCAGGCAGCCAAACCTGCCTGCTTCACATCAGTCAAGAGCACAATTTAACCAAGAAAATGCTATGTGCTGTGCAGCATGGGGGATGACAAATCGACAGAGAAACTCAGCGCTCAAACTCTTCTGGCGTCTAAGTTTTGTAAGCAAACTCCTTCCAACCAAAGACCAGTATGCATGCAATATACTGAAGAAAAAGACCAAACAAACAGTTTATAGACATGAAGCTTTCTGTTCCTCACATACCTGTTATCTTAATGTGACCCTCTTCATCAAGAAGAATGCTATAAAGCGAATAAGAAACATTCATTCATTCATTAGCCAAGCACAAAGTGCAGTTAAATAACATCAATAAAAAATGTTTGTCAGGTAAGGAGGTATGCAAGATTCAAATACTTACCTAAGCAAAACCTTATTGGATTCTATGGCTCCAGAAAGAAAAATGAACCTCAAAGGTTTATTTAATCTCATGTCCAAAGCATGCATAGCCTGAGGCAGTTCCATGAGGAGCCTCCTCTGTGCTCCATAGGGTGTTCAAGGTGGGCATACAAACATAGCTCAGAAAGAACAGGGTTTTCAAAGCCAACATCTGCAGAGTGTATGCTTCTAGCAGGGGAAGGAGCTATAGGTTTCATGTACTTGTCATAATAAAAGACAAGCGCAGAAATAATCAGGGCATGGACCCACTGGACTTAAATTTAAGTCCAAAAGTTCATGCTGAAGTAGTAAAAAGTCATCACAGAGCACAGTGACTAGTCACAGCCTAACTGCAAGGATCTCAGCCTCTGCTTATTTTTCTGTCCAGAGCACAGATGAAAATTCAGCCTGGAAGCCAAATTCAAGTGTTCTTACATTTTCCACCTGCCAACATATTTTTCCCTCACAAAGGCACTCCAACATTTCTGTAGTTCACAGAAAGCAGTGCTAGTTTTTGTGGAAACAAGAAAGAACACTGATTTTGTAAAATAATCACAGAATCACTAGGTTGGAAGAGGCCTTCAAGATCATTGAGTCCAACAATTTTGCTAAATAAAAACTGACATGGTATGTTTCTCTTTTCAAACAGATCTAGCATGGTGCCAGCTATTTTTATATTCCTCTTCTCTTAGAGAATCACTTTAATCTAATTATTCAGAAGAAAATAAGATAGAAGTGAACCAAACATAATGGGCTATACTTTTGTGAAAAGTTGTGTCTGAACTGAAACATAATTGAAAAGAGATGCTCTTCTGTCATTCATGTGTTTAGAAAAAGCTGTTGTGCAAGTCATCAAAGGCCAGCAACTAAGTCAGTACCATGAGTCCAATTATTAAAGCCTTTTCTTCTCAATAAAGGCATCTTACCTTTACTCTTTCTACACAGCTTCCTTGAACACATAATTTTAAAGTACTGGTCTATACCAGGCGTGTTTAAATGCATTTTTGTGACTGCAACCCCTGCAATTCTTCTGTGCTTCAGAGAAGAACAGAATAAAACACCTGCCAGTGTGGAAGTGAGCATGCATGTATGAACTCCCCAGACCTGGATCTGGGAAAATAGCAGGGGGAATAGAGCTCACAGAAATCACACAGAATCTTGCCCCATACCCAGGAAGCCCCTGTGAATAGCTATGCAATTCAAAGGTTGTGAAAATTTCCCCAGAAACACTGATTTTACAGTTAATGGGTTTTAAATTTCATAATTTCCTACTGAAAATCCATGCTGCTTCAGTATGCACACAATGGGTGTTTTCCTCACTTTGCCCTGATTAAAGGGTTCACACCTTACCCTCATTAAAGGCATAGAGGCAACACCAATAGAGCTTTCAGACTGGTAATAGTGCCTGAGGCTGAGCCAGAAACAAACAGCAACTCTTTTTCACACTCTTTGCACGAGCAGTAGAAGGAATAGATGCTGGCTTCCAGGGGATGTGTGTCCTATATCCCCTAAAACGTGATCTACAGCTCCTTCCTCCATCTCATGTTCCCTAATCACCCTTCTACCCTGCCCTCAGCTGCTGGCAGCTTCCTCTGTGGCCCCTGGCAGCAGCACCCTTTGGATATCTGGGTGCCTCCTCATTTGCCATCTGGCAGCACAAATAATGCTACAGTTACTAGCCAAAGATTATATTTCATGTAAAAAGAAAACAATATGCTAATAGTGAGAGGGAAAGAAAAAGGCAACTGTTGCACTGAGTAATTTTAGAGTGAAATTAAGAAGAACAAAGTACCTACTTCTAAGAATGCAAATTACAACAACAGACAAGTAGTTTTCCTGTGACAGTAGAAGCAAACTTGTTATCTGATCATACTCTTTACTCTCTTTTTATCTTTATCACTTTACAATTCCTTTTTATCCCACAGTAGACACCTTTTTATCCTTTTTATCCATAGCAGACATTCTATTGTGACAATTGCAATTACTTTAGCTATGGTTTGCAAGACAAACTAATCTGAAATAAGATAGTACTATTCTATGGAAGGAAAAAAAAACCCAGTAATTCTTAATATGATTCAGGCTTGAGAATAATCTTTCATCTAAATTAATATTTTGAAATCTTAAAAACCATAAAAAAGTAGATTGCTTTTAAATGTTAAACTAGGTTACAATCACACTGAGTGATAAAAATCAGCTAGGAGGCTTTTTTCATTTTATCTGTTCAGTCTAATGCTTGAGTGCTTTTACAGGATACTGTCATTGTCAAAGCAGTAATAACAGTTATTAGGTGAAAAATGTACCAACACCATAAATAAGTGAACCACACATAGGCTTGGAACAAAAAATGCCACAAAATAAGGGGGTCTCTTAGAGAAGAGGAGACTGAGGGGAGACCTCATCACAGTGTACAGGTTTCTCAGGAGGGGAGGAGGAGGGGCAGGCACTGATCTTTGCTCTGTGGTGACAGTGATAGGACCCAAGGGAATGGCCTGAAGTTGTGTCAGGGGAGGTTTAGGTTGGATATTAGGAAAAATTTCTTCACCCAGAGGGTGTTTTGGCACTGCAACAGTTTCCCCAGAAAAGTGGTCACAGCACCAAACCTGACAGAGTTCAATGAGCATTTGGACAATGCTCTCTGACACATGGTGTGACTCTTGGGATTGTCTTGGGGATATTCTATCACTCTATGATTGAACATCTTAGCATCAGGATCATTCCACAAACATTCAAACGACTTTCATGACCTCAGTTTAGAAGTATGCCTTGAGAAAATAAAGGCTGGAAATCTGCATGCTAGAGGCTGGGACAGCTAAATTTGTAGCAGAGGAATGACATAGTCCAAGTTACAGCAGAAGTCTCATAGCAGAGCTAGGGCTTCAAACTCCATATCAACTTTTCTTCTGCAACTTTATCACAGGGAAAAAAAAAAACTTTAGTTGGCATTGTTTTATATTATGTCTTAAATCAAGGCCTGAACAATTCTCTCCCATTTTTCTCTCTCTGTTTTTGGTTTTGAGTCATGTCTTCTGGGCTTCACTTTGAGGTCCAACATCCCCAAATCAATGTGAAGTTCTGCCAAATCTAAAAAGGCTGGAACTCTGCTTTGGGGTTCTTTAGTTGGTTGTTTTTTGTTGTTTTTTGTGGGTTTTTTCTTTTTTCTTTTTCTTTTCCCCTGGATGATCAAAGTTTCTTAAGTGAGAGCAGTTTTGCAGAAGATTCAACCCACTCTTTATGTTAATCAGAAGTTGCAGCCAAATTTTCAGGTGAGAAATAAAACCTGAGACTGTATGAAGTGTTTTATTTCACTGCACACTTTGTTATGAAAGTACCAGATGAAGTAAAGAGATGAAGATTCTCACAAAGTGCCAGTGTTTGGTGACATTTCAGTGTTTGCATGACCCATGCTATCTCACCCTGCTGAACACAAATTCCTCTCTGCTGTAGCTTCTTTGACACCATGAAGTCAAAAAGGGACTGCTTACATCAGTGGAAGCTTTCCAGCATAAGCCTTTGTCTTTTGCTGATTCTCAGATCTCCCCTCTCTATACAGGGCAGCTACATTCATAAATCAATAGTCATGGTTGCAATACGCTGCATTAGAAAGTGGTGTTTGGCTTTTATAGAGTACAGTTCAACATATCTGAAGCTGTTATATGAGTTGTTGTATGAACTGTCCTTTGTGTAGACAACTGAGGGCCTTAAAATGTGCATCACTCCTTGTTAACCTAAGCCCCTATTGCAGAAATCAAGGTTCATCTAGGTTCCTAAAAAGAGAAATTAATAATAGTTTGTCCATTTTCAGATGGTAGAGTTATTTTTAAGTCACTCATACCCTTAAACCACAGCAGAAGAAATAACATATGCATCATATGTTACTTTATAATAAGTTCTCATTTTTCTCTTTTGGTATATTTACCATATTTTATAGCTTGATTGTGCAGTTCATAAGTAAAAACGTGCCTCACCATGTAAGGAACTCAGTGGCTCCCACTGTGACTGAACAATACCTTGTCCCACAAGGGAGGCCACTGAAATCACCAAGACAACTCAAGAAGAATTTGTCTGCACAATTCCAGAGAAGCATCTGCGTGCTCTAAACAAGACTTTAACTGGAAAGCTCAATTACTTGTCTTTTTGAAGTAAGTACAGCTGACTTGAGAACAACTCCCGGGTGCACTTGAAATTAACTTGTAGCCTTGAATTGTTAACATGGATTTTTGCTCAGGGAATCTTAAAAAAAAAGGATGAACCTTAAAATTTAATGTACTGAGGGTCCTTCTAAGTGGTTTGAACAGTGCTGTTTTTTGTTTTTGTTTTTTTGTTTTTTTTTTTTTTAAATGTAATTCCAATGAGCTTTATTTTAGCATACTTACAGAGCTGACAAGCAAACTCAAACCTATCAGCAGTTACTTTTGGGAGCTTCTGAAGAACAGCAAAAACATTGAACAATGAAAGGTCAAATGAAGTGCCTATCTTTAATAAAGGGGAGAGAGGGAGACAGAGAATTGGGAAATTGCAAATTAATTAATTTATCTACAGCTCTGCAAATCTGGCAGAGCAAACCTTGTGCTGCAGTCATGCTGGTAATGCCTCTGCTGAAGATGTGTGTGTGTGATTCTGCACGTTGCACTTCAAAGGAGAGAGGAATCAAGGGAAACCAAAGGGGCGTAATGAGAATGACTGAACCCCTGTGAAGACTGACTACTGAAGGGTTCAGCACCTGGATTGCTGAGGGTACAGAAGAGGTCTAAGGAAAAGGCAAGGGGAGGATGAGAACCTCCTGAAATGCTTCTCATTTTCTTTTATCATCTTGTTTAGAAAGATATTTCCCAGATGTAACTCAAAAATTTTGCACTTTTTCCCTCTGAGAGTAATTGTTTTATTCTGCTCTATCCATATCTTTAATGTAAACCTGAAGTTCCAGGGAAATCATAGGCTGTCATGCTCTGCTCTCCTAGGCGTGGCTACACATAGGCTCTGCACCTACAGAGCTATTTTTAGAGGATATGGTTTTCACTCAGAGGCCTTGCCTTATCTCCAGGTATGAACTTCTGGGTCATTCCTGTACAACATTTATATTCATGCAAACTAATTCTATATTATGTCAATTGCATTCAAATTAAACTGTATTACAGTTAAACCATTTAACTGTTTAATGTTCATGTTTAAATGTTTAAAGACCGTAAACTGTATATACAAAAGTTAGAAAATGCAAGAGTGAGGGCTGCCACCTTAACTTTACACGGTGATATTTCTGTGTAAAGGTCTTCAGTTTGTGATGATACTTTTTATTTCCTTCCAGAGAAATCTTGTCTCTGTTGGCAGACTGGTAACACTAAGGGAGGGATTTTGGCAGAACAGTACAGTGAAGGGGATGGCTGGTCTCAACTCAGACAAAAATACAGAGAAAACTGGATTCCATCTGCACCTTTTCAACGTGCTTCTATGTGACAATGACAAATCAGTGACACCTTCCTTCCTTAGATAAGCTCCAATTTCTTGATTCACTGATTCCTGATTTTAAGCACTGCAGCTTGGTCTGCAGTAATATAAAGTGCTCTCACAACTGGAGTCATTGAGAGATGTTTTTTGAGATGCTAAGTGCCACTTTCTGCTGAGTGTTTTCTGCTCAGAAAAATCCAGTTCTCAGTATCTTAAATACAAGGAACAGTTTTGACATACACTTAATTTCTCCTTGTTTTCCACCCTTTTCTAAAGCAAAAAATTACAGCATATGCCTAAAAACATAATGGCATTGTGACATATCTGAATATACAAGCTCATGTCTGGATACCTTCCAATAGCAGATTCATATATCATGTGTTATCTCAAAAATCAGCCTCATCTAACATCACAGAGAAAAGCAGTGCATGATTCACACGAATGCTTAACAGAATCAAATTTTAAAACAGAAAACCTGCAACTAGAGTTATTCTATTGTGTACGTGTTTGTTGATGCTGAATGGATAAAAGAGCAATTCAGAATGAAACTGAAACAGAGGAGCAGATGATGCAAGAGCCTCTGGCTGTGGCAGCTGCAGTGTCACCACTGGCTACCTGCATTTCATATCAGGAAAAAACTCATACTTTTCTCCCTCCAGTTGTTTAATTTGTAGGATGACTTCCCATACTTGCCAAAAACTCTAGCTTCCAGTTTTGGTTGCGTAAATGGGCAAGAGAAAATTTTGGTCAACTGCAAAAAGTCCTCTAGCCCAAAAGACTGAGAGTTCTTGCTAGGTACATTTGTTGAACTCACATAGTACCACTATTGCTACTACTATTTTTCTAACCAAAACATAAAATTTAATTTAAAATTTAAATCATATAGAACTGCCATGGAGATAAACAGTCTCCTCCCCTTCAACTTTTAACCTACAAAGTCCACCTTCCATCACTTTTGGTCGCATGTTTTGCCCATGAGTGTGAAAGTAATAACACTCCATTTTAAAGAAAGAGCTGCATATTTTTCAGTTTGATGTCAGAGAAGGAAAATGCTGTTATGCTGTTAGACTTTGAAAGTGTAAGCAATTGCAAAAGAGACTGCTCTTAGTGGTTATGTTTTATATAAATGCTAGTGACCATCATATTAAAAAGGAACTTTGGAATGTTGCAGCCTGATTTTTTTGAGTTGTCACAGCAGAATCCACAGAAGCACCAAGCAAAGGGCATAGAACAAAAACAGCATCATGTCACTCCCAATGACACTGTGGGTGTCATTTGCTCTGCTGATGTATTGCAAATAAAAAAAGAGAAAGGAAAATTAGGACCACATTATGAGTGAAAAATAGATGCAAATGTGAGAACAAATATTTTGGAAAATATTTTGCACAGTTAATACAAGTGTTTTAAAAGTCCTGATTATCTTTTCTCTCACGAGTTAACATGGTCACAAGTTCTCAGACATGCTCATTTTCTTTGAGCAGTGGTTACAGTAAAACTGGACGGTGCCACACCATATTCTGTGAGCTGGGAGTGGAGCTGCTTTGGGTGGTTTACACTGCATCAAGGGGATGGCCAGACAATGCTGCAAACAGACAATGGTGCCACTGCAGTTAAAGGCACAGGGATCTGAACTCTTTACTCAAATCATTCACGAAGCTGAAGGCCAGGCACACAAGTCCCATCACACTGGAGCACAGTCAAAACATTTGGCCTCATGCTAAGATGGTGTGATAGGAAAACCCTACGGCTGTTAGTGATGGCCTCGTGTAGAATCTCACAAACAAGGAGGAAGGCACAGCCCCCAGCACCTTCTCATTTAATAGCATGACAAGGAGCAGAAACAACCTGAAAGTTCATGTATTTATATTTAAGTTCACTTTTTCTTGTTAACTTACTTTTCTGGTTTTAGATCCCTGTAAATAATTCCAAGACCATGGAGGTGGTCTAATGCCAAGGCCAGCTCAGCTAAGTAGAACTTGACATCCTCTTCTGTAAACATCACCTAGAGAGAAGGAAGACAAGACCACATCTATTTATTGGACAGTGGTGGGCTGGCTTGCCTTAAACAGACGCAGGGAAGGAACTGTCTAACCTGGGAGTGCTGCAAGAACCATCATATCAGGTTCAATTTTCCATAATTTGTCTGAACTGACATTAACAATTCTTACCAGATTCTCCCTATAAAGCAAAACTTGATCTGCTGAGTACCTCTGTTCCTTAAAATATGCTGTTCTCATTCATCTGTTTGATCTGTTTAGATGACATTATGTCACAATATTAGGAATAAATTATAACTCCTTAGCCTTTGGAAATGAACAGCAAAACTAAACACATCCAGTGCAGCCCATATTGCTTTCATAACCCTTAACTTGTTACAATCTTGGCATTGGGTTACCAAATCCCCATGAAATAGCATGGGAAACCTTTCTGGGGAAGTGGAATACTTCCAAGTCTGAGCAGAACACACATACAGCATTAAGAGAATCAGAGAGGGATTTAAAACCTCATGCCTTGGAGGTTGAAGGAATATCAGTGCAGATGCCCTAACCAGTGACGTGTTGTCTAACACCCAGGGCCTGATGAGCTGCCAATGAAGACAGTGCTTTCTGTAGCTCATATGGATACTGCTAACACTGAAAGCTGTTTTAGGTGAGAAGAAACTTCTGTAATCAAAATCCAGTAAGTTCTGAAAAACTCAGATGGCAGGAAACCCCTGTGGTTCAAGTTCCGTTATATCTCAGATATTCTCTTTAATTAAATTTCAATATGCAGAGATAATAATGAAGAAAAATAAGCTGCTATATAGCACAGACAAGTGTGATTATGCATGAGAGAAGTAAAATGAGTCAGCTCAATACAAATTTATTTGTCATATGTAAATGTAAATTCTGCAGCAGAAGTTGCAAAACTTCATTTTTTAATTTTTTTTTTTAAAATTAAGTCTCTGCTCTCAAAAAGGGGTAGCCAAAATATCTGAGTGCTTTGAGAAGTTCCAGACAGCTAAGAGAAAAAAAAAGATGATTCAGAGAACAGATCTCACATAACTTAATTAAGAATTTTATTGCAAATGCTAGAAATAAAAACACAAGGAAAATAATAAATAAATACACAAGCAGAAGCTCTCAAATTTAATTGTATTGAATGCAAAAATTACATTAATTTTAAAAGATATTTAAATTATTTATAAGATTTAAAATAAATAATGTAGGCTAGAAATTAAATCAGTAGAATCCAGGAAAAATCTAATCTATACATATACACCTAGCTGAAGTCAGATGTCTCAAAAAGACAGCAAGAAATAGGCCAGCTCTGCATGCATGCAATATATGTACATGGGATCTGACTGAAAGTCCACTGAAATCAATACCTTTCAACCAAATCTATAACAACAAATTGCAAACAATTCAAGTTTTACCAGAACTTCTTCCCCTGCAATACCTTGCCTCTAAACAGCTGCAAAGTATAGGCAGGCAAGGTGGGCTGCAAACACTGAAAAAAGAGAAGTGTGTTTTTACTGTCAGCTTAATGACTAGTTAATGATGATTAGCACAGGAGTTGGTGAATTGCACTGGACAAGTTTATGGGAAAACACAAATCTTTAAAGAAGGACAAAGTCTCAGCTGTTATCTTCTACTTTTGAGTTCCCTGGCTGTGCAGAACAGAGACCTGTCCTCTTAGGCAAGAGCCATATTTTTTGTCTTCTTCCATGGAACCAGAGAGGCCCTTGCTGAGACGGCAGTGATGCCTCACTGATAAAGCTCAGTCTCATGATGATAGCAGAAGGACATTTTAAATTTAAATTTTAAAAATCTTTTTCCTCATATTAAAAATAACTCTACCAGAGACTGAATATTTGTACGAGGATCATTACTCAGCAGTGTAATTAACTTGTTACCAATGTCTACTTGCATTAGCAAACAAGCCTTAAAAGCAAACACTCAGGGTCCCAAGTTGCAGTGCACACGGCATCCTGCAGCATGTCACTGAATCAGGAATTGAACGGGGTGAGGGGGAGCTAGGGAACTTTTCACAGCTTTTTCAGTCCATCAGTAGCTCTCCAAACCCAAGAAAAGCAACAGAGCTGTGACAGTCAATCTCCCATGTCTGTGCTGGTGTGTGGCCCTCGACCTGCTCCCAGCAGCTGCAGGGGCTGGCCCTGACCCGTGGCCATCTCTTCCTTCTGCTGGCAGTGTGTTTTTCCAGTGGTTCTGTGCTCATCCCGAGAGCAAAATGTATTAGAGATTGATTGATGAGACTGATCTCATCACATCCAAGTCTTATTCTGAAAGCTTTGAGTCTGGGGATATTTTGCTATGGGAATGGCTTAGCAGTGGCGCAGTTTTCTCTGTCAGTGATGCCTACATGGTATCTACTGCATTACCTCCGGAATAATTAAAATACAATTATTAAGAATCCACTTAACCACGCAAGACGAAATATCTCTATTACATATATATATATGACTATTCCCAACGACATTTTTCATTCCCACAAACTCAATCTGAATTCTAAAAATCCAAGACAGTATTTAATTTCTGAGTTAAAGATCTATCAGCTTACCTCTTTGGAGAGTCTGGTGAAAAGGTCCCCTCCCCGCAGGAAATCTAGAATTAGATACAACTTTCCTTCTGTTTGAAATGCTGCATTAGAAAAGGATGGAGATGTTGGAAGTTTGAATCAAGATAAAGTCCCCAACAAAAAAGTCTTGTTGACTAGCAGTGTATCATTCATGCCATTGCCTCACTGTCACTTCAAAACTTTGGGAACCAAAAAAACCATTTCTGTATAGAACTTAGCAACTGAGCTTAGGCTGTGGGAAAAAATAGTGTCAGTTGAGAGACAACAGTGCAGCACTAATATATTCATTCCCATGCTAAGCAGCTATGAATTATCAGGATTTCCCACTCCACAAGGTATCAGGGGTCATCAAGAGCGAGGCATAGAAGGAAGTTCCCATGTTTGTATGAGAGGAGAGCCCACATACCCAAATGTCCTCAGAATACCCATAACAGTAGTAATGGGGCTGGTGAGGCAGGAGGCAGCTCCATCAAGACAACACATTCATGTACACATGTATACAAATTTAGACTGCTACTGATTACTAAACCCCACTTTATTTAATTTCTAAACAATACCTGACAGCAGGTAAGGAGTTGGCAGATGTAAATTCACCAGCACTACCTACCTATCACATCAGACTTTATGACAAATTTGTTTTGATGGAGCAATAGCTGAAACCTATAAATACCAGATGTCTCCTTTAGCAAAAATGAAGAATTTCACACAGGTTGCCTCTATAACTTTGTTAGAAATAGAGTCATAAGTAGCCAAGGAGTATCTGCATAGAAGTGTAACACATCTAGTCACAATTCCCCAGCCAATTTAAGAACAAACATGAATTATATTTTATTATAGTTACCATAATGAAGCTTGACTATGAAAGGATGGTTCACTTCTGCCAAAATATCTCTTTCCATTTTAGATCGTACCCGATCCCGAACTATAAAGAAAGAACAATAAGAACAGTGATACATTAAGAGGCAGAATGGTCACTGGATACAGTGCTGGAATAAGGTTCTGGCAATCTGGATTCTGATTCTCACTCTGCTGATGGCTTGCATGACCTTAGGCAAAGCAGACCACTCCAGTGTCCTCTATTTCTGACGGTCTGCTCTGTGTAGTAAGTCCCCCAGGAAGGCCCAGTGTCCTTCCCTATAGAGAGCAGCCCTAACTAAAATGACTACAGTATTGCAAACTACAAGAAGGCAATTGCACTTCACAGAAGAGAATGTTAATGTGAAAATGAAAGCTACACAAAATTAGTTTCTTCATTTAAGATGAAACAGAACGTACCAGTCCCAGAGCAAGTCAGATTAATCTTGTTCAAATTAATCTATTGTATTTTGCTGATGCTAGCAGCATTTATGATGTATCACTGAATAGCACTTTCTGGAAGTGATCTATATATACAATACTCAAAACTTCCACTAAACCACCACCCTAGCAATCAGTAATAAAGAAAAATTCCAAATAAAAATAGCAACTAATTATTTTTATGTCTAGAGATAACTTTTTTGTGTGATAACAGTGAGAAAAATACATTTTGAGGTTGAGATGAATAAAGAGTAAGGGAAATGATAATTTCAGAGGTGAGCTGAGTTCAAGCTAAACAAAAATAATGCTGAAGATTTTATACTAAAGCCATTTAGCAGAATATTCAGACACTGAGGAGGATTCAAGTCCCCTTGTTATCAAATCTTGATCCTAAAGATGCATTTTTCAGTCAATCACTAGTTTATTGAAAGTACTGACATTTTCTTCTTTCTCTTCACAATGCCACTACGCTTTTCAGATTAAAGCATCTGCAAGAGATTTTATGAAACTATTTTAGGCAGCAAAGCCTGAGATCTCAGTCAGACTCTGTTATTGCAGACATGTGTTGTGGAGCTGCTCAGAAGCTGAGTACTCTCTGCACCCAAGTAAGGAACATACCATAACAAAACCCCTGTCTATTGCTGTACTTCAAAAACAGGAATAGGTCCAGACCAGCTGATTGAAAACCTTAAATAGCACTGGTGACATACTTGGGTTTCTTGCTATTTTGATGCTTAGGCCAATAGTGACATAAGCTTTACTAGCTTGTTCAACCTAAGACAATTTGTAGATAAATTCAAAACAAAGGCCAGAGCAGAATTGTAATCTCATCCCACAAGTAAAAATCACACATCCTACACTCACAAAATGCTTAACTTATGTGAAGAGAGACTGTTTCTTGTGCTGTCCATCAGAGATGATCCCAGGTGGGAATTTGTGTTGGAGAGGTGGGCATTGCTGACACTACATGGGACATTTCCCATTAAACTTTGTCAGGCAGCCTAACAAAGTGCCTACGTGCATTTGCACTGCACAGTTGTGAGAACAGGCAGTCAGAACAGCAGCACACCCTCCTCCACCCATCATTTTAACCTCTCAACAGGCAAAGGCCCAGCTCTGCAGCCCAGTGTCAGGGTATGGATGCTCTAAATTCGTGCTCCCATGGCAGATACAATTTTTCACTTCCAGCTTTCCTCTTTAAAATGTGTGTAGAGAAAGATCCAGCAAGACAGTGAGTATTACAGACATTTTAATGGCCTGCCTTGGCCAAGGGCACTGTGCTGCAAAGCAAAGGTGACAAACAGCAGTGTCCCAGTGTGAGTATCTGTGACTGCATTGAGGTGCAGCAGCCTGGTCCCTCCCCAGAGTCCTCTGAGGGTGGCTCAGCACAGCACCTGGTGATTTGGGTGCCTCTGAGTGGGTCAGTCTCCCCTGCTGATTTTGGAAACTGTCTTCTTGATGTCACCAGGCTGAAATTGGTGTTTCAATGTTTAAATTTTTTTAAACTAGGAATGGGTTGTCAGATGATAGGTTTGCTGTCTTACTGACTTTTTCTCTTTTTTTTTTTTTTTTTACCTTTTTGACAATTTTAACCAGTGCTGCTGAATCCCCTGACCTGAAACATCAGGGAGAGAAATCTCCCTGCATGTGTGACTAAAGCATCTGCCACTTACAGAAAGCTGTTTCTGCAGGAAGACACATGCAGAAAATACACAAATAAGGTCAAAGATTTCACAATCTGCCAAGAGATGTTTGCCAAAAAGCACTACTGATTATAAATTATTTGCTCATCCCTACCTTTCAAAATGACCTTTGAATAAGAAATATCACTGCTTAACCAGGAGTAGAGCATTAACTAATAAAGCAAGAACAAGTTAACTTACAAACTAAGTTAACTTAATTAAATCAGCATCAAGAAGTATTGAAGCAGGAGAAATAGATCAGTACAAATAGATCAGAACAAAATTATGGCTTTAAATTTCTGTCATTACCTTCCTCACTTTAAAACTCAGCACTTTGCCGCAAGTGGAACAAAAGCAAAATAGGACTCAGGCTTAGGAACTTGCAACTGAATTTGAAATTCTTTACATTGCACAGGAACAGAAAAAAAGATAATGAAAATAGAATATATACATAAAACTCTCAGCAACATCCTTTTCAACTCTATTGCTGTTATTTTAATCTGTTTTTAATACTGTCTGTTGTAGGCAAAAGTAGAGAGCTAAATTCTAAATTCAAATCCATGCTGCCTGTGTCCAGAAGATGAAGTATGTGTGTGGTGCTTAATTACATGAGATATGGAAAAATAGAGGCTGTCTAAAAGTGATCATAGCCTCGCTTCAAGGGTTCAGCTTGGAAATACTATTTGTATTTGCTTTACTGTGTTTTTGTTCCACACAGTACTAAACTCAAATCCTCTCTAAAGAGCAGCCTTTGATGTTGCACCTTCAGCAGCAGAGCATTATTACAACACAAAGAAAAAACAGAAAAGAGTCCTCTTGACACACTGGATGTAGAAGCATACCAATAATGTCACATAGGGTCTTCATGTGCTTTTCTTTTGAAATGCATATCATTCTGTGGAGGCTATTTTTCTGGAAGAAAGATCCTCTGTGGCCCAAAATATGCAACCTTTTAGAGAGGGGAAAAGAACCATTTTAGCATAGCTTTACCACTCAGCCCTACCTTCTGCAGCAAAGGTAGAAAAACAGATCTACAGAGTGGGAGACAATGCTCTGTAGAAGGGCACTCTGAAAAGTCAGTAAGAATGTAGACTGGGTTTTAAGAGTGCCAGGTCTGGGAGAGGTAATTTTTTCTCCCCTCCTCCTTTTTCTCTTTCTTTTTTTTTTTTTTTTTTTTTTTAACATGAAACAACATGTTTGGCTTTAAAGAAATCAAAGAGTTGCCTCTGTTTGTATTTTAAAGTAGCCTTGATGCTCCGATGTTGAGATTCAGAATGACAGCTGTCTCTAAATCAATACTACACTTTAGTATTGAACTTTCATTTAAAGCCTTTATCACCTATTAATTATTCTCTCTGTTTGTAAAAGTTAATTAAATCTTGCACTATCCCTCTGAAGTACCTCTACTCAATTTTCCAACAAAAAGAATTAAACAGATTGATGAAGTCTGATGCTAAAGAAAAAAAAATCTAAAAAAATCACATGAGACTATTCAGGAGAAAACATGGGTTCTAGGACATACAAACTCAGCTGAAAATACATTCTCAGAGCAGTAACCTGAGCCCTTGCCATGTGTTCCTCACAGCCTTGCCTAGCAAGAAGCAGCCTGGTGAGCTGAGGGTGCTGCCTTGTTGCCTCCTTCCTACTCCATGGAGCCTCCGGCAGCTGCAATCTCCTGCTGTTTCCTCACTGGGATACCAACTTGGATCTCTCTTCTTGACCAAAAAAATCCACAGACGCTGCAGGAGATTAAGTGTGTTTTAGATTTTTGGCTGAAATTAGCTGTCGGGCTCAACCCCATCATTAGAGAAATACTGACTGACAGACCAGCCAGACGATCACATAAATCTCATGTCCTTATGCAGAGGTGAAATTTCAATTTTTGTGTATTTTTAAGCAGAACTGGACCACTGAATATCCACAGATGTGCTTATGCATAGCTCCCAGGTGAAACCATTCCCCACCAAGGTCTGTAAGGATGTGAAAAGGTATCCAATAAGCCAAGTCCTATGGTGATGTACATCACCAGCAAAGTCAGAATTGCACCCCTCACAACTGCATAAATCAGTTCTAACTAAATTCATAAAAACCAGACTCAATAAACAGCTTGATGAGAAGGAAGCTGCCATCTGCTAGAAGGGCACTTCCTCTAAAAATCCAAAACCTACAGCTGGAAATATATCTGTTCACAACTTGTGCAAAACTGAAAGTCTTCAACACCTCTGCAAAGTTGCACGTGGAACATTTTTTTTCTTTTTATGGAAACCATATGTTTGATTTAAATTCATTTACCTTAGTGAAGGTGATGTTCTGTGAAATCATCAATAAAGTATTATTTCTTGAATTTGAGTGTTACATATGCCTATACTTCAATAACTATTTTTTTTCTATTGTTATTACTACTATTGCAGGCAATTATTTCAGTACTAACTCTTACTGACAGGCAATAATTACCTATGCTCTAGGAATGGGCATAATTTCAAAATGACAAATTAATAAGAAAGCTGGCCTTAGAATTCAGAGGTCCCAGTAAACACTATTCATCAGCAGCTCTGGAAATTAAGAAGAACTGAAGGAAGAAACTGGTTTCATATAGTTTTGCAATAAAGAAAAGTTGTTTAAAACATGTATGAGACAGTTGGCCTTTTCTCCCCATACAAAATAGTATTTCAAATTTAGTTCCAGCCTACAAGAAACCAATAACACAAAGATGACCAGGACATATAGTCCTCTGTCCTACTCTTAAACACAGTCTAAAGAGGGATGATTTTTGCCATCAAACTTCTCTCATATCCCCTGGAAGACTCTTTTTTCCCTTGCTGCTCCTGCCCTGCTGCAGTGCTGGCTCACTCACATGCAGCTGCAAAGAGGCAGCACCAAGTTTCATATTTCCTATCCATGGGGCATTCCAGTATCAAATGAGTGTCTGCCTTCTGTTTTGCTATGGAGATGTTGCTAAGCCAACAGAAGCAATGAAGAAGTTATTTTTTTTCCTGTCCTAGTTGAGATGGAGATGATCCAGACGTCCAGGAACTGCTGTGTCTCTCAGGATAATGAGTTTCACCACTTGCCTTTTAAGCTTGAAGCCCAGTATGGTTTAATCAAGCAGTGCTGCTCTTTGCTCTGAAAATACACCTGTCTGGTGGGTTTTACAGGGAGAACTGAATAAAGTTTGTGCATCACCTTACTCTGGAAGTGTGAAAGCTGTCTATGCTTTGGTATTCACCACAAATACTTTCTGCAGCTTATCATCAAAGGCAAAAATACAGCTTTTATCATCAAAAAATATGAGGAGTGAACACTGGCTCAGGGGTGAAAGTGCAAAGATATTCCCTCTTATGCCAGCCTTCTACAGGAAAAAAAGTTGTCTCGTTTATTCAGCCTCTCCAGGTATAAAAAGCCAGTTGTGCTGAAAGGGGCATTTCCTCTCCTTCAGGACCTTTGAGCAACTACTAATTCACTTGCAAGGCCTGGCAGAGATGAAAGGGGGTGAGGGTGGCACAGGATCTCCCCAGGAGTTCTTGGCACACCAACACAGGGCAAAGTGCCCCTGTGTGAATGTGATTTAAAGCCCACCCAAATCTCTTCTCTTTTGTTATATGAGCCCCTACTATTTTGTTTAATGGCATGATATGAAACCATGTGCCTCGTTCAGTTCAGATGTTTAAGGATGAGATCAATAATCTTTTATAAAATATTAAGTGAGAATTCCTGGAAGAAGAGGAAATGTGGTATTCCCTCTCTGTGTACAATATATGTACTGGGATGCTGTCATTTGCTACCAGGGCAATTTTAGTCATAGGCTGAAGTAATCCTAGTAAATATGTTCTGTAGATCTGTTTGAAACTTGTAATTTTGAGTATTTTCAAAGATGTTTTTGCTGTGGGTTCTTGTTCTCTAAACTAGAACAGAAGGCTTAAATTTGGCAAGTTTTGCCAAAATTAAATCGAGAAAAATTGTTTTGGCTGCATCAAAGTACTCTTTGTTAGGGGTTTTATTTCATTTTTTTAATCTCCTCTTTCTTAACTCTATTTATAGTGTACAACTATAAAATATTGTTTAAAAAGGTACATAATCAAACCAAAGAATTCTGCTGAAATGCTTAATACTGATATTTTATCAAGCAAAATTTCCCTCAACTGTCCTGTTCCTGTGGATAGACGCTCTATCAAAAACTGATCTTTTCTTTATCAGTTGTAACATAAATTCAGAAGATGGAATAATAAAAAAACCCACCAGGAAGTTTTAAAACAGAACCCCTATGCTTTCCAGGTTTAAAATAAACATACAAAGTTATGAAGTGATGTTTTTGTGATTATCCTACTTGGAGTTCACCAGCTTAGTTCTGATATGGGTAACATGACGCAGTGGCTGGACAATGAGAGGTTCATTTCTCAGAAGGGAGGGTTTGGATGGATTTGGTCACGGGACAGGAGGCAAATGTTAACATTCTCCCTAAGCTGTCCTGACCACAACTGCACTGTGCTGACTTCTCACTCTAAACACTCCTTCCATTAGGCTGCTTGGATGTGGTAAACACACAGCCAGTCCAATCTGACTTGTTCTAACAGAAGTTTTTGGATGAACGTTTCAGTTACTGAATTTGGTTTCCAAAACAAGTAACTAGTATATTTAAGGCACCATTGAAGAAGCTGGGATAGTGGCTTATCATCCAACACTGAGGGCACACTTCATTTAGGAGCTATGAAGCCCTGAGACAAATCCTATTTGCAAACCACACAGGATGAAGTTTATCAGCTTACCCATAACCCAGCCCTCCATGCTACCTGCACACAAAACAGACAGGAATTTAGAATTTAAATAGTTAAGTAAAATTGTGGCATTTAATGTTAATGTTCAGACAAAACAAATCTCTGCTTTGCCCAGGACATGACTTGATGCAGACAAACTTAATATAGCTCTGCTGATATGTCTGTCTCATAGAAATGAAAAGCATCTGCAAGACGGCTGTCTGTCACTGAAGAAGCCTCCAGTCCCACCAGCAAGCAGGGTGTGAAGTCAAGGCAAGGTCAATTCCTAAATTAGAGCCTAAGAAAAAGCCTGGTCTTTTTCTGTTATCAACGTGCTCATTAAAGCTTTGCAATCAGCAAGCCTTGGTCACACAGACCACAACAACAGGCTGAATTATTATTATCTCCTTTGAGAAGAGAAACACAGCCCTCAAACAGTTGTGAATTGGTTTTCAGCCTGGACTCCACTACTGTATAGGGAGTGTTGTGGAAGATATGATTAAGTTCAGAGAGTTTCTGGGTGAAATCATGGCCTTAAAACAGTCAATAGTAAAACTGTTGTTGACATTAATAGGATTCCCCCATCTACATCTCATATACATATATGCAACTCTAAAAATATATGTAGCTGCTTGAGCTCTAAAAGAATACCTAGCTGAAAAGGAAGTCTTGGTTTTTTCCCCTATGTTACTGAGTAACTGCCAAAAGCCAAACATAAACCGTGCTGAGCAATGACTACAGGGAGACAGGAGGAGAGCAGATAAATATTTAAAGGATATAAACATGGAAGAAAAAAAAGTCTTATTTATCAAAATAAAAGGAAAGAAATTAATATAAATAGGAGGAGGAGAGTGAAACAGAAAAAGAGGAAATGTAAGCTGTGTTGGGCAAACTGTAACTACATGAACCCCTACAGAGCAGAGCAATGACTTGGGATTGGAACCTCCTTACTGAAATGTTTTAAAACAAAACAGAACAGAAAAAGTTAAATAACTATTTAGTAAGAAACCAGCCTGTCCTGACTGCAGGGGAATGAGACTGCATTTTTCACTATGTGCTACTTTGCTGCAGTGACTCCACCTCAATAAAGGACATCTTAAAAGAAAAAAAAAAATTGAGATTTCATTATTATGCACAAGTGTTTAGAAGGCTGTCTGAAACACAGCATTTATAGCAGGATTAATGCCCGTAGCATTATATCAGAACATTCCACCAAAGTGAAAAAAATAACAGAAACCAAAGATTCATATTGGAAGTGAACTTGAAAACCCTGCGAACAACCATGAGCAGTTTAGTTTCCACACAATGCTTTTAATTCTATAGTCTCAGTCAGCCTTATCAAGAATCCTTATCTCTAAGGCTGTTACCCTGTGAGTGGTAGCTGTGGGTAAGGCAGAGGGGTAATGCAGCCCCTCTGTGACCACCAGCCCTGTGGCAGTCCTTCCAGTGACTGCTAGCAAACCACACTCCTCACACACACAGTGCAAACTTTCAGGCTTCCTCAAAACGTTGCTTTGGAAGTTGCTTACTTTGTGCTGGGAACACCATGTAAATACAAAAATATAAAACAGTACTTCTAAATGTACACTTACAAGTATTTCTTTCTTATGATAATATACAAGGATCAAGATAGCTGTATGACATTGACATTTTACATTGGAGAACTTTTTATATCCATAAAGAAACCAAATTTGAACAGATAAGCATTGACAAAACCTATACAGAAGACAAATATTTAAAGGATATCAAAGTGCAGGACAAAGACTTATTTATCAAAATAGAAGGAAAGAAAAGAATATAAATAGAAAGAGATATGTGAAATAGAAAAAGAGGAAATGTAGGCTCTCTTTCAGCAGAAAAGTCAATTCTGAGTTTACAGCATTGATGAAGACAATTCCAACTCAATGGCAACTATGTCATAGCCCAAAGAAAGACCTGAGAGATGACCAGGGACACAAGTACAACTGTCTGAACAGCTCAGGCTTTGCCCTAATTTACAAAAGTAATCTACTGCTGCTGAGAAAATGTCAGTTAAATTACTGTGCCATGGAAACCTTTTGAGTGTATCAACTACTACTGCATGCAGATAGTAAATGCTGTAGAGAAAATAGAAAGGAGAGGCTGTCATTGATGCTGATTGCTGGTCTCTCTGAAATCTTCAAAACCTTCATCTTGGAGCAAACGCCACAGCCATGAGGAAGCTGAAACTGACGTGTGACCTAGGTGAAGAATGTGAAAACAGAGCAATTTTGCTTCTGTAGATACAAATCCCAGATGGTAGTCTCCCACATTGTGCCATCTAACTTTGATGGAGAGCCAGCCTAAGTGAGGCCTCTCTTACATACTTTCTTCCTTCAGAAAGCAAGCCCTAGGCAAGCTGACTTTTTAGGAGAGCAAGGAAGAGGTGATCTGATGCAAGTAGATTTGTAAAGGCACTGAAAAACACAGCCCAAAAGTGACGCTTCTACGCGCTCGTTGTTGAAGACCTTCTTGGTGTCATTTTCAAAACTCCACAGAGCAAAGAAAGCTCTGTTTCCTCAGATGACAGCTACTAAATCCACTTTGCTCTTAAGCTGTGAGGAGGGTTGGCATGTTCTGCAGCACTTCTTGACTCCTAGCCCACACAGAATGTGCATGTGAATGGGCCAGGTCCAGATGGTGACTCAACAGCATTGCTGTCTGGTTCAGCACATATTCATTAGGCTGATCTTTACATTTTAGAGCCACTGGGAAATATACAGAGGAATCAAATATTTTTGTGTTTGTGCACACAGAAGTTGCTATTTCTTTCCAAGACTGAAAAGTAAGTGTATGGCTATTTGTGGAGAGGGGTGAGTCTGTATCCCAGCCAGATCTTTAAGGGCACTTCCAGGTCCAGCAATGTTTGTGTTTTCCTGAGCTCAGACCCTGACATTTGGAGGGTTACAATTCTCAGCCTAAAGAAGCCATGCATAGGCAGCAGTGCCAAGGATGCAGAGCACACAAACTTTCCTCCAAACTGCAGGGAAGGGTACCTCTGCTGTGGGGTCTGGAACTGTCCTCTAGACAGGACTTCCCTGGTGATTTTTTTCAGAAGCAGGTAATAAGATGCTCAAGAAGATATAAAAAATATAGCAGAATACTTTAAGAAAAGATAATAAACCAAAATTTGAATGATGAACCTGGATAAGTACTAGGGCCTCTCACCAAATACAAGGATTGTACAAAATAGAAAAAGACACTTTGCAAACTTCAGCACGACAGAGCTGGTTTTACCTGAGGGGAAGGCTCTTTCTGAGTCCCACTTTATAAGGTAAAATTCTCTACAGTTTCTCATTTTGTTGACATTTTCTTCCTTTTAAACCAGAGGGAAACCACTGGATTTCTGTACCTGATATCTAACCACATTTTTTACAGGGAAACTGAGTCACATACAGAGGAAAACTGAGAAAGCCACTTTGGTTGGTGTCCAATCAGGGAAACCACTACTACAGTCTTATCAGTGGTTTAGACAGAAATCACACTTCACCTGGTAACATCTAAGTTAGTTGTTTGATTTCAGATATAATTGATATTGCCGATCCTACATCCCTGAGAACACCCAAGCTCTCTGTGAGTCATTAAAGCTGCTCTCACAGCTTACTGCACCTGTAACCACAATACAAGCAAACCTCTAAGCCTGCTGGCTTAAACTGAGGGGATCATAAGCTGCAAAGCACTTCATAGGTTTTGACAAAAGAGATTATCATTTCTGAACCCCATAAGCACAAAAAGGCAGATTGCGTTCTCAGGGTCAAATGGCTTCCAGTGCAAAGACTTACTTACCTCATTGCCAACCAGATGGGCACATGCAAACTGCACCCTCATGATCCATCACATCACTGCAATATTTATAAAGTTCATGAGCATTATGTCAGTGAATTAAGGCTTCATGCCACTCTCTCTTAGATTGTGTGTTTCCTGGAGGAATGGCTCTGATTTTCAAACTCCCTTACATTCCAGCACAGCAACCTGCTGGGGATTTATGGGCGTTTCATGGGTATTTAATGAGGCTTACACCTAACCAATCTAAATAACTCTTGATCATGGGATTCTGAAGCACATTCAATAAAGCTGATGGAGCCTGAGACACCTTGAGAGAAACACTGAATGAATCAGAGCAATCAGCTTGCCCTGAATCTCTGTTCCAGCTTTGCTGGTGAATACCAGACACGCATATACACAAAATAAACCCTTCCTGGTTTATTTCTGGTTCCCTCAGATTTACAATATGTTCAGGATGGACAGTAGAGACTCACTGATACATGTCTGTAAGCATTTGAACAAAGAGATCAACTTTATTATCTGTCAACTTTCTATCTAAAACTCTGATTTTAAAGAAAAAGTAGACCATACAAAGATGTGAAAGCAACATTTTAAGATGGTATTTTAAGATTACTATTTAATGACATTCTGAAGGGCAAAAGTCTCATTCCTGAAAGATATTTAAATGCCTAAATACCTTGAGTACCTAGATGCCCCAAAAAGGGTTTATATTTGCAAATGAAGCTATTAAGGTAATGTAATTTAATACACAGCATTTGAAAGAGAGATAAGTTAGCGTTACACATACATGGAGCCTTAAAGCTGATGTATTCCATATCTGGCACCTAACATACATAACATCCTTAAACATTTTGAACAAGATTTCCCTAAATCTAATAATTAGAATTAAACACTTGTCTAGTTTCTCTTCAGAAAGCTTTCTTCTTTAAAATCAGATACCCACAAGCTCCCAAAAAAGGAATGAGGCAGAAAGAAAAAAAACCTTATGTGTGATGCGCTCATTTACAACAAAAAGTAACAGTGTTTTTTTCCCAATCAAGGATCCATGCTATTGCAGGTGCTTATTCAGATATACCCTAGGTTTAAAATAAATCTTCATGAGTTTAAGATTAATTTAATTTTCACAAATATTTGTGTGTACAGCATGTGCCTCTGCAAACTTTTACAATCTAAACTGTAATATTCTGGAGCTTAATTTTCCCTTCACAGCAGGAGTGGTCCTGCTGATTAGCAGATCTTTTTCAAGCTCAAATCTACATACATGATTGATCTACAAAGTCTCTTTTGTATCAAAAACGATTTTTGAACTGCAAATGCTTGAAGAATTCTACTGCTGCTAGCTGTGCCCTTCTTATACTCACCTTTGCTGTTGGTGAAGTTGGGATCACGCTAACAAGGGGCAACAACCCTGGAAAGGGGCAGGAGGCAGCAGCACAGCTGGAGAAAGCACCATTTTGTACTTCTGCTTCTTCCTAAGCATTACCAGCCAGCCACAGGCACAGTCAGGCTCCTAGGGCAGGAAATCCCTCAGCAGGACCATAGGTTGCTCTTCAGAGCAAGTACCATCACTCCTGAAGGTCTCTTACTTATCCAGGTTTTATTTCTTCAGACTAATCCAGGAAAGAAATCAGCTTTGCAATCCCATCTTCTTTTATTTTCTTTCTGACTTCTCCACTTACATGCTTTGCAAATTTGTTTCACTATAGAAAATAACTGCTATAACATTTAGGGCTGTCTGGCCATTGTCAATGGAATTGGCATGAAGACATCTGACTTTCCTGCTCCATGTGGTACTTGTCCAGAGTGCAGGTCAGAAAGCAAAATAATTCAGAAATTTGTCTTGTAGTGTGCCTTTTGTCAGCAAATGCTGAATGCAGTGCTAACATGTACCTGTAACTTTGCTCCCATTGCTTGACAAGGTAATAAAAACTTCACATTGGAGTGACTTCCAGCCTTTTTAAGTGTAGGCAGTCAGCAACAATTCAGCACTCTCACTTAAAAGATGAAATTAGGCTGTCAGAAATATTATTTCTGTGCCAAAAGTTACACAGAAGCTTACTGAGAGCAATCCTTGTTGTTGCTCATCTCACTCACTCTGTTGCCAATGGGGTTCTGTCTTTCTTTTTGTACTTTGAGTTTAAACCAGCTGTCAATTTTAACTTATTTGTAGAAATTGGTGTGGGCAAATTAGTTCCTAGCCCTGTGCTGGTTATCTTGAGATTAATGGGAAATCCAGAGCTAGCAGTCAGAAGGGTAAGTAGTCTAAATGGGAGAAAAATGCAATCCACCAGAATCACAAAGGAGCCTCAATTTTTGGCTCTGGTGCCCCATACCTGAGAAGACAATAAATAGCCTTTCTATGCTGTAAGGAACCATAGAACTGAAAAGATGTTTTTGACAGAATAGAAACTTGATGGAACACTTTGGATACTTTAAAATTGCAACATAAATTTTGACATTTCCTGAAATACTGCCACAATAAAGGTCTTTTCTTTTACAGTGGAATCTAATGTTACATATTTCACCATCACCCATTAAGTAACAATGAAGTGTTTCGGGATGCAAAAACTCATTCCCCTTGCCAAAGCTCCTCCTATCAAACATTCCTCAGAGTTATACAGAAAAAGAGGGAACACCCAGTTTTCCCTTTTGGTAAAAAAACCTCTGTATTGTCAAAAGAAACAGGATTAAGTTTCTGGTACATCCTGAGGTCTGAGGGGTTACACAGAACTTGCTCAGACACCATCAGAAAATGGCATTCCCCAGTTGAGTTCAGCTCAGTTTGGGCACTTCCCAGCCCTGCTCTTGGTTGAGAAGCCAGAGAATCACTCTGTCACACATGTGATGTACACAGGCCTGAACTATTCCTTTGCATGTCTTATGTCCAGTACTGCTTAAGTGTTTATTTACACTGGGCTGTTCTGCTAGAACAAATATTCCCGTCTAGATTCCAAACAAAAAGATACGCACGCCAGCATTGCTTCAAACTCATGTTTCCCTAAAAGGCTTTCTTAGGGGAAAGGACTGTCTAAATGCCTGGTGGGCCTTTTCCCCATTTTAACCAGTACTCACAAGAGGTGCTGGCTCTGCTGACACCACCTGAAGTAGCTCTAGCTTGCAGTAACTGGTTGTTTTATTCGTACTTTGGTTCCCCAAAGCAAGGCATGCTGAAGAAATCTGTATTTTTAAATGATCAGAACTATCTGGTCACTTAATGATTATTCTTCATGCTAGGACAGGAATTTAGACACTACACGGCATTGCACGAACCCATGCTGTGCAAAATATCCGCTCCAGACAAAATGAATGCTCTCCTCTCTATCTCTGAGAGAAAGATCAGAACAGTGCTAGGTCAGGGAAACAAGAAGATGACTGCATCCTCCTGACTCTGTGGAGGAACAACTAGCTCCTCCATTACTGGTTTTAAGTCCTGGACTTGACCATCAGTTTCTTTTTTGTCTGTAGCAGGCAGTGGCCCCAGGAGAGAATGACCAGCTCTAAACACCAGTCATTTGGCCCTAGCCTCCTACAGCCCACGACCTAGGAAACAGCATGATCTGAACGGTCTCAGAATGACTCCTCACACTTGAAAACATGTTCCCATGGTTTTTCAGACACATAGTGAGAAGCATCAGCTGAGAAGTCCATTCTGCCCAGTAGGAGCCAGGTTTTACTTCAGCAATATCCTTATTTACTTCAGCAACAGAAAGAGACTGACACTTCAATACAAATTAATATATACCAAATAGAAGTCCTAAAAAAACCACCTAGAAAATAAAGAAAACATGCAACTGGGAAACTGCAAACCTCTGTTTTCCTGTTCTCACACTGGTAACATATTATTGTCTAAGTTCTTTTTAGAACATTCACCTACAGTGAGGCAAAATTTTTGATATTTATGCATTTATATACTACAAGGCAGCAACAACGTAAAAAACAGCAAGGAAAATAAATTACTACACAGTAGCACAGAAATAGAGACTGCAGCCACTGTCCCAATCCTTACCTTTCAGAGTTGCCTTCTTAAGTACCTTCATGGCATAAAGCTGGCCTGCATCAGATCCTTTTATCTTCCTGACTAGAAATACCTGTAAAAAGCAAATGTTTTGTATAGATGCATTTGACAGGAGAATAGATACTATGGTTCAGAAAATCTAATGAAAATTACTATCTGAAAGCATTTCATATCTATTTCACCTACAATTGGTTGAGCTAGCTCTGGAAATTTTCAGTTTTAAGCCTTTACCACCTCACAAAAAAAGCCATTTTAAACATTATTAATTGGCCTCATGTATTTAGTTAAAGATGGGTTAAAAGTTAGAATCAGTGTGCACATATCTCTTCATACTCTGACCAGCTTTACACAAAAAAAATTATGCCTCAATTGTATCTGGCAATGTGCAGTGTCTTAAAATTATTGCCATCAATTAAATTAAAGAAAAAAAAATCAATTTGGTGACATTCACGCATAAGTCATGAATAGCAACTTGCCTAAGATGCAGCTGAAGCAGAAAGCTCATACAGCTGAAAATCTATTGTTATTATAAAAAAGACAGCTTTTCCTGTTATACTCTCCTATGCTTCATCTTCTGACAGTGTAAAATTTTAATTAAAATAAAATAAAATTGTAGCTAAACTTGTACTCTATTTATTGTACTACATGCAAATATTTCTTATCTGCCCCAGTACAAATGACCACTGGAGGGGTAGTGAACAATGGGATCAGTGGTTCAGTTTGGTCTTTATAAGACCTTCAGTGTTTTAATAATTGGAAATTAAAAAATAAAATAAACAACTCTTTTAGCTGTATGTCCCAAGACACACTCTGTCTGCTGAGGTCTTAAGTACCAGGCAACAGTGTCTCTTTTTTTTATATTTCAGCACCTGCATTACTGGACAGAAGTTGAAGTAATGCCAAATGTAGAAATAAAAACAGGCTCCCACATATGCACAGTCCTATATATGCATTAATATACAAATTAAGAAAGACTAGGTGAAATTATCTAACTAATGAATGTCTATTTGGATTAAAAATTCCATTACAACTATTTTATTAATTGCCTATCAGGAAACCTGCAGCTTTGTCATCTGTCTCCACCTAAAATAAAAAAATCCGAAAAATAATGAAGGAGGAAGTATGTTTCTAGGACAATTTTTGCAAGTTGAAAGGCTCTTCCTCTTAAAAAACCTCAACCTGTAAATAGATCAGATTTTGTCAAAGTCATCTGAGGAAAGGTTTGTCAGAAGGGAGAACAACTTTTATCAAGCAGGTACAGAAGCTGGTGAAGAAAAAAAAAAAAGAAAAGCAAAAAGCTAAATTCTCAATTCTCTCTGAACAACTTCCTCAGAACTCCTATATCTGACAGCATCACAGCTGCAACACTTCTATGTCACAATCTGGTAGGGTTTTGGTGGGACTCTCCTTCTCAGGATGTTTCCTGTGCACAGGAGATAAGCACAGCTCCTCAGCCCAGCTGCCCTGACCAGCTGAGCTTGGGCACACATTGCCTGCTCCCAGCTCCTGCTTCCTATCTGAGGAATGTATAAATACCTCCAGTGCTCACAACTGTAGGAAAAAAAAGATGAAATCTGGATGCAACTGGTACACGGAAGAGTTTCTGAAGTGTTTTTTGTCATTATTAATGACAAATTAAACTCAGCTGCTCCAGAATTAACAGGAAGTCAATTCATTTAGAAGTTTACAGAGAAAAGTTGGGATATTTTTCTGTTCAGGTCAAGAAAAAAAATTAATTTTTGTATTACAATGAAAAGGGGAAAAAAGTCAAAAGCAAGCTTGTCCAGACACTAGGTTTTCAACTGTGTTATTATTTTTTAAAAAATTTATGGGCTCTTTACCCCAAGAACCCAAACCCTTAAGATAATGGTTTTCAGCAGCACTACACATAAAACAGCACAGCATGCTGCATCTGCAGAAATATTAGGCTGCAGTTCTAGAAATATCTTGTCTGCCATATAATCTTGCAAAGCTTGTAATATCCACATTGCTGTAATAAGCAAAATTATCAATTTACATTACCAGTCACTAGTCAGCTGTTCGCTGTAGCATGGGATAGGACATTTGTCTGCATTCCCTCCAAAAGAGATGCGTCAAGAACACTGTGTTCTATTTCAAAGGACATCAAAATAACCACCAAACCAGAAAGGAACAGAACAAATGAAAATGCATTGTATTGCAAAATGATGTCACCTTTCTGATTATTCTTAAATGTAATGCTACACATCATTTTTGAAACCACCAAGTAGCCCTGAAGTGCTTACTTGGCAGGTTGTATTAGCTGGACTATGCTAGTTTTCCAGAATAGCACATGCATGGGGCTGAGCATGACTTTGAATTTTCTAGTCTGATATGTTTGCAAACACCTCAGATTATTGACACCTGAACTAGCAAAACTCCCTTAGCTGGAGAATTGGTGCTTCACCCAAAACCTGACATAAAAGACTAAGCAAGTGCTCTGCATCTCAAGAGTGTTGGGGGCACTCCCTCTGACACCAAAGATGTTCTCTAATCCTGCAAGAAATTTTTTAGGCCTTGGGTGAACACCTTGAAAACTTAATGGTTTGCATCCCCAGAGGCACAGATCTGAACCATTAGCTCAAATACCAAGGTGATGAAAGTGTAGGTGGCTTGGGACTGCGTAAGAAGCACAGAGCAGACCTCTCTTCCCCACGTCTTTGCTGCTCCAGTGAATTTACTGATGATTCTCACATAAGACATGGAAAGTGATTTGTAATTACATGAAGTTCCAGACAGGGACATTGTCCACACTCACATTCTGATGCCTCAGAAATCAGACTTCCTTTTGGTAACAGGTTGCAGACACCAGGCATTTTGCTTATAAAATGCCTAAGGCTAGAAAGCCAACTCAAACAATACTGAAAATACATCAATACAATATAAGATAACCAGAAAACCATTTCTAAAATCTTTACTGCCTATATATGAAAACTGACTATTCTGCCTCTGTTACTTTTTTCAAAGATGTTTCTTTTTGTTGTTCTTCTCCTTCTTACGCTGAGTCTCATAGTAAACCTAATTTTGAGCTGTTTGCTTTTTGACATTTACTTAATATTTAAAACTTAAATGCACTGTGCTTTGAAGAAATTCTTGAGTTCAAGGCTTGGTATTGAATGTTAGCTTTCTTGATTGAGATCTCTCATCTCAGGGAACTTCTAGATTTAATTATCAATATAAGTCTAGAATAATCAGGAAGTTGATAAATACTCTTAATATAACTTCATTTAGGAGTAAAACTAAAGGTTCTGATTGGAAAATATATTTTTAAAACTCCACAGAATAATATATTTATATTTATAAGGACTTTGATGCCTAGTTTCAACAAGGTTCACTGTTCCAAAGGTTTCAATGTCTTATTTAAACCATAGAAAGACTTTAAGTCTGAGTTGACTCTTCCTTCTTTCTCTCCATCCTTTCTTCCTGGTCCCATTTCCAACCACATGCCCCGCTGAAGAACTGTCTTTGGAATTAAGAAAATTCTTTGTCTTAAGATATGTGGAGAATGTTATTTCTCCACAAATTAGCTTGTAGTCATACAGGCAGTGTTTTTTTCCCCATGCTCTTGCTATAATAATTACTATATTCTGCACTAGGGTTTATCTCCAGGACCTTTTAATGCCTCTGAGTATGAACTAAAAAGCAGCCTGGAACTCAGAAATGTGCTTGAGGTTGTCCTCAGTGGGAACTGTGCAGCTAACTTCTTTAAGTCTTTGAATGGTCCTATTTACACCTTCCAACTAAGCAGAAGTGGCACATTCACCTCCCTGGTGGATAGGTCAGAATCTATAAATATTATTTATCACAGCTTATAAACAGTGATGCTTACTAACCATCACTTGTGCTCATTAGTCCAGGTCCAGAGCCATAGCTGCTATTTCCTAAACTGGTTCATATGCAGGAAACCAGCTAAAAGACTGATGTGTTACTAAAATGAAGATAGAAGGGCTTTCCTTATCTGCCTTTACAATATAATTTATATTTGGATAATATAAATTATCAGCAGTGTAAATGAACTCAGAGAAAAAACACAATATTTTCAGTGTTGCTCTGGCTGATTAGATGACAATAAAAATTACCTTTCCATATGAACCTTGTCCTAATACTTTCAACAGCTCAAACTGAGAAGGATCTGCTTTTTCAAAACCTTCCTTGACATGATGACTGATGTCTATTTCCTTCACGATACCTTCTTCCTGCAGAGAGAAAAAAAAAAAAAATTCCCCAAATCAGAGCCATTATCTTGAGGAAACATACTGTTTATTAAAATCTTGTCTTCTGTAGTGCTACAGTCACGTAGCAAATTCTGAAAACAGAAAAAATGCTTGTCTAAATATTCCACATGCCTGTTACCAGCTGGGAAGGGTAATTGTCAGAACATTCAAACCTGGTACTTCTGTTTATTGAGCCTCAAGATAGGACTAAATAATGACAGATTATACAAGCTGAAGCCAAAAATACACTGCAGAGCTTGGTGTTCCCATCAGAGACCTTGCTAGCAGAGTGCCATGTACTCAAATCTGTACTAGAGAGGCTCCATCACACTTCTCTCCACATACTTTCTCAGCTTCCCCTCAAATCATCATTTAAATCAATCTTTAAAAACTTCCTTAGTCTTAAGCAGCAATTCTTCTAATGAGTAGGCAACAAAGAAAAGACATTGCAAAAAAAAACCTCTTCCTATTTACCTCAAATATAGGAAAGTTTCTACTAGTAACCATTTAAATATAAAACAAATTAATAATTAGATGTAAAATAAAGTGGTGGTGGGAGAAGACTGACACACACTTTGTTGCTTGCAATAATTAGTTTTATACACTTTGGATTTGTCCAGGTTCTTTTGTTCAAATCTTTCCTCTGTCAATAGATGCATGCTCCTCAAAGACATCAGTTGAACCAGGACCTTTGTCTTGCAAGCTATGACATATGGCATTAGTTTCAGTTCTTTTGTTCCATGTTATTTTGGCATATTCCTCTAAAAAGAGAGCAACTGGGTCATTTGAGACCCAGAGGGACTACACAGAGTTTGCAGCAACCCAGAAAGTCAATGAACTGAAAAGAAACCTGCAAGAAAGAACCTGTTTCTCAAGGACACAAAGATAAGGAGAGATAATACTTACACACCCTTTTATTTCTGTAGTGTTTTGAACACCTACATTTCAGCTTCTTGGTTTGTTTGGTGTGTTGTTTTTTTTTTTTAACTTGTTCTATTTTCTCCACAACAAAAATATGGATTTTCACTACAAACCTCTTTTTTTTAATCTCCCAGTTTGAAGGGACTTACTCATTTAGGAATAAGTTTGAATATTTCTGTACTCAGCAGAAATAATTGCAGTCTCACAAACATTTTTACGTGGACATTTCCTGCAATTTTTCCTTTCACCTCCCAAAAAATATTTAGAAGACTCAGAAATATACCATTTATATCCCACTTTTAAAAATTAATTTTGAGAAAAGAGAAATAACATCCTAAATATGAAAATGCATGCAAAAAACCCCAAGCAACCAAACTGAAAAACATTTGGCCAAAACATGCTCTGTGCTAAATAAGAATAAATTTGATTCTTTTCTACTCCAGAAAAATTGCTATTGCTTTCTACCAGCTGTAATTTGTCAGATACATGGCTTGCATTACCCAGATTGCTTTCTATATTTTATTTTCATCCCTCCTCTTCCCTTCCCTGCCTCTTTGCACTCACATACTTAGGAACAGTGAACTATATCTATATGCTCTTCTTGGTTTGGAAAGCTTCCTATAGTTCATTCAGGCTACCACAATCATGGAAAATAATCATCATCTCAGAGCAACTCCTTTTTCTGATCCTAATTCCTACACTTTAAGTTTTGCCTGAAAGGAAATGCTTGAAATCAATGAACAATTTTCACAGAGAGATTTCATGGATTCCTAAGTACAGAACTGCCAAGATCTCTCGCTTTGTTTTTCTGACTTTAATTGCTGTGCAAGATAGCATAACTTTCTGATATTAAATATATAATCTTTTTCAATTATTTTGTATTCCAGCCTGCACCATGAAGTCACTTTCAGCTACATTTGCAATTTAAATGATGAGTGAGTTTCAATTTGCCTGTTCATATTACTCATCAAAGTCAAAGACCTACAACCCTAAGCATATTTCTCATTATATTACTAAATTTAATATAACCCCTTTAGGTTCATGAAACATGTTCAGTTACAGGAATATATTGAAAGTATTAAAATGATGAAAATTCAGCTTGCTGGAAGAATGCTTAAAAATTTCTTGCACTCCCATAGAATAGCATGAATAATTTATAACATGCAATAAAAACAGTACTTTAATTATATGCATCTTTAATTAAAAGCTCAGGGGGAAAAGGGTATTTACAGAAAATGGAACCCAATACAAAGCCTAGCAATGTTTATCAGAGAGGCACGGATTTTAGAGACAGAAAAACCATGCTAGATTTTGTGATTATCAAAATAACAAAACATTGGTTAGAAGGGGCTTCTAGGCGTCATCTAGTCCAACAGTCCTGCCCAAAATATCACTGACACTTAATCAGAGCAACCAGCTGGATTTTTGGCCACTGTGGTTTTCAGTGCCTCAAATGCTGAAGCTTGAGCCACTTCCTACAAAAGATTATCCTCTTTCAATTTGCCCACAGTCCAGTTGAGCTGGTTGAACCATGTGCCCTTAGGAGGAAGCAGGATATTTTTCTAGGAAGGTAGGATTTCCTGTGGATTTCCTGTGGATTTCCTGTGGTCATCTCGCTAGAAAGGGGCAGCAAGGCAGCACCAAAGCAAAAGCATGCCAGACAGCTATTTTTTCACCCATCATCACCACAGTGGTGTCACTTGTGAGCTGTCCAAGAGGTAGATAGTGTTTTAGCTGGTATGACAAAGCCACTTCCCATTGGAGCAGAAAGCTAAACTGGCAGTGCTTGAGACTAAAGATGGACACAGCTCCTTAAAGGAAATATATGCTGGTGTGTTTGCTCACATGTACTCATTTGCCTTAAATATATTTCTATAATAACTTCTATTTGTTTGTTTTACCTTTCTAGAAAAAACCAAAATACAAACCAAACAGTCTTATAGTCCTTATTTGCATACTTACCTACATAGTATTTTCTCATTTGAAGTCTTCCTGTATTATGCTAATATGGAATCTGGCATAATTTTTCTCAGGTATTGATGATCGGAGTGAAATTCAAACTGTCAAAGCACAAATGTTGTGGGCAGGTTTCCCTACTATTTTGGTCTGGGTTACATACTAGAAACTTCTCTAATACAGATTTATTTTTCAATGTTACAGCGAGTGCACCATACCTGCATCAGGAATTTGCTAAACAACAATAAAACTGACACAAAAGAATCACAATACAGAAAAAGACTGCACACTGAAGATGATGTTTTGATGGAAAAGATTTCAGTCTGGAAAAAAAAACCCAGCCAATTTCAAAACTGGTTTTGATCAGTGAAGTCAGTGGAATCAAAAGTGAAAGTTCCACAGTTTGATCTTGCAACAGCTGTGCACACCAGCCCAGGCTCTTGCTCCCTGCTGACTTGCCCCACACTGCATTAGCAGGAATGCTTGACTTGATGAAGCTTAATCTTTTGTAAACTTCTGTAAATATTTATGTTTGCACAAAAACCATCATCCTGTGACAAAAGTGAGATGGATGTTCTTGGTGGCTTGAAGAAAGCACATGGTCAAGCAGGATAGACTAGAGGAGGGAGGGCAATAAGTTGGAAGGATAGAAGAGGAATGGAGAGTGCTTCTCTATGTTAATACAAGAAAGATCTATTCCAGGTCTGCTTCTATACTGCATTACTCATTAAAGGCTTCCCCCAAAGCTGGCAGAAGGCTTGGACGTAAAATAACTCACTATAGAAAGACCATTTTGATCTCTTCTCCTCTGGGACATAGGAGAAGAGAGTCTCTGTTCTTCCCCTAGGACTGTGGATAGCACAGACATAGCTGCTTTGGGGCTTCTGGAAGGCAACATTTCCCTGTAGCATTGTCTCAGATTTCTTCCAAGACTTCTTCATGCAGCCTTGGAGAAAGAGGCACTAATGCTCAGTGGCTGCTTGAGAGCAATCACAGAAATATCTTCTAACTGCAACAATACTTCCCAACCCAGGGTGACATGCCAGAGTAGGATCAAGAAGTGTAGGGGTATGGATGTGGCAGTGGAGTACAGAAAGTCATTCAAAAGGGCAGGCCTTCCTGGAGACCAACTCTTCAATTTACTCTCTTGCCTGTTCCACAGCCTCTCAGCAAACATTATGGAAAGAATACCTCCTGGAAAATGGACAGGTTTAACACCTTTTGGAGTCTTGTCTGCCTGCTCCCCAACTAACTTCTGAGCAAGCAGAGCTAAGGTCATCAAACAAAGAGACCACCTAAGCTGCCAGATATATTTCACCCACACACAAAAAACTTCCCTCACCAAGACTTCCCGAAATATCAAGAGGGGAGATTATTCAAGAATCAGCTACTATTACCAATGGAAAAAGTTATGCTACCAATCATATTCAAAAAAGCCATGGTGCTAATTTTATATGATTATGTTTTGAAAAATCTGTAAGAAAGAATTCCTAGTTTTATTCCTTGCCTGGTCATTATCTCAGTTGCAGAGGATCAAGGCTGGCATACAGGTATGGCTGTAAAGGGTAAGCTTCATTTTCCAACAAAACTGTGCACTTTTGATGTGCAAGTTTTACATCTTTAGGTTTGTGTGCTTTAGGATCTGAGGTCAATGAAGGAATTAGCATGTGTGATGTTGAAAATGTGACATGAGGAAAGAAGAAATAATGATAATCAGAAGACATTTTACTGTTGCTTGAGGTAATAATTATTTTTCTACAGAATATGCTCAGGATACAGACTTAATTTGGTTACCAATCTTCCCATTTGGCAGGTTACCACCTCACATAAACCCAAATCACAATTATTTAACTTCCAAGTATCACAGGCAACACAACATTTCAAAACAATATGATTCATTAAGAAAGCACGTTTAAAACACTGATATGGGAATAGTTAGGACAGGATGTGTCTAATAAAGATGAGGCCAGGTTTCTACCTCTGTTTCACAGTTTCTAGTCTGGCTCAACCCATAGGAGAGTAATATGTGTCACAGACATAATAGGCTATTCAAATGCTGCATAGGGCAGGAAATGAATTGCTGGCCTGCATTCAGTTCTTTGAGGAAAAGTATCTACATTAAAGGAAAAAAGTATAGGAGCACTTTGATTAGCCTCTTCCCAAGTCAGACTCCAGCAGCTGGAGTAAAAAAAGAATAAGAAATCTTCCATTTAAAATGGGTTATAAGGCAAGTTCTGGACTCTACTGTCATCTGGAAAGATGTAAACAGCAATAATGCCATAAATGGGCCTGGTTGCTTTGTTCTCTTCTGTCAAATAAACATTTGCTTTAATGACAATGAATTGGACTTACTGAGCCCTGAAAGAAGCATGTGGAACTCACAGTGAATTTGCTGGACATTGTGCTAGGTCTCTATTTGGCTTTCCAGCATAAGCTTACCTACCTTCTCAAAATGTCACATGGACTTAAATAATCCATTACAATTTTAAGAGAGATTGGGATTTCTTCCCCAGATCTTTCACAAAGGTGAATAGAATGTATTATTGTGAATTTGGAATGCCAACAAGTATGTCATAACTTACTGGAAAACAAAAACCTTAAGAGCAATTTCTGTGGAAATCAGCTGTTAAATTCAGCAGACCCTTTTCTAGAGAGGGTAACTATTAAGCTCTTTCTAAAATGCTTTAACACTTCCCTCCAGCTCCAATTTTTCATCCTACATTTTTAGTTTCTTCTCCCTAATACATGCCTGTACAGCTGGGGTTCAGCTGAAATCCAACAAACAAAATGGGAAGAGATGAATCACAGAGAGCAAAGGCAATGAATACAATCTCCTGGATAGACTGGTGAAGTCCATGAGGTGGAGGTTTGAGGGAGATTTGAGTAAAATCCTTTGTGCTACAAGGCATCCTGTGTATCTTTGATGAATCACTTAAGGCTGAATTCAGCCAAATAAATGCAAGGATTTATAGCGCAGGAGACAAGGTTTTGATCTAGGTTTACTTTGCAGTCAATAGAGAGAAGCAGGGAATTCAGGATTAAAAGAGATCAGATTCTTAAAAGAAATCACACCATGAAAAGTGCACATTTCTGTCTGATGACTATGAAGAAAGCCTAAGGTAACTTGCTGAGTTAGGGGCTTCTGCAGTTGCATGAGATGAATTCACATTTATCACTTAAACTTGAAACACACTTAAATAGAGAAGCGTTGTGGCCAGATTTTTAATGCTATTACAAGAGAGATGTTTGCTAATAAATGCCATGAGAACTCTATTGAAATGGAAGATTTTGCAAAAGAACTTATACACTTGAAACATCTAGACAAATAAAACATACTCTAAGGTGTTGGACATAGTCCACTGGTCAGGATTTTGCAGCTCGGTAAATTAGGCATTTTTTCTACTTGCTCCCTAACTCAAAAAATATGGGTACTTGCTTTTTGCTATCCCATTGGAATACCATGAGAATTGATGCAGAAAAAATTTGGAATTCTCTTGCTGCAGTAATGGACAGACAAATTATCTGAAATATACCCAGTATACACAAGATATCAGGCAGCCTACCACTGAATTCTCCTTTAGCTCAGATTGAAACATTCTGAAGTCTGGTGCTCTTTATCTGATGATTTTGGTGTTTTTACAGACCCAGTCCCTGACTAGGACAAATATATACAACACTATGACTGCAAAGTTACATGAGAACAATCTTCCTATTTCAAGTGCATTAAGTACAGGAAAACACTAACTCCTGATCTAACTTTCAACCCTGGACACAAATCACTAGCCAGGGTAACTCTAATTTTTATGTTATTTCTTATGCAAACTGCAATAGTTTATAGGAGTGGTGAGTAGAAAGAGTGCCTAATAAAATGTTAAAGCAAGGGGTTAAAAAGAAAAGACAAAAGCAAAACCATCTGGTCACCAAAAAAAACAAAAACATACAAACAGTTGGCCACCCTTACTCATAGGGAAGCTCTCTACAAACACTCATATACTTTTGTGTACTTTACCAAAAACAGTCTCAAAATGAGTCACACCATTAAAGGACAAAGAGCTCAGAAATATTGCTCTTTCTACAATAAATAAGAGCGGGAATGTTTTCACCAACATCCTACTTGGTGTGGCTTCCAGGTGTGTGCCACTGGCCTTTACAACTCTGAAGAGCTCTAAGGTCCATTGCTGATTGTTTCTGCTGGTAGGCAAAAGAAGAACACTTGCTGCTCATTCATCAAGGAACTCCCAGTGAGTCTGGAACCAAAGCATGGAAGAAAATGTGACTCTTAGAAGGGTGAGTATTCTTGTTTCCTTATGATGATTCTATGCCACCACTGAACAGGGTTACATGCAATGGTAGGGGCCAATACACACGACTGCATTGAAAAATAACTGCACTGTATTAATCAGCTCAAGGCTGGTTCCCAGGTCAGGTTTGTTCCCTGTGCACTCTGGTCTGACTCACAACCTCTCTGTGAGTGGCTGGGTGACTCCAGCCAGAGACCCTGCCAGGGATGTCCTCACCCACCACTGCAGCCACTCAGCAGAGCTGCCTGGCACTTGCTGCAGAGCATCAGCACTGGCAGGAAAGCCCTAATGGAAAGCCCCAAGGTGATGGCAACCTATGCTCCATGCATTGCCAGAACCCAGGCAGCCCCCACAGCCCCACGTCCCAGCTTCCCATCTGCAAAATCCAGGTAAGGCCATCGTCCTGTCTCCTGGGTTTAGGCACTGCACACTCCAAAGATACCAAATGCTCAGATACTATGACATTAGGCTTGAAAAAGAAGGAAGACAGAAAAAAAGGTCTATATATTAACAATACTATTCAAGAAATATAAGTACTTGCTAAATTACTCCAATTCCCTTATTGCTGTACTCAGTTGCTTCACAGACTAGAAGAAAAAGATGCCTGATGTTTTACTAGTGCATTTCAGTGTGAAATAAAAACTCCAGCTGCACTAGGAAGATAAAATGCTTAAGCAAAACATATTTTGGACCATTTCTTCACTGTTCCATGATCCAAATAAAACACTGCCCACCACAGCAGTGTAAATGGCACCACAACACAGTAAGTAGAAAATACAAAGCCCTGGAGCATTTGCATGGTGATTTTAAAGAACTGAATCATCTTTAATACACATACTAAAGGAAAAATACCAGGTTTCATCTTGAAATGTGAGGCAGAGTCAACAAAAGGCTGTAATAAGAGATAATAGCATTACTGAAGTGTTGGATTAGTCAGGTTAGGAAATATGCCCGTCTGCTGTTTACAAATCATTTGTAGGGTTTAGTAATTATCATTTTGTCTTCAACAGGAATACTGACCTGCTTGTACATTTTGTGTCCTCCCATTAATTAAATCAAGCATCCACTTAGGGTTCAACCAGCTTGTACTTCACAAACTAGAGTCCTGCTGGCATTATGTTAGGGAAAAATGTGTTGTAATGATGTTCATTATCTCAGTGGCGTTTTTCAGGCAGAGTATTAAAAGGGAAATGGACTAATGTGAGGTCATTATGGAATCAAAGCAAATACAAATTAGTTTTAATGCTACTGCTCACAACATAGAGCATCAGTGAAGGCAGTGAAGGAAAGAAGCTGAAGCAGCTGAATGAGAAAGAGAGAAGATGGCAAAAAAGGAAATGATGATAAGAGATCATTGTAAAAGATGACAAATTTAGCAACATGGGCAGAGGAATAAGATTTGAAGGGCAGAGAAAAAATGAGGTATCAAGAAGGACACAAGACAAAGTTAATTGGTTTGTGCCTATGCCAACAGAGAAATAAACCAAGAGAAGAACTGCAATATTAAATTACTACACATGCAAATTTTGCCCCTTTTATGCAGCAGCTTAATCCAATTTAAATACCTAACCATCTTCCTGGGATGAGGAGAAAGTACAGGCATGCATGTATGTACTGGAGTGATCCGATGGGGACGCTGGTGAACAGTCCTGGCACACTCAAAACTGCTCCCAAAACAAAGGGTGAGAGCATGATGGGGACCAGAGGTGCTTTGCTGTGCAGTTGGCCAATGGCCTTGGGCATCCAGCTTTCTCCAGCAGCTCAACTGGGCCTCCAAAGCACAGTGTGAATGCAGTGGATGTACTCTGCTTATTTATGTAGATTCCAACTTCAATTTTTTAAGTTAAACAAAACCATGCAGATAAAATTTTTAAAAAGTTACACAAAGTACCTGACAATACCTCATCTCATGCTGGCTACAGTTTCATAGACAAATATTTAGCAAGGTATACTAAAACTTATCTCTTCAGCAGTATACTTTTATTATAACCATGGCTAAGACCCAGGTCATTATTTGCAGACATTCATATTTCAGTGTCTAAGGACTGTTACCGTGCACAAGTACCTCTTCAAACAGACTTTCAGTCTACTGAAAATCTGGCCCAGGAAAAGACCCATAACATTTTGTGTTTTTTTTAACTACTAAGAAACCTCTAGTTTAGGTCATGTCCTTCAAAGATTCACACAGCTGATCTCCAAGGAAGAAGCTGCTAAATAATTATCACACATCCTCTTTTCTGTGAAGGGAATAAGTGTTTACAACTACTGTACTAAACAGAAGCATACATTATGTACACACACTGACTGAAAAAATGTGTATTTTGAGAATGAGAATAAACAAAACACAAAAAATCCATCTGGATGCAAAGGACACCTTTACAACACTGTTCGGAGGACTCTCTTATTTCAAAGAGGTCAAACTGCTGCACCAATCTGCTCTGCAGAGATTTATAATGGATGATGTGATTTTGTATAACAAAACGGGGGAGGTGATAAGTTGGTTGTCAGCTGACCAGGATCTTGACAAACTTATCACGACAGCTTCACAGCATCAAAACTTCAGCCAAAGCTGATCCATAGTGTACTGAAGTCTACTGAAAATGATTTCCAGAGTAGGATTCATCCAAACATATGGCCACACTCTGTCCAACAACCAAACTCTGTCTGAGTTACCTGTCTAAACTTCTGTGAAGCTGACCAAAAAAAAAAAAAAAAAAAAAAAAGGGTTCTTTTAGCCTTTTCTTTCTTTTAGACAACAGTACTTCCCTAGTAGTCTAAACCAGGACTTAGTAAGCTTGCCTCTTTCTGCTGACTGTAAAGCAAGTCTATGCTAATTAGTTCAGATTTATATCAATTCTTCCTTCTCTCATTCCTCAATAACTCCTTTAGCATTAGATGGAGCATATGCACTTTACAAAACACATACACTGCACTATACTGGATATTTCCAGGCCAGCTTTTGATCAACCCACCTTTTTCACTATGCGTTTGCTACAGTCTCCAGCAGACAATGCATGATGCTCTCATAGTTTCATTTTTCTGGCCTGATGTATACTTGTACAAATAATTGCAATATCCTTCTGCAGAGACATTCTCTGTGCTTCTGCCATGATCTGCCACCATAAGTGAAGGAAATCTGGGCTCTTGGCCATGAAACTGGAGGCAAACCCATAGCCCTGTGTCAGATACCAGCCAAACTTTTACACTGGGAGAAACTTTAACAGGTATGGGGAAAAAACAGTTTCTTCAGTCTTTTAATGAAAAAAAAATTAGACTTATTTGCACAGTCCTTGTAGTATTTGACCCATTAGATCACCTGGCATCAATGAAAACTGCCGGGACAGCTAAAAACTGAGCCCAGCTGCAGCTCTCATTGCCACATTCCTAAAGACTGCCAGGCATGGTTTTCACCTGCCCTGCAGCTCTTTTACTCACTCAGCTGTGTAAAGGGACATTTACATCAAATGGTGCTGGTTCTTATCTTCAGCCACGTAACTCATAAAAACCCTACTTAAAACAGAGGTACCTGATGATGATGATGAAAGAAGGATGTTTAACCCATTTCTGTGCATCCATTAATCCATTTAATCCATTTCTATTTTCTTTTAATATCAAGCTAATAAAATAAAAATGCTTTTTGGTGCTCCATATGGTGGATGCTATCCCATTGACACTCAAAATCACCAGCTGGCTCCACTGGGCTGCAATGTCAGTGAAATCCTTAATGAAGCTGGGAGACACAATTCTGAAGAAGAATCCGATGGCACACTGTAATCACCAATAATTTTTTTGCAACATAAAAATTTGAAAATCACTTGAAGTCAGTAATTGTGTATGAAATGCAGGACACCAAGCAACAGCTATTCCTGTTCCTTTACAGATAAGGCATTTATTGTGCTTCTCAGGGAGTCCTAGACTGTTGTGCCCACAGTGTATTATAGTCTTTATAGTGAGTCTTATTTTATAACCCTGGCCAGCCAACCATATATGTATCACATATAACTATAGTGATGTTTTATAAACAACAGCAAGAAGACAACTGAGCAGTAAGCGAAGTAACTCAATCAACCAGTAATGACAGGAAGCTGAAATTAATATTATGGGCAAAGAAAAAGTAGAGAACACAACCAGAAGATGACAAGTGAAAGCCAAAGGGGAAAGCTGAAACCACACAAAAGTGATACTTTAAAGAAGTGTTTAATCAAATACACAAGTCCAATGTTCATTTGTTTTCCCCATTTTGTCATAAAAGAAGAGCAATTCCACAGTGTTTCCAAGACACCGTGGGAGGTAAAGTTTCTGCAATTTAAAACAATACTGTAAGGAAAAAACCTCTTTAATGTAAAACACAGTGAAAAGCTGATTATGAATTTGCTGCAAATTTTGCTTTATTTGTATTCTTAAATTTATTTGCATTTAAACCCATTCTTTTTTCTTGCTGACTACACAGCAGGGACCTGCTATGCCAAAGCACAGTTCCAGCTTGCTTTGTTAAAAGCTCAGATGTCCAAAGAACATTATTTTTGGACTGTGCTTTTTCTGGTTTGTTTTCAATGTTCAAAATGTTTCTTTACCCACAAAGGCTGAGTAAATTGTCATCTGCTGTCTTTGAATTTTATCCAGAACTTATAACTGGTACTTTTTTGTACAGGTCAATACCAAAATCTTTTGTCTTCGTAGACCTCCTTAGGCTTGTGAAGATATACATGGATGTCATCAGTGAGTTTGGATTAACCCATGTTACTGAAACCATCTAAAAAGTCAAGTAACATAAGAATTACAGTTCTGCATAGTTGCAATATCTAAACTTCCAGATCTATGAAGTAGCAAGTGAAGCTGGATGACTTATAACACTGCTGTGTAAATAGTCTTCATTTGGAGGTTAAGAGTAAAGAGAAACAAAAATTTCACATCAGCTTCTCATCTCTGTACCAACTTCTATGACAACAAGCTGTAACTGCATGTTTTAAGGATATTGAAGGTTGATTAGTACAGTTAAAACTACGATTCCAGGAGCTGCAAAGAATCAGTCTTTAACACACATGCTGTAAATTGACCCAGGCTGACATATACCAAATGCAAATAAAGTATTACAGAAAGTGCAGAACATTATTCCCATTATTAACAAGGAAAAAATATATGATGTATAGCCACATAAATATGTTGGATTTTTATCATGAGCAAAATCATAAGAAATTGTTTTCCTTTAATTTTTTTTTTTTACCAAAGTTCATCTGAAGACCTAAGGAGTCCATTGCACAGTAAACAGCCCTGTCAGTCAAATTAGCTGATATCTCTCTCTCCCTCAGAAGTCTCCGAGAAAGGCACCAACAAAAGGATAATTCCTTGCAGTATTTTCTTCACTAACAAACAAGCAAACCAAGTTACTGCCCATGCTACCTGAAAACCTCCTGCCTGCCTTCCAGTCACCCAGTCCCAAATACCTGGGTGCTAAGCTGAGTTTGGGACAGTGCCAAGGCGAATGCAGGGTTAGGCTGGGCAGGAATCGAGGTGGGATTTGCAGCTTCCTGGGATCCACACCAACATCACAAAAGGCATGACGGGGACATGAGCAGAGCTGCTGCCCCTCAGCCCATCCTCAGCTCCTCAAACCCAGACCGGTATTGCCTCAGAAAGGTCTCCAGCTGCTCTGCTCTTGAGAAGTTATGAGGAGTCTTTTAAAACCCAACTTGAAAGTGAGCCGCGGGCGAGCGAGGTGGCAGCTCACACAAGGTGTAATGAAAGGATCCAGGTTATTTTGTAGTTGTGGCCAGCTCTGGGGGAGATGTAAGGCAAAACACACAGGGCACGCTCCAGCAGTGAGCCCTTGAAGTGAGGACAGAAGGGTTTGGGTTGTGGCAAGTCACACTAGGCAAAGCCGACAATCTCCCAGCCTGGCACAGCCACACAACTGTGCAACACTGCAGGGTAAAAGCCACAGAAATTCTGAGCAAAGGCAAGAAACGAGTCTGCAACCCATGTGAACACTGCAGACAGGCTCATGGGAGGCTCTCAGACTTGGTCTTGCAACTCCCTCCCAGGCCACTCTGGGACCTGGGGATGACACTGCTGGCCTAAGCAAAAGCTGTTTTCCACCATCTAGTGTGTGCATGGAAAGACAAGCCCTAAACCAAGCCTGTTATGATGTCTACCTGCAGTGTTTTGGTAGTTGTGCGAGGCTGGAGACATGTACCAAACCTAAATTTTACTATGGGTACAGTCAGGGACAATAACCACAGCATGAAAAATTCAGGTTAGATGTCTGGAAAATCCTTCTCTGGGAAGGGCAAAAAAACTTCAGAACAGATGCCACTTAATATGTTACTAACTTGTATTCTACCACCCTTCAACTGCCCCTGTTTTGTTTAGTCCTGATATTACACTCTTTTGTTGTGTTTTTTTCAAGTGCCCACAATGATCTCCACATGGCTATAAATACAACTAATTCTATTAACAAATTGTGACCATTACAAGATTTATAACAGACATTCAGAATCTACCCTACAAATATAAGCTCCAGCTATTAAAAGTCCCTCTCTTTATAAAGAGGCATAATTAATTACCAGCAACATAAGTAGATGCTGGAGAACTAACTGTTCTTGTATTAATTTTGCAGGATCAGGCCCTAAAAACAGAGGATACAGATGGTGATCACAAGATGCACACTGAGTGAAAACAGTTCTCCTTTTCCCAAGTGGCAGAATGCCAGTTAAAATTCTGCTAATGATGGGACAAGAGGAAGAACTGTTATGCATATGTGCCAAATTTACTCATACAAAAAGTGAATTTGGCATCAATATCTGTTGCAGCTCATCAACAACATGAGATAAGTGGGGCAACAAATTATGCCCCTTTTAATCAGCTAGCACTGTCATCTCCTTTATAAACAGGGAGAGTTTCTAAATTTGTTTTTGGTAAGTTTAAAGCAGTAAAAGAAGATGGAAACATCCTGTTAACAAAATACTGGCTAGACCATCAAAGGACTTCCTACAGACTTTAGAGCATCATCAAAACACATAAATAGCATCACTTCATGAAGAAAAGTCAGGGATGAAGAACAGATTCATCGCTTGGTTTTTAAAAGCTATTTGAGAAATAGTATATTACTAGATCTTAATTGTGGATTTCCAACAGTGTGACTTCACTGTATTGATGAAGAAATAAAAGTTTGAGGAATTAGGCCTTTATTTTACTTGTTGCTTGACTAAATAAGATAATGTTGTGTTATTTCGCCTCTTGTTGTGAAAGGGAGCAGAATGAAAATCCAGAATTTTACCAGCTCATCTTCTTCCAGAATGCAAATCATCTCTGATATAACTAAATGCTAACTCTTTTGGTATTCAGAAGGTGGCACCTTGCTTAGACCATGCAACCCTGACATGAAAATCTGCAAGGGGGAATTCCCACAGCTCCTGGTACACCAACCCCCTCAGAAGAGCTCCAGAACCATATCCATTTCTATTTTAGCATTCCTCAGTGTGAAAAACCTCCATTACAGAATATAATGCTTTACAAAGAACAACCATAAAAAAAACCTAAAAACCTAGATTAAAAATGGCCTAGGTATTTAAACAAACTTTTCTTTAAGCGACACAGGTCTGAACACGATTACTTAAACAACAACAAAAAACCCAGGCCCATATGTTTATACAGATAGCATCTACACATATCTAGGTTTTCATCCAGATTTGAAAGTTCCTTGCAAAGGTTGCCAGTAGATGTGGCAATCTATACAAAAATCTTTCAATAAAATAAAGCTGTTAAAAATCCAGTAATTCAAAACTGTTCAGCTGAAAGCTAAATGAGAAGCTGCATGCTTCACCTGGTTTATGAAAGACTCATAACCTTCAGTAATCCAGTGTAAAATGATTTGCCAAACAGAACCACTTGACTGTAGAAAGTGAATATAAAACCTTTGTTTATAAATGCATAAGGTAACTGCCTGAGGAACAGCCCAGCAGTGCATTAGTCCTGCAATGTCCCCTCATCTTGCTTTCTCTCTCTGTGAAAGAGAAATTAAATTCCCTTGAGAGTTTCTGTTGCCATTGAAAAAACATTTCAACATTCTACATACAGGATTAGCTCCACTGACCACTAATGCCAAAGGCCCCAAAACCACTTACACTGAGAGAAGATGAGTTTTGCAATTTGGAGCTGCGTCTATGAAGCAATGAAAAATTGATGGTTTCCTTTTGACTGCCATAGAAATGGCTCCTTTGTACATTTCTTTCCTCAGGGAATCCATTGCCATAATTTTCCATTGGAAAGTTTCTGTATTACTGCATTGCTAAAGTAACTGCAATGATGGCCTAATCTGGGTCATCAAAAACCTAGGATTAATCACATGCCTAAAAACAAACAAAAAAATTTTATGTAAATTTACTTGCTTGACGGTCTGCAATTATTTTTATCAAAAACACGAGCTGGTAGTTCTGCATTTTTCACTTATAACAAATAAAAAAGTAATTTACATTTCATTTTGTTTTATGCTATTATCAACAGCATATGCACTGCAAACATCATCCATTGCAGGATGCCAAAGGAACAACAGAAACACTAATCTAGCCTCAGAAAACCCTGCAAGTTGGGTAAATATTAACCTCAGATGCTGGGAGGTTAAGATGCTTGCCTATGGTCACACAGTGAATTTGACAGGACCAGAAACAGAGGCCAAATTTCCTGATTCCCCAGCCATATCATAAGGCAACACTTATGTAATTGCTTATTTTTAATTTAATTGTTTGTACAATTCATGTTTCTAAGTCTCCAGAGCTTGTACCAGCAGGTATTAATGCCTTATTTCATGTTCAAAAGTACAATGTACACTAAAAGCTGTTCTTAGGTTAATGGAAATGAACTGGCCCATCTCAAAACACCGAGCTGTTTAGAGCTTGCTGATGCTTACAGAACTGTTTGGAAATACTGGGATGCAGCTCCCGGGCTCCATCACACATCATCAGAGCTTGGCACAGGCTGCCCTGGGACATTTCCATACAGCTCTTCTCTGTGTAGCCTTGACTCAACCTTGCTCGCACAGCCTGAAATGCCACCAAGAGACATCAGATTCAGCACATCCTCACTAGGCAGGAGGGTCTCCAGCGTGTTCTGGCAGGGAGCTACCTGCAGGCATAGGACATTCTGGCTCCAAAATATCACACAGTGGCTCATCAGAGCTGTTAGAGGGCTCAACTGCCTCAATTCCCACTCCCATTTCTGCTGACCCAAGTGTGTGCCCAACACATCTTTCTGGAAGAACTCCAAATTGTTTCTTTCCAGTGGTGGCAAGAGCACCCAGATGTGGAGAGCTAAGACAAGCTGCAGGTACCCATCCTTTGGAAACTCATAATTTACACTGCTCACAGAAGAAGCATTAAGAAGCGCACATGCCTTAGACCACAAGTAGACAATCCCTTCTTGTGTCCAGACCGACCTCCAGTACTCACTCAAAACCAAAGTCTGCCATTCCAGAAAGTTTCTCACATGAAAAAAGCAATTTCAAAATTTCTTTTTACCTTCCCTTTCTTCATTATGCCTTCATTTCTCTTGCTAACTGACTGCAACTTCCCCACATTTTAATTCAAAATTTTCCCCTGACTTGCATGTTTTGTTGCTCTTAGTGGTCTTATCCATTTTAGGGGTTAAGCAGCATCTGCTCAGATAATCAGAAGAGAAGAGATTAACAAGTCAGAGAACAGTCATTACCTGCAGACATTCTGAAAATAGCCATCTCTACAAATCCAGTGGGCAGAGTCATCAATTACAGTAATCCTACAGGAAGGCAGCATTTGCATAGAAAAGGTATTTTAATCTTATAAGTAGAACACAGTGGAATAGATTTCTCTAGCTCCAAAAATGTCAGCTCCAGTATTTCAGGAAACAAACAGTGCAATTAGTGCTTGCAATACCACTAAATGTAAATTATGTCATATTTCTAGGGATTAACCAGTTCTAGAACAAAGGACTACTTAGTTTGAGTGAAAGAAAACCAAAAATCATCTAGATCATACCAGCTGATGCTCTTAATGACAATCACCTCTCCATGAATGTCTGGGAGTACCTGCATGTACAATGGTGTGTATGTATTTAATACTGGAGCCAGAGGCATCCAGTTTTCCTGGTTACTTGGATAATGCTGAAATAAAGACATTCTTCTTGAGGAACTCCAGCTCAGCTTTAATGTTAGATCACTCTCTAGCAGCTACTAGACTTCATCCTGTTTAATTTTTAATTGGAAGCATCTGCTCACTGGAAAGAATATTATATTCAACGAAGAATCTGATGGAAATTTTATATAACTATCTGGATGTCATTACAAAAGTTATTTGAGATATATAGATATACAAAAATAGAACTAGATTTTTTTTATCAAGTATGTTTTGAGAACAGTTTTTGAGCGGAAATTTTATGAAAAATCTTTTAAAGATGCTGTAAAAACTTGTTTTATTTCCTTTTTAAAATTCTATTTTCATCTCAATTTGAAGGTAAGTTCAAAAAATTAGGATGTGGTTTTTCAAGAACATCCTAAACAAATATTGAAGAACCATGTACAAAAAGCTTTATATAGTTTTGAAGCAAAAATTCTGAGGAAGCGTTTGTAAAATTAAAGTAACTTTGAAAACTATTATAAATACTTTGACTTGGTGACTTTAAAAACTTTAACTTGATGACTCTCCTAGTTAAATGAAAAATTTCTGAATGGAAAATTATGTTGGTTAGGTAGTTGCAATTTAAACTTGGTATCGTAGCAGTAAAGATAGGAGACATGGCTACAGCTGAGATGGAAACCACACATACACAAATCTACCAAGCCTGTTGTTACCTCAAATGACTTCACAGCACCACTCTGTACGTGAGAAACAGCACAGTAGAGACCAATTCATTCCCAAATTAGAAAAGTAAGACTGGACCAAGCCACTTTCCCTGGTGGAGACCAGACTGCTGCTGGAGACACCTGGGGTCTGATGGAATCACTTGAATTGTGCCTGTTACTGAACATTTGTCCCAGGAAAGTGGATGCTCACTTGGCAACCCTGCACACAGCCACCCACCAGCTGAGGACAGGGAGACAGGCACCTGGCATGAACTTTAAAAGGGACAATCTTAAAGCTCTATGTGAAGTTCAAATTCTTGGAAAATTTTGTGGCAGCATCTTGGACATGACAACACACTATTTTAAAATAAATGAAATTCACTGATCACAACTGACATGATTTTTACAAGAGTCATTGCACTCAGAAACTCATATACAGAGGTTTTCCCACCAAACCGATGTGGGTTGGTAGCTACTGCAGGAAGCACAGGAGCTCTTTCCCACTCAGATCTGCACATCACAGCGTGGAGAAGATTGAGACTCTCCTCACTCCCAGCTGAATGACCTGGCTGGAGCTGGAATGGCTGCCAGGACTGGTGGGACAGTGCTTCACTGCCGTTTCTCTGGCTTTCACTGCCAGTCCAGCAGACCATCCCTTGCTGAGCTGTTTGCCCTGTGTCGGTGGGGGCAAGCTCTGCTAGCACAGCAGAGAGGCAGAGCCCCAACCAAGGAAAGCTAAATGAGCTGTAAAGGGCAAAACGTACAAGGGGTGCCATCTGGCAACAATATAAGGAAAAAAAAACATTAAGTGGGTTACGTAAACCAGTGCCCTAAAACCTACATATAAAGGCAGCTAAGGACACTGTCTCGTCCAGCCTGAAGTGCCACTGTAAAAAGAACAAAATTAAAGTTATGCAATGCCTCATATTAGGGCCAAAGTAAATAAAGTCAGGGCATGCACTTTGACAGCAACATGAACTAAACCAGCTGGTGCTGCTGGGTGCAACCCCTGAGCTCCTTGCCATTGCCATGGCAAACTGGGAGGAGTGGGAGCTGAGCAGGGGCTGCCTTGGCTGCAGGAGCCCCGGGCAGGAGGGACACACAGAGCCCTCCCATCCCCAGCCCCTCCTGCCAGCCCTCAAGGGGCAGGGGCTCCATGGTCCAGCCCACAGCAGAGGCTCACCACAATGAGGAAAGTCCAGCACTGACAGAGAATTAAGGTCTGAACTGAAGTTATAGGAAAGAATCTGGCACAACACTGGTTTCTATGCAGTAGAGCTCCTGAAGAATCAAACTTTTAATTTTTCATATGAGCTATATAGTATGTAGAAAATAATAAACAAGCAGAGAGCAAAGCATAACACACATCTGAAAAATACGGTTGTCTAAATTTTACTCCAGGTATAGTTGCACAACGTTCACAATGCTGTAATACTTTGGCTTTATTTGTTCCAGTGAACCAGTATCAAACTGATCTATCTTTACTCCTAGCAGAATTGAGTATTTTGGTAACTTCTTGGTAAAGCGACATTTAAATAACAGACAAATTCCAATTTTGTATTAGTTTTCTCGACAGGAAATTGAATTTAAGACCAAAAATTTAAAAGAAAGCTAATTAAAAACTTTTACTGAATTTTTAAAGCTCTGTGCAACTACTTCAGATGATTGCTCATAAATTCAATAAAACTCTAAAGATTACTCATGTCTAGCAGTGTTATCGTCAAGGGCAAAGTAACTTTATTTTTCATTTTACATAGAAAATGGACTTTTATTATGCTGATAATCACCCCTACACACTGAGTACCCACCAGTGTTAAGAAGACGAAAGCTATGAGCAAGTTTTATTTCTCATGTTTAGAAAACAATAATCTTTTCAGATGACTCCCTCAGACTTTAGAACTGGGGGCTATGCTTTTCCTAAGAATATCTATTAGTTCACTATCAGGTGACCTTAGCATCTTGGAAAGTCTCTTCTTATTTAGTAATACACATACTCAAATATATATTGAGCAAGATTTTCTAATTAAAATTGGAATAGAAACTGATATAAAAGATTCACAGTGTTACATCTGTGGATCATTCATACGGCTCA
>JANRGV010000062.1:38392234-38434201 GCA_024734035.1 Alethe castanea
ACCCAGAACTACACCTCTTCAGAACCACGAACCGGTACCACAGGCAGACCTATGGACCACACCATCGAGCAAGGAGATACATCTGGCTGTGAGAGGTGGATTATGTCCTCTCACAGTCGCCTGAAGAGGACTGCGGCAGGGTAACCCCCTAGACCATACGAGCCCAGACTGAGTTCCGTAGTACGCCCGCGAGGACCTCCTCTCCGGCGTCGGAACTGGCACCTAGCGCAGCAGCCGGCAGGCCGCCCCGCGACCTCCCCCACCAATAAAAGAGCTGATTTTTAATAAAGGCCTCCGGCCCAGATTTATTTATTACAGAAAGCATTGCACTGTCTTTGGGAAATACAGCATTCACAGCTGACTCTTCAGTCTCATTGAGAGGAAAGGGTTGGGAACGGATATGTGTAGGAAGAGAGACTGGCAGGAGGTATTTGTGGGGTTTTTCACACTGGAAGGAGTTATGGGGCATGAAAGCAAAGAACTCAGTACCTAAAAGGAATGGGGGTAGAGCTCCTTCATCTACCTCGATGACTGTCCAGGAAAGGAGCAGTTACACTCCAGCGTGAAAGGAGGAGGCTGGAGGCTGCAAACCCTTGGAGCCACAGAATATGGAGACAGATGGGGAGACCTCCACTCTCCAGGGAAGAGCTGTCCCTGAAGGACTGTAGTCAGGGAAACAGGCCAGCCCACACTGGGGCTGTGAGGGACCAACCACAGCCCCATCCCTGCACCCTCAGGGGAAAGGAACTGGGAGTGAAGAGGAAAGCTGGGGTTGGGAAAGGGGGTGGGAGGGAAGAGTTTTTTGTTCAGTTTATGTCTGTGTTTCTGATTACTTGAATCTATTATAACTGATAATAGGCTCAGCCACCTTTCCCCATGTCAAATCTGTTTTACCCATGGTGGCCATTGGAAAGTGATTTCTCTGTCTTTGTCCTAAACTGAGAGATTTTCCATCTTATTATTTCCACCTGATCTCTTGAGGAGGAAGAGTGAGACAGCAGCTGGATGGGAACTTGGCCCTTGGCCAACACTTACCCACCAGTGTCATCTCATACTTAAAATAAAAAGGTTGATTTACATTCCTCCAAAAGGCTCAAAATTCTGAAACTATGCAGCAAGCATCACCTCAGGCTATGAAAACAGGGAAAAGAAGAACTGAGGGGGCAAGGATTCAGTTTAGGGATGAGCAAATGGAAGGAGGACCAAATGAGTCCAAAGTCATGGCTTGCCTGGTCCACATAGATGAGCTCAGCTCCTCTTCCAAAACCTCTGTCAGGCAAACACTGCCAGTCCATTCCAAGTAATTCTGCTTTAACTTCAGATGCCAGTGTCTATTGCTATTGTCAATAAAACATGGGAGGGAAAAAAATTGAATTATTGCTAAAATTGAGATGCATTGGTTTGGCACAGAGGTTAGAAATGCTCCTAAAAATAAACAGTTCAGCAAATAACACACCTTTGCTTACATCTGAAAGGACAATGTTTGCACTTTTCCTGCACAACGTATGTGAGAACGTATATCAAGTCGTATCACAGTGGTCATTATTTGCTACTCAGAGACACTTCAAATACTTCAGATGATATCTGAAATTATAAAATACCAATTTCAGCCACCAGGAGACTCCTCTTGATGAGGTGACAGTGCAGATGCTTTCCCATGTCACTCAGTGGCATACTTGGAAAGAGATCTGTGCTGGTACCCAGCAGTCTCAAGAATTTACACATCTGTACAAGCAGGTGTGGGGTTAAATCCCAGAACACATATTATGCAAGGCAAGTGATAGACCAAGACATATTTGTTTCCTAACTCCATGATTAGGCTCCCAAATGAGTGACTGCTGATTGCTTGGCACTTTTAAAGCCTTAAGGCTGCAACTTCTGCAAAATTAATGAAAGTGGTTTCAGGGGAACTTTACAGCTTGTACAGAATCTAAAAGATTGTAGTCCTCAGGAATTTTATTCCTTCTAACCAAAAGCAATGATCTGGATCCACAGAAAGATAAATGTAAAAATAATTCAGAGAAGCTACAGAATCTTTAAATTGGAGGCATATGCGGCTCAAAAAAATAGTGGCTGACAAAACATAAACACACATTTTAATGTCTAGATAGCCAGAATATGACTTTAGTCAACGATATTTTGATTTATTTAGTCATACGTTTTTCATGGATACTGATCTCAAAAAGTTTAAATGGGCTTCTTTCTATCTCAGGACAGATAAAACAAAGCAGGAGACCTAAGCTGTTTCAGTTCTGTTTTTCTTCTGCCATGTCAAAAATAAAAACCCCAGCATGTTTTGGTTTTCCATTCATTTATTTATTGTTTGACAACTCCTGAAGTCATGACCAATATTAACATAGGAGCTGCCAGACTGAATCAATCTAGCAATCTCTCTAATTCAGTTCTGTCTCTGGAGAAGCCCAATGCTGGAAAAAGAAGGTACAAAAAGACCTATGAACAGGCAGGTGAGAAGTAAATTTGTTTCTTTCAAAATATATGTTTTTATAAGAGAGATAGCAGTGATATCTAGCTAAGGGTTCATATATTCAGTATAATTATGCTCTGCCTTATCTTTGTCACCAGTATTCCTGGAAATTAAGAGAAGGAATGCAAACAAAAATGCCCAGTGCAAGTGCCTCTGACCTTTGGAAATAATTGGATGTGGATCCAAACCTGGCAGCCCTACCATGTACTAAAGTCTCTTAAAATCATCCTATCCATCAGCCAGACAGGGAAAGAGAAACATGGAAGAATTGAGTAAGATTTTCTAATTGAAACTGGAATATAAACTGATATAAAAGATTCACAGTGTTACATCTGTGGATCATTCATATGGGTCACTATCATTTTTAATGTGAAATAAAAATTTACCATTGAAAATTTCTACTGCACATTGCAGAAATATTTTAAAGAAATTTAAACATCTATGAAACTCCCCATGGTTGAAGAATAAATATTTTAATATTTGAATCTGCAATTTTCATCAAGGATCAAATTAAGAGAATGGGAAGTCTTTGCCTTTTAGACCTGTATGATGCCTCTTAACCATTTAACTGTCCTTGGACTCATTTTTCACCCACAAATGTTGGCATGAAACGTTCCACAGCAGGCAGCTACCTCTCCCAGAGGAAAATCCTCAATTATCCCAAAATTTGTTCTTGATATTTACTATTGACATTCCTTACATGCTGTCATAAATTGTGTGACTTTCAAAAGTTGTCAAAACTGAAAGATCACTTGCAAAACAGAACAGCCCTCAAGCTCTTCTGCAACTGTGGCAGCCCTTAACAGCATCAAACACATGTTGAGAAATATTCAAGCAAGTCACTGATGAGAAAATGTTAGGATACAGAGGGTGAAAACGTTTGTTTCCCTATTCTTGACTATCTACCCTTTCCTGAGAAAATTACCAAAAACATGCCAGATGTCCTTTTTTTTCTGAGGTTTTCATCTTCTTATTCATTTTCTTAAGGTCAAGTATGCAAGTTTTCCCCACATCCAGACTAATATTTTCATTTTTCCATCATGTGCATTGTGTTCTGGAAAAGTGTCAAAATTTACTTAGTAGGAACTGACACAGAGGAAGATTTACTGACAGGATTAACATTTCACTAGTGAAAAGTAAGAAGCATATCAAACACCTACTTTATGGTTACCAAAAAAGAAAAAAATTATAATAAAAAACAGGACAGTAAAAAGAGAGGAAGAAAGGAAATCAAAACTGTCCATCATTAGGGCTACTGGCAGCTGAGCAGGCTGCTTTTCAGTTTGCTCAGTTTTCACTCATTGTTTCCTTTAGCTCTCGTCTGCCACTGTGTCTGTCTGCCTTGCCTTGTTTTCCACTGTCCTGTGGGTGCCTCACAAGTTCCCTGGGCAGGGTCATCGTGTGTCCCCTGGGAGCAGCAGAGTGGAGGACCATGGCTGCTGGCCAGGGATGCTCTTCACTCTGGCAGCATGTGCAGTAAGCAGCAACAATGATGGAAAATTCCACTCCATCCAATGCAGCCAGTGACTATTACTCCTGTGTGTTTATATTTGTCTCCTGTCCCCTGGCAAAATCCTGCCCAAACCCCCTTTCAGAGTACAGCTGAGAGGAGCAGGAAGGGAGAAGGTCCCTACAAGGAACCTGGCAGGTTGGGCAACCTCTTGCTTATTCCCATCAAATGTCCTGGGCAACCCTTTTGTGTTTTGTGTAAGAATTTGCCCCCATTATTGTGCAACATTATTTAGTTTGCTTAGGAGTTCACCGAGAGCTGATAATCTGCCCATCATGACCAATCTGGAACTGGAAAATGGTCATGCACATTTTAAAAACAGTCTATCACATCATGTGTATTGATTATCTTTTGGAAACACTCCAAGAGACATCATTCTGGAAGTCAATCTCAAATAAATATGACCTGAATTTATCCAGTACAGGTTGAATGAAGCCTTGTTACTAGGGCACCTAGTTGGATTTTTTCCCCTATAAAAATTGCAAACATTTTAACAATATATAGCTCTCTATATCTTAATATCACAACCTCCTGGCAATTATTAAACAGGATTTTATGTGTCATGTTTCACAGATGTGCATTGAAATTTGGAAAATTTCAGTTCCCATGCTCCAAGTACTGAAAGACCTTTCAAAATCCTAAAATTGTACCACTCAGGTGACCTGCCCTATGCACTTAACTTACTCCAGCCATCTATCTGTGACCTGCCCGCAAGACAAACAAAAGCTGTCAGGCAGGAGTAAACAGATGGCAGAAAGTTGAAGCATAAACAAAAGTATGACTGAAAACATTGCGAAAGAGAACATGCAGGTCTGCAGCCAATAACCCTGCTGCCAGTAAGGAGCTGTCACTCAGCCTCAGTGTCTGGCAGCAAACCTGCTAGAGAAAACTTTACCTGGCTGAAGCTGGGACATGGAAGCTGTCTTTGAAGCCAAGGTTCAGATTTGTTGAGTTTGAGAAAGGCTGTTAACTTTTGATTTCCATATTTGATTTCCATATCAGGGAAAGTGATTCCTAATTATTGTATAAATTAATTGCTTCTCAGGGTTGATTGCTACCACTATTTACTGCTACAACCTGATGAAATCAGGTTCTGTTTAATACTTAAACCTATTTACACCTTCCAGAAGGAGAGAGAACAGGTTTAATTTTCAACAGTCCACCTCAATGCCTCTTCCTCACTGGAATGAGCTATGAGTATAATAGGCAGGTATTTCTTATGCAAGTAAAATTACATTATACACTTGCTTCATGTATGCTGCTCGTGAATAAGGATGAAGCATCCTTCAGATGCAGAGAAAGGCGGATACTCTCTGAAAGAGGAAGAGAATACAACTCTGGGATAACAGATTTCTGTGATAAATAATTTATAACAAATGTTTACAGGACCTGTATTTCATGGAAAATAAAACTAGTAGCATAAAATACTGTTAACTTCTGGCAACTTAAGATCAAAAATCTGTTCTCAATTTCCTCTTTCCTGCCCTGAGTTCAGTCTCCATGCATAACCCAGGGCTTTGGACCTCCCTAAAGGGCACCTGAAGAGTGGGGCACTGAGTATGAGGCATTGAGCTCTCTCAGTTCTGCTGTGGCTTCCCTGCAAAAGTGACAAAGATTAAAATGTCACGTTTTATCCACTAGATCCAGGTAGCAATACTATACTGCAGGAGAGTAGGACTTTGCTGTGATGTGAGAAGCCCTAATGCAGCTGTTTTGGCAGGTGCAGCTCCATCATCTCTGCATGTCACCTCATGGCTAGAAAACATTCAAACCTTCTAAAATACCTTGAAGTTAACAACACACTTGATTCTCCTTTGCCCAAGCTGTGCTCCAACCCAGCAAGCAGCAGACCCAGAAGCAGAAAAGTTTGGTTGCAGGTTCCTGAGCTCTAAACACCATTTTTGGCAAAATATAAGAGGCACCACTAGAGAAACCATATTCTTCTATCACATGTTCTGCCTTACCTATTGCAAGAGGGGGAAAGAAGAAGATGTTCCGTTGAAGAGACCCTACATAGATAAACGTGTCCCTAAAAGGGAAGTTTTCCATGAGGACTTCCACTTGCCTTCCACATTCATTACACATCATGTTGTGTCATGCAAAGAAACTTCTGGGAGTACCCAGGTCACTATATTAAAAAATGTTTCTAAATTAAAATGGATCATGGTACTTCTCTTCTTCCTCCTCCTGTCCCCCCACACACTATGAACATATTTTGGAAGAAAAGAATACACCCACTACTTAAATGGATTATAGGTATTTCACAGGTTATACATGTAAGGAGGAAATAAAAATATATATAAATTCAACAAATCTGCAGTTCTCCCTGCCTACAGAAAAAGACATGCAGGAATTCTAGCAATACAAACACATGCAAAGAGAGTGCTCTGTTAAGTAGGGACCAAAGTGCAGCAATGACTGAGACCTGCTGTGAATAATTTATGACTTTTTTTGACAGTGACTTATGCTCCAATTCCTAGAGGAAATAGTCTACTTAAACTGTTTTATTACAGCTGTATCCTCAGGAAAATCTAAACTCAGTTTAACGAAGCATTCAGATCAATTTGTGATGCACTTTCCCCTTTAATTCTTCATGTGCTATTCAAGCTCATACAGCACAGAATTAAATCAAGGATGGCTAAAATATTTCACTGCTAAATTGCTATACATTTGCCTAATTAAGCAATTACAACCCACTGTTGCCACAGAAATTTGCTGAGTAATATCTCTGTTCCACTGCAGGCTTCAGCACAACTAGAGCAAGCAATAACACACGAAAATTGCTATAGTTAGATCCTTAGCAGGCACGATGGATACATCAAAAATTGGCTTGCAACTTTAGAGGAACCAGAGCTTTAAATTACAGTGGAGAGATTAACAACGCAATTAATGGGAATTATAGCAAAACTGAAATCCTCTACCCATGCAGCTTTGGGAAAAGCCAACAAAGTAAGCAAACAAACCCCAAACCAAAGCAAAATGTTAGTACACTCTGCTTCTGATCTGTTATCCACCCCCTTCCCTCCTTGCCAGCCTCCTGTTAAAAAGAAAGACTGATTTCACACCAATTCCACACTTGAGAACAAGATTTCCAGGGAGCTTTCTTTTCCTACTATGTAGGCAACGAGCAATGATAGGATCAGATAAAAGCAAATAATGAGATTAAGTCTCATTAAAAACCTCCTCTTGTGCTTCAAAGGCACCTAACTCTATTAGAGGTAAAACTGAGAACAGTACATACACCTACAAACACTACCCAGTCACATGTGCAGAACAGGCCCTATGCTGCAGAAACTGCATTTCTGGCCACAAAGCAACAGCCACATCAAATGACAAAACATTTTTCTGAAATCCATAGATTTTATTCAATGAGACAACACAATACTGGGCAGGATACTTGATATGCCTTGCATTTACGGTGTTTTCTAACTTTTAAATATTTTCCATAGATAGGTTTGCGAAACCGTAAAAATAATCACTTCATATCAACTTATCGATAATATTTTTCTTCATTTTTGAATGATAAAATTACTGGTGAGCAAAATTCTTAAATTTCTGTAGAAATAGAGAATGTGTAAATCATACTCGAATTTTTGTTTCAAGGTTTCCATTGCAAACTTCTTTACCAAAAATAATTAATTAGTCCTCTGATGGACAATGTTCTTCCTGATTCTGCAAAGAAAATTGTTAATTTTTTTTATTAAACATGAATCCTAAAGTGTTCAGTGCCATCCTGGTCAAATTTAGCTAGAAACTGACCCTAATCCTAAATCAGATTTTTTAGCCAGCCTCTATCCTGCCAGCACAGAAAAGCTACAGATGGCAGAACAGAAGAGTGCAACAATACCAAATAGGAACATTCATTTCAAAGAAAACTTAAAAATAAATTTATCAACAGAATTACAATTAAATTTCCTGTTTGGCAGGGAATATAAAATAGTATAAATCAAAAAGCTGCCTAGTGTAAAATATTGCTGAAAATACAGTGTTTCCACTGAAGCAGCCTCTGTGACCAGATAGGGTCACAGACTGGAATGGATACTGACAGCGGTGTTGTGAGGCAAAGGGATTTTTTAAAAATAAATTCTCCCTTTCCCAGTCTCAGCTTCTTAACTCCTCTACTACATTCAATTGCATTTTTATAGTATTTTTTTTATTTCTTTGGGGTTATGGATATAAATGAAAATTAATGCCTAGGAGAAAGTTTTTACTTCAAAGTTAATACTGATACACTGTTTTATCATGTTCCTCTGGAAACGTAAAAAGGCCTTGTAGCAGGAACGTATATATATAAAAAATATACACTTTTTTTTCTGAGTATAGGTCTCAACAACAAGCACAGGAATCCAGACCCACCATCTAAACTACAACAATTTCCACACAATAACCTCTTCCCTACTGTTAGAACATCTAACATCTGTCTTCACAATTTCATATATTGTTTACAGGGTAAAGAACAACAGTACAGAACACATCACCTCTCATTCTAAAATTATCACAACACACCCATGGATTATGCAACTTTAATCCAGGCAGTTTTTTCAGAGCTTTGTTTGCAAACAGCAATCCATGGAGTTATCAATGCCATTATTTTAACAGAGGTTTCATTTACTGGCAGTACCTATTTCATGGTTCATTTTTATGCAGTTAAACTTCTTATTCACCTGTGTGAACAGGTCTGCCACCAAAGGTTTCTATAGTGATAGAGAAATAGTTCAGACAGAAATGCTGTGGTCACTAGGTGTCAAAAAAAAATGCAGCCACACTGTACAGGCAGCATCCAAGCAGGTTCCCAAATCTTTTCCCACCAAACTCCAGGGTATCAGTCACTACTCACCACTGCAATAAATCTAAATCCTTCTTGCCACAGACTGAGAGAAAAAGCCAACTTGAATACCACCTTACTCCAAAACATGCACCCACCTCTAACAGCAGAATTTAGATTGTAACTAATTCACATTACAACAGAATCAAGATCCAGTCAGCTGTAAAAATAAGATAGCAACATGCCTTTCATAAGGAACTCTCTCTTCATCCACTTAGAAAAGCCTCGTTCCCTGACAGGATTTCCATGGATGGTTTTTTCAGTTTCTCTGCTCTGATGGTTGGAAACTCAATCAGATCACCAACAATAGCCTCAGAACTATAAATTTAAATGTGGAAAGAAGACAAAGTTATAATGCTTTTCACAAGCCTAGCAGCATGTCACCAGAGAAGGCAATGCAATCCATTCCTATGCACTGGGAAAGGCAAATTTATCTGGCCACTCTTGAAAAACAGGAACTGCTTGAAATGGGCAGTATTTTCTGCCACATCTAGAGTAATTTCCTGCTAAAAAACAGCTGAGTGGTGCCCACAAAACTATGACGTTTATAGTCATTATCAGAAAAAAAAAAACCAACCAAAAAACCAAAAGCAAGCTATTCTTTGTCTATGCTCTAGTCATGAACAGCTGCTGTTTTCACTGCTGGTGTGAAGAACAGCTAGGCAAAGTTGTCGTCAAGAGTCCTTTCCTCAAAGGAAAGAAAAAGTGTTTCAGTGAGGAAGGATCCCTTCCCTTTAAGACATCAGGACTGTGTGGCTCTTATCCTCTCCATGGCGTGGCTTTGCCCACTGGACAGGCAGACTAAGGCTGAAGTGGAAGGGCTCAGGCTATAAAGAACGCTCCCAAACTGGGGAGACCTGTGGGATGTCTGTAGAGCCTCAAGAATTGAAAGACCTGTTCCACAGTCACAGCTGGCCCCCAAACAAACTTCTCTGAGGTACATAATGAACAGGAAGCAGAGCAAATGGAAAGAAAAGCAAATAGCCAAGTAATCTGCCATCTGTCTTGTATAATTTTGGTGGGTGCAGCTGGGCTTTCTACAGCTTTACAGCAGGAGACAGTTTTCTTCTGAAAGAGAAGCCCAGAATGGAGGTGGCCCAGAGAGAGTTCATAGTGGCCTCAGCAGTGCAGCATGGCCACCACAAGTACAGCAGTAGCAGCAGCAAAGAAGCAGAGGGGTGAGATGAGTGTAGCACCCTAGGGAAATAGAGATGAGGATGGAGAGGAATGCAAGAGGAAGGCTGGCGTTGGGAAGATGGTGTAGGTGGGCAAGGATTTGGGACTGGAAGAGGAAATAGAGGGTGGAAATAGCTGGGGGGGACCTACAACAGCTGAGGTTGGTGGCTCAAGGACTATGAGGAGGTTTATGCTGGTATCAGTGGGGAAGCTGAGAACAGGTGGAAGTTTTGGGAGGCTCTGGGGCTGGTGTGGGGGCCTTTACTGAACTGTTCAGGGGAAGGAAGAGAAAAGACTCCATTAAAAGACTTTTGGGAATCTCATTGAAGCTTAACTCCAGCTAGTACCTCCTTCAGCTGCTCCAGCCTGGGAACAGGGGTGCACCCAAGACTGTTTTACTTCCTGCAGAACTGTTTACTTTGTGTTTAGGTTTTGTGGAGGGCTGATGCAATGACCTCTGGGTCAGTGACCAAGGCAGTCTGGCAGAAGTGAGGAATTTTCTATTGTGGAAGTCCAGACAGGTGATTCAGACACCACTGTCACACCCACTTCAAAACACCCTTTGGCATTACTCTAATTAATGTAATGCAGCTGAGCTGGGGATTGTACAAAGTTCAGTTGCTGGCCTTACCACCACATTGCTGCAGAGTCTATGGTCTCTCAACCTTCCTGCCCCTACACCCTGCCAGAAGAAATAACTAATAATATCAGGTGCCCACAAGAAAAAACTTGGGCTCAACTTTCTGAGATGCTAAATACTTACAGATCCTGTTCGTTCAAACCTGTGACTGACTACCTGCTCTGAAAATTGACACCTCTCTTCATGAGAACCCCTAATTAGGCACTTTTAAAAACATTTACTCCACATCAGCCTTCCAAAACTGACAGAGAGGCTGTGGCCAGGGGACATCCATCAACCTAAGTTAAGCTGTGATTAGGACTATTGTACGATAGAATAAGATTTAGAGGGAGAAAACAAAAGTCATCAGGCATCAGTGAAAAAAAAACCAAAACAAAACTCTTAAATAATGTGCTTTTTGCAGTGTGCAACAAAATCTAATTCACTCACCCTGCAACCTTAGCAGCTTGTGTTAAACTGAACCAGTGGCAGCTGACCTTCCTCAGTCACTCTGACAATTCTATATTAGTTGTCCTTATTACATAAAGACAATCAATCAGAAACTGGAGAACAATGGCCTTATGAGAGTTCATAAAAATTGAATGCAAATCCTCTATGCCACTCAGGGACAAGTTATTCCCAGAGCTAGAGACACACATCTGTGCCAGAGTCAACATAATTTTTTTTTCTGAGTAGCATCTGGGCCCAAGAAGAGAGCTCACTGGCTGCCTCAAGAGAGTCAACCATTGGAAAGTAACTCATGTTTCCCTGTTTTGCTGCAACTCCCTCATCTTCTGTCGTTACTTCAGCACAGAATAAGAAAGGTACTTATACCAGTAGTAGCTGTAAGTTACTTGTTTTAAGTATTCTGGTATTACTCTACTGTACATGCTCTATGCTAAAAACTGAGCTAATTTATACACAAATTCCACTTCAGCAAGTTCTTCATTACTAACTGGGATTACTAAGGAGGGATTCTGAGCAAAGACCCCTCCACTTTCCATCCCCGAGAATCTCCTCCTACGTGGCAAGCCAGGATGGCTTCACATCACTGATTTCTAATGCAGAGCATAGAGAGTACCACTGTCACACAGATTGAAACAAGCTAATACCTTCAATTTTCAGGGGAGATATGGAGCAGAAAAACAATTATCAAGGAAGAAATGAGATCCTGGGTGCTTAAGTCATACAGGTCTCCTAGAGGTCAGCAGAACTGCAGTTTCTCATATATCACCAGAAGAAGAAATATGAGGTCTTGTTCAAAATACTAATGGGCTGTTGCATATCATGTTTGGAAGTCCAGATGCCTGTTAGAAAAGTCGATAGCTGATAGTCAGGGATCCTGTTTGGCATACATGAAAAGCAGCTGTTACTAATACACTTAGTTAACCTGACACCATGAAGCTTATTTTCAATCATTGCTGGGTCAACTACTATTTATTCATCCTCCCAAATGCTACACATCTCCTTTCTCAAATAAAGACCCCATGACCCAAAACTCAAATGGTTGTCATCAAAATTTACCTTACTTAAATATCTTTTATTTTGTTTGGTTTCTCCCAAACCTGCATATAGATTTAAATCAAGATCCAAGTACTGCTCTTGGTCCTGATTTAATGAGACAAAATATCAATATTTAAATAGAAAACCAGAGTCATTCTGCATCTGCTTCAATGAGATTTTCTCCCCTTCTTTAAAAGGTGAAAGTAGTTCTCAGAGGCTAAAACACTACTATTTTTTTTTCCCAGTGACTGATAAAACTTAGACTAATCTTCTTTAATCTTCTTAAAGTGTTCTTTCTCCTGTGTTGATTTTCATCTGAAAAGCATTAAAAATATGGACTGTATTTGGCAATCTTGTTTGCTTTGGCTATACAGCCCAACCAAGGCACTTCACTAGGTGCTTCTGGAATCCACCTAAGCCATTAAAATACCACATGCAAAACACTTCCTAACTTTTGCCATTGGACTCTGCATCTATTGGCTTCTAAATCCTTCTCCATAATCATATATATATATATATGTATGTATATTTATTTATTTATTTATATAGTAACACCTCAGTGCTTTATATTACTCCAAGGTAATCCAGGAGAGAGTACAATCAGTTGACAAAACATTAGTTTTATTTTCACTTCTGAATGATGATAAAGAAGTTAATATATGAACCACTTTGCATATACAAAAAGGTGGCAACAAAGGATCTGAAAGCCAAACAAGCCTTATGACTTGTAAAAACTCACACCCAAGTAAAGCACTGCATTTCACAGTGAGGTAAAAAAAAGAAATGAAAACAAACACTCCCAATATATAAGACACTGGAAGTCTCCACTGTGCACTCCTTTTGGCTTCCATGGAAGACACATGCTGCTGACCGCTTAAATTCTGTTTTAGTCCTTTTTTGTAAAGAAATCCCACAATATACAAACAAAACCTAATCTGTATCTGGGGTCATACCGAGCTCCTGAATTCACAAACTCCATTTCTGCCTTAGTTCCAAGGTTTCCACCTTGGACTGGGAAATTACAGAACCATACAATGTTGACAGGCGACTTTCATTTACACCCTGTGTATATGCGAATATGCCATTAATGCAGAGCGGATAAATCACTTTGGTGTATCCTATCCACCAACACAGAGTCAAAGAAAAGACAATCACATGACTCAGCCCTAACACTTCCTCAGCAGACATGTGGATGTACTTCCTGTCCTTTATGCTTGGAAGCAAAGATGAGTAGGGCAACAGCAGCAGGCTGGCTCAAATTATTAGTGAGAGATACATACTTGCAAATGCATTTGGCAAGTCAATCCAGAAAATAATCCAGTATTTTTACGATAAAGAACTCAAATACTTTGGTGAGGTAGCAGCTTCACCCTCTAAGCAAGCTCTTTTCACAAAAATGTCATAACTGTTTACAGTCTGACAAATAACTTAGCTTGCCGCTTCTCATGAGTGTGGGGAGGTGGGGAAAGAGGAAGCAATATGTAGTGCTACGCTGTACTTGTAGCCAAGCAAATATAAAATACATTTGACAACTAACTATACAGAGATAACTGCTGCTACTGTCAAATCTATCTTCAAACATGTGCCTAAATAAGGGATTTAGAGACTGATTCGAGTGCTTGCTGAAGGCTGTAGGACTCTATTATTACCTGCTAGGAGTACTCAAGCTCACAAGCTCACAAGAGCTAGAAGCAGATTCACTACACCCAGTTACAACATACCACTATCAGCTGGTCCTTTACACACACCTGCTCACTGCACCAACATTGTTATCCAGAGGAATGCAAATCACAGCAAAGTGTGGATGATGCACAAATACATTCTCATAGTCTTTTTCAAAAGGTCCAATAGACAGAGTACACTAGGGCAGTTCAAGCCTTGAATGTCATGACTTCCACAGTACAATTGGTTTCAAATAACATGTGCCTTATGTTAAATTACTCACTCTATCTCAACCTGTGGCCAGGTGAAAACCTGCAGCTAGAAAAAAAAGGAAGGGGGGGGGATAGGTTTTCGAACTGTGGTTTCAGAAATGATGTTGAAACTGACTGTGACTACTACCTAGATTTCTGCTTGCCCTGAAGGTTTTCAGAAGACTGTATACCCTTTAATCCAGCAGAAATAATACTGTTTAAAAACCCCCAAAACACATAGAAAACTGTAAACCATACTTAAAATATACCTATGCATTTGAGTTCCAAGCAAATACTTTTTGGCCAGGTTCTACATCTTAGGGAAAAGGAGAAAAGAGTGGCAATTGTGATATTTAATATATTTTATGATTTACAGGCTGTAGTAATCTTAATTTGACATTGAAAAGAGAGCATTTGACAGTAGTTTCACTGCAGGAACAGATCTATTTTTATTTATAGTAGGTAATTCTAATTAAATTCCTGAGCTTTTAAACTTGCAGATAAACAAAAGGCCAACCCCTCAACTCCAAGCTGGCACACTAGGTAGTTTTCTCTAAGCCTCTTGCAGTAGCTGGACATCTGGTTAACTCCCCGCCTTTAGCTGACAGTAATTTCTAATCCGGATTTTTATTCTTCATAAAGATTTCATTAAAAAAAGTTCTTCCAAGTAAAGTCAGAACATGAAAACAAAATGTAAATGTTATACACACTGATAGACACATGTTATATTGCATGCTTTAAACATCAAGACTGTGGTCCTATTACATGCTAGTAACTTAAATACCCTGCACAGTATCAACAACAAAAAAACCAGAGGTTTTTTAATCCTTTGGTTTTCCCCTGTCCCTGTATGAGTTGAACTCATTCACTGGATATGGGATTCTGAAAATAGTTTTCATTCCTGTAACTTGCTTCTCTGCCCTTCTTGGCTTTCTCTCGCCTACTGCTTCTGCTGTCTTCTGCAGTTCATTAGAGTACAGCGGGATTTGGGCATGTTCTTCAGTGGTATTTTGATAATTAAAATCACAAAACAGCCCAAGTCCTCTTTCTTTTTTCTGGCTGCATATTCTTCCTTTAGATGGACTGATACCAGAAGTAAATATTGATTCATCTGGCAGACTCCCATTGGCTAAATACTTCAATTTTCTTCTTTTAAACACTGAAACAGACTTTTTTTTTAAAATGTGTGTTTATCCAGGATAACTTTTACTGTTACCTGCAGCTAGCCTCAACCCTCCTCTCTTCTGTAGACAGATCTGTAAATTTGCATATTTCCCCCAAACCAATCCTATATTGTCATTATCATATCGCAGACCTGCAGAAAAAAAATCTCTGTGATGTATTGTCTTTGCTGAATTACAAGAGGAACTATTTTTAATAATGATGAGTCATAGAAGACACGTTAAAAAAAATAAAAACACTGATATAATATACAACAGCTTATATAAATACAATGGCCAGGATTTTCAATGGAGTTAACTAATTCCTGGGGGTCCTCTGTAAATTCCAGACAATGTGTCTACTTATCGTAACTCATACTTTTACTGCTTTAAATCTGCTGGTTTCTCTTATCTTTCGTATCTTTGAAAAATGATTTGTAGGAAAATAAATCATGCTGTCAACTTCCTCTATTTAAAACCTAATGTTTAAAACCAAATAAATTCCACAAATATTTGCCTGCCCAACAACCCACAAATGAAGTTTAGAGACTGTTTCATACATACATATTTGATTCAAGAAGGCAGAGTAAGTGAATCCCCATGATCAGTTGTGATATAAAGGCTTAAACAACATCAACTTTCGCAGTTTATGCAGTATGATGAAAAACTGCTATGTTTATTTAATAACATAGTTGTTGATCTCTCTCATCCAAGTAATGACAGATGTTTAGAACCACTTCAATTGGAAGAAGGCATGGAATTAGCTACTTTGTGCAATCCTACCTACAAAGCAAAGGCAGTCACAGAAGAGCAGAAACTATGACTTTGGTCCCACGGTGTTCATTATCACAACATTTGTTTTCCAGACCAACCACTACATGTACTGCAGTGCTGCTTCCAGGGAAGTAAGTGGTTGGACATAGCTTACTGATGAGCAATAGAGACTACAACTTTTGTTTTCCTTTGCTTCAACAAGCAGCTTTTGCTTTTATTAAACTGCCTCTACCTTGACCCATAAGATTTTTTCAGTGTATATTCTCTTTATTGTCCAGCAGAGGAGGGAGTGATAGAGGGACTTGGGTGGGCACCTGGCATCCAGCCAGGGTCAGTCCACCACATATTTGTGTGATGTTCCAAATTGGCTCTTCTAAAGCAATTTACAGTAGTCTGAAGTTCAAGGGAGCAACTTACCTGCATCTTGTGTGTCTGTATTTGCAAGTATTTAGGGCTTTCATTTAGAAAGTCAGAAAACATATGCTGTACACTCTTCTTACTTGAAATGCATCTGAATTCTGACTTTGATTTGACCAAAATTACTATATTGGATAATTTTGCTATCTCCACTATATATTTAGTACAATGTTCATTGCTTTATTCTAGTTCCTTTCATATTGTAATAAAACTGAATTGACTTTTTGTGCTACAAGCAGATTTTTCAAGAAGCTATAAAAATATTAAATTTTTGTAATATATGTATTGAATTAAGAAAAGGCAACAATTTAAAAGCTCCTTCTGTCTTTAAAAATAGAAACTGAAGCACTATTCATGTAAACATTTATGCACATGATTAAATATAAACATGCCTACTCATCTGCTCCATCTGCAGGACATGGGCCTAACTCCCAGTCTCCTTTCTATTCACTCATATTTCACATCCATACTTTGGAACAAAAATAAGTAACTCCAGTCACTGACAGTACACCAGAGTGCCAAATCACTCTGTGAACAATTACATGAGAGTCAGGGACGCGAGTACCTCACATAACACGGAGCTAAAACCAGAGACTCCAGCTTGGGACCTGAAAAGCACGGATCACATTATTGCCAACACTTTGCCAGAGTCATTAATCCTGTCTCTATACCGGACTGTGCAGGCCTGTGCTGATGATTTATAGCGTTCTTGAGACTCCAGCCACTACAAGAACACGGTAACACACTGTGCCTTCTGCTATATATGCCTGAAAATATTTATCATAGTCTTGCAACAGAATGCCTAACTCCCACCTCCTCATCCACAGCCTTAATTAGTGAGAAAAAAATCGTAAAATTTGCATCTTTGTTGCAAAAATCAAAGGCTTTGCATTTAGTAGAAGACATGTTCAGAGAGTACTCTATCTAATTTCACCAAAAGCCTTTTGTTCCCATCCATTGAAACAGAAATGTATTATTTTTTAAATGTACTCTCATGTGTATCCAAGTTAATTTTCCAGCCTCGCAGAAAGAAACCGATCATTTGCAAATCAATTGGTGGAAAAGAGAGTGGTAGTGTATTGGCTCATAAAAGGAAATGCCAGATCAGTCTTGAAACAAGACTTTGTAATATAAATTTGATAAATAGAAAGAAAATGTACTGAGAAACAGTTCCACTGTTGGTATATTTGAGAGGCAGGAATGTTCAGCACACTGAAATCTCATGGGAACCAAGAGGGTGAGGCACAGCTCAGCAATTCTGACAGAATATCCCTAGTCCCTGCATGCTTCAAGTAAACTGTTAAAATCACCACTAAAACAACATTTGAAAAAATTAAGTAAATACAATGAGTCAAATTCAGTCATCAGTTCCGAGGGGGCACCTCCCATTCATCCTTCTCATCTATGGAACAGAGAGAGAGAGCAGAGATACATTTTTTCCATGACCTTTTACTATTTTTCAGTGCCATGAAGCAGATAAAGAATTCCAGTGACGCAAGAGGAAACTGAGGGCCCTTCTCTCTCCAGTTTTATGACTGTGCTTGTCCAATGGCTCACAATTGGCTTCTGTTATTCCTTCATACTGCTCTTGCCCACGTGAAAGTCTGGTATTTCCACGTTTCTTTTTCTTTCCTTTTTTTTTTTTTTTTTTTTGTAATTTGGCTCCTGATGCCAAATACAACAATCTTATTCATAATTAGGAATCTCTCTTGACTACTTCATTAAAGAGGCACTAAAAAAGGATGAAAAACAAACCCAAACTTTTCACTCTGGCTGCTGTTGCTCTGTGATTGTAATGGCTGCCACCTTAGAAGCACTGCTAGCAGTGCAGTATAAACCTTCAAAGGCCTTATTTCATTAGCAAACCCAGACAGTAGTCACAAAGCACAAAACTGTTGTGACAGAGGTCACCAGCAGCATATGACTTGCCTTCAAAAGAAGACTGTTAATGAGCTGCTATCTATCCTGGACCCTCTGAAATAAAATTGTGGTACCTTTGAGCTGTCAGGAAGATTAGGAAAAAAAAAATAGAAAAAAAAGAAGGAAAATAAAAAAAAAAATGAACCCCCCAGATGTTTATGGGCAGCTGCCTCTAGGTCCTGTTACAGTTTGCACGCAGCTTACCATAAGCAGCTGGTTTATCCCTAGACCATGGTATGGGGAGACAGTAACAACATGCAAGAAGGGAAACAGAAGGAAAAAAAACATTGAGAACAAAACCTCGGAAACAGTTTTAATACTTCTTTAATACTACTCTTTTATTCTGCTGCAGGCGCTGACTATTTTTGAGACTCAGAAGAAACCCCCCCTTTCTGAATACACAAATACAATATATAAAGCAAGACTGCTACTTTAAGATGCCAAGCCTACAAAACTGACTGGTGATATTAATTTTATCACTCATTAAAATGCCAGCAGATTGTAGTTATCAGAAACAAACTGATCTGTGGAGATGACTTTTATGCTCTCCAATGAATTCCCTGTAAATTTGTGTCTGTTAAACACTATTACCACATGGCATATGATCAGCAGCTATACAACTGGGTATAAAAACTGAATTAATAAATTGTCTTGTTTCTATTAGAAGGCAATGGTAACATAGCAAAGAGATGCTTATTTCTGCTCTTCATAAACAAAATGATTTGTTGGTTTCTAACCCTGTGAACCCACAAATTTTTCTCCCCACACTAAATTCCTTCAAGGAGTGAAGGAAACAGTCACTGTTCATAAGGCTGGGGAAAACCTCTGGGAAGTGATGTGAGATAAGGCAACTTAAAGCACCTGAACATCCTCCTTGTCTTCTGCTGGACATTCAGGCCTATTCAAAATGTCCTGAAGTTCATCCATCACTACCAGAAATGTGGGACAGCTTCAGTGGCAATTCCACCTCATTGTCGTAGCTGGCAAAGTTATTCAGCGCCTTTTGCATGCCAGATATTTTGTAAGACAGAGAAAAAGCACCCAGCATCACCAGCTTGCTTTCTAAACCACACATTTACCCATGTAATGTAACAGCCCCTGTGCAGGCAGCTTCACTGACTTTGTGTGAGCTTTAACAATGAGACAGGGACACACAGACTGCCTCCTCTCCATTTGTCACTCGGCCATGCTGATTTTTTGGTCAGCAGACAAGATTCAGCCTGTCAATCCAGGAACATGCAAGTCAGTTTGCACATTTGCACTAGGACTCCTGTGCCCTGGACTTACTGAAGGTGCTGCTTTTGTGCACCCAATATCTATGCACAGAGCTGTTGTTTGTTTGAGGTCACCACTTTAGCTTATTTTTTTTCCTAAACAGATCGTAATTCCAATTGTAAAAGGCATCACAAAGATGGGAGTGAGCGAAAATGCCAAGAGAGGGATGAAGAATGGAAAAGAAATTGCAAGAGTAAAAATCTCCTGCACTTTCCAACATATTTGAATAGCTACATTCCCCACTCCAACTCCTTCCAAGAACAATAAGCATGGTTGCCGAAAGGTCATTCTTTCTTTGAAACCCCAAGTTGTTTGATCGTCTGCTCCACAGACTGCTGCCCTTTTCACACTTCCCAAATGATGTATTTTAATGTATCATTCTGTTATGGCAGTTTTGAACTGTGCTACTACTCATATGTCTATTGAATCAACATGCTGCAAGGCAGTCAGATGTGACATGGCACTCAGAAAATTCAATTAAAATGTTTCTTCTTGCTGCAGTCCTCCACAAAGGACAAGAGGAAAAACAGGAGAAAAAAAAAAACCACAGTAGAAAACAATAGGCCTTATTATTGATGAAAATATTATAAATACTTATTTGTCAGGCAAACCCCTGTATGCAATGATTCATGACAATTATTACTGAGGAAAGTCCTGTTTTTAGTAATACAGAAAAAAGATGAGGCTTGCAAGTAATATCTGACCATTTCAGAATTAAGATGTTCCCAAACATACCTTTAAAGTTAGTTCACCTGATTTTTGAACTGTTGCAGTCCTGTATACAACTTTAGATAAAGTAGCAAATCATTTCATCTAGCCCAGGAAACTGTCAATAGGAATTACAGTCCTTCTTTTCATGGCAATTTTTGTCACTTGATCTAGGAACTGAGTACTTTTCCTCAGGGTGGAAGGCGTGAAGTAGCCCATGACTTGGCTTCCTTCCTCATGCTCCCTTAGGGGAACTCCACCACAGCACACAGAATCCACACAGAGACCACAGCAAGGCACGTGAGAATCAGAGGTGAAGTGTTCCTGAATGAAAAGCCTGAGCTGTAAAAGGCATTGCCAGAGCAGAGGTCAAGTGGAACGAGACCATCTCTGGCACTGTAAGATGCTCTCAAGTCAGCTTTTCATCACAATTTGTACCCACTCCCCACAAACACCCTTCTACCAAAGGATAGCAGAAGAGTAAAACACTCCAGGCACACTTCATCATGAAGGAGCAATTCACCAGCCAAGTGCTTAGAAGCACGTTTTTGACACATGCTGCAGGAAATCCCCTAAATGACTAGAGAAGGAGGAGAGAGAGAACAACTGGGATTCAGCATCAAGATGTAAATCCCTTCTTGTAACATTCCCTTTTTTAGGCTGCTTCCAAAATTCAGTCTCATTTACACCCGGATTACTGTTTTATTGCTAAAATAAACTCTTCAATTTTCGTTTTCTACTATCTTGCCTGAAAAGAAAGCTCAGGATGTTTAGGTTCAGCTTGTATGCATGCTGCATTGGGCAAGGAGAGTTCCTGAAATTTCCTGCCTCTGTCTGGGGACATGGCACCAAGCTGTGCACAGTCATGCTAGAGGTGGGCTTTGCAGCACAGGGTGACACTGCATCTCTTCAGCCTCATGACATAAATGAATTTGGGAGCAGAACCGATGAGAGAAGGCTTCTGGTTTGCAGCTGCTTGTGTGTCTAAAACAAATTCTCAGATATCTTTCTTCCTCTTATGTCTAACACTGGTATTCATGGGTATAGACAGTTAGAAGCTTGCATGCCATACAGGCAGTGTCCTTGCTTGAACACCATGTCTCCATGCAAGAGGGAAAATGTTTTTGACCTACTGGAAATCCAGAGAAATCAGCAGTGGTGAATGAACAGGAGACCATTCAGAAGGTAACAGAGGAAGAAAACAAAGCAGAAAAGACAGCCCAAGTTCAACAAAAAACCAAAGAATCAAAACCAAAACCAACCAAAAAATCCCAAAACAACAACAACAACAAAAAGCCCCACCAACAATCAAGCAAAACAACCCTTGGACAAAGTAGAGGGTGGCAGCAAGAAGAGCTACAGGATGTGCAGACCAACAAATCCTTTTCTTTCTGAGAGTCAGCTAGTGTTCTTTAAGAGGAAGCTCGTTCACTTTCTTGAATTAGTGAAAATTTTTGTAGAGAGACAGACACAACTAAGACATAGTTCTGCATAATTCATAAAAATATTAGCAGTCTTTGCCTGGACTTTTCTAGGGATTATGATTTGTATGACAAATGCAACAGTATAAAATCTGCATTCTTTTCCTAGTATGCAACAGGCTATGTCATTAATAATAAGCATGAAAATAGCATTACACGATCACAGACTGCTTTTCACAGTAAAACATTTTGCTATCTCCCATTCACCATCATAAATACAGTTCAGATTATACATTCCAACACTCTTTACATCCACTTTTATAATATGATGGGGAAAGAAACCAATTTGCCTCTCTCATAAAATGCTCAGTGTGGGTTACGTTTGCCCCAGGGCCACAGCTTGGTAACTTTGCTGTCTTACCTGGACCCCTCACATCCTTCCAGCAGATCTAGCAGGTTACAGCTTCCATTCCCATGTGCCCCCCCCAACCCCCTTGAGTACTACTTAGTAGTAGTTTGACATCCCACAGCACTGACCTGCAGTGGTGGGAAGTGGCCAAAGACTTCAGTTGCAGCCATTTTTGGGACATTGACATAGAGGTTGCAAGCCTTAATCATTCTCACTGCAAGTAGTAGGAATACAACAACTTCAACAGAGACTGGTACAGGAAACATTAAGAAGGCAGAATCTCACCCTGTGTCTTGAGGTGAGCACAGGTATTCATCCCTACCTTGCTTAATTTTAGAATATGAGCCAGGAACAACTCACCTAATTCCAGGGAAAACTTATTCATACCCCTTAGGACTTACAGCCTTTTAATCATGCACCATAGCTGGAAAAGCCACAATTGTCCAAATCACGACTTAAAACTCCATTAATTTCTGCATGCTGGAGCTGAGTTATCCTTCAGGTCTTCTAGATAAATTTCTGATCTGTGTACACACTACCAAGGAAATTTAAAACAAATTGTTCCACTCCCCAGGGGGAAAGTATATTTCTACCCTATTTCAACTATTCTCTGAAAACAAAATGAGGAAGAAATTATATTCTAACCTCAGGAGACATTACTACTAAGCTACATCTACAGAAACTAGTTTTGCCTCCTGCTGAAGCTTAGTGTAAATAAATAGTTTGTGGAAACATCCCCACTCCCAAAATTGTATTTGTAGTTTCATTGTTTAGATATCTATAGACTGGAGACTATTTTTAGCACATCCTGTCAACAATGAAGGGAGAAAACTACCAGGAAGAGGATGCATTAGGCTTTTACATTAACTGGTGGTAAAACTAGTGCACAGGACAGCCTAAGAACTGGGCAGCTGTTTGCTTACACAAGTGTGCTGTGTGTTACTGATTTGTTTTCCCACATTAATTCTTAGTTCACACGACGCTACAGATCTCATGATCTTACAGACATAGAGCTCAAAGGAAGAGAATCATATTTTGCTAGAAGTACTGGGGAAGGTTTAGATAAACCCAGCCCATGCTGCCTATAGCAGTGAACTCACACATCAGCAGCCCTGAACTGGGCTTCCCTGGCCAGCCCAGCAAACAACTGCACCTTAACCTGTCATCCCAACAGCAAACTGATCATCTGCATACACCCCATGCACACTGCAAATAACTTATTCTTCCAACTTGAAACTGCAAACATTACTCACTACACAGCCCAATTTGCTATCAGCTGCTTGTCGCCTTGCATGCCACTGGAAATGCAGGACTGGGAGCATGCATTTGTAATTTACCACTGCTGTTTTACACAGCTTGCAGTAGTACACAAAAGTTGGGAAAAAGTTCCCTTCAGATGAAAACTTGATCCCAAAGACCATCATGTTGGTCCAAGCCTCACTCAAGGGCTGAGAATGAATTTGTAATAGCTGAGCTTGAGCTTCAGCTTTCATTGTCCTCTAAAGTACTACTTTAATATTCTATGTTAAACGCAGCCTGGTCTCAGCAAGTAATTTTGGCTTAGGTCTTGAAAATGCATGTTGAAATTTACAACTTGAATTTAAAATTATATGTTGAAAGCCTTGCTTAAACATAGTATAAATTGAAGGTATATTAAAATGATTTTTAAAGTCAGCACAAGTGGCTTTGAAAAGAGTGGCATTGCTTTTCAAAGTTTTGGTGGTAATTTTAATAAATGAAATAATTATTGAAGACTTAAATAAGGGACATTTTTTGCATGTGTGCATGTCTTGAACACTTTGCAGCAATGGAGGTACATAAATATTTTTTCTCTCTAATCCCATATACTCTACAGAAATTACCCAGCATCTTTTTAAAAACTGGCACAGACCATATGAGCCCTTCAGTATGTGGGCCTATTCTTTCCCCAGAAAATTAAGTCAGGGAACTTTTGACTCTAAAGAAAAACAAAACAAAATAAAACAACAAAACAAAACAAAATAAAACAACAAAACAAAACACCAACCCCAGATCTGTCAGCTTAGGTTCATTATCCAAGTTTAGGGGAATGCAAAGTACATGAACCATGCAAAAAGAATAGTGCAATTGAGATTGTAAGAATTACTAGCACTTTTGTATTACAGAAGGATAACAACATAATCTGGAAAAGCACAGGTAGATCATAACCTAGTAATGTCATGATAGTGATGTTTTCCATATTGTAACTGTGGTCACATACATGTGCACTAAATGCTGTAAAAGACAGGTTATACTTCCAGCAAAGCCCTTAAACAAAATTTCAAATGGCAGATTTCCTGTGATGCTCTATTGAAAGCATTACAGAACAGCAGTATCTAACTTGGAAAAGATGTCATTGAAAATGGGAAATTGAGTTTGCTGGGTTTATGTCACTATTATTTAAGGTCTGATCTGCAACATCAAGTTTTTGCTGGCCTAGCTTTGTTATTTGTGAGCATGAAAAAGAAATGTTGTCTGGTACAGAGATGTAACTTTGACCAAACACAGTCCTCCAGTTGGAGGACTCCTCTTCCAGGAAGATTTTTGTTGCATTCCCCTGTAATATTGCAGGTGCAACCTGCATGTTCTTTTCTGGACCTTGCTATGCTAGAAAAACCAGGAGCCTGTAGATTGTCTATCATTCACAGGATTTCCAGCCAAAAACTGGAACTACCAGAGGATATTAGCTTTCCTCTGTTCAAACTTCATCCACAGCTGGAGGAGTTACCAGCTGTGATTCACCACAGTGCACTTTGGGGAAGGCGCAGAGGAGAGGGGCAAGGCTCGCAGAGTACAAAACCAGCTGGCAGGAACAGCTGCGGAAACAGTCAAAACAGGTTTCCAGACATCCAGCATTCTGTAAGCCTCTGACAAGTTTCTCAGCCTTGTGTTGAGTGTTCACTCCAATCACCTCCACACCCTTGTTTCTCTGTCTTCTATTTCAGTATGTCTCCTTTCCTCCCTCTGCCACGTTCCTCTCTCCTCCCTTCTCTCATTGTAAATAGAGCCCAAAGGGAGCCTTCCTCCCTTCTGAAGCACTGCAACTTTGGTCTGAGTTTTGCTGAACTTGCCCCCTTTCTGCTATAGTCCCTCATTGCCAGCTGCACCATCACACCCCTTACAAAGGCCTCGGGACATTTTCTATCTTCACAATCAAAGCATGCCCTGGTGGAGCAGCCACAGCCACAGAAATAGCTCCTCAACGGGACGGAAAGGCCACTGCTCCTCTTGCATCTCTGGTGTGGCTAAACTTCCCAAAAAGAAAGGCATCATAGCCTCTTCTCAGACATGCCCAAGGCTCAAGGTATGGACAGAAGGGTGGTTGTGATCCCCAGGTGGAGATAAGCTTGAAATCTGAAAAATGACCTGTCTGGAGCATGGGCAAGGTAGGACAGGTGCACGTATGTGTTTATGTGTGTGTTAATCTGTGTGCACATGCCTGTGTACATCCAGGGACTACAGGAGGATGCTGATGGCATCAGGGACCAGAACTGGGGAAAGGAGGCAGGGAATCTAGAGCTCTCTGTGTGTGCTGACTAAAGAAACTGAATGCTTCAACTCATCATCACCCAATTTGAAGTGCAATTTCTCATAAATATAGAACATTTAAAGCTGCATAAGACATTATATACTTTTAGAATAACAGATAATATGTAGAGCAACAGAAATTCCCATCTCCATTAACAGTAACTGACAATAGCCTTTATTTGGCAGAAACCAAACAGATTCTTAACCATTTACTTTACTGTTAATTCACAGTTACTTGTCTAACCAACATTAGCTTCGAAGTACATAGCAAGTGCCACCATCAGAGAGTTTTGACCTGAGAAGTAATGCCAGTTAATATCACATTAAAAAAAATTCCCGAATTCACCTTAGAGAACCTCCTCGTTAAAAGAAAAGGAACAAAACTCACAGAACAATTTGGAGTCTGCAGCAGACCCCCATCTCTAAAGGACCAAGAGCATATTTCTACTGGACACTGGAGAGGTACAGGATGCTCTGTGCAGGCTTTTCTGCACTGGTTCTACTGCTGGGCCACCTTGGTCTTACTGGGGACAGAAGGGATGAGATGTGTCATCTTTCATTACTGTGCTATAATCAGTCTAATCTTTTCAAACAGTAAGGTACCTTTCCTGACAGTCAGAAAAAGAAATAAAATTAATCCAAAATTGTGCAGGTACACACAGTAGATTTTACCATGCAGAAGAATACAGAATGGAGTCAGTCTGCAGCATTTTGGAGATTACTGAACTGGTATACATTGATTTTACTCCCCATAATTTTCTGCTTTAATATAAATGCAATTCCTGGCTCTTTCTCAATAATAAATAGCATTTCTCACCAAAATACTAGCAGTATAATCTCTTTAAAGATGATCTTTCCACAAACAGATGAATATCAGACTTAGCTCTCTGGTGCTTTAAATCCAACAATACTAATACAGTTATATTTGATTTGTAAAAATAAATTAACTGTCCAAAAATACTCTTCTAAACAAGTTGGTTTAATTAAAATAAAAAACAACAACAACAACCAAAAACCAAACTGACTTTTTCCCAATTTTGGAATACTATAAAATGTGCTGTTTGTTTAATTTACAGAAATATTGACCCCTTAGAGCTTTTCTATAATGTTTTTTTTCCCTCCTTCTTGCTCAAACAAGAAAAAATTTCCTCAAATGAACACGTGTCTCATTTCACGAATAAAAGGTAGAATGAAGAATGACTTTAACACTTAAATGGGTTATTGGATGGCTATTTTCTGTCACTATAATTTTTTCCAAATGTATTTCTAAACAAAAAATATGAGTAATTGAAGGCTTATACATAGAACAGAAAACAAAACAGTATAAAATTGCTTGTCAATATGAAAAGCCCCACATTACCATCAATTCCAAAAAGAGGCCATCAGCAGCTAACACTCTAGCCTGTGCAGAACTGTTGGAAGGATGATGGGGAAGAGAAAGACAGAGAACATATTATTTGTAGAGAAGCTATTTGTGCACAGTAAGAAGTAGAAGGTTTTGAATCCAGCCTTAATTTACAGACATTTCTGCGTATTCTTCCAAAAATGAACCGAGGCTCTAACCATTAGGGTTTGGCAGACTTTGCAATGGCAATCTCATATGTTTCTGCTGCCCAATCAAATATGTCTCTCCATCTCCCTTGAAAATGACTGCTCCCGTGTCAGAGGCAGCAGTACAGATAGAGATCTGCCCATCTCTGCTCTAGTCCACAGCCTGGGGTATCAGCGTCAGCCCTGCTTCGTCCATGATCTGAGCCAAGACATCCAGGCGCTGTCTGCAGGCTGCCAAAGCACAGCCACCCATTCCCTCCTGCTGCCACTGCTGCAAAGTGGGTAATTGACCACAGAAACACTTCATCTTCCAAATGTACAGAGGCACTCAAAGCAATGCCTGCTGAGAAAGTGGAAATTGGGAATACCGATGGGTCCTGCTGCGTATGTGTAAGGGCACAGCAATGTGCCACAGTCTCATCCCACCTGCCTGGGCAGGAAGGGTAAGAGGTGGGTAAGGGCTGCAGGAGAGAGAAGGGGAGATGTAAGGTTCCTCTTTCTTCTGTAAGGCAGTCTGTTGATCAGAGGCTGTTAAACTGCTCTGGGTCAGCAACTTGCATTAATATGTAGGAGAATAAAAGTAAAAAATGTAATAGACCAAGGCAAGGAGATGCCCAAAATAGCACCTCCCTAAATTTCTCATGGTGTGCCATTCCATGAGATTCTATTTATGTTCTGTTTAATATGAAGGCTGACCTCCCCTGCCTTCTGCTCCAGCAAAGCATGCTGCCCACAAGGAGGTAGCTGCAGTACTCGACTGTTCTGCTGATCAGCTTCTAATCAAGGCAGCAGATAATCATGAAAGAAACAAGATTTCAAGTCTAGTTTGGCCTCCGTTCTCTGATCATGCTAACCCAGTTCATTACAGATTGCTCCAGGCAACAGAGGGATGTTCTGTCTGCCTCCTTTCTCTCACAAACAATTTATGCCACAGGTAATTTTTCCCCCATCTCTGTTCATTCTCAAGCCTCTCTCTCTTCCCCCCCCCCCACATTTCCTCTTGGCCCTACACCATCTGTGCAAGTAGTCCTCTTTATTCACACTATTGCATTCTATTCCTTCTCTCTCTGTGATCTATATTTAGTTGTTTTCCTGTTTATACACCCCTCCAGAGAGGGGTATTGTTAGATGTGACTAGTCAGGAAGAGAAACAATGTGGTCAGATCACAAATCCTTTCAGAGGAGTATCTGGGATGGGAAGCTGTGCAGGACTTGTAGGATAAAAAACTTCTTAAGATTAATCAGATGCAGAGATCTGAATATAAATCCATAAATCCCCTTAGAGGACCCTGATCAAAACCCAACAATACCTAAGCATGGGAAGGAACAAAGGCAAGGAAACACATGCAAACTTTATTCTGACACTGCACTTTTTTTTTTTTTCCTCCATAAGATAAAACTCTTTGGGTTTGGAAACCTTACAGTCTTTGTGTCTCCTTGCTCAAACTACCAGGAAGCCTGAATATGAATCCAGAGTGCATACATGAAGTAAGCTTTAGGAATAGTGTACTTAGAGACTGCTGGGGAGTTCAGCGTTGGTTGGTCCAGAACTGAAGTGGTTTTAGTGTAGGAGCAGTAAGCATAAACCTGATTCTCTAGAAGGTGCCTGCAGTGCCACTGAAATCAGGACAGACAAGAACACAAGAGCCACCATGTTGACTCAGTAAAGAACTCCAGTGCAGTGACCAGTGGAGTGGCTGGTCTGAGGGACACCTGCACAACAAATAAATGCAATGTTTCCCATCTTCAAGTTTCTAAGAAAAATAAGTAGCTTGTGAACAGACTGGTTGTGAAATAAAACATAGGTGTACTAACACTTGGGAAGCTTGATATGGGTGTTCTCTGTAAGTGAGAGCTATTTATCAGTGAGAAATAGAGCCCAGTGGCGAACACATACATCAATTATTTGAACCAAAAGAAATGTCTGAATTTTGCTGTGGAGTTTTACCATTATAATCCATGCAGATCGTTTTGATTATCATACAGAATCAAAAACTCTCATAGTCCTTAACATTATGCTAATAAATGCATTGGCAGCCCAGAGAGAATTTTGGGTGCAAGCCATTCACTTCCCTAGCATGATGAACTATGAAAGGAAAAGCTTTGTAAAGCAGCACAGATATTTGAAAAACCAAAGAGGTATGCAACTTAAATAGTTCATATTTAAGCCATGTGTGTCACTAGCAGATGGTGCAGTGTGTATTAGAAAAATGTCAGTGCAAAGGCAAAAATATCTCTCAGTGGTTAGGACTTAAATATGAACGATGAGCTGCCCTCCATGACCTGCAGACATTCCCTGGCCAAAGGGGGTCCTCAGCCTTTGGTACAACACTAGAAGGGAGAATATGTGGTGATAGAACAAGGGATAATGACTTTAAACTGAAAGAGGCTAGATTTAGGTAAGATATTAGGAAGAAATTCTTTATTGTGAGGGTGGTGAGGCTCTGGAACAGCCTGCCCAGAGAAGTTATGGATGCCCCATCCCTGGATGTGTTAAAGATAATGCTGGATACAGCTTCGAGAAACCTTGTCTAGTGAAAGGTGTTCTGGTCATGGCACAGAACTTGGAACAAGATTATGTTTAGGGACCCTTCCAACCCAAGGCATTCTGCCATTCTATGAGAAAGGGAAGGGCTACAGAGTGGAAGTCAGGGCAGCAGAAAAACCTCAGAAGTTTCAAGGAAAGTACGTTAACAGCATGAAATGCTCCACTGAGCTTATTTGCTTCAGCTGGTGGCAAGAATGGTTGTTGATAAGATAATTAAACAAGGAGAGGTAAGAGGCTTATTCTACAGGATGGGCTTCAGCAGTGGAACAGAAGATGCATCTGAAGCAGCTGGGAAAAAGATGATTTCATTAGGACCACTTTTCAGGGACAGGAAGAGCCTCTTATAGACCAAAAGGGAAAAATCTACACCTGTGGGGACAGGAGACAATATAGAAAAATGGTTCAACCCTGAGAACAAAAGGGAAGGAACAAGGTCAGAAATTGTTCATTTATGCACTGAAAATCATTTTAAGAGGAACTTAAACCCTGAAATGGAGAAAATATTTTTTAAATAAGTTGCATAGTATCAGTTTGGGGAGAGATTTTACTGAGTTTAAAAAAAAAAGGTTATCTTTTTAGCAATTTCAGTTCAAACAGAATGTCAACAAGAATGTGAGCTGCTGATCTGTTTGGTGACTGCCAGAACTAAACAATCCTCCACTCTGAGTCAATGAGAGGCTGTGTACAGTACTATGAGATCAAACTCTAATCCTCTTAGTAGCATTTTCCATGGAAAAACTGCCCTACTATACGTATTTACACCCTTAAATGCATTATTCATGTGAATGCCATATACATATACACACAAAATATGGCTGCAATTACAACATATCCCTTAGAAATTGTATTATCTGAATCCCTTTCAGAAACTGTCCTGAAAAAGAGCAAAGACCACTAGACATTATTTGCTTATGTTCCCTTTATTGCAAACAACAGGGCAGACTGTCTGTTAAAAAAGATGTGCATAATCTGGTTAGTGTAAAACATTTGTTATACGTGCCCACACAAGTCCCCTTCTCTCCTGTAGGTATTGATGTCTCATTTGCAATTCAGAGGCAAAGTGTAAGGAGGTTGTGCTAAAGTGGTCAGTTTTCACTCCCATTTGCGGGGCACAGGTATGTAGGCAGGTCTTGGCTAAGAAATTTAGCAGCTTCACCAAGTGAAGCGTCACCAAGCAAAAATCTTGCTTTGCTATTTATGCATCCTGCAAACATCAGAAAATGTCAAAATTTTGCAGATTGACCCATTTGACTGCTCAGCGTGCAGATATAAGACCACAAACTAAGTAATGTGATAGTGTTTAGTTATATGCAACAGAATTTAAAAGCAATTATTATAATGTCTTATTTCAATTACAGCATCAGTAAACGCCAATATTCTCCCCAGACTTCCTTACTTCAAATATTCCTGGCTGAGGACTCCTCATTGCACCTGCAAAGCCTCTCTTGCCAGTCTAAATATCCACTTTTATCCAGAGAAATTAATTATTCATGTCATCGAAGCAACAATCAGCTAGCAAGACAGGATATTTCAAGCAAACACCAATATTCCATTATAGGTCTGTAACAAGGATTCTAAAACCTTGTAAGTTATTATACCATGCTAATTTTTTCTGATGAATTCTTTGTCAGCTTATACTTTCTACTAACTTCTATAGGATTTTTAAAATAATTCTGCTGATAAATTAGTCTGGGTTTTTTAAAGTTCTGTGAGTTTTTTGCTCCATATATTACAGCTAAATGCCTCTTTCTCCCCCTTGGTACATCACATTTTTAGAGACTTCAAACAAGTATCTTTAATACATTCCCACACAAAGATGATCACAGCATTCCAAAGGGACAAGCAGTATTATACTACATTGCCTGCCCCTCATGGCAAAAGCATCTCAGTAACCTTGATAAAATAGCACTGCTAGTGACTTCTTCTGCCTCACCCATTACATTAGAAGCAGGAATTGCTAAAGCAAAAGCTCGCTTACTTCATAGTAAGTGAAAAGCACTAGTAAAAGACAGCACTGTTATGATAAATTACATTATTGTTGGGGACTATAGTAATTCAAAGCCCAAATATTTACACAGGTAAATAGACTAATCCATTTGTTTCTGCAGCAAATCCAAATACACTTCTCACAAAAAAAAAAAAAAAAAAAAAAAAAAAAAAAAAAAAAAAGAGAGAGAGAGAGAGAGAGAGAGAAATAAAAATCCTATTTTGCTTCCTGGCAAACTCTAGTGATGTGCTGCAAAGAGTGGAGTGAGAAATCCCCCTTCCCTATCAAGCTGCTCCCCTTCTCTCCCATCATCTCCCTCTGTTTGGTTTCTTTAGTGGCAAAGAAATATGCTCCCACTCCCTATTCCTTCGTTTTGGGGCAGCACTGTTGTCCTTTCTCTAGGCCCTATTTTCAAGAATCTTACAGGAACATTATGCCTTCAAGAACACCATTTTTTCCCCTTTCTCTGTTAAATTTGACAACGCTTTCAAAGCAAAGGGTCAGAAAGGAGTGTGGGGGCATGTACAAAGTCTCAATTTTTTAGGAACCTAGGCTAAAAGTGAATCCAAATGAACAATTCGGTTTTTCAGTAAATTTCCTGTGTTCACATGGCTGACTACATGACAGACACACAGCACACTGACAAATCACCTTTTCAGAAAAGTAAAGGAAAATCAGCATAATATTCTGACATTTTGGTTTGCATCCCTGCAGGAATAACAGAATACCTCATTCACCCACTACTAGCTGGGAACATCAGCAGATCAAGATTCACTCTGCTGGTTTTATTTAATAAATACGCCTTGGAGAGTTTTTAGTTTAGGAGGAAAGAGCAAGACACTCTTTAAGATCCAAGACAAGAGTTTGAATTACACTGAGAAAAAGAGAGATTCCAGATTAGACAGTCTCAATATATTTTTTTCAGAGGCTACATGGATAAAATATTGTGATTTCAGATCCAGATGAATTGCCATGGGCATTTTACCCTCCAACACTACCAAATTTAGCCTTCTAGGTTCACAGGCTTGAGCAGGGTATAATTCTCTCTTACACATTCAGTTATGAGGACACTAATTTTGTGCTAGCCCAAAAGTTGGTAATAATACAAGATGTGCTTAAACATTAAACTACAAGGTTGTTTTGGTTTTTTGTTTTTGGCATAGTCCTTGTTGGAAACTTGAGGCCACCAGCCAGAAGACAGAGAAGCCAGGGAAGTTTACCTAGAGCAGGCTGTTAAAGTATTCTGCTATATCTCAAGTTTTGGAAACGAGGAAGGACTGCCACTCTACCAACAATGCCAGTCTGCTATGGTGTTAAGTATCCCAACAAAAAAGCATTACAAGTTTTCTTCTGAATCAGATCTCTTTACAGTTCCAGGGAGGAAAAAAGAACAATTTGATTTGCTTTTCATTTGAATCATGTAAGTTTGCACTGGTTTAGGCTTTATGGCATTGTACATATAACAGAATTAGCTCTTAACTACAAAGGTAAGGTGCTTCCAATGGAAGATATTTTTATCATATATTAATGCAGGCTAGTTTTAACTTTGTCATGGAAATCCCAAGATGAACAACTACACAAGTTTACTTCTTTCAAGAAGCTGAAATGGATGATGACTGAGCAGAAACCATGAAACTTTACAAGAGTTCACATATCCAGAAAGACAAGGGACCAAATCATCATCTCATTTTCACTGTGAGTTTTTTTCATTAAGGTTCAAAAGAAAACAGAGGGTGAAAACATAGAGGCAAAATAGGCACAAAATCTGTCATGCAGCACAAAATGTCAACACTGATCTCTTTATTTCACTATTTCCTAAGCTATTGTAGATGCCATAGTAACATTGCTTTAAAGCCAGAGTAGAGGTGCTGTGAAAATGGTACTATATAAAGCTGAAATCCCAGCCAGCCAGACGCTTGTGCTCAACTGGGAGCAGAGCTGAGTCACAGGGATGAAACCCTCAGCAACACACTCGGGAGCTGTGAGCCAAGGAGACTCCCTTAGAGTTTTTTGTGCTGCTCTCCCTGAAGGAGAAATGATCACAAGACATTCAAGCTACAGAAAACCAGAATGCAGAGACATTTGAAGAGAAATAGGGAAGGGCTGTAGTATGTGAGATGGGGACATTTCCATGATATGTGGTAAATACAGCGTCTGGGATTTGCTCCAGAGCCATCTGACCACTGCCCAGCCTCAGAGGTGAGTATCATCTCTGAATCAGCACTTCCTCAAACAAAGCTTTGTTTTTACTGATGGCTGCCCAGTTACCTCAGGAAAGTGAGGGTGGAAAGTACCAAAACAGAGGCAGCACAAGAAAAGCAAAAACATGTGATTGCATTGTTTGAGGCTAAAGCATAAAACAAAAAAGCTGAATCAGATGAATGATAGGGTGAAGGAGAAGGAAAAAGCAGAACTGTAACCTTACAAGGGAAACATCTGAGAAGGCAAAGTGAGTTTCAGTGGACACCAGGAGGCAAAAGCCTGGTCTAAAGGGCACAATTTCCATGAGTGTGGAGCTCAGCATTTCTGCAGTCCAGCTGCGTGGTTCTACACCAGCGCACAGCACATTCAAATCTTCAACATTTATTTACAAGAGGGAAGAAAAACCTGCAGACAAGAGTAAAGAATCACATCCCAGGAGGGCAAAACAACTTAATTTCTTCTCTTCTGTGATTGAAAAATGGGGAGTTGATGTGCCTCCCTGAAGAGACGATTCAAAATCCCAGACAACAACAGCTCTGTGACCACAGAAAGATAAATCAGTGCTTGTAGACCATAGTTGTACTCCATGGAGAGAGCTCTATTCTTATTTGTCTCTCAGTCCCACAAATTTCACACCAGCAGAAGGATTTTTAAAGGTAGGGTAAAAGGGCAAACTTTCTCTTGGCTGTGGTGCATACAGCCTGTTAAATGTTTTGTACGTCCTCTTCCCTGGGGATTGGTTATAATTGCCATGGTTGTGCCTGCGGTTAACAACAAGGAGGAAGAGACGAACACAAAAAAATGAGGCAAAAAGTAAACCCTAAACTGATCAATAGAAGAATAAGTGGTCAAGATCAGAAGCAAAGAAGCAAACCAGATGAACTGTTTTTCATAAATAAGGCTCTTCAAAAAAGTTATGTTTTCAAAACGACCCAGATCATCTGCATTGGAAAAGATTACAGTTTTAATTCAGTCATTTGACACATTACGAGAAAGACAGAAATGCTAAGTCAAAACCTCAAAGCTTTCCTTACAACTCCAGGGAAACCATTCCTCCCATAACATCACAAATGCCTACCTATTATAACATTTCTTTAAATACAAACATTACTCAAATTAATTTTATGGCTTCTTTTACAACTTGTTACAAAGATAGAAAATGTTTTTAAACCAAGCAAGGGAAAAACTGCAGTTGGCACCATTCACATAATTATCTTTGTTATGGGCAACTTACACCCTTTCATAGTGCAATACCCATCTCCAAGAGTAAATTGTTTTATCCTGATATGTGGAGAGATTTTCAAAAAGGCAGTTGGGATAAAATATGTGTCTTTTGGCAGATAATCACAAGAGGTAGTTTATGCTTTGGAAGTGACAATCCTCAGAATCATTAGCAGTATTTCTCCTAATGTTCCATATGGGTTTTCCTGTCCGGGAAAAATGAAAAATTTGTTTGCTACAATACAAAATCCCTGTTGTAGAGAAGACTTTCAGAAATTCATTTCATACCACCAGGCAAAAGATGGTATTAGGGGTTTGGTTTTTTTTCAGTTTTTTTTTTCTTTCAGAGAAAAGCAGATACAGATGAAGTTCTCTGGTGTGTGAGAAGAGATGCTGTAGCGTTGATGGCATTAACAGTCATAGGAAAGGAAACCATCTGGATGCTGCCATAACTGTACTGGTGGTACAGGGGAAAATGGCTGAATAAATATTATCTACTTTGCAGAGTAAGTTCTGTGGCCGACCATCCTTATCAGCATTGCCCCTTGGTATATTATGTTGTGACATTAATTTTTCCACAAAATCATGAAGTATGCTTTTAGTATGGATATGCATAAAAAACTTGAAAGCATGGTGGAAAAAAAACAAATTTCAGCAACTACTTTTGAGAAACTAGTTTGTCTCCAGCTCTGCTAACATGGGTGATTCTTTTTGTCTTGGATCAGTTTGCAGTTAATATGGTACACACAACTCTCTGCTTTCGGACCAGAGCAAATTACCCCAAAGTGCTAATCCTTATGACATAACGGCTTAATTTAGCCACAAAGCTAAGGATAATGCATGTTAAAACTTTCTAAAGGAGAAAGCAAAGCCTCCCCTCAATCCCCCTCAGTTTAGTTTGACCCAACTACTGCTTCATTAGCTTTATGTATTTTCTGCCTTACAATTGCTAAAACTTCACCATGAACAAAAGAAGATTAAATAACTAAAATAGAACAGTGTTATTATTTCTGACTGGCAGGCATCATAAACCTGGACAAATTCACAGTGCTGAGGAGATTGAGAGGGATTAATCAATGCCTACTTCAGTGGGGGCTTCCTTGTCTTTACAACATACAGCACTTTTCTGTGTGGATTCATATAAGACACTTTCACCCATTTCTTGAGCAAACCAAATCGGAAGTAGAATTTGAAGAGACATCGACAGAATGCATAAGTAAGAGCTAAGATTAACTACCACACTTTCCTTCCCTCCTTTTATGCCTATTTCATTGTTTGCCACATACAAATAAAGCAACTCTCAAAGGTACAAGAATCTGAAAAACAAGAGTAGATACATCATCTTCTCCATTCTTTCAAATTCAGGCACTGCAATGTATTTGAAATCAGCCATACAATGACAATACATAAAAATCATTCACATTTTGAAAACGTCTTGGTTTAACTATCTTAATAATGTTGATTTAATGGAATATCAAAGGAACTGGTTTTGGAATAGAAATTAGAGATTTTACTTGCCAGAAAAGGGCTTCGAGTTTTTACGACATAATGAAATGTTATAAAAAAACCTTCTGAAGTATGTTTTATTTAACATCTGCACACACTAGGTGATAAAAAAATTTCAAACCTAGTGATATGAATCAGGCTTGAACGTGTCACAGAAGTATTCTAACATAAAGGCTTGCTTTCAGATTTACTCTTCAGTAATAATTGCAATGCACAACCATACAGGGATAGAGTAGGAACTGTGCAGACTAGCATCAGATCCAGCAGGGTTTCAGATATTTAGAAAGATGTTTTTTCAATTAATGCAATTACAATGTTTAATTGCTGTCCCAGACATGTTCTAGTCACAGAGGTTGTATGACACAGGAAAGATTGGCATGGAGGTCTGCTGAGGCAGAAGTTTAAGGCTAAGATATCTTTGAGTCACAGAACCTGTCCACTAGTTGCTGGCAACTTGAACTGATACAGGATTTTCTTTGTTACTCACTAGAAAAAAACAACAGAAATTTCTATTGAAAGAAAAGAACAGAAAGGTGAATGTTATAGATAAACCCACACATTCAGCTCACCCCCTTCCAAAGCCTTCCATTTATTCATAACAGTTCTTGAAAGTAAAACTATTTACTGCTTTCTGCAGTCATACACAGGCTCAGATTTGGCCCTACAGGAGAGAAGTGTGACACCCTTGAATTACATCTAGACTTCATATGAGTTTATGTCTTAAGGTTTAATGAGTTAAGTGTCATTGTGCCAATTAGTACCATTACTTATCACCTGAAGGCACACTGGCAAACTGCATCTTCCCTTCTTGCCTATGCACTGCCACACAATTCCTAATAACATACTGCAATCTTAGGAAAAGATTTTCTTCATTAGAAACTTTGTGGTTTTGTCTTCTGTGCTCTAAAAGGTTTGCATTTCCAGTACCCTTGAACTCCTGGCTCTCAGCTACAAGAGAGCTGTAAGTTCTCTAATCTCTCACAGTAAAAGCAGCTCTGCTGACGTATTGATACCTTTCAAATACAGTACACTTCAAAGTAGTGAGAGACTGAACAGCAAAGGATGACTGCTCCCTTCAAAGTCTTCCAAAGCCAGCCCATCACCATCCATGCACTCACTGAGGAAATGTGCACCCCAACCTGTTTGCCTGGAAGGCACTTCCCTGCGTGTGAATTGGACCTTGAATGGATGGATCACCTGCTTCCTTGCACATCCTCTTTCAGAAAGCTATTCTCAAGGCAGATTGAGTGATCTGATCTTTTTTTTTTTTTGTAATTTCCTGGAACTTTGTTCTCCAGGAAGCAAAACTGTACTTTGTAAGAGCTGATGGTAACACACACACACAGAGTGTGTCTTGTGTGCAGAACCCACTGCTGCTTCTCTGCAGTACTTGGAGTCTTTATTAACAGCAAATACTTTTACGGAATCCTTGCTGAACTGGGAGAGTAAGTCTCGTTAAGTGAACAAAAGGAAACGACTAGCAAATATTTAGATGACAATTATTTGTACTTGAGTCACTGGTAAATCAACATAAGGAAGGTTTTTGTTCTGATTTCTGTCTTACTTTAGAAATACTTTCAGTTACCTGTAAGGACACAAATGCAGAAAGCATACACAAAAGGAGTCTTCTGAGGCTAGAAGAAAAATGCATGAAGCAAATGCTACTAATAATAAAAATAGATGTAGGAGAGCTAAACCCCCTGAGAACAGACTTCTTGTGCCACAGGGTCAGACAGGTCATTACACTATGAGCTAAAGCTTAAAATTAAATCACACTCTTCTCACTTGCATAAAGCTACATTACTCCAAATAAATGCTAGGCAGGGGCTCAGCTGCCCACAGGTTCCAATGAGTCCCTGAGGTTCAGTTCTTCATCTCCTGCACACCCACACACAGATGCTCCAGGCACAGGGAACCTGGCTCAGAGAGTGGAAGGGCACTGCCCTCTCCCTTTCAGTCATTCCATCATTGGTTTGTAGGCAAGTGTGTGTCCCATCAGTGGATCAGACGGCACTCATGCCTCAACCAAATGAAGCCCTCTTCTGTTATATGATGATCCCATGCCCCTGCTCTGTGCCCAAACATTTGTGTATCCTGGCTATGTGACTAGAGCCTGCGTTTAGCTGTGTGATCTTTGTCAGAATACATCTGAAACTACAGCCCATGGATCAACTCTGTCAGCCCTGGCTTGGATGCCAAATACCGTCAGATCAAGGAATCATGCAGACACTGAGATGGTGGAAATGGAGCATAAAATGACAATTTGGATTGGTATTTGGCAGGGTAGGGGCCTTTGAGATAGAATTGATTTTTACAAGGGACAATTAACATCCAAAAAATGAAGAGATACTCCCTAACAGTGTCGCTGTAACTGGCCCAGGGTCTTGTTCCTGGAAGTCCCTAACTTTCAGAAAGGAGAAGAGACATTTTTCTGACCCTACCAGAAAGACTGAGGAAAGGGACTTGAACAGCTTTTGCATAAAAATCCTACTGGAAAGAAAAGGAAACTCCTTTTCAGAGTTACAGTGGGGAGGACAAGAAGACACAGGCTTAAACTGCCTTAACAAAACTTGTGTTAGATAGTAGGAAAACTCTCAGATGCTAAGGATAATAATGCAAAATATACCACATGTAGAAGTTATGGACATTTACCACTGGATTATTACCTCTTCAGGAAGAGGTTAGAAAAATATCTTTGGTGGAAGAGTTTAGATATAGTTGATGTTGTGTAAGGAGGAAGGGGAGTCCAGATTAAGGGTTTTTAGATGCCTTCCAGTCCCAATTTTCTGTGATTTTCCTGTGTACAAGTTATCCCTACATCCACCTGCCTAATTTTCTCTTCCTGTACCTCAGCAGCTAATTTGAGGCTTATTGCAAGGAGCACATATCAAGCCTGAGGCACATGAGACTTTATTTGGAATAAAGTCAGAAGCAGTTGGGGAATTGGGAGCAATTTCTTTGTTAAGAAAGTGTACACATATGAGTATTGCCCTCAAACCCAGCGTAAATAGGTAGAAGAGTATCAAAGGACTTGAATATTTACCATAATTTTCCTTTTTTCAAATGGGAAATGCAAAGCACAAAGGTCTGAACCATCTGTAATGACACAGCAAGTTGTCAAAATGAGTCTGAAACATGGATTTCCTGGCTCCTCAAGTGACCTGAGGGACTGCACACTTCTCCTGCTCCCTCTCCCCTCCCTGCCTCCCTTCCCCCCAGCAAGACTACAAGAACTGCAGCACTTCCTCATAAAAGTCTTGCCTGCAGCTGGGAAAAGTTAGACACTACAACAGTGTCAGTACCTTCTGCTGTAACAAGAACACACATCACAAAGATGATCATTACCACGGGGGGGAAAATAAAAACTAAATCTGCCTCAGGACTCACACCTTGCAGAGATGTCCTTGGGCTGATAAGCCCCATCTCCTTTCTTTAACTTGCCTTCATTCTGGCTAACATTTGACAGAAAGGCTCTCTTCTTCTACCAAATGAGTAACTATAAAAATTTTTAAAAAGGACAGAATGAAGGACATACTGCTGATCAGGAGCAGAACTGCTCTTCATACAAGTGCAGAAGAATTCCCAAGTGTTTGCAAGTGAAGCACTGCTGCCCCAGCCCACTGTGGAAAAGGAGCAGTCTGGCTCAGCATTTTCTGGGCTCTTTCCTAAGGCTGCTGTAACTTTAGCTTATAGGAAATCAGAATCAGAGCCTAGGATTAGAACCAAAAATCTCTTGTAACAAAGTATTACAAAGCCAGTGCCAGTCCTTTTGCACTACTACTTACAAGCCTGCTTCCATTTCCTAAATGCCAGTGCCGGAGCCAAAGGAGGACCCAAGCTTGAATCATCCACGGGAGATCTTACCTCTCAAGCTGACCATGCTGAGGCACAACAGGCTCCAAATTAATTTTGAATAAATTTCCAAGAACTCTGCTAGGCTCTAAGCCCCATACATAGATTAAACATAATTTGGACTCATCATTACCAGTAAGACTAAAAACTAATTAAAATAATTAAAGTGTAAGAATAACGAATTAAAAATACATCAGGAATACAAAAGTCAGAAACATCTCCAAAAAGAATAAAAGGCAATGTTTTAATTGGTTGTTTTCTCAAAAGAAAAAAATAAAAATACACTCCTGCATCATTGGAATAAATATTATCAAATTCTTTATATGCTTAGGTATTTCCTAGCTTATTCCAATGGCATATTTAAATTTTGATTTATAAAGCAAGGGATACTGCTCACTGCCTTAAGATGAATTCCACTGGGTCTCAAAGTCTTTAGCAGATCCCCACTCTGTGTACTTTATCCTGATGGTTTCACATTCATGTTCATCAACACTCAGCAAGAACCATAAACAAAGCCCTTTCTCAGATGCACACATGCAGTTCCCATTGACTTAGCTGGATTTTCAGCTGACTTCAATCAGAACTCTGCGCATGCAGAAGGGCAAAACTTGGCTCTGCACATTCAATAAAATTACATCACTAGATACTTTTTAAATGAAGAGCAATGCAGGCCATACTGAAAAATAATATAAACTGAAACCCCTAAACTGTAGCCAAATAAATTCAAATTTCAGCCAGGTTTTTCCAGAATAATAAAAAGGGCATGCATTTTAGGCAAGATGAAATGAAACCCTAATAGTGTCTCATTTACCAGAGTGCACTCTGCCTCTTTTAGTAGGACAAAGTGTGAAAGCCAGCTATTTACACAAGGTGATGATCTTGTTGTTTCAGGTATAGCAATGACATTGGCATCTGAAACAATCAAGTAAAGGTCAGGTTACAAGCTGTGATCTGCTAAGTCCTTTTCTGCAGCTGTATCCTGGCTCTGTAAACTATGACTCTAATTACAAGTGAATTTGAAATGTAGAATACCACAGTAGAAAAAGTAATTAATCATGATATTAATAACAAATACTGTATTATTTTTGAATCTACTCTAATAGTGGTATTTTAAGCATATTAAATGCCTGAGCCTAGGAGTATCTATCTTAAACCATTCAACTCTTCTTCCCAACTTGCCAAAAGAACAACATAACAAAAGTCCCACACAATCTAGTAAAAACAGTTCCCTTCCAAATTTCAAATGACATCGTGCAACACAATTTCTGCCAGGTACATTAGCTAATGCACACTAAGCAAAGCAATGCCCCATGGGTTTTTTCCCGTATTTCTTTCCTTTATTTTACTTTTACTCATTCCATGATGTAACAACCTGTACCTTTTTACTGCATCTTTAAAAATACCTACCTACTGGGATGAAGAATATTCTCACTTCTAAA
>JANRGV010000062.1:38434301-38493572 GCA_024734035.1 Alethe castanea
ATGTAACAACCTGTACCTTTTTACTGCATCTTTAAAAATACCTACCTACTGGGATGAAGAATATTCTCACTTCTAAAAAAAAAATCTACCAACAGGCTTCCTCACACTTTCTGTTTGTCTGATAAGCACTTGTTAGCCTGCAATTATACATTTAAACACAGAAGTGCTCAAGGATGGAAACCACAGAGGAGACTTGATGTTCATGTTTGGTCGTCACCCCTGCCCAAAGAAGAAACATCTCTGATGATTTTCACACTTAAATAGCAGAACAGATTTTATGAATAATTTTTTCTTCATAGCTGGAACAGACCCTATTCTCCACTCCATTATAATACTGAGTCACTTTGCATCAAGTTGGTCATTACTGACAAGCCAGGGAAGAAAGGAGGGAAGTGGATGAAATGCTCTGAAACTACATGTGCAACAGGATATTTATTGGGAAATTATTTAAAATGAGAAAAAAACCAAACCATTACAATACAATTCACATAAGGGAAATCTATTTCATAATTATTGAGAAAGTCCAGTAAATCTAACACTGGTGGTCAAAAGGATTGAAAAGACTTTTTCTTTCACTTTTTGGTTTTTTTTTTTTTTTGTAAGTGAAGCAAGAGTTTAACCTGATACAAATGCTGAGTCGTACTGGTTATTCACTAGATAAGTTAAATAGTTAGGATGGTGGAATCTGTTTCTCCCAAACTATGGCCACTGTCAAATGGATAGTCACGAGGCCTGGTGGGGCTCTGCTCTCTCCGGATCAGCTCCCCTCCTAACATCCCATCCTGACACTGGTGGCCTGAGACTCATTTGTCTCAGAACTCCTCCATGTAACTCCAGATCTACTTCCTGTTGTCTCTGTTGGAGCATGAGTTTAGAGAATTTACAATGAGCTACAAGGAACATTTATTCTAGCTTAAACTCTGTGATTCTGACTACACAATCGGGAAAGGAAAGGTATCCCCATCTCTCCCCTCAGTCCTATTGGGATGCAACTGTTCTAAGGAGGAAGTAATTAGTTTATTTTAAATGCATAGCATGCCTGTTTGATGATGAAAATAAATTTTTACATGCTCATTTTCCAAGAAAGTTGGTTTTAAATAATTAGGAAAGAAAATAAAACCCAACAAAACACACAAGTCAAAAACTTGGCTTTTCGGCATGTCCTGCTTAAGCAATGACACATGAAGAACTTTATGTTCAAACAATTACCTGGTGCTTTAAATAGGACACTAAGGGAATAACATTTCAAAATGTATTCACACAGCATAAGACTAATCCTCCTCCTGGGAGTACCAGTGCAAATCAGAGTAACTCCTCAGAGGTCAATTGAAGCACACCAGAACAAAATAAATGTGAGACAGAAGGGAATCAGGCCACATCTACCTCTGTTTTAATGCAGAGGTTGCAGATCATCTGCAATGGTAAAGTGAACAACATAAATATAACTGACATCTATTCAATTGATCTCACATCCTGCCGACTATTCACAGCTCCATATACAGGGCTGAAGAACAATGGTTTGAGGAAGGTAGGCAGAAATCCGGGTTCTAACCCATTCACACATTCGAATTTGCCAATACCTCCTACTGGAACTGCCTTCATCTCCCCACACTGCTAAATCATGAAAGGTTTAATTTGACATTATTCCCCCAGCTCCTAAAGAACAACCTCTCCTAAAACAAAGTCAATGAAAAAATACCAAGGGAGATGCATGGGGGGAGAAGATAAATGCAAAATATGTGCAAACGTGAGAACCTATGGAGAAATAATCAAGAGAATCCCTGTCTAACATGCCACATATATATGAAAGGCACTAGCAAATTGATTAATTATTTGGAAACCTAGCACTAAGAAAGACCGGCATGCATGCAGGGGAAGACTAAGAGATGAGGCTATTTCAAACTATGGTGTCATTTGTGCTAATTTAAGTGAATCTGTAATTATTTCCTACAACTTCATGATGTCCTGAACCAGCTTCCTCCTCCCCTGCAAGCCTGATAAAAGGACTCTTGGCAACACACTAAATATATTATGCAATGTATTGAACACTACCGAGAAAAAGCACTGAATTACACTGAAACAAAGAACATTAGGTGCGACTATCACCACCTCGAGGGAAAGAGCACCTTTAACTACTTATCACATGAGTAAATGCAGGCATTCTCTTGTACCCCTGCTACCTGCACCTAACAACATTTGCTGCATTTAACAAAGTTAAGGCGAATTTTACCTCAAATCTACTCAGGCTCGAGCTCTTTGACCGAGACTTCTTGCGGAGATAGACGGAGAAGAAGCGACGCACTGTGAACTTCTTCATGTTCATGTCCATCGCCCTGTCCCGGCGGCGGGGAGCGCGGAGGAGCCGCGGGGAGAGCTAGCGCATCCCGAGTGCCCCCCGTTTCCATCCACAGGCGGGAGATCCTCCGGAGCTGCTCATGGAGCCGGACCTGCCGGGGGTCCGGAGCATGAGGGCGCTGGGCTGGGTGCCCCCGGGCCGGCGGCGCTCCCACCGCGGCGCTCCCAGCCCGCGGCGCCCGGGGGTGACAGCCCCGCGTCCCGGGCGGAGCGGCTCGCACACAAACACCGCCTGCGCTGCCGCTCGGCGCTCTCTCTCCTCGCCGGCAGGCTCTTTCAATTTCCTGCTTTCTGAATCACATGGGGAATAGGCACATGCTGCACTTCTGTTTTTAGCTCAGAATTCAGACGCTGCTATAATTACTGAGGGCTGTGGTGGTCAGACTCGAGAAGGAATCGGCTCCCCTGTGAGAGTCGCTCCTGGAAGAAAGCTGGAAGATGTCGTGCCCCCGCTGCCAGAATAGAAGGGTTTGAATCTCCTTTTATTCCGGGGAATATGCAAAATAGCAGTGCCCCCTCCCACCCCCGAAATTGAAAAGCTCACCACCCTGCTCACAATCACCCACCCGCTTTACATTGAAATACCTAACACTGGCACAGCCCTGAAAATAGAATGCACAATCTAAATGGTAAGTATTACTATTCTCATTGTACTACAGCAGGGAGCTACAGCCCTTCTAGGAGGTTAAGTATGTACATCTATTTACGGGCTGTAATTTTGAGCTGCATGGCAAGCGGGCAGACTTACAGCTGCACCCCCACCTCCCTGCAACAAAATCACATTTTTCATCTTTTCTTCAAAAACGAATGAATCTCAGTGTGCTCCAGAGACCAAAGAGATTCCTCTGCCTATTGCACACAGTTCAGGCTCCTTTTCCATGGCAGCCTTTCCTTTCTGATTACTAAGGAGCTCCCAAACATGCCTTTCTCCCCCAGCCTCACATGAAAAGGGAATTACTGTGATGCGTTATTAATGACTGAGATAAATAAGCCCAGGGAGAGCAGATATCATTACAGCCTGAGAAGACTTGGAGGTTAAATGACAACACCTCTCAAGTCCATCTGCTCTAAAAGAGAAGTGCATTTTGCTTTACTTGCATATCTGGGCTCTGCTGTGAACCACCTTGGTTAGCAATGCCTGTCAGTATCTGCTTTTTTCTCAGGTTCTCTGTCCCATTCTTCTGCCTAAAGCTCACCATGATCTATATGCACCCACTGAAGTATTAACAAGAGAAAAGAAAGGAAAAAAAATATTTTGGCATTTATGGTTTAATTAAAAGGAGGCTAGATTGGAAGGGCTGCCATTAGTGCTGGGCTCTATAATCTCATAGGGCCTGACTCTGCTATGCCTGGGCCCTGGTGCTACCCCAGACTAAGGTAACTGTTTCACAGTGACAGTCTGGACGGTCTGCTTTTTCCTTATCCCTTCTCAGCACACCTTCTGATTGCTTCTCTAATTCTCTTGGTTTGCAACAAAAATACCTTTGGGGGTTGCTTTCACTGTGCTACCCCAGGGCAAGCCCTGTCAAGCCCAGGAGCCCTTCGCCATCACAGTTCCCTTGTTTCCCCAGCTAAAGACCCTGGAGCAGAGGCAAGTGTCCAAGAAGAAAAGCTCAGTTAGGTATGTATAGGTACACCTATACACAGGCAAAACAATGAATAGGCTAAAAGGCAATTTAGTTGGTCAATGCCAAAATTACTTGCTGATGCAGCCTCTCTAGTCAAGTTTTGTGTCTCCTCATAACCTTGCTCAGTAAAATCTGCAGTGTCACAAAGGCTTCAGTCACTCAGCTGATTACTTGAGCTCCCCCTCACCTGTCCTGACACACCTCACAGCTGCTGCTACTTCTGTCCTGCCTTTTCCCTGGCAAAGAGGTGTCCTGGCACAAGCTGGACTAGCCTCACACATTCCCACTTGTGTTAGCCACTTGAGCCTTAAACAATAAACAGACAAGTCCAGGGTAAGGTCCCAGAACCCTTCCCATCACAGATCCATCCCTGGTCACTGACATCTTTAATAATGAAGAGAAGGTGATAATTTCCCAGCTTTGAATACACAGGCTGTGTGCAATAATATGAAGTATACGAGTGCCTGTTACTATTACACTGGCAGATTTATCACAACCTTCCCTTCTCATTACATCACTGGTGATTTCACATATAGGGACGTGCATTCACCATTAAATGTGCCTGCACTGTAATAAACTTGCAATAAAATTACACAGACCATGACTTAATACCTATCAGGTATGCTTATTACATTCAGAATTTTGGTCTTTACCACATTTTTTTAATTTTTTTTTTTAAATCCATCATAGTGTATTGCAATATATTGCAATATTGCACATCAGAACAAAAACCAGCCTTGTATGCTAAAGGTTAGACTATAACACTAGGCACCATGCCCAGAGATAGGGAGTAACTCTCTTACATCCTTGTCATGGCACAGGCATGGAAATAGGTATGCTCTTCTTGTTTTCTTACTCTGCTTTCAGATAGGTGATTAGAGATTAAATACAGAAGGACAACCACTTTCGCTCTACTGAGCAGCAGAGCAGCAGAAATATTGCAGAATATACTCCAACTTTAGAAAAAAGCAGGAACAACTGAGATGCAAAATTTACATCAAAAATACAAATGCAGAAATTAAACAAAATACAAGTGCATGCAAAATTAAAGCATAGGGATAGATATGTGAAAAGCAAATTCTCCTACAGTTCCATGTGACATGCTTCAAGACTTAATTGAACTTTTCTTCAGAAAAACAAATAAAAAGCATCAAAAACGTGAGCTCAAACTTTCACATAAGTCAGACAATAACCACTTTTCACAGTGATTTTAATAAAAAGATGCAAATCAAAAAATAAATTCTATTAAATTGGAACATTCAGTATAATATTTATAAATATACTATTTTCAGATCAATCTACAACGTGAAATATTAACTGCACTTAGAAATTCATGTCTTTAAATTATTGATCTTCTCTGAGCAATTTTAACTGCTGAGGAACTTGACAGAGTAAAAAATCTTCAAATGTCTCTGTTTAAGACAACAATAAACAATAAAAATGATGAAGGGGGCATACAACACATTGGCATCAACCAGTAATACTCATCTGTACTCTAACTAGAATCATATATGCTATAACACAAAATAAATAAATAATTATAATATCATGGTTGCCACTCCTCCCAGAGAGCTTGATAGCAAAATAAAGTTTACTTCAGCTGGAAAAAGGCTCAAAAAAACCCCCAAACCAAAAAGCTCATAGCCAGGATTCAAGACAAAGTCTCCAACAGGAATCACCAAAATTAGATATTACATAGCCCAGATCTGAATTTTTAAAAGATAAATGGAGGATTCCCAATTAATATCTAATGAGAGCCAAAAGTCCTTTCCTCATGTGTACAAATGGACCATTGCAAGAGCAGTAACAGACTGAAGGACCCAGGTTAGAAAATTAACAGGGGGCAGCAGAACAGCCTGAACAGCACCCAAATGAGAAGGATGCCAGTAGCCAATGCCAGATGAGTCATCAATTTCTAAATGATAGAACATATAAGTCCAAGATATCTACCACAAACTGGATGATATAATTACCCAGCGAAATTCTGTATTACTGTATTACACAGAACATCAGGCTCTATGTCAAAATTAGGCCTTCTATTTTTTTATGTGAATCAACAATTTACGAGCAAACCCAGAATGACTCTGCTATTTGAGTAAATTTAGTGATCACTGTAAAAGTAAAAAACTATGAATTGATAGTATCTTCCTTGCAAATACAATCAGTATTACCAATCCTTCCTCAGTAAGTCCATTAGAAAGCCAGAAAAAAAATCCAGAGAGAAATAAGAAAGCATCAGAAGCAGAGACACCACAGATAGAACAAATAAAATTATCAGAACACAACATGCAGAGAAAAGGAAAATGAGACTCCCACAATAGAGGCCCAAGAGACAATGCTAGAGAAAAGGTGAATTACACAGTGCCATTTATTCTCTCATCAGAGAAACACAGGAGCGAGAGCAGATGTTTCCAAGAGACACCAATCAGCTGAAAAAGGAACAACACTTTTCCCCGGTGGTTAGATTGTATATGACTCTTTCAGTGACTGCTGTTTCCTTATCCTGAATTCTGGACAAATTGCCACATGGCTTTTGTTTCCTCAATGAATACCTAAGGTGGCTATTTTTTCTTATTGATGTTTCTTTCAGTAATATATGATGGGCTTTGCCCATGGAAGTGCTTGGACTTTGCTCTCATTACACCAGTGTACCAATGTGGGTCTCAGCCTTTCCAGCTGCTGTACATAGCTAAGTACCTTGTCCTATTTAGCACACACTCACTTCCCTGGAGTTTCGTCTCTCAAAAAGGCACAGTGCCCTGCCAGCACTGCAGAATACAGGCAGTGACTTGCCATCTCTCACCAGCATTGACAAGTGATCACCCACGTTGGCTGGATAGGCATACAAGGAAATAGGCAGGAAAGAAAATGTTTCTTCCCCTTTCTCTCACTTCCTGGCTGTGTGTCACAGACTTCAGTAATTTGGATCCTTTTCTGTATTTGCATTATTCCAGTGGAGGTGCAGGCACCTTCAGCCATCTTGCAAATTAAAATCACTGCTCAGAAGGAAGGAAAAAGCAAAGTCATACATCTTATCTAACAGGGTCTGATGAACTGGCAGGACACAGGCTCCCTGAACACAGTGTTCTCTAATCCCAAGAGAAACATCACAGTCCTACAATGCTTATTTAATCTTGCACTTGTAATCTCAAGGCAAAACCAGAGTATCTCTTATACCCACATCTATGTAATTCCCTTGTTGCTAAAAGCATGATCCAACATTCTGGCTGTTATATGAAGAGTATTTAGTATAAATAGAAGTGCATCAACCACAAAAGAGTGACTTTAAAAAGACCTGTTTTGCTTGATATGGTGATAGTCCACTTAGTGGATTCTATTCAACCCCTTTAAACATTCTTAAAAATGGGCATCAAAATTAGTTATTGATAGATTTGAAATTGGTATTTTGCAGAGATGCAAGTAACTTAGAGGAAGACAAAAGTCCTGAAGAGTTTTCAATAGACTACATCAAAAGTAAGATTAAAATAAAAAATTACACAGTGGCACTAAGAGGGTGAACCATCTCTGTGCCATGCTGGAGCAGAACAATCACATAATATCCTGAATTGGAAAGTATCCACAAAGATTATTGAATCCAACTCCTAGCCCTGCATGTGACAGCCCAAGAATTCCACCATGATCCTAGGAGCATTGTCCAAACCCTTCTTGAGCTCTGTCAGGCTGGTGCTGTGACCCTGATCCTGGGGAACCTGTTCCAGTGCCCAACCACTCTCTGGGTGACAAACCTTTTATTATTATACAAGTTAAATCTCTCCTGACACAGCTTCATACCACTAAGGTCTCCTTGGTTCAGTTGCCTAAAAATCTTCCTCAATCCCTCCTAAGCACCCATCAGTCACATGATTGTAGTGTTACTTTCAGACTACCAAATAAGCCACACTATGAGGACATGTGGCTTGTTCTTATTTGTGCAGGGAGACCCGGGAGTCCTCCACAAATAATAGTTCCAGAAATAAAAAAAGCAATATTTATTGCGTTTTCACCAGATGACAGACATTTTTACTCTCACAAAAGCATCTTGTGTCAGTGCTGGAACACCAGATTGGCAGGTGTCACAGCTGCTGTGTTGACTGCTCCCATATGTGCTTTGCTTGAACGTGCAACAGCTTCACTGGCCACACACACATCAGTCAGCTGTGGACTGCTTTTAGGATGGAGATTACAATGCCTAACAATCTGCAATACTTGCTGGATCTTGTTTGCTTGGGTAGAAATATCAGACAAAGAACCCAAAAATCCAATTTCCTTCATATTACGTAAGGAGACTGCTGAAGATAAAATTCTGCTTTCTTTTCTTTGGACAATCGGAAAGTCATACTGTTCTATAAAGGACTGGAAGTTTTCTGGAAGGAAGGATGCTATTTAGTAACTGAAATATGAACAGTCTTATCGCATGAATATTTATGAATATCACTTTGAGTGAACATTATACAATAGAAAATTGGATGGAAGAATTTCATTATGCACAGCATATGTTTACTGTTTATTCAGACTAGCTGCGAACAATATTAAAAAGAGAGGCATTTATTAAAAATCTGCTAATAGGCAATTTACTCTTAATAGGTTTTGAAAGATATCCTACACCTAACAGGAGAAATAGTGCATGGAACATTTACTGGAGCACCCATTTCTGCTCCTAATAATCATTGACAGAGCAAGCTGACACTTCAGTGAGCAGAAAAACTAGACCACTGATTGCCATTGAAACCCTGAGAAACAGAAAAGCATATAATGGGGCTTGCAAATTTTATTCAGGAAAACTTCAGGTAAAATTATTCCCTTTAATTATTTAATAAAACCACATACACGAAGTACAAAAGCTAACGAGGTATACAAAAGCCTCATATTTAGTTGAACTGAGTGACCTGAGTTAATATCCTTCTTTTATGTCTGAAACTATTTGTATGACCTTGAAGAACCTTAAGCTCTCTAGCTATGCCTAGCTCCAGGGCTTGTACAAAAGCCAGCCACATCCTGGATCCTCTATCAGGATGGGGGCACAGATTGCACCATTTTCCTCTTATTCTTCCTAGCTGGCATCTCCTGTCCAGTGAGGAAAATACCTCCTGGTATTTTCAGCCAGAAAGGAGACAGAGTGCACTCTGAAAAGTGGGTATGTAAACTCAGGACCCTAAAGGTTTGCACCTGCACTGCGAAGCAGAGAAAAAACTCTGCTTCAAACCTCCTTCCATAAAATGGGGCTGGAGTATTCTGTCACTGTCTGACAGCTCTTTCAGAGAAAACACAATGATTGATATTATGTGTTTCACAGCTGAAATGCTGAAATTTTAGTTGAAGGCTGTCACATATTTGTTAGTTTTATTTACAGAAACAGATTAACTGTGAGTAATGTCAAAGAATAAACTAATGGGACATGCAAATTTATCTTGGTAGGCATTACATCTAGCAGGACAAATGACACGTGGAATATTTTCAAAATATATTACACACCTAACAGATTGAAAATTTGACTTAAGGTTGCATTAACTCCTGCCCTACATTAGACACAACAAAAATGAGATTTGTAAATAAAATTATTATTAATTTCTCTTGAAATCTTTAGCATTAACTTCATTCTAGTTGGACTTGTATGGCTTTTTAGACAAATTTTGAAGGACTCCTTTAAACTAACATAGTGACAGTACTTAACTCCAGATTACAGGCACATCTATCCCTGCCTGTTTTTGAAACAGAAAATGAAGAAACAATCAGAGAAAAAAAAAAATCTAAATTCTGTGTCTAATGTGCCTAGTACAGCAACATAGGAAGTGTGAAACTGGTAAAAAATACAATATCATTTTAACCCTCAAAAAGTGAGTTAGGTTCCATTTGATATTCACCAAGACACATAATGATTTCTTCATTCATCCAGAACAATGTAGTCCAAGGTCCTATTTTACTGCTGACAAGTAAAGGCAGGAAAGACAAACCATAAAATATCTTAGGACTGATTGTTGTCACAACACTGCACTATTATCTGGATACATTTAGTATGTTAGATGAGCTTTTCCTTATCCAATTTCAGATACTCAGAGTATCAACTTCTCTTAAGCACAGTGTCTCTTCTCTCACTGAAGTCACTAGGCAGCAAGAAGTGCATGATGCTCTTCCTGCATAACTGAGCCTGCCCACACTGGAAGTGGGCTTTCCTGGCTGATGCATCAACAAATATCTGCAAGAAATTTCAACATCTTGTATATGTCTTCCTACTCATCTAACAAGGGTGCAAAATATGTTATAAAGAGCACATGCGGAATATTCAACATCAAAATTTTTGATTAGCCTTATGGACAAAAAAAATGGCAACTCATCATATTAAGTCAATTTAATGCTTTGACATCTTTCTGTGAATTTCATATATCTTTTCAGATCCTGAAACAATGAGATATACAGAGAAATAAGCAACACAATGTATAACACAAACAAAACAAGAATCTAACTCCCTGTATGTACAATACAAAAGCGGCAGTTTTATCTGTTTTTTATCAACTAGAGCATAAAGTATGCAATTAATACCATCATAAAATAAGTCATGCTATTTACTAAAGGTTCAGATACTTATTCATATGCTTAAATATACAAGGAAGATGTACAGTTGCGGCCAAGAGGTTATAAAATGCTTTCCAAGCAATATTGTCTACCTAAATACAGTGACATTCTTCAAACAAAAGGAAACATCTTTTAACATAAAACAAAAATATTAAATTTGTTACTACACTAGCAATGTTGCTGTTTGACTCCAAAATTTTTTTAACCTATCAAAAATTCTGTAAGAACCACTTACCTTTGAACCATAAACTTCTGTTAATATCATAAAGCAGTCATCTCAAATAGATCAAGTTTGCAGTGTATTGTGTGTGATTCACACAATATACATTCACTGGAATGTGGCACCTTTGCCCTAATATACTACTGGGATCTGATTTCATATTCTGATACTTCCTTTAACATCTGAAACATATGAAATCTTACCATGCACAGTGATGTGGGGAAGAACATCTACCAATTACGAGACTGAGATTGTTCTCTTGCTTCAACTCCCAAAGGAGAAAATAGATGCATACATCAGATAGGAGGAACAAATAATGCAACCACTACGCAGACTTGTAACAAGGTTCTCCCTCCCAGCATCACTGACAAAAGAGAACTTTTACAGCTTCCTAAAAGCTTTTCAAGGGCATCTTGATCTAGCTGGACTGCTAGGGAACTGCAAGCAAGGACATAAAGGAACATTTCAAAAAGGCACAGAAGAGCCTTGCTATTGTATGCCTTGGGGACTGAAAAATGCTTAATTTTTTTCCACTGTGATTTTACTGTGTTCTTAATATTTACGTGCTAAGTCCCTTCCTTCACTCCAGAGTCCTCTCCTCATCTCTTCTTACTTTCTATTCCCCAGATCTTCTCTTCAAATTCATTACTCACTCCTCTTAACTCAAGAAAGTTGAAATAATAAAAATAACAATTAAAAATATTTTTTAAAAAACCCTTGAGCTTGAAAAGAGGATTACTTCCTGATACTTGGTTTTTAGGGATTATTTTATAACATCTCTGGATTTCAGAAGATCCAAAAACAAGCAAGAAGAAACATGAGACAGAACAAATCAGAAAGGGATATTCAGGGGACTATCCCTGTCATGTAGTAGCACTCAAACTGGTAATAGATGGAAAGAAATCCTTTTAGCAGCATGACTGAATTTTGAAGCATTACTGTGTGTCTTCAAGCACACAAAGCTTTAAAATCTATTGATTTCTGGAGCCATGGTGTTTCATGGGAAACACCAGAGCTGACAAATCCAGCTGGTGCCTGGTCACCAGTGGTGTCTCCCATGGCTCAGTATTGGGGCTATTCCTATTTAGTATCTTTACTGATGATCTGGATGAGGGGATTGAGTTCACTCCCATCAAGTTTGCATCAAATGACACCAAGCCAGGGGGGAGTGTTGACCTGTTAAAGTGCTACAAGCTTTGGGACAAGTGTTTGGAAACCTGCCTGGTGGAAAAGGACCCGTGGGTGCTTGTGGAGAGCCAGCTGGACATGAGGCAGTGTGTGCCCAGGTGGCCAAGAAGAGCAATGGCATCCTGCCTGTATCAAGGACACAAGTGACCATCCTGTGATCAGCAAGATGAAGGCAGTGCTTTGTACTCAGGCCTGGTGAGGCTGCACCTCAAATCCTGTGTTCAAGTTTTGGGCAGGAAGGATGTTGAGGTGCTGGAGTGAGTCCAAAGAAGGGCAACAGAGGTGGGGAAGGGTTAGGAGCACAACTCCTGTGAGGAGTGGCTGAGGGAGCTGGGGATGTTCAGCCTGGAGAAAAGGAGACTCAGGGGGGACTTTACTGCTCTCTACAAGTACCTGAAGAAATGAGGTTGTGTGGTCTCTTCTCCCAGGCAACTAGCAGTAGGACAATAGGAAATGGCCTCAAGCTCTGCCAGGGGAGATTCAGATTGGCTATTAGGAAAAATTTCTTCACAAAAATTGTTGTCAAGCATGGGAGCAAGTTGCCAAGAGAAGTGGTTGAGTCACAACCCCTCAAAGTATTTAGATTATGTGTAAGTGTGGCACTTAGGGACATGGTTTAGTCGTGGACTTGGCAGTACCAGGTAGATAATTAGGCTCAAGGATCTTAGAGGTATTTTCCAACCTAAATGATTCTATGACTTAACTGAAGAAGAAAATACAGCAGCCCTGCCCAGTTAGCCTGCTGGAAGATGAGTGCAGTCATAAGAGACACTGGGAAACAGCAGAAACCAGTTCTTCATGGGAAGGAGGAGTGGAGCTAAATCCACCTGCTTCTCACTGAGATAAACATGGGTTTGGAGGCTGTGTAGATAGAGGTTTGTTGTATTTTAGACAAAAAAATCTTGGCTCATTAGAGGAATATCATTAGTCCTGCCATAAGCCTTCACTTGTGGCCTCACTCTGCCAACTCCAGGCCATAATTTTCTTCTTCCTCTCTATTGGCACAGGTATCCCCACAGCCACAGAATGAAACAAACTGGAGAACTGGTCCAAATACCACCCCAGAATGCTAATTTTAAACAAGTTACAGTTCCCTCATCTGAATCACTAAACAAATATCTGTGCCTACTCAATATTTTTTCCAGTGGTGGGGGCAGGAACGTGTGTGCCTGTGAGGTGGCTCTGCCTCCTCGGTTGGCAGGGATGGGTAACACCAACACCAACTGCTGGCTTCCCAGATACAGAGCTGGTACACTGCATCTGCCTGGCCTGGCAGAGCTGGGATCACTAAGGAGGCCACGTCAAACTACCCTTTCAGTCACAGGGAAGGTTCAAATAGCAGCCCTAGTATAGAAAGAACATTTTAAAATGTACTGAAGTATTTTTCTTTATTACAAAACTAGTTAAAGTGAATTGGCTAGAAACTTGCAAAACTTGGAATTATGCTTTGAGATAATGTGCTTTCCAAAAAGTTGAATCTATAAAAGGTTCCTGGATTGTTTAAAAGGAAAAAGATCCCAAAATGGGCGAGAGAGTAACCTATAGCTGCACTGCAGAAGTTCAGAGGGCTGTTTAAAGCCAAGAATCCTACTAGAACTGATTAGGCTCCCCTTTAGTGTTGAAGCCTAACCACTGGGAGTGCAGTAAGATTCCTAGAACTAAGACTGCAAGTTCCAGTGGTGTTAACTGGCACCACTTTAATTGATTTTCTGAGCAGTATTTTCTGGCACTTACCTGATTCAGTCTTCTGTGGGTGCTAATGCTTTCTCTGTCGGGCAACTCCATGTTCTCCCAGAACCATGTAACTGCACACACAAGTATGCACCTCTTAAAAATCTCTGTAGGTATGCAACATTTATGCCAGCACATATGCAGAACTTGAGTTCAGGTTGGATGCTACAGGTCTGAGACCCCTGTGCAAAAGCAAACAGCATGACCTGAACTGCACAGTTTGGATGTGTCTGATGCACATTTCTCAGCGAATTTGAGAACTGCTACCAAATGCAACATGGATGTAACCAGAGGCAGCCAGTCAACACACAACATTCTTGAACTCATAAGGTTGTTTAAACGTCATCACAAAATCATCATGATTTTAGTTTTCAGTACTTATTGGTCTCATTGGGAGTCTGTCTAGAAACTCACCTTCCTGTTCACCCTAGGCCTATCTTAGATGCACCACAGCTAAAATCTTTTATACTAGCACCTTTCTGGGCAGATTCTTTTTCAGAGTAATCTCCTCACAGTTTTGACTTGCCCATGCTAAATGAGAGTGAGATTTTAACCTCCCCTCACTTAACCATCTCTCCCTTCTGTCCCAATACACAGTCCTGTCCTAGACTTGACTATGCCTACGTGTATCTTCTTTGTAGATGTCATGAACAGAAGAGTTTTTATTGGAGCCTCAGCAGTATCAAAAATTAATAATTCTTCATCAGAAGAAATACATTAGGATTTTCTTCAATTTTCCCATTACTATTTCAAATTTGTAGTTCACTGTTGTCCTGTAAATTAATCAGGAAACTTAGCCAGTTATTCTTGGTGGTATATTCTAACTGGAACTTCTAAACCTGTTGTATACTCAATGGAACAAGATAAAATTCTCTGGTCCCCTCTCTGGATCCTCCAACATAAGAAGGAAATGGACTTTTTGAATAAGTCCAGAGGTGGGCACTGAGTGGATAGAGACCTGAAGCACCTCTCCTCCAAAGGCTGAGAGAGTTGGGATTGTTCAGCCTGGACAAGAGAAGGCTCTGGAGACACCTTCCAGTACCTGAAGAGGGATGGTACAAAAAGATGGAGACTGACTTTTTATAAGCAGATAGTTATAGGACAAAGTGAATGGTTTTAATTAAAAGAGGGACTATTTAGGTTAGATGTTAGGAGGAAATTCTTTACTCAGTGGGTGATGAGACACAGGAAGAGCTTGCCCAGAGCTGTGGCTCCCTCATCCCTGCAAGCATCCAATGCCAAGTTGGATGGGTCCCTGGGCACCTGATCTAGTGGGTGGTAGAGGGCTGGAACTATATGATTTTTAAGGTGCCTTTCAACCCAAACCATTTTATTATTCCATTCTGTTCCCTTGATAAATAACCATATCTTTTCAGCACACTATTAACTTGGAAAATAGTAGTGCTTGTTTTGGTGACAACCCCAACATTGCTGTGAGAAAATTCCCATGCTCAACCACTAATGCATAATCTGAATTTTCCCCTAACCCTGATTTGAGTTTTGTTTGGATACTTCCTGGGGATTTTTATTTGAAATAGAATGAAACTAAGCAATTACAGTATAAATAATACCATCTAATATTTCTTAGATAAATATACAATTCTTAAATCACTGTTAAAACTTTGAAGTTTCAAAGCCAGTGGCTCAGTAGAACACTCTCAGTCAGAGGTGGTTAAAATGGTATTTTTAAAAAATATGCACGACATGGCAGCCAAAAGAGATATTTACAAAATTTCCTGTAAAGTTGCAGGAAAACTCCGAGAACATCTGTGAACAACAGCATGAGGACTAGCAAACATAGTTTGGAAAATACAAGAACAACATATGTAGGTACACCTGACTCCTACCAAGAGGGTCACAGTGGGTATGCAGTTGCCTTAAGACTTCAGTGACTAAAGCCCACCTTCTGATGATACCATCTGAAAATAAATAGTGGGTCTATGGCTCATACATCAAGATTTCCCAAAAACTTCCCATCAACTTTGATTTCTAAATATTTCAGGGAATCTGCATATCCTTCTTGGAGAGTTGGGAGGCAAACTTCATGCCCTTATTTTCCAGTGGTAACTTTGCTTCTTGGAGTTGTTCATCAGGCAAACCCCACAAACAGTTTTCCCAGAATATTAAAAGTAATTGAGATAATGAAAAGCTAATAGGCTTTAGCTTAGAGGGTTGCAAAGAATAGCCTGCCATTTTTCAGAAAGCCCTGTAATAGAGCACCTTGTTAATTAGAGATGATTCACAGATGACTTGCAATAGATTATGGTAGTTCTGAATAGCAATGATATTTTCATATTGGGCTCTTATGTACTCAGGAGTAATGAAGCTTTAATTTTAATTAAAAGAAAGCTTTTTTTTTTCAAGCCTGTAGGTCCAAGCAATACTGAAGTACAGAAAATTAGCATCTTTTGCTAATTTTCCATATTTAGAATGCTGCACTTTATAGTTTTACTTTCATGATGTTCCCTACCAGAGGAGAACTAAGCACCTGAATAGCAGCTGTCGATAAGAAGGCAATATGATTGTCTCTTTAGTTGGAGAAGCACACAATGGGGTGAGAACCTGCTTGCTCAAGGCCTCTCAGCAAGTCTGTGATGGAGTTATGAACAGAACTAGGTTAATTTTAAATACGGGATTATCCTCTTACATCTCCATGCCTCATCACAGGACACCATCTGCTACACTGATGGGCATCCACTGCTTTAGTTATGATCATTACAGTGGTACTGTTTGACATTATAATGACCCACTGCTACTGATAAAGGGATTTCCATGCTCTATCACTTTCCCTCTTCATTTCCCTTAACACCTTCTCTTGCCTTTTGCTGGGGAGCTTACAGTGAATTGGTCCAAGGAACAGAGATACTCTACATACATACATTTTCTGGTGGTTTAGGTCCCCTGAACTGACCCCCAAGGATCTGGATGAGCTTCAGTACCTGAGCAAAAGGAGATGCTGGGAGCATGCATGAACAGAATGGCAAGTCTGTGCCCTTCCAGAACAGCTGCCCATAGAGTGGGCTTAACTGCACTGCTAAACAGATTCTCACTTTTTCAGCATGTATTTTACTTGAAGCCTTCTTTAAACTGAATTGAAAATAATTACCCTCATCACTGACAAAAACATGATATTTTGTTTTAGATCTGTCAGAGGTCTATGCCAAGCTTTCTATAGGCAAGGCAGGCCAGCCTGTGCAGCCAGCAGCACACAGGAGAGCTGCATAGATAATGCCAGCAGTTGTCAGTAGCCCTGTGGCCCTGATGAACCCAGTGCTGACTTAGGGCAGGAATGCTGGGGCTACCACACTTCCTTCCAGGATTTCCCATGGCAAATACACACATGTGCCTATGTGCACACAGGAGCTCACACCAGTCACACATTCGCTGTGTGCGCCCTGTGCTGATGCACAGTGAAGCTCCAGAGCATGCAATCACACAGACCAGGACCAACAGCAACCTCCTCTGTCCATTCTGTCACCAGGTCTCTTCCTGTGACCCCAGGCAGCTGCAAAACATCATTGAACTGCAGGATTGCCGTGACCTGAAAGTGACATTAACTACTGCATTCAAAACACTGACGAGAAGCTCTTAATTTGCCAGTTGATACAGGCAATGACACAACACCTCTATCGCTCTTTAGAAAAGAAGGAATGGAGAATGATATCTTGAAACAGCAATGGAATTTTGCCTTCTCAAAGTTCACCACAAAATTCCCTAAGATCTCTTACCATTATATAGATTTGCAGGATTCAATATTGTGAATTATTGAGGGAAAATAAAAACACTAATTGATGAAAAACTCAAAGAATTAAACCTCCAAACACAATCCCTCTCTGTCTTCTCATCCAGTAGTGTATGCAGAAAAAGCTAACCAAACAACAAAACCCAAACCAAATCAACGGACTTCAAACACCACCATCTCCTTTCCCCCCCAAACACATGCAGATTTAAATCTTGGATTAAATTGAGTGGACAGAAAAGAGAGTACACAACATAAATGCAAATACTTAGCCTTACTTCTCACTTAGGACTCATGGCAATACACAGTGCCATTTTTTCACTTAATTCAACAGAGTGAAATATAAGCAAGTAGAACTTTGCCTAAAGCTGCCTGCATCATTCAGTGTTCCCAGGATCAAGCTCTCAGCTCTTCAGAGAGGACACATATTCTCTATATAAGCATTAAGCACATATTAGGTGCTTGAGTAACCCACAAATAACAGTGCAAAAATCAATAATTACAGCAACCTAATTTGAGAAATGACAACATTTCACAAAACATGGAAACAACTAATTGGAGATTATGACTAATTTGTAAAAACACAGATAAAGAAATCAGAACCTTTAATTATTTCAAATATGTGAAAACAGTTGCAGATTATTTAATAACTGCATGTTTCAACAATTTGCATTTCATATAGCTGTTTTCACTGTATATCTAATAATAACATGTTATATTTAACAGCACGAGCTTATCTTTCCTTTATTTTTCACTCACTAGAATAGTGGTTGATTATGCTTTCAAATGCTTTTTTTTCTTATTCATTGATCTGCATTTTACCAGATCCCAAATTAAAGAAAATCTCTCTTTAATCTAAGTTAACAGCCAACTAAATATAATTCAGGGAAGTCTAAGATAATCAAAGCATGCTCAAGTGCAAGCTATACTCAGCTTTCAAGCACATCTATCGCTCAATAACCAGCACAATCATCACTGTCTTTTTCATTTATCACTGAATCTTTGTTATAGTTTCAACTGAAGACTTTCCTTTTTCAGTGAAAAACTTAGGTGGCTGAAAAATCTCTCAAATCTTAAGAAATCATTGCCTTTATGCACTGCCCCTTAAAAGCCATTTTTTCCTTTCCCTTAAAAGCCATTTTGTACTAAAAAAAAAAAAAAAGTTCATGTGAGCAACTGATGATTCAGCTTCATTATAAACCATTTTCCAAAATTTGTTTCAGATGCAGTAAGCTTACAAGCGAGAAAATAAGTGGTAGTAAGTACCCTGATGTTTTGGTCTATAAAAATTTTGAGCAAACATGGAGTTACAAAATAATAAGTTCAGTTTCCTAATCTCTTCATGAGACACACATAAAAAAAAACCAAACCCAAACTAAATCTACCACGAGAAATCATTATACATCTATACTTCTATTGTTTGACATAGTATTTAAGATTTCCTATGCCACTGCTTCTGTCAGCTCACAGAGGCTTGTCAGGACAAGCTAAAAAGACTCTAACATAAATTTCTGAAAGAATTAGCTTTTGCAGGACTGTTATTTTCTTGTATTTTTAGCATATGACCTCCTCATATAGCAAGGTACACATATGTGACCTCCACTGTGTCTGAGGAGATGCAGAGTCACTCTACAGCTGCCATACCAGACTCATGTCATCACAGCATTCAGCTCATTACAGCTCCTGTGGGACTTTCTTAACAATCCAGGCACTAAAGATTCAATGTTTAGAAGGATGTAGTTCGAAAAATGTCCGAAAAAGGAAGACAAAATTCTCTAAGTGAGAAATAGTATCTTTCATACCTAGAAAATGAGATGGAATGGTAATACTTAATTTTAAAGATTATTTTGATTAGCCTTTTGTTTAAAATGCCTTTTGTCCATGTTATCTGTTCCATACTCTTTCCTGGACCTAGGTAAGATGCTGCACATTTACTTTGCAACAAGTCCTTTCCACAGCAATAGTTAAACAACAGATAACATGACACACACACATTTACCAGTTACTACTTGCTTTGCCTCTAAGCACGATTTTTCAAAACCATCACCATCATCCTTTCCCCTTGTATAACTAGGTTTTTCCAAAGGGAAAGGTGGATATTTGAGTGGAGTCCTCGTTCTCTGTGATATCAAAGACTTTACTGCTACTGTCCCCACAGAAGTCTCTGTTGGTTGTGAAGGATCCATGAATTAAGGACTCTTCCTTTAATAGGAATTTCTGTTCAGTGATATAGATATGACAGACACAGTGTATGCACAGCCACATGTGGTCCAATAGCAACAGCTGAATGTGTAAAATAGACATGTCCAAATTAAATGAGGAGGGGTTCAGAGAGAGTCCAGAAAAAAGAAAGGTAACACTTTAATTTCAGCCCACAGGACTGGTAAACACAAGATTAGAAGATGATTAACTCATTAAAATAGATGAGCTTTTGATATCTTGGTTTTGCACACCTGGCCTGAAAAACTTAATTAGACCAGTGTACAGCTGTAACATTTGCTATTTGGGTGATACTGCTAAGCATTCACATAATGTCAACTATTTTTCAAAGACAAATTCCTAAGTTTTGCAGCTTTCACTTTTCACTAACAGTAATTGGCTCTCTAAAGTGCTCAGAACACTACTGGAATCTATTAGGCTGGATGACTCAAAAGCATGCACAAAAAGAATTAGCTTTATATTCTTCACTCTCAGTACACTGCCAGCTGGGCAGGGTTATGCCAAGTAGATAACTTTGTCCATTTGAAACCAAAGTCAGCTAGTGCAGTGGAGGGCATTGCTCATGTTCACAGAACATGAATCCACGTAATACCAGCAAGGGGAGCAGTAACGTTACTCATTTGTTCTGAATGACCAACACATATTAATTTCATATTATTGTCACTGCATGGAAAGCCATGAACAAACACAACTTTTTCCCCTACAAACCCCAAAGGTCTGCTGCAGACAAAGTGAGTAAAAGCAATGTCACTTCTGCTTCAGGTTTTCATTGTTCTCACGTTTAATTTGACTTTCAGTTAAAGCAATGCTTTAATTCTGTACCAAAGGCAGTGTCTTCTAAAAATTTCCTCCATTGGAATGACAATATCCATTTAGAGTATTTTCCCCTCTTCTATAAGCCACAGAACTCTGGCATATGCTAATCACTGGACTTGATTGACAGACAACCATGGGGAAAGGCATATTCCCAGCTCACAAAACAGGGCATAAACTTGCAAGGTCAGAAGAGGTATGGCATGCAGGGGAAATTATGCTTGTGTTCAGAAGCTAAAGAGTCCTCCTGGAAGCCAATGCAATCAGCGAGTCCCTATGCAAAGGTTGAAACTTCCTTACAGTTTTAAGCATTTTCATGAAAATTAAAAATAAATATAAAATAAAATAAAAAAATTCAAAACAGATCACAGAAAGAAGATATCTTAAGGACTTTCTGTGTGATTTATATACATCTTGTCACCGAGGTAATTATAAGCAATACAGGCATCTTCAAATATTAGTTTCATTTTACTAGATTGGTAACCCAAACAAGTATTAGCAACCACTCAGGAGGTCAGATTGATTTCTTCTCAATACCATAGCTTTCAGAAGCTACCCAGCAGCAAGTTCACTTGGACTTTCTGCTAGAGTAATAGTCAGGAGAGCAGATTTTCTATTAGTTCCTGAGAAAGCATTGCTTTTTATTTTTCTTCAGGCATCTCAGAGAGAGAGCGGGAGAACAGTGAAGATTAGAAAAGGTTTCAGATAGGAGTGAACTGGATGGGTGGATAACTTCTAGGTTATTAAAATTTTGGTTTACTTATTTCTGCTCCAGAATGAAATTGCACATTTTGCTTAGAAAATAAAAATTAAATTTTAAACAGAGTGAGGAGTACAAATGCATTTACAGAAAATACCAGAATATGGTACTTAAGCCTGTTTTTGTTGGGGAAAAATACAACTTGAGAACCAATTACTAGGTATCTTTCTTATGATACTTTTCACTATTGTTCCTGCAATAGTCTCATAGCAAGGAAAACAAATGTAAATTTTGTTCCTGCAGAACGACATAGATGACCCCATAATGAAAGAGAGCAAAATGTTCCACATAAATCTATGCAGGACTGAGTCCTGTAATTCTGTAATCTATTTCTAATTCCCTAAACCACTATGCAGATGACACAGCAGAATTAGACACACATCATCTGAAAAGACAGCTATGCAATTATAGAGATGTTCAGAATCAAAACAGGGTCAGTACTCAGTCCCTTATCACCAGATCTCAAGGATTTCTGTGCTTCCCTGCTTGCAGATTTAGGATGTGATCCTGAATAGCACTTACTCCCCCTTGCACCTCAATTTTCACGCAGAAGAAATTTTCATGCAAAGGCAATGAGGTGTGTGATGTTCAGGGAAGTTGGTCTATAAGTGCCTTCATAAAACTCATTTGCCACATCCATCACAGAGTGCTTTTTAGCACCTTCCAAGTTTAGCCCCTTCCCTAATCAAAGCACTTTACATGCATTAGCCAGGGTTATTCTTCAAGAAAGGGTAATATAGATGACATCCCCAACAGCCAAGCAAATTCACACTCACATATGAAATTTCTCTTCATTAAAATAACACAGGGCAGAACATTACAATTAACAGAACCATTACCCTTTAACTAAGACCTCCCTTGACCTGCCCCATCAGCAGAAAGATACCTAGAAGTGGTTGGAAATTCAGTTTGCTCCAACCTATACTCCCTCCTAATCACCAGATAAAAAGCCAGCTAAAATAGATGAAGCTCCCAGTGCTCACGAAGACATTTCTCTTTTCTATTTGACTCCTAGAAATACAAACTGACTCATCTATAACATTTGATCAGTTTTCCTGCTACGTTGTCAATTCCCATGGCTGTGACAGAACGTTTGGCCCTAGGTTGGGCCAAGAATGCCTGAACAGCTTAGCTGCCATCTGTGCCCGTGTGTTTATCGGCGCCGCTGGCATGCGCGAGCACAGCCCGCTTTGAAATGCAGCAACTGCTCAGAACCAACAGCAGCGGCTCACAACTGTAACAGAGAATTTGTCTTTGAAAAAAGTGTCTTAGTATCTTCTCCAATCATTCCGAAATATAGTGGAAAAGAGGAGGTATAAAAGAGCAACAGAGACAAATCTTAAGTTATTGATTAGTTGCTGACATGCAAAGAAGTAAAGAGATATGGATACTATGCATCAATTGATTCAAATCCAAAACAGGCACGCTATAAAGGCTGAGTTTTGAATTTGAACACAATATTTTGAAGATGCACCTCATTTTGATTATGAGCATTAATAAAAAGTGATAGCTTCTCTAAAATACTGCAATTACTTTATATAGTCGTCCAACGTATGTATAAAACCTGTATATATGGATTCAATATGATTGTATGAACTCACCCTCATTTATTTTTTTAAAATCCCAAGTGAAAAAGCTAGACGTCCTTGAAAAATTATGTGAAAATAAATTAGCACCACTGAACAAGAATTGTTACTTTGGGCTATGTTCTACATTATTCCAAGTATCTATCAGAGGGCTATAAAATAAAATTTAACTTATTTTGCATATTAATTATAGTTTTATTTGTAGTGTTAAGACATCATTATCTCACAGTAATCAAAACTCTTAAAACAAGGAAATAATCTAATACATTTGAATTATAATTTGTATAGGGAATGCATGATCATTTAGTCTCATCTTCATCTTAAATAATATATTAGTCACAAATAGTGTTAATATGAGCTGCTAATAATGCAGTTTGTATTCACACTGACTCACAGCAAACCCAAACGGAGGAGAGAAAAATATTACTTTGGCCAGCTGTGTGACTGAGCTGAAGCTTTCCAGAAAACATTGGGTTTGAGGCTATGGCAAAGCACAAAAAGACTTGGTCTCACCTAAGACTTTAGTACAAGGTCAAGAGTGACTGGAAAACAAAGAAGTTCAGCAGGATAGTGTCTGTGTTTGACTCTGCACATGCTTGCCTGTGTTGTTGCAGATGATGAGATATAAAGGCCAGTCCCCAACAGGGGCACCAGGGCTCCTGACAGACACGCCCCCACTGCCAGCTTCTGCTTCCAGGTCCTGTCTTTGGTCACAAGGAACTCCAGCAAAGCAGAGACAGACTCAGAGCACACAAGACAAAGCAAATAGACTTGGATCACTCCAGCCATTCACATGACCTATCTGTATCACCTCAACTTCAAAGAGCAAAGCACAGAGCCTACTCCCCCCTCTGAAGGGCTACAAGGACAGGAAGCAGCACATACACAGGACAAGAGGGAGTACCACAATGGCCATGGACCCCCAGAGAGCACTGGGTCCCACACAAGCTCTATTCCCAAACATCAGCTCCAGGCAGGAGGATCTGCCTCTCCTTGTCCTGAAAATACCACCACCTGCTGTAATTTCATCCCCTGTAAGACAAGTATAACATTTAATTTGAGTTGATTCTCTTCCAAAGATGGATAGAGATTAATCCTCTCTGATAGCAAAAAAACAAATTGCTAGTATTCTGGATTTATTTTGTTTTTTTGGAACCTTGTCATTTAATGAATGATTCAGAGGTGACAAGGCTAGGAGAACAGGGAATTCATTAACACTCATCAACATGTGGTATACAATATGCTAACTTCAAATTTGTCATTTGTACCCCAACTCAGACAGTTTCTTTAGTACCAGTCAGTTAAAGGAAAACACAACAGTTTGCACATTTTGTCAGATTAAAAAATGGAACAGTGAATTAAATTGGCAGTGGCAGCCCTGCAGAGCCACTGGATGAGGAGGAGGAGGAAGGAGTCTGTGATGAACCCACAGAAGCAATGGTCAGAGGTGAAAATAAATTGCCCAAGCACCAGCAGCTGGGAAACACTTATGACTTCATGAAGGTGCGAGCAGCGAATCTCTGCAAATCAGGAGGCAGAATCTGAAACTGGAGAAACTGATTTTGTTAGCTCACTATCCCCTTTTCTCTTCAATGCAACTTCAAGAGAAAAATACCTTCCTAACTTTACAACCTAAAAGTTTCTACTGTTAGAAACCGTTATTGCAGAACACAGCTGGGTCAGGCACTATATATGACCTAATAACTTGTGAAAAAAAAAAAAAAATCTGCAGAAGGTCGAAGTCCAGACAGCAGTTATTACATATTTGTCAAAGCTCCAGAAATACTTTACAGGCTCCTCAGGACTCCACAACCTTGCTCATGATAGGACTAGCTACAGCGTGTAACAGGGAATCAGAGACCTGACATTACTTGTTTTGTGTCATTTCTTCTCGCCGTGGGATTCAGCTTGCTCAGCAAACCCAGCACAGCCCCAGTACTAACCAGCTGACCTTACACTGTTACTAGAAATATTTTCAATCTGTATGAAGAAGTTCAGGTGTCAGAGACTACAAAGTAAGAGTAGACTGTATAACAGGTAACCAAGATGTTGTAAAATGCTGGAGTAGGTATCATACTAAAATGTAACATGCAGCCAGGAGCTTTTCAAAAATGGAAAAAGTGTGAGCTAGCAGACAGCATGTAATATCTTTAAATTTTATTTTGATGCATAATCAAATCAGCTCCTATCCAAAGCAAGAGGAAATTTGAGAGCAAGCTACAATTTGACAATTATAGGCCTGTCCATTCCCTACTGTTTCTAACATGATGAAAATAATAGCTTAAACCAATATTTGCTTCAAGGACTCTGACCTCTTAGTCAAAAGTAAAACAATCAATGAAGGAATTACATTAAATACATACTGAATTACTATTTAATACATACTAAAAATGCATTTAAAAATCATCTGTCTAGAGAGTTTCAAGTGACTTCTCTACTGCGCATTGTGGCATGAAGCAATTACTCCGTGTTCTTTCTTCTGAGTCGAATTATAAAAAATAAAGAATTCTGTCTGGAAGACAGAAATGACCTTGTGGCACTGCAGCCAAAATTAAGATTTTCTGCTTGGGAAGTGGCTTACCAAGACTTACTTTTCTATTTTAAGCAGTGCAAAATGGATCTTTCATAACTAGTAATCTAGATATACATATGTGCATTTAATGGTCTTCCCTCTAAACTTGCTGTATGTACCCAAAATCAAACTCTAAATCTATTGTACAGATTGAATACATTTTAAATAGTTCTTCCTGACTTTAGTTGAAAAATTAATTTTCAAGAATTAATACTCTATATACAGACAGATGAGAACAAGAGCAATAATTTTCAGAACTAAACACCACAAGACTATTGAAGATAAACGGGGTTGCAAAGAAAGTCAAGCTCCCATTCTCCAGCTGAGCAAGGTTTGGAAAGTTGGTGGGGATGGGGGGCAGAAATTCAGACAATTTTTACAGAAAGTGGTTTTCTTCAAAAGAAATAAAGATAGCATGAAAAAAAATCCCATCCTGAACCAGCAAATATTTGGTTGCTTGGAACCCCTGTATATCATCAAAACATATGTTTTCCTACTGGAATATTTGTTATTCAGTTATGCATCTTTCCACTAAAAAAATAATTCAAGTAGTTAACTCTATCAATACAAATAATTCAAGCTTCTACTAGTAATTTAAGTACAAAAGATACCAAATAGAAAGTTATGGAACTAAAATACAATCAATAGCCTAGAACAAGGCAAGGCTATAAAATTATGGACAAGCCTTTTTTTTTTCCAAGTAGAATTTTGCTTGAATATAAATGTGCATTTGTGGCTACATGTTTTATTCTTCTAGGAATTTTTGAGCTTCATTTATAAATCCCTATTTGTTTCTGAGCATAAAAACAAACCTGTAAGAATGACAAATAGAAATTCAAACCTTGCAAATACCGCCTTGTTGGCTTCTCCTGCCTCCAAGCTGACATAGCACAAACCAGAGCTTTCCAGGTGCACCTTTATTCTCTGGCTTCTTACAGGCTGGGTCCATTCAAGGTGGAGAGAAGTACATAGTGGGTGTTGCCATTCTGCCCCAGCACAGGTGAGCAGGAAAAGGACCAGGACTGGCTGAATAGGAGTAGAAGAATTGTTGTGTTTACACAGAAAGGAAGAAACCTTTCTGGGAGCCTATCTACACTATGGAAAGAAAACAGTACACTTTGAATTCAGGTGAGAATTACTACTCCCTTGACTACTTCTGAAGGTGCAGGCTGCCTTTTGCCTTGAATAAAATGAGAATTTTCCAATCTAACTGCTGGCACATGTTTGTTGAACGGTACATCTGGGAAAGTATAGGCTTTCCTGAGGATGCAGCCTGTCCAACAGACCCCATGCAACCCTACTCACACCTGGGGAAAAGCAACAAGAATACACAATGGAAGTCTCCAGGCCTTTAGGGTGCAATCTTTAGGCACCTTGCTCCACCAGAGAACACTGCCAAAGTTGTGTACACTGCATCTGGTGGTACTGAGGCAGGCTGGGCAGGTACCCTAGGAAGAGACTGGAGATAGTGGAAGACTACACAGATACAAGACCATGTAAATAGGGGAAGATTGATGCTGTTTTCCTGTTGCCTTTCTAAAAACTGAAACAGCCCAAGAAAAGCCCACAGAGGTATTCCTTGAGATGTGTCACTTCCTTAAACATTCTGAAACTAACTCCTGAAAAGAGACAGAAGCTGAAGGATCCCTGCCAGCCTGTCTTTTTCAAGTTGCTGCTCTTTTCTGCTCATTTTACTTACTTGTTTCAAGAACAAGGCTCAGGTCAGGTCAACCTGTGATGTCACCAGGAATCAGGTGGCAGCTGATGTAATTAGGTGAGCCCAATCAACACAGGAGGAACAGGGATATGGGTCATAATCCTGGAAGATTAATGAATATGTATCCCTGCAAGGTCATTTGCCAGAAATTGAATCTCAGCAGTTTGCTGCAATTTTACTGCTGCCCTGCTTTGCTCTAGAGCGGAGAAATGAAAACATGCAATGCTGTGAGTGTAACTAGGTGATTCAGTTTGTTGATACATTTTAATGTTTATGCTGTTTAATCAATGTCTTGGAAAATGTAACTAATGTTCATGTCCTATTTGGTAGATGTGATGAGAAAAGTAGTATATCTCTAAAGATTTTCTTAGGACACAGCATGATACCTCTGAGACATGGAATTCTTCTAAGGAGGCATCCATTATGATGTTTTCTTGTGCCACCAGTAGGGTAATATAATGCCAGTTCAATTTATAGTCTTACATTTTAGAAATAAAATAATAAGTTGTTTGCATTTATACTTCAGATTTTGCTGGTAACACTCTTTGTCTCCATCACATTTCCAGGTTAGAAAACCAAATAGACAGAATAGGAATATAATAATTTTTCAATTTTATACAGGCTATACTAACTTGAAAAGTCTCAAAACTGCTTTGCTCTACTAGGAGTATTATGTGTCCAGGGAGAGGACATCCTGAGAACTACTGGGGGGTCAAGACTGTCATCACTGCTAAGAGCATGTGACAGCAAGAGCACAGACAGCTGTGATCTGTAGGTGCAGGAGAAGAAGCAGAATCACAGAGATGTAGGAGGAAAAGACCCAAACATAACAGTTGGAATAGGATTCACAAAAGGAAGGCAAGAAGCTAAGTGTTTTCAGACCACACTTCAGAACCAGATTGGCAAGAGGCACAGAGATGGTGGCCCAGCTAAGCAGATGGTGTTCTCCCAGCACAGCCTGCATGGAGAGCTTTCCATCTGCTAGCACATTCAAAACAGACTAAGAAGGGAATTACGGGACTTCTAGTATAAACAACGTTTTTAATACTCTCTGAAAAATATTTGATTTCATGTTAACATTGATGAACTCAGGCTGTGTAGCCCCAGAATTACTCAGGAGAGGCTGAAAGGATTAGCAGGAGCAGCAGATTGCTTCTTTTGGTGTGCAAAGTCACAGCTATCTCACAAGCTGCAGAAGGAATTTCAGCTGTTAACAAGACAAAATGATTCTGCTGTTGCTGTTTTCTTCAAAAGAAATGCTACGTACCTAGAGACACACATATACACACATGTTTATCAAACTATATGCATTTTTCAGCTGTCTTGGCGGGTATGGGGCATTTTTAATAAGGGAAGTTTCTGCTGTTAGGATGGTATCAGGGGTACATATAAAGAACCAGCTATCTCCTGATCATTGCTTCCTCAGAAGCAAGGTGGCTGATGAAGTCCCACACAAGGATGGTGGCACATGCACAGCTAGCAGAGTCTGCGAGACAGGTTCAGCATGGCACATAGTTAATTTCTTTTCCTACAGCTCCAATTATTATTCTATGCTTGTGTGAACTGAAAAAAATAAAAAGTCAGCCCCCAGTAACAGATTTATTTAGTTCATGGCTTTTTCTGCAACATTTTTATGGTGCATTAGTGACATAGATAATGCCATCTATGGAGGGCTGGCACACCATCTCTTGGAGAATAACTTCAACTTTTAGCTGGAAAAAAGAGCTAAGCAGCCTCTAGGCAGCATCTGAGAAGAAGAGCACACGTTATCCTCTCCCAAGTCCTTGAACAAGCATCTCTGAAAAAAGCATGAGCTGCTGCTGCTATGGGTTAAATTCTCAGGGCAAATATATAAACCTCCTCACTTCTGACCATCCTCTGACAGTTGTTACCCACCAAAACTGCCATAGCCCTGCAGCTGTCAAGAGTCCCCAGAGAAACACATAAGGTAGCAAATTCCTGAGCACACCTTCTCTCTGGGCCAGGGCAGCCCTTACTTGCTATTCCAAAAGCAAAGGTTAGCTCAAAGAATTAAATGAGATGACAGCAATTCTATTTTACTTTTCTCTTTATATATAAACAACTAAGAAGTAGCTGACAGAATTAAAATGTACAAAAGCAAGGCAAAACTAATTGGTATGGTAATAGGGAGATATGAGGGAAGAACACATGTATCAGACATGGTGAATATGGTAACATTAATGGGGAGTACTTAGGCATATCAGAAGAGACTTTTCAAGAGTATGACTTTTTAAAATATATTGCCAATTATGTCAGTAACACGAGGTTAGAATATTTTACATGAAATTATAACTGCTTGGATCATTAAATGTTAAAAAAATTCTGCTTTGACAACGGTACAAATCATATAAATAAAAGCCACTTTAAATTTCCAGTTGTTTTTCTGGGTGAAAGAGCGCTTAATGTTGCTGGAAAGCCATTAAGCAACAGCACTCATTTCCTAAACCTGGTTTACACTAGCACTCTTTACAAAATAACATCTTTAGGGACTCTTTAAACTTGCATCTCAGAGTCAATGCAATATTCATGGATTGCAGTATTTGTTCATGGCTCTTCCTGTACTTAATTCTGTCATTCTGCTATCTTCACTATTCAGGAAAGCAAAACTTAAATCAGAATTTTAAAAAAATATTGGGAAAGTCATCCATATTTATACAAGTGGTTTGTAAACTTTTTGCAAAACCCAGAAACATATTTTACAATATTTGTTACAGTGCAAAACAAGTAACAGTTGAATTTTCCCCTTGCAAAACAGTTTTCCTGCCCTTAGGGTCTGCAACACAACGTGCGGAAGCATCTGAAATACATATGTAGAGAAGAAGAAAATAAAAAAGATACTCAGTGGTGAGAAAAAGCTATCTGAGGAAGGGCACTGAAACAGCAGCAGTCCTCACTGATGTCTAGATGTCCATTCAACAAGAGCAACTATTTTAAGAATAACTCTGGAGACAGTTCAGAATTTCGATTAAGCACCTGAAAGCACCTAAATAATTTTCAGGGCCAGACAACATCACCCCAAGCTTAGTCTGCCTAGCCCCTCTAATCACACCTAGTGCTACATGGATTATTCCCTGAACAGAAACGTGATTTGTAGAAAAGCACACATGGAAGGACCAAGGGATAGAAAGAATCAGGTCTACAGTACCCTAAGGCTGGTGAAATCTCTTTTTTAAAATCCTCAAATAGGCTTCCTTTCTCCTCACAAGCTGAGGAAAATTACCTGCAAGCAGGAAAACTGTAAATGTAACTCTCGCTCTCATTTTGAGAAATCAAATAATTTGGTACCTCAGACTGTAACTGTCAATGCTGCTTAAGTGTCAAAGCTGAAAAATGACTACAATTCTAAATATATGTCTTTCCAGAAAGGATAAGGAGCTCAGTTTTCACTGAATGCAGCGTAGACACCACTATTATTTTTGTCTCCAAATTCTCTACAGGCTGAGTACATGGTATCACAGGTAAATGGAAAGGAAGACAGGCAGTGGAAATTGCTGGGAACTAGGAAGAATGCTCTGATGAATGACAGGCATGCACAACTATACAGATAGCGAGTTTTTGGGAGCTGCTGCCAGACACTGAGACACAGCGCAAAGCTCACTGCAGCAATGGCACTGCTCTCCCCTTACAGGAGCAGCTCGAAGGAGAAGAAGTTTTCTCATGTAAATCATGCTGACAGATGGTTTGCTTCAAGAGTGTGGTGGTGAAACTGCACAGATAGCCTAACATTCATGCAACTGTAAATGAATTGGATTGGTCAATTCCTTTTCCATAGAAAATTACTTAGAATAACAACTTCAAACCAAGACACTACTTCTTCAAACAACTTTATAGGCAACACATGACTTCCAGTGAATTTTAACCACAGATGTTTTACTGTTTTGCATAATAAATTAATGGTCAAAAGATTAAGTCATGCCTAGATAATAGGAGGGCATTTAAATCTGGTCCAAACCTTCCAGATGCTTTCTTCTTTTGCTTAGCCTTAGGGGACACATCTGAAAGCATGCACCAGCCAGGACAGATGGCAGCCAACACATTCCTTGAGTCATACACCCTTGCTTATGCTAGGTCATGATGAGTGCCTCAAGGCAGTGAATTTGAACTACCATCAAGTCACATAATATGTGCCCAGCAGGTACCATCCAATGCTCATTTCATGTAAATTAACCTGCCAAAAGGAACATAAATTATTGCCTTCCTCTTTTGTTCTATGTAGTTAACAGTTCCTAAGGGGAAACGTAAAATGCTCACCAAGCTTGGTGACAGACTGAGTGGTCCCAGGATAATACTCAGCAAAAAGCTGTGGTTGAGGGTCAGCATTGATATGCTTGGTTCCTCTAAAGAACAGCCTGGAGAATACTGGCATGAAATCCTAAAGCTTAGTGATCATATTGACTGAAAGCAGCTCCTAAGTAGAGAAGTATGTAGGTGATCACAAATTCTGCATAGCACAAAGGAACCTCATTTACCCTCTTCCCTTCAGGCACTGGTTGCTCTCTATGCACTTTCAACGGTGATTGCTCTAAATCATGAAATCTGCCTCTTCAGGCTGGCTACAAGGCCTCAGATGCCAACATTTCCTTCTCAGTATCATATTTCATAGTAATAAGGGCCCCATTACTACCACTGCATAGTATTTTCAGGAAACAAAAAATATTCACAAGTAAATATTGACCCATCTTACCTACATTTCAAAGGGCATCATTGTACCTATTAAAAAAAAAAAAAAAGTAGAAAGGAGGACACCAGGAACTAGTGACCCCGCTTCTGTGCCTGGGAAGATCATGGAACAGAACCTCCTTGAAGCTGTGCTAGGGCGTGTGGAGGACAAGGAGATGATACAAGACAGACAGCATGGCTTCAACAAGGGCAAGTCCTGACTGACCAATCTATGATGGAGTGACTAGATCAGTGGACAAGGAAAAAGCTATGGATGTTGTCTATCCCAGCTTCTGTAAGCTCTTTGACATGGTCCCCCATCCTCCTCTCTAAACTGGAGAGATACTAATTTGATGGGCAGGCTCTCTAAACTGGAGAGATATTAATTTGATGGGCAGGCTGTTAAGTGGATGAGGAATTTGTTGGATGATCACACACAGAAGGTAGTAGACAATAATTACATATCCAGATGACAAATGGTGACAAGTGGTGCTCCCTCAGGGGTCCGTAGTGGGACAGTTTTGAGTTCTCCATCAATCACATGATGGCATCTAGCACACCCTGAGCAAGTTTGCCCATGACATGAAGCTGAGTGGTGGAGCTGACATGTCTGGGGAATCAGATGCCACCCAGGGAGACCTGGACAAGCTCAAGGGCCCATGGAAACCTCCTGAGGATCAGCAAGGCCAAGTGCAGAGTCCTGCACCTGAGTCAGGGCGACTCCCGGAATCAATAGAGCCTGGGGAAGAAAGGGTTGGTTTGTGAGCAGCCCTGCTGAGAAGAACTTCTGGGTACTGGTGAATGAAAAGCTGAACTCTAGCTGGCATTGTGTGTTTGTGACTCAGAAAGCCTTATCCTGGGCTGCTTCAAAAGGAGCTTGACCAGCAGCTGGAGGGAATTGATTCTCCCCCTCTATTTGGCTTTTATGACACTCCACCTGGAATATGGCAACTGCTGCAGACTCATCAGCACAGGAACAATACAGACTCATTGGTGTGGGTCCAGAGGAAGGTCAGAAAAATAGATGAAACATTCTTATGAAGACAGGCTAAGAGATCTGAGGGTGTTCAGCCTGGAAAGACCTCATTGCACCTTTTCAAAACCTAATGGAGGCTCATAAGAAACATAGCGACAAACTTTCCATCTGGGCCTGTTGCAATAGGACAAGAGGTAATTGTTTTGAACCAAAAGAGGGTAGATTCAGACTAGATATAAGAAAGGGGTTTTTTAAAATGAGGAAAATACTGGAACAGTTTTGTCCAGAGGTGGCAGATGCCTCATCTCTGGTAACATTTAAGGCCAGGTTGAATGTGGCTCTGAGCAACATGATCTGGTGAAGATGTCTCCACTTTTTGCAGGGGTCTGGAACTAGGTGACCTTTAAAGGTCCCTTCCAACCCAACCCATTTTATGATCTCCTAGTAGAGAAAGAAATAACTATCTGGTTATTTTTAGATATAGACAGGTAACTCAAAGATTTTTGCAGACAGGTGATATTTCCCCTGAAAGAGATTGATGCCAGCTGTTAGGGCCTAGAACAGAAGTTTATAAACCACATAACAAATAGGTCTAGTCCTTTAACATCTTAGGTGCATGAGTGAATCAGTGTAAGACTAGAAGAAATTGAAGAAGTAGAAAGGGCAACAGCAGATGAAAAAGTGGAGCAATACACTTGAGACAAAATGGAGGTACATAATATCCTAGGGCACCTTAGGCTGGTAATTACAGACAAGGTAAGAATAGATACAGATTTCACATTGTTACCTGTCCGTCTTTACAGGTACATATTTTTATATATGCACATGCTATAGTAGACAGTTATTTTGCTACCTACAGAGACAACAAAATCTGCTAAAAATATGAGAGATAAGAGTAATTAATTCCAAATAACAGATAAAAGCCCTTGAACACAGTAGACTTCCCATGATGACCATTGCCTGATAGGAAGTGTATCCACTTTGGAAGCAAACAAATTACAAATTTAATGATGAACAATGACAAGGATTTTGGAAGTAGAGACCATTTCCTATTTTTCTACTTGCACAAACAAAAGGAAAGATATGGCTTCCTGAAAAAAAAAAGGAAATTATCTAACTAGGAATTAGAAAAAAAGTCTTTGTGGAATCTACTCCTCAGGGCCAACAATACAAGGATGATAGCGGAATAGTATGAAAGAAAAAGAAATTAATATAAGTTAATTTTTTTGTTTAGGAAACTACTACTGCAGTTCTTTTGCTATGTGTATTAAATTCTGAAAATATTTATTATTCAGTTATTATAGCCTTGTATACTTTTTATTACAAAAGTTCCTCTTGGCATTTGTTCTCTGCTGTTTCACCTTGTCTTTAACTTGAAAATATACTCATATTTTCTCTTATATAATTGTAATTGAGATAACAATAAAGTGACACATAGAAGTACTTTCCCTCCCTGAAGGTTTCAATATGCACTGTGTGTCAAGAGAGAAAATATTTTAATGGATTGCCACAGAATTCAGAATGAAGGTACTTTCAAGTAACAGAGGACAACTGAACACCAAAAATAGAATCTAAAAGGGCTTGAAATACAACAGGCTGAACACAGTCATCTATTGAAATGAAAGTCAGAAGATAGCATGTGAAGAGAAGTATGTAATTACCCAGGTTGAAATCTGGCCAGGATACTGAGTCAACACAGTTACTTTTGTAGAAGCAAATGGGTCAGAGACTGGATTGATATTTGCACACAAAATGTAGGGAATTCAGCAGCAATGCAGCATCACCAGTAAAGCACAGGTTGGGGAAAGAATAAATACCAGCCCCTTATTTTAAGTAATTTTCCACCCTAACTCTACCCCATCTGATCAGAAAACACCCTGAGCAAAACTGACATTGACAGAAAAATGAAGGAAGGGATAAAAATGGAAGAGAATTATACCACAAAAGAATTGTACAATGTTTACAGTTTCAAGTCTGGTTGTAGGTGGGTAAGATAGGCAAAGGTTGTCTAGGGAACATTCCTGTGATGTTTCCACATAAACAAAACTATTTTGAGCATGATTTGGTTCTCCTTCCAGCAAATCAGGAGTAACTCTACCAAAGACAACACTTTAAAAGTTGCCCAAGAAGGTCCATTGTGCACCAAGATAAATCCATTTTTTAAATCAATAACAAGGGATTTTTAGTAGTAATATTAACTGGATGCAGACATGCAGCTTCAGGTATTATCTGTCACAAGAAATATGCCATCAGTCTCTAGAGAGAACAAGCTGAATATTTGTGCAGCCAATCACATACTGCCAGTCAAGGCTTTCAGGTTCAGATACATTATGTGACAATAATTTGACTGGCTAGAATTAGTGGACTAGGAAAAATATTTTTCTCACAGTCTCTCTCTTTTGGCTAGACTTCCACTTAGTCTGTGTTTCAAACATTATGCCCAAATTTTCACAGTAAAAAGAAACAGTAGATGGAATAGTTACCATCAGGTAACTGAGCAATAAAGAACAGGTAGGTTTACTGCTTCAGGGGTTTTGGACAGCTGTACTAAGGAGCATTGTTATGAAGTAAAAAGACTAACAAATGCTCTGGTAAGGAGATACAAAAAAAAAATGCAATAGAAAAAAACCTAGAAAAATTAGGAACTTGGGTGAATATAACAAAATAGTCTTAGATTAAATGAGGGGTAGTTTAAGGGACTGTAACTTGACAAAATTACTCCAAAAAAAATCTGGAAATCAATGAAGAAAAGTAAAAAAAGAATGTAGAGAAAATGCTACAGAAATGAATGTGCTTGTTGTCATCCATTAATTTTTAATTAAAGTCAAGATTTTAATTTTCTAGTTTATTTTCTATTGCCTTTTTTTTTTTTTAATATATATCTTTTCCAGAGGGTTTGTTAGACTTTGTTAGCTGATTTCAACATTTCATTCCCATTCCTGAAAGGAAATTCATCCCATTCACTTTTAGTGTTTCAACTTGGTTTCGGAATTTTCTTTCTTTTTTTTTTTTTTTTCCAGAATGTAATTTCCTTAGCATCTTCTCTACACTCTCTTTTTACCTTTCTTCCATGATTTCCATATTGTATTTGGAGCAATTTTGCAATTTTTCATCCTTTTCACTGCCTCTCATTTCATTTTGGTCCATTTGGTGTAGTCACTCAATTTTCAAATTTTCTGTTTCTTTTCCATTGAATTTAATTTGATCATATATCCTCTCCTGAATGTTTGTTAGACTTTGTTCTCTGATTTCAAGATTTAATTCCCTTTCCTAAAAGGAAATTATTTGGCCCAGCTTTGGTCCATTTCCCTGCACTTCGTATCATCCCATTAATTTTAGCGCTTTTCAGTTGGCTTGGGACTTCTCCCTTTATTTTTTTTTAGCATTTCATTTCTGTAGCATCTTCTCTACACTCTTTTTTTACCTTTCTTCCATGACTTCAGTATTTTATTTGGAGTAATTTTAGCAAGTTTTGATCCATTTCACTGCCCCTCAGGTCATCCAAGTCCATTTCATTGTAGTCATTCCATTTCCAAATTTCCTGGGTTTTTTCCATTACATTTTATTTCATCGTATCTCCTTTCCAGAGGGTTTGTTAGACTTTGTCCTCTGATTTCAACGTTTCATTCCCTTTCCTGAAAAGAAGAATTTCCTTTCAGGAAAGGGAATGAAATCTTGCTTTTCCATGAGGATTATTTGGGCAAGTTTCAGTCCATTTTCCTACACTTCTTGTCATCCCATTAATTTTTATTGTTTCCACTTGGTTTTGGAATTTTCCAATTTTTTTTTTTAGCCATTTATTTTGTTTGCATCTTCTCACTCTTTGTTTACCTTTCTTCCACGATATCAGGATTTTAATTGGATTACATTTGATACGTTTTGGTCCTATTCACTGCCCCTTATTCCATCTTGGTCCATTTTGTTGCAGTTACTCCATTTCCAAATTTTCTGGGTTTTTTCCAATATATTTTTTTTTATCCTATCTCCTCTCCTGATCATTTGCTAAACTTTGTTCTCTCATTTCAAGATTTAATTCCCTTTCCTGTAAGGGAAATTCAATCTTAACCTTGCTGGATTATAACAGTATTCACACAGATGAGGAGTCTCTGATAGAGAAATTCTTGTAACATAAGTACCAACAGGATCAAGATTCTTTCAAGAAACCAAAAGTGACTGCTGCAGTACACTGTATTACTATAGCATTTACTCACTTTTGCATTCGTCACTTTGTGGATGCATATGTAATGGGAAAATACAAAAGCTGAGTGGGCTAAGGATTGTGTGTTTAGGGCTTGCAATAATAAAAGGAACAATAAAACATTGAATTTATATGTTATTCAATTGGTTTCCATCTACAAGTGTATCTTTATGTGTATGTATGTAAAATTTGTATGTAAACACCTGAGCAGTCTAGGTAGATAAAATCCACAGTAAAACATTTCCTACCAAATTTTGTTGTTTGGTTTTGTTTTTTATATGATTTTTTAAGATTATATTGCCAAGTAAGTGTTTTCTCTAAGTATGCAAACCCCAGTATTGCACTGACATTCATCCTTTCTTGTGAGCAGAATGAGGAAGGCACAGTTTGCTGAAAAAAAAATCTTTCACAGACATGCCAAGACAAACATTTAAAATAACAGCTTACTTTGCAAAAATGAGATTATATTGCCCTCATGGTAGCTGAAGGGCAAATTGAAAACCCTGTCTTAATTGGATTTTGAGTATTTGAAATTGACCCACATAGAGCATTATCTATAGAAGGCATCCTCAGCACAGCTAACAGGGGCTCGGCACATCCTGCATCCAGGCTGGCAGAGTGAGCACTGAGGCTTTGCTAGCCCTGGCAGCTGCTTTCAGAATCCACTGAGTTGCTCTGAACTGGCTTAAGCTGCTCTAGCACTACAAGTGGCTGCACAACTGGAAGTCTGTGCATTGCCACTGGCACTGTGGGTTAACTCTTGTAACAGTGGAACACATTTTCTATTTAAAAATAAAAATTTTTAAAAATCGGAACGCAGCAAGGCTCAGGCATGATGAAGAGGCACATGTGCAAAAGTCAAACTACTACATCTTCCAGTAGAAACACTGTGTTCTTTCTTACTGTTTTTCTCTCAGGCAGTAAACTAGAGGGAGCATTGGTAGGTTGGTGAGTTGAGGTGACTGCAGTTAATTGATTTTCAAAACAGGTCTCTCAGAAATAACTAAGCACCCTTACAGTGACTTTAATTGGTGCTGGAGTGTAAAAATTCTTTGACCTTGCCTTTTTGTTAGAACAGGAGTGTCTATATGTGCAAATTCTTTGCAGAGAAATTAAATGCCAGGTATGAGGGAGGAACAGAAGTCAGTTGCCTTAATGTGAAATTAAGCATCTTAAATAGCTAGAAATATTGCCAGAACAAGCAAGAAACTAGCTGGATTTTATAACGGCATTTGAGAACTTCGATATGAACACACCCTTGCACGACAGTTTAAACTAACATTCAGTTATGCAGCATGAACAAAACCTTCCCAGCATACCACTGAAGAAACAGATTTTGTTGCCAAATGCTCATCACTGGAATACTTAAACAATTCACTTTACAAAATAGCTGTAATGCATTAAACCAACATCAACACTGAAGTCTATTTCTCTCATGGCAAAAGAGGTGGTACTTCCAAGGTGGTGCAGATATTCTTGGTTCAAGCTGCATATGATTTGGTTATCAAAATATTTTTCTCACAAAAAACTATGTAGCTTCCACAAGGAAAATTCTCGAGTCTATCCCTGCTTTCTTGCAGGAAAATAGAAAGCAATACTGCAATTTATATACTACTGTATATATAAATTACTTAATTTAAAGTAAACTTTACAATCATTCAGCAAATATTTATGCACATAAACAAGCAAACGCAGGCTGCAACAATAATCATTATATGGCTAAAATGAAAATAAAATATAAGAATCTCAAAAAGTGAATTCAAGTTTACAGTTCATAGCTTGAAGCCTGAAAGGTAAAAACTACCTTGAAGATTTGTGCCTCTTGTGGTAACCACAATTATTCATAGCACAGGTAGAAAGGTAAAAAGACTTTTCTAAAAAAGAATTAAATGAAAAGGAAGGAATAAATTTCTATTGTTAATTTAGTAGCAGCAACAAAAAGAAAGCCAAAGTCTAGAAAATAAGAATATAGGAAGGAAAAAATCCCAAAACACCAAACCAAAAGCAAGTGACAAAAACTCTAGAGAAATCTAGATTGAAAGGGCAAAGGATTCCAAAAAAAAGATTAAACTGTCAATGGGTGCTTTTTGAATCAGCGCTCCTGTCCAACAGATGAGCAGAAAAATTCTCAACAACTACAACTCAAATGAAAAGTAACAATCAGAAGATGCTTACATTGTCTTTAATTGATCAAGCCTAAATTGTGGACTAGATTTGGCAATATAGATCCTCTGACAGACAAATTTAAAAGCTTCAAAGTGTCAGAAATTATAAAACTAAGTAAATACAAAAAGGAAGATTTTAATAGAGGGCATTTGCTAAACAAGGGGCAAATAAACCTTTGGGCATCTCATGCTTTTAAGAATATGGAAAGTACAAAAGATGCCAATGGAACTGAATGAAGACTCAGAGCAGGCATTTCAGATGATGGCAGCATTGTCAGCCTCAACATCTAGCAAAACCCTGTATTATTCTCCACACCAGGGAGCAGGGGAAATACAAATCAAGAGCAATTTCCATCTACAACCTGTTTAGAAGCAAGTGTATTTCCAGGCCAGAAAGCACTATGCAGATTTTAAGCCAAGTGTCAAGTGGCTGTTTTCATTTTATAAGCTAATGTAAAGTGACAAGCACCACTCATGAAAAATATTAGAGATTTTCAAAAAGCCAATTTTGCTGTCAGACAGTCCACTTGTTTGTAATCATAACTGGAAGATGATCAGAATATATAATATCCCTGTTATACTGGTCGTCATTGGGGTGCAACAAAATCAGCCCAGTGAGCAACTGAGAAGTTTCACAACCAAAAGGCGCATTTGGCTGACTTTCACTCCATTTCCCAAGTGGAATAAACAGATCAGTTATTAGCAGACATAGCAAAACAGATTGGTCACTTCATTGACAATGAAGCCAAAACCATGCCTATTAATTATTTCAAACCAGTTCCACAGCAGATAAAGGAATATTATTACATTTTTATCATCTTATCTTTAAGGAAGCAGACCATATGATGATGAATAAAGCCTCCTGCAATTCAAGCAATGCAAATCAAGGTCAGAAAGTGGCTTTGATGAACTTCTAAAAATTTAGGGAGGGGGGTAAAAGTAGAAGCATGAATCAAAATTGATATTAAAATAAAAAAATATTAGTCATGTTATTAGATCTATTCTCCCTGCCAACACAAAGTCACTCTATGCAACAGAACAACAATGCAAAAGAACTCTACAACTCCATTCGATAAAATATGAACTTAACAACCTCAGGGGAAAAATCCAGAATCCCTTAGATAGAAAAAGTGTCAGGCATCATAGGCCAAGCACACGAACATAAAATATTAAAGCCTAACAAAAAGGAAGTGACAGATGACACTTGCGTGTGCTTGTAAGAATGTCAAGCAACGGCCTGAAGTATGAATGGAAGTGCAAAGGAGAGTTAGAACAATAACAGAATGAAAAGTGCCTCTTCAGTAAATTGAAAAAGAGACAATTGTGGGACCATGACACTGGAGAAATTGTTTGCTCCTGACTGGCCTACAGGTGTGGAAGTAGAAACAACTTGCATCTAAATCCTCAAAATATCTCAAATGAGGACATTGACACATAGACATCAGACAGCTCGGAGTTACAATAAAAACAGTAGTTTACCTTACCACAGAACATCAATCAACCTACCCACAGTAGTGGATCTAGGCTGCCTTTTAATGCTTCCCGTTACTGATCATCAGACAGAGCAGTTAAGCAGAACAAGGATTCTTCAGAAATGTTTGCCTCTGAGTCCCAAAAAGAGCTGCCAAAAAGTATTAAGGTGCTGTTGCAGACAGACCCATCTACTATTTCTCTGTTGTAGTCAGAAGGCTCATCCAGTCAAGTCTGGCACAGCATCACAGTTCTGCTTAGGTGAGAGAAACAGAGCACATTTTGGGATGATTCACTGGCACCAGGCTAAACAATGGAATTTTCAATAAAAAAATTAAAGAGAGGAGACTGCAGACCCAAGAGAGCTTGCAGTTAAGGACAGCAAGCCTTTGCCCATTTAATATGCAACACGTTATGACAAAAACTTAAATCAGGTCCATTCCTTCATACAAATTATGGAGCCAAACTACTCTCAGACAGCTAAATCAGGTAATAGAACAGATCAGCTTTATAGACAGATTCAGGATTTCAAAGCATTGGAGTACTAAAACACAATCTTGCATGAGTATGGTTATATTATCTATTAAATTTTCAAGCCACCAATTAACTGCTGGAGCACTTATCCTTTTATTTTGTAAGGCAGGATAGATTTTGTGCAAATAGTGCACTCTTAGGGTGAAAAGTCTTTCTGTGAGGTTGTGTTCTGATAAAGTACTGTAAGGAGCTAATATATTTTGGAGCTCAGGTTGTTACTGCATATGTTTTACACAGCCCCAATTTATTTTGGAGAGGAGCTTTCCCTTCATTCCAAGGAACAAATACAGTTAAGAATTTGGGCAGCACAACCTACCCCACGATGTTTTGCCAGTACTCTTTGCTGATCCATCCTGGTGGGCAGAGAACACATGGAAGGGAAGAACCCGTATCAGAAGTGTCTGGGACTGACTGCAGGCAGACACCTCGCACTGCACAAGGAGGAAGTTTGTCACATCCTATGAAAGGCAAGATAGGTTGCAACATTTCCTAGGTATTTGAGTTTTGTTTTCCCAAAGAAACTGCTGTATGCAGAATCTATTATAAACAGAGTGCTAAGGCTTTTCCATAACTCAGGAGAAAGAAAAATGTGTAAACACTACAAGAAGTCAAGACACAAATACAGGCCAATGAAAACATCATGTTTCCCATTGTCTACTTTTCCTATCAGCAACAGGGGTATCTTTCATTACGCATCATCATAAATTATAATATTAACAAATGAATATTTCAGGAATCATTAATGATAATTTTTTTAAAGTTCTTGAATTTCTTGTACTGTTAATCTTAATAGAGCTATTCAAGAAGAAACTCTCCTGATACACAAAAAAAAAAAAAGAAAGGATCTCTCTTTCTCTTCATCCAGAGAAACCCCAAACCATCTGAAAATTCTTATGAAAATCTAGACAAGCATTCTCCCACAATTTAACCAGTCACAGCCTCACTGGAAATCCAAGATGCCACACTTCAAATCCCAGCACAGGCTAAGTCCTACCAGGAATGAGGGGCTCTCCATAGACTAGGTGAGTGCACTAATTACCAGCCTTTCTGCTATTCTCAGGTGAACTGCTCTCAATTATTCTAGTGGAGTAACCTCATCTTGTGTAACTAATTACACATTCACAGGGCTAACTAGGCTGTTTTTCCAAGCCCACTGGTTATGGGACTTATCTCAAGTTGTGAAAGATCCAGATTCAATTAGTATTTTAATTACTTACACAAAGCAGAACTGTTTCCACTAGAGAGATAGAAACTGTAACATCCCAAAAATTGCCTCAAGGTTAAGACTTTCATATAGGACACAAGTGGCAATTTCAAGTTCTCAGCCTGAACTGCACTCATAGGACTTAAATATGAGACATTGTGTGTGTGCTCTGCCAGGGTAGGTGCTCCCATCTGGAGCACCCAAACTTCCTGTGTTGAGAAGTGATAAATTTTGATGTTGAGAAACTATCTTAGATGTAGATATAAAAATATACATATAAAAACATAGGTATAAAATATACTATAAAAATATACATATGGGTATACACACATGTATATGCCTATGAGTGGTACCATCTTCTAAATTCTTTTTTACTGTGGAAGGAAGAAGAATATTCATCTAAATGGAAACAATAGAAACAACAAATACCCCATTGGAGTGCCTGATAATTATTTCAGGCACAATGGATATTTTGCAGTTTGAATTATGCAGGCCATGAAGACCATTCTTTCCATAAGATAATGGAAGAGGAATCTGGAACTCCTATTTCATTAGCTCCTTATTTGTCAATAAATACTTGGTGTGTGGAAATGTAAATTAATTTACCCAAAACGTACACATTTATATGAAGGATGTGCACAAGTATTAACTTAATGCACATTATGTATGGTGTTCTCAATCTGTGAACGTGTGTTACACTACATGGTTATTCACAGCTTACACTCCACATATAGTAGATGCATGTAGTTCAAAGTACCCTACACTCTTTCCATATACAACCACCTTAATAGGTGAAATAACTGCAACTGAGCAACCTTTTAGCCTGGGAATTTTCAGGATGTGAATCTGATACAATTTACTGTTGAAATTTTAGAATTTTCCCTTAGAAAAATAAGAATCAAGCATTTTGTTTCAAGAAGCTTGTACTTCAAAATGTTGATATTCTAAAGTTCATATTTCATTGTTAATGTCTTATGTGAACATTTCTGATGGCTTAAATGCTCTGGGGATGAAGGCAATTATGGATTCCTTGGCACTTCCCTAGAGGATGGGAGTTGTATTTGGCAGCTTAAGTAATTTCTCAAAGGGGAATTGCTTTGGACATCTTGTATTGATTTAATTAGTTCTGTGAAGCTCAACATTTTGAGTCCAAACTTTCTTTTAAAAATTGCCACTCGATGGCATTTATAGCTGCCTCTGTTCCTAAGGAATCTATAAATGGAAGTGGCATTGCTACTCATGACTCACATACGTTGGCAGCGCTGTGTGGGCAGTTCAGCACAGTGTGTTCCCATCCCAAGACTGATCTACCTGGTTGCAACCTGTTTTCACTTCAACTCATCTCCTGCTCTATAAAACTAATATTTGCATCCTGCCTCACAACAAAATAGAGAAACGAAAGTATAAAGGAATCAAATAATGTCGATTTGATATATAGGGATTATTAATACTTTATCTTTACAGAAACTCTGTACACATAATAAGAAGGAATGTTTCCTTTACTCCTAGTCCATGAAATTTTGAGCTATCTGGTGTGGTCTTGACTCTGCCGGATTGACAGTCCTAATGCAAATTCAGAAGCTACTTGTCTGATCCTTTCAACAGCTAAGAGCTTTACATTCCTCTAGTAGCGGTTTTCAAATGCTATTTTATTAAATAAAAAGTAATTTAATGTAGAACTTGATGTCCTCCTTTTTAATTTCATGTCTGGTTCTCCATTTCACCCTCTTTTTTCTGATAACACATCAAGCAACCAGCTTCATCAATATTTTTGCTGTTCTGCATTACCTGTCCCAGTAATCCTGTACAAGTGAGACTCATTGAAAGATCATCAGAAGGGAAGACAGCTGTTTTGAATTGCTTTAATCTGGTATGCATTCTTAATTATTTGCCTAAGTAGTTCATCATTCCGCAGTTGAAGCTACAGATTGTATTTAACTCAATGTAAGTAAGAAAGAAACCACCATCATTATCTGGCTTCCTGAAATATTGAAACTGTAGCAAACAGTTCTCAGAGTTCTATCATATCCCCCCTTCCTCTCAAGTCCCCTCAACAGCCACAGAGTAATTCCCATTCCTGCCTCATTTTCTCTGTGGCCACAGATTTGCTGTCATTTGCAATTAAATTAATTCTGCTCAGCTCCTTGGTGCTCACTCCTACATCCCTATGAAGGACCACAAGGAAAACAGTTTTACTTGAACATCAGCAGCACTATTGCAAAAGACTCTGGGGGAGGGAGCTGCAAAGACCTCTGCAGGGAAAACCCTCAAATACAGCCTGCCAAATAAAACATCTCCTCCCTGGCACACCAACGCAGACAGTGGGCGAGTACAGAGGAGAGATGAGACTGACTATTGAACAGAACGAGCAGACACCACGCACCTTGAAGAGCCTGGACTAGGGTGAGTGATGAACAAGGACTCCACACTGTGGCCATTTTGGGGTTTTTGGGCTAAAGAATTATGATATGCTCAAGAAAAATAATTAATCTGATCAAAACTTGCTAAATGAAAAACAAACTCAAAAGACTAAAGAAAAATATGATAAATAAATCGGTATTTTTCTAGACTATAGGAAAAACCTAATAAGAATAGTGGAAGGAACACAAACCCACATTGTGCTTATGGAAGGCTGCTAAGATGTGATACCAAGGGACAAAAATATCTTCCTTGCAGAAGGGATTTTTCTCTAAGCAGTTCCAGGCATAGACCCTCTTTTACTAACAGTTTTGTACAGTGCCTGTCCTGAATAAAGGAGATCCAGGTGTTAATAAGTGTTACTTTGATGGTAACTAAAAAAGCAGATGTGGGAATCTCCCCCACCTTTCATAGTAATGCATTCTGGATTTTTCTTTTTCCTCTCCATTACAATCCCAGCCAACAAATGTACTGGAACACAGCTAATTTCCAATGATGTAAAAATAATCAATCTTCTAACTTTATCCGGATACCTGCGAACAAGTTAACATAGTCAAATTCAACAAGGAATACAGATAATTACAAAGGAAGGAAGAAAACAAAACAAAGCTAAAGAAATGCTGACAAGTATCCAAAAATCACCTCTCACCAATCATAGGAAATGGAAAAAGTGAGGGGTTGTGGCTTAATTGAGAATATAGAGATCTCTGGCATATGGGTCTCTTGAAAAATAGGAGACATCCTATTGAACGATGTTCCAAGCTTTCCAGGAAAGCAAGTTGATATTCATTTCCAACTCTGAAGACCCAGATCCATCTCCAACTTCAAGGAAGCAAACTGAACTGGTGAAAGTGAAGTTCACCATGAGTAAAATCACCAAATCTAGCAGGCTGCTTTTCTGTTCACTTCCACAGGGTCATGCAAGGTGCCCGCTTTGGTTGTCAGGGTAAGTTGTTGAGACACATCAGCTGGCTGGAGACAGGCTAAATGGTGTATTCAGAACACACTGGGTGTCAAGGACTGCCAAAGCTATTTGATCCTGCTCCTAGTAATTCCCCTGCCTTTCCAGCAACCTTGTATCCTCTCATACTAACAGCTGCTAAATTATGGTTTCCCTTGTTCCTTTCTGCATTCATCAAATCCAGAGATGGACTGCATGAAGAAACAATCAGTATTTGTGCCAAAAAGGAAGAATGGCCATTAACTAGTACCTCTCTCATACAGAGGAAAAATAGGTTATTGGCAGGAGTATGAGTGTCAGGATGTTTGAAACACCTTGCCCTTTCATTAGAGATTTGTAGATGTGGTCTGCTCTATGGTGACCAACTGAAAACATCACCTTTGCTCTAATACACACACCAGCTTCCAAAGACTGCTTATCTCACATATTTTGTTACACAAAGCCTTTTGGTAAGAGGCTGAATTAGAGCAGATGGGGTGAGGGGAAGAGGAAAGGAAGGCAAGAAATCATTAAGCCCCAGACTAAACTATGATAAAGGCTTCCATCCAACAATATTTGCCTCAAGAAAGCAGTTTATTCAGCTGCTCAGGAAAAAGGCTCAGCTACTTTGTGATAATGCATTTTCCTAAAGACATTGGTGAGTCAGAAATGGCACGTGCCATGGAGACGCCAAATGTGTGAAGAGATTTTTTTAAAGGGTGTGCTCTACGTTTTAGCATTTCTCTACTACTGACAATCAAAGCTAACACTTAGGAGGAGGTCTCCTCCAGTTCTACAGATTAGTCTGAGTAAACCTAGGTTGTTTTTATGAGCAGGACTCTCGACTTTTCCCCAGAAAGCCCAAATTCAACTTGCTGCTCTACCACAGACACCCCTGCAAACCACAACAATTACTTGCATATGCTATGTGGGCCAATTCCAACACCCTTCTTCCCACAGATATTCATGAAACAAACCACTGCAATCTTTATAAATGACAAGAAAATGAACTTCAGTCCTAATGGTTCACCCAAAGAAGGCTTGACTGTGGCACCACTGTAAACACTGTTCTTACGGGGAAGAGCTGAAGTATTTAGTCTTGAGTTCTGTTATTACAAACACCTCCAGCGATATCTAAAAGGATTCTGGGACACGTGACAACACTAAGACATCTTTTTCAGTACCAGCCCTCTTGCATTTCTTGTGAACAGATTTGTCAGAGTTCAAGCAATGGGATGACAGACCAAAGGGTAATTGCTTAGACTCTTCACCCTGTTCATCTCACCACCTTGGAAGAGTAGAAAAATCAAAGGTTTTGAAGTAGTTGCTAGGACTAGTTTAGCACATGTGCATATTACATGTTTAGTTCAGCCAAATGCATGTTTTTGGTACCTCTTCTCTTAAAAGCTGAAAAAGCATAAAAAAACAGCACAGCAATGGGTCTGCTGTGATTCAAGGCAAAATACAACAGGTATTGCAAACAGCATAGCATAACCATGAGACCAGCTTGTGCTCCATCTCCTCACTAAAAGCTTAGACAACACAGCTTACAACACTGGTCACTCACTAGAATCCTATTGTAAAAATATGCTCAAGTGCCTCCAAAGTGTCAAAGTAGCTCCAGTATGTACTAGAGAAGCTGACATGATTCATGAGTCATCTCTGCCATACCCACACAGATATTTGGGGTTTGGAGTTTTTTCCCTTAAATATAATTCCTATATTACTTTAACTTTTTCTTAAGATAAAATATACAAACAAAACAGGGAAGGAAATGCTGAATTAAAAACTATGTATGTTAAAAGCATCAACAAGCAAGTCTGCTGTTGTTATAAGATAGGGCTACAACATTTTCTGGAATTGGGAATGATGCTTCTTCTACATGAGCTTATTTCATGCCATTTTAACTAGCAAACACTGCCATGTGAAGATTCCCTCCGAAGAGTCATTTTCCTGCCACAGGACTTTGCATATAAGTTGTAATTGAAATGGTTCAGCTCATTATTAATTTTTCCAGAATATTTTTATTTTAATATCTATGCAGTAATATCCCCTTCTTCAAGCTGCAAAACAGCCCCATTTATCTCATAATTGTGCTTTTGCTAAAGCATTCCAGATTCTAACTTCACAATATATAAATGCGCCTGAAAGAAATGAACGTGATCTTCAGATTAGATAACAGTAACATGTAATATGTTCAACTCCTCAAATGTGTTGGAAAAAGATAAAAAAACAACATATATTAATTAACTGAACACCAGTTGGTGTTCTGATGGTGAACTGATGGATTGAATTCCACCCAATCAATGACACTTCCAAAAGAAGTGTTTAGAGACTGCGTAATTAAATGCAGTATCAGACCACATAGTTCACAAGTATTCAAAAAATCACAAGTTTGTCTTTTTAACCCTAACCTTTTGAAAGTTTTGGCTTAGAACAACAAAATTACTTCCTTCTGGTGCCCTTTTGTAATTCAAATGGAATTTGACAACATTTTAAATTGTCTTTTTTTTATCCCTGAGTTCATTCAAAGTTAATCTCACTGCAGTTTCAAAGCAGGGGTAGAATATCTCCAGTTTTTCTGACTCCATTTAAATTGGGGACAATTTTACCAACTACTATTTTTTTAAGGTGAATTCTTCCAGAAGAGGTGAAAGGCTGTGACTCCTACTTACCTGGACTATGGGAGGAGCCAGGTTCTTATTTGATGCCTGCTGTGCATCAAGTGCTTCTCCATCCAGACACTTTTGATAAACATTTCTGTAAGTCTGTGCCTCCTTCCACTGTAGGTCAAGGCAAGCTGTTAAAACCTATGCATGCATGCATGAGCAGAATACTTGATTCCTTGTGAGACTTGTCTGCCTGTGTTTCCAAAGAACTGCCAAGTGCCCTCATGGAGAGGTGGCTATGGCTTGTACAAGCTCTCCTTACACATCTGCCCAGGGCAAACCTACTCAAAATTTCATTCTCACTAAGTCACTCAGTGTTGGTTTATCTCTATCATTTAATGAAATCACCAATAATTGGATTTTGTAGACAAAGGCTGAACAAAAATTACTATCCAAGGCCAGAGTCAAAAGGCATTAAACACAAATTTCACAAACTGGGAGCCTGGCAATTAAAATCTATCAGCTCTTTCCTACCACAGCTGATTTCAGTGAAGAAATATGTTACAAATGGCTTTTGGCTGCCTGCCGAAGCCTCAGTCATTCTGACATATGTACAGCGAGACAACTGCTGACTCAGTGTCAACACAACATATCCCTAATCTCCCAAGTCACTCTTAAATAGCAACATCATTGGCCAGGCAGTTCATTTTACAGACTAAAAGTAGAAGGAAGACAAAAGCATATACTGGGTAAGTAAGTTCAGGCCAACAGAGACCCTTCAAGGGAAGGGTTCATAACAAAGCTCCCAGTGTAATGAAACATCTCATCTCACTTTTTTCCCAGTACTCTTCACAACAAACAGAGGGATTTACTGAGCATTCCCAAAAAACTAACACTACCCAGATGTGCTGCACTGGCTGTAACTCAGGTGGGGTACATGAGTTTTGCCAGTCTCTATGGTTGGGCATCTCAAGCAATATCAAGGTATTACAGGAGCTTCCCTCACCTCAGCTGCTCTACACTTCACAAGAATCAGCATCAAGATGCTGGAAACACAATTAACTGGTTAATCTCTCCCCAACTTACACACTTAGAAGGTACAAAATGTACAAATTAAAATGTTGCAAAACTACTCAATGGAATGATTTTTGATGCATATACTGAATTGAGGCTCCTTTTAATTCATATCTGGATTAGCAGCTACTACTTTGACATCATGCTTGAACTTCCCAGATTTTAAAATCCAGAAAAAATAAAATCTTGGTTTTGAGAAGATACATTGATCGCTCCAAAGGTTTTGACAGCACTTTCATCATTATGAAAAAATAATGCAGCACATCTTAATTACAGCTTTTGAAATGTTTTGGCTTCCAAGAAATCACATAAAGCCTAACTATCATTAGGGCAAATACCACTAGACAAAGGAATAGAATAAAAAGCAGAAGAGAAAACAAAACCAATACACTTAAAATCCAGATTAGACTACAACTCAAGTTCATTTTAAAAGTAAATATGAATACATGTAACACATGAGTTCTGTGGGCATTTGTTTTATATTGAGCTAGAAAGACTAAAAATAAATTAAAATTTAGGAGCCAATTTAATTCTGAGGTTAAGTTTACCCATTTCAATGGAGTTGCACCAGGGTAAGATTTGTCTCAGAACATGAACTAACTCATTGAAAGGTTGAGCTCACTTAGAAATTTAAAATGCATGTGAATGTAATTCAAATTTAATAAATTTGAAACTCTGACTTTGTGAGACTTTCTGGAGAGTAGGGCAAATACTATGATTTTTCTACTGCTGCCTGTGAAATTATTTTATTCTACATGAAGTTTCACTTGTATGAACACTAGTTCTTGTTTCTCCTTATATAAGCAGAATCAGAATCAGGTTCCAAGTTTCTTGCCATCTGGCCTGAGACCTCCCAATCAGTTGGCTATTGCTCCCTGAAAAAATTCAAATTAATGCACTAAAAGGGCACTGGCATGCTAATTTGTGAACTGAAACAGACTGCAATGCAAAATTGAACTGAAACAAATGATAGCTAATGAGGCATTGTTATTCACATCTTATGTGGCTTTACTTCATCAAATACTTTCATACTCAGGACAGATGTTTATTCAGGGTTTTGGAAAAGCTTCACTTCCTTCAGCTGTACACGTTAAGAAACAGCTGAGTATCTTTTCCCAATATAAGATGTGGGATAACAATTAAGTTACGCTTCAGTTTATAAAATCACATGAACTAAAACACAGTCATCACATTGTAAAACTCCTCACTTAAATCCACAAGATACCTTTATTTCTGTACTCTGTAATTATTCACTTACAGTATAGTATATTCATAAATGGCCATCATTAGTAAAACCATTTTTAATTAAAAATCCCAATATTTTCCTACTGATATTTTTCCAGTGACAAGTGCATATACTAAGGTAATCTATATCTAAATTCCTCCTATATAAAACAGGAGCTGTAATACTAACAAAGTTTTAAAGAGCTGTTTTTCTTCTCTTCTTTACATGGGAAAAAATCTCTTTATATTTCAAACATTTTTTCCTGAAAAGTACTTCAGTCAACTACCTAGCTCTCACTCATGGCAAGCACAACCGATTTGTACACTTCTCAACACCAATTTTTCTGCTCACTGTATCTACCTTAATTTTCTCTTCTGCATGCCAAAAAGATGATTGAAATATATTTGCTCAGTCTTTATAGGTAAGGGTTTTTTATCAGCCATAGAAGAGCACACAAAATGGAAATACTATTTAATGAGCACTCCTTTTTAGTGAAAATCGAGTTCCCCTACTTATCCTGGTAAATAGGAACTAGTTAGGATTGTTAGGCAGAGATGCTCCCCCAGACAAACAGGTTCATTCAATGATCACTAGTTTAAGCTACAATTTTACTAGACTGTCACAAAGTGATAGATGCAACACCAACCCCTCCATCTCAAGAGAATTATAGTTAAGGATTTATCAGGCAGGGAGAGCTCATTTTCCACTAATGCACCCCAGGATGTGTGCAAGACAGCTGCAATTCATCCAGATTGCATCCACACCCAGCTGGTGGCAGCACCTAGCCCTGGCACTCTGCAATCATTATATAATTCATCTTGTAAAAACACCACAACACCAAGAGGAACAGATGTGTCAAAGATACAAATAGAATTGTACTGAAGGAAACATGTTACCCTCCTGAAGGAAATAAAAACCTCATAGCTTGGGAAAAAAATAAGATATTTTCAAAATCTTGTCATCTCTTTCTGCTGTCAAAATCATGCTGTATCATAAATAGCAAAGGTACATTGTCAGGACTTAAAAGAAAATTATGAATGTAAGAAGCCACATACTTAAACTGCGATTTTTTTTTTCTAGAGTGAAGATATGTCTTCCCTATTGCATGCTTTGGAAGGAAACAAATAGCATGAACTGTAGCACTCGGGAGGTATTTGCATAAATTTACAGGCATCACTTACAGAAATGTTGTCAATGCTTACTTTCAAATTTTATTAACTTAATTTCATTTGCATTTTCCTTTCTTACCCTTTCAAGGAAAAGCTAAGGTGCACTTTCTTTCTTTCCCATTGTGCTAGAAAGGAGCCTAATGGGTGCCTTACACCAACTCACACAGCCATCATTTCAATTACTAGTTATTAAAGTGGTTAATTGAAAGGGTTTTAATTAAGGACTAAAAATGCTTGAACAAATAAAGATTATTTTGCAACTAGGAGGAAAATCACTGCCTACAAAGCTTAAATGCATTTATACAGATAAACCATTCAAAAATCCCTGGGTAGCAAGGGCAAGTAAAGTGCTAAAAATGAGCTATTATAAAAAGGTAATACGAAGGTACTGCAAGAATCCACTTCCCTCGGGTAAATTCAGATTCATAAGTCAAGCTCTGCTCTTCTGAACATGTAAGTGATCAGAGAGAAAGGAAGGGGCAGAGGAGCTGCAGACCTGCTTTATTCCTTGTACCCAAGCCCCTCCGTGGCTTGTTCCAGCATTTGCCACGCACCACACTCCGTACCAGCTTGCAAGGAGGTGCCTCAGGGTGGCCCTTCCCACGAGAGCCAATACCCAACACAGAGGATAATTCTGGCATAAGCAGAGGGGGAAAGTGACAGCAAGAACAAAGAGGGAGCTGGGCCAATGTGCAGACACCCGAATCGCCCCCTTGGGCATCAGCTCTGCAGCGCAAGCCACGGGCAGGGGCACAACTCACACAGAGAGACTGGCCACAGGCAGGCAAGGCTGGCTGCAAACCCTTCCAAATCTTGAACAAAACAACCTCTTACAAAGGTTTTCTTGGAGGAAAATACAGTATAGAGAATAATTTACTTCTTTAAGTACAACAACTCAGCCTTTGCTTTTGGAGAGCTAATGAAGGAACTTCTACTCTGTCACACTAACATAATTCTGGAATCAATCAACAGCTTTCCACAGAGTTAAGATTTACAGTAACGTGAATTAAAGCAAAATCCAACATTTTGTTAAGATGAAGACCTTTGAATCAACATAGATCTCTGTCCTAGTGCCAAGTCACAAATTTCTGGTTTTTTTTCCCACGTGTTTAAAACAAGTATCCGCAAATCTTTTTATGCTCCTTAGGCAAAACCATGGCAAAAGTAGCAGTGACAGGAATTATCTGTGTTGACAGGCTCCAAATTCTTGCAAATCCTCACTTTTTGTTCTGGGACACTAGATTTATTTCAGATATTCTTAAGGAAAGAATGAGGAAAAAAAGGCTACACAATATCAGTCAACTGCCCCCAGTGTATCTGGAAAGGGCCCAGTTCTGCTCAGCAAGACAAATGCCAAAGACAGAATTCTGAAAGATTTCTTAAACTTCCTAACACTAGAGGAGGGCAGAACCCTCATGTTCTTCTCTGGATTTTACATAATTAGAACAACTCTTCCCTGTCTCTCTAGTCTTGGCAGAATTTGTTATATCTGCTCTCCCTACCATGGCAGGAAGAGCAGCATCAAGCTCAGACTTTGAGAAGCCTGGATTCAATTCCCTTTCAGACACCAGCTCCTTGTGCAACACTGAAAAAACACCATTTCCCTGTGAATTACGGGTGTGTAAAAATAGGGAGATGTTGAGATAAGGATGGGATGCATGCCTAAATAACAGGGTATTGAAACATCTAAAATAATACAAATGTGCCTAGCTTAATTCCAAAAATTATCACAGTCATTTTAGGAAGGAATTTTTCTGTACTTTCTAAATATGAAATATTTTTGGAAATGTTTGGACAGAAAGAGGAAAAATTCTTAAACAAGACAAAAAAAATGTTTATTATTTACTGAAGCTCTTCCCCTAAAGCCTTCATTAATTTATTATTTTGATAAATCTGAAATATATAATACGTAAAGCTACAAACTTTATAGTGAACAAAGCATCATTTTTTTCCCCACTTCAAGATCAGAAGTAGCACATCACATCTAGAAGTACCTTCCTAAAACTACAAAAATAAATCTCTTGGCAAGCATAGATCCATAACTTTCGCCAGTGAGCTGCTTATTATGAGGACTGAAAAAGGCAGCATCAAAAATCAAGCTTATTTTGATTTTAGCCTGTGTCAGTTATAGCTTGCTCTATAAATTACCAAATTAAATACATGTAAATACATCTTACTAGAGAATTGTAAACAATTTATAAGGGATCAAAAGAGTTGCAGGGAGAATTTTCTACACAACTCTAGTTCAGTGCTATTACTCATGCAACACCAAGTACTAAATACTCTGTACAATTCTTATTTTGGCACAGGTTTTAAACAGCATATTCCATCCAAAGTCTGCTGGATAATGAGTGGGATAAATAAATATCAGCAGTTGTATCAATTATCCAAAAGAAAGAAATTACTAACTGCTGAAACTTCTGCCAGCTCAGCAGCAACAGGTAGCACAAGCTCTCTTAACTTAAGTTTTGCTGGAGCAGGACAGGCAGGGAAGTGTCCCCTGCACAGACACCTGTGCCTGGAGGTGGCACCAATTCTGAGCTGGAGAGAGCAGGCAGGGTAACATGGCTGTGGAGGGGAAATTGAGGGCTGTGGTGACCGTTTTTGCATGTGATTCACTCTCTCTTTTGTACACTTTTGTTATTAATGTTGTTGCTGTTACTGTTAATTTCTTTTGTCTCATTGCTGTTTCCAGTAAATTGTTCTCATCCCTATCCATGACCATCACTTTTTTGTGTCTCCAATTCTCCTCTCCATGCCACCCCATTGACAACGGACAAACAATGCTCTGCTAGTTTAATTTATTTAATGTTAATTATTTTAGCACGGCCCTTGCTTTCCTGAAGCATGTTCTTGCCCCAGGAAACACCCATTGCCAGTGGTCTTGCAGAGGCAGAGAGCAAAAAGGTTTTCATCTTGTTAAGGTAATGTGCAAATACAAAAAGTTAACCTTCAGAGAAATATTATCCTTTTATTGGATAAACACTCCCATCCTAGGCCAAGTTCTGTATATCAAGCACTAAAAATTATTAACGCTATGGCAGTTACTCTTCAATGTGTATTTCAGTGTCTATAACATACATAGACTAGTAAAATGAAAGCCTTTAAAACTGTAGTGACAGAAGGTCCTACCCAGTAGCTATATCTGCCCACGTACCCTTCTATGAACTTACACACATGGATCACTCCCACATATTTTCCACTTAAATGGCCATGGAAACTCTACCACTGCCACCCAAGGACTGGGGTCAAATGAAGTTGTGGTTTCTGTATGAGAGGAAAACTTTATTGAAGGATGTTATTCTAGCAGCATTAGGACTTACTGTCACTGCTGAAACCAACAATTCAGATCTTGTATACAAAGAACTCTACACATGAAAAACAGGGCAGCTTTTTTGCAGCTAGTCTTTTGAGAAATACAGTCAGGCACACCACAGTGTCTAGAAACCTTTACAAAAATACACATACTTCTCAGCAACATCCATCAGAGGCAGCTCATCTTCAGATAGAAATCATATTATTAAGCATATGAAGTTTTCCCCTATTTTTTTCAGGCAACTGAAAGACTACAACACCTGTAAAACTTGGCCAAGCAACTCCCCCTGCCCCAAGTGCCATCTGGCTCAGCCCTGATTCAAGGGACCAGGTGACCACTGCTAGCACAGGACATCCTGGTTTGGATCTCACCATATGCACCCCCAGAAACACTTCCTTACCTTGACCCAAGGGAAGCTTTCTTCACAAAACATTTGTGTGAAAAACCTTGGTTCCAAGAAAATTGTCCAGGGAAAACAACAAAAATAGACACATTTCCCTCGCAATGAACATGAAGAGTTTGAAATTTGGTAACAAACTTAGCTCCACTAAAACCTGTTATTCTAAAATTCAATAATAAATGTCAACTATGTTTTTAAGCACAATGAGTCATGCCTTTTATCAATGTTTAACAATTTTCTTTAGATCCTATTTATAACTTTTTGTCGTTGGGGTATTTTTTTCCTTCTTTATTCATCATTTTATAGATCATTCTTTGAGCAATTAAATAATTCACTCAAAAAAGCTCAATAATTTCAAAAGTTCAAATAAAGAAAAAAGTAATTTCTAATCTGTTATTGTCAGAAATAAACAAATACAAGAGTCATTCTCATAGAATTTCAAAGACCTTTAAAACCTACCAAAGAAAATTTTTGTATAAGAAATCTCAACATTATTCTGAAGAAAATAAGCTGAAGACTTGAGACAATCCAGGTTCATACATCATGACAGTATGACTCTCCAAACCAAAGTCTTGATGAAGACTTTCACACTAGAAACAAGATTACACTTAATTAGGTATTTAAAGAAAACCTGGGGGAGGGATGGGGGAGTGATCAGTTTAGGACTAAATGTTAGTGAAAACCTTTCAAGGTGTTTAAAAATTGCTAGATCAAAAAGAATAGACACTGCTTATTACTACAAGTAATAAACATTGCAAATTACTGCAAGTTACTACAAATACATCTCGGGAAACAAACTTTGGATCTTCTGTGAAGTTTAGGAGAAAATTTAGAGAATGGGAAGAGTAAAAATCAAGCAGATAGAGTAGTGCTATGGAACAACAGATTACAAAAAGAATAGTTTCCATTGCATAGAAAAAATTATTTGACTCAGAAGAAGACTTAATTAGCAAATTCAAGATGCCATATTCTCACTCCAGCCACTGCTCTGTAGTGAGAATTTTACTTGTGCAGGTGGGTCTGAGTCGGGTCTGGTCTCCAACATGTCTAGAAGAATGTAAGGAAGTTGCAGAAGGTATGAAAGAGAGAACGCCTCACGAACCATTTTTTCTCTTTTTGATAAATTCATTAGAATGAGCTCTTTAAAGAAGGTGTCATAACTGTAAGGACAAGCTTGATCCTCCAAGATACTCATACCTGAAGAGGAAGATACTTCAAAAAATAGCAGAAGCCAAAGCCCAGCACTTTCATACTTCCAGTAAGGCAAAAACCCTTTTGAGCTAGAGTTACTAGACAGAGGAACAAACTGCCAGAGTGCCAAAGAATGTGCCTGTCCCCTGAAGACTTTCAGTGAGCCTGGCTGCATTCTGGACATTTTCTTTCAAGTACAATTGCTAGCTATATCCAGAATAACCCAGGGAGAACCAGATATAGTGCAGCAGATGATTCCAGGCTTATATTCTGCAAATTCATGAAGTGGGAAGAAGCAGAATAGCTTAAAGAAATGGGCCAATTATCAGAATATGCTACATTACAGGAAGTATAACTTGTGAGAACTTGCTGTGGGCTCGTCACTACTGACAATTGTGGAATTCAATAGAATTATGTGGGTTTTCTTCCCCTTACTTGTGATGTACTTACTGCTTGCTGCTGGCACTTTATATGGTTTTCAGAGACATTTAGTGGTCAAATAATATACTGCAACTCAATGTTCTTTAAAAAACTGAGCATGGAATCATGTCAGATACCTCCTATAATTAGTGACAACTGTGAAGCATAAACATGACATAAATAAAGGACTTTTAAAAATAGTCTCCCTTTTCTGACATGAGATTTTGTTTAGCAAAAAGTAGCATCTTTCCAACAAATAAAGATACACATTTGTTGAACTGTTGCAAAATAATTAATGGTTATCTGTTGCTTTGGAACAACATACACTGCCAGCATTATTTGTAAATCCTAGTCCTGGATCAATATTCTGTTGTGCCAAAATTTTATTGATGATGACAGCTACCTTATTTGCAACAATGCTATTTCATATTACTGAATCAATTAGAAAAAGAAGTCTCTGCTTTATAAATGTTCTTCCTAGCATTGGGCTTGGACACATAACAGGGCTGGAGGGAGAAAGTGATTGACCCTCTGCACCTCCAAGGGACATAGAAAAGCCCCATCCAGCTCCCCCACCCCCTCATCCCCTTCCTGTGCCTTCAGCCTGCTCAGCTGCTCAACACAGAAATACAAAATGGGAGACTTGTCTCCCAAAAATCGCATGACTCATTCAAAAACAAGTGAGTTTTCTGAAATTAATATTGTGGTTTTTATGTGTCTTCTGACTTTATAGGCCATACCATATCCAATTCCCACTTTCAAAGCTGCTTCTAGAAGTGCAAATATATATTTTACTTTAAAAAGATAAAACAAGGTTTTAAATGCATTAGCACAATTCTAGCTGCTGAGGTTTTAAAGATCATTCTATAAAACTCAACTATTAGCAGTAATTACTGAGGTAAAGGGCTAAATTCCTCTGTTTCCCACTCAAAACTGTAGATGTTTTTCATCCATCATCTTTGGAAGCCGAATAGTAAAAATGAGTTTGTAAGCTCTGAATATCTGCCAAGTAACCCCAGGTAAGGCAAGATGCAGAACAATGGTTCCTAGCACTAATATGCAGACACCTTGAAAATCACTTTACTCACACCATTACTGTTACACACATAGCTGACAGGAACTCCACATAAAATAAAGGATACAAACTCATTCCTTAGCTTGTAATACCAAAGTCAGAGATAAAAAGTTAGAGAGAGAGAAGAAAACATATGGGGAGAAAATACATGGATCAACGTGACAAATAACAGGAACAAGGTGATTTGGTTTTGGTTTAAATTCTGCTGAGAGATTTCAGAAACCCAGATACATCTGTCTGGAATCATACTGGCCTCAGTGTATCCATTAGACAAAATAGATATACCCTATAGGTCCAGGTATGCTGGCAGGCAGTAATTTCCATTTGCTCCTAGAATTTATGAAACATTCTTCTCAATTTGTTTCAATTGTTTTGAGTGCAAAATTAGTGTTTGAAGTTGCAACCAGTGCATTTAAATATTTACAATATGGTACTACTGGTTTCAAGTTGTTTTGATTTTATTTTAATGGTAAATTCTTATCAGATCATCCTTCAAATCTAGAGTTTTTTATGGAGTGCTTTTTCCACTTCAAAAGCACTCAGAATTGGGATATGTCTATCTAAAATATGCTTAATAAACAATAGATGCCTAGCTGCCTGTTTGGTCACATACTATGAACTTCCAGCCATCCCATCCCATCCCACTCCTCACACTGTCACATGCTCACAGAGCAGAGATTCACAGAATCACTAGGTTGGAAGACACCTCCAAGATCATCAAGTCCAACCCATGCCCTAACACCTCAACTAGACCATGGTACCGAGTGCCACATCAAATCTTCTTTTTAAACACACCCAGGGATGGTGACTCCACCACCTCCCCAGGCAGACCATGCCAGTACTTTATCACTCTTTTGGTGAAAAACTTTCTCCTAATATCCAACTTAATTTTCCCTTGACACAGCTTGAGACTCTGTCCTCTCATTCCGTTAGTTGCTGCATGGTTGTCTTGGTTTAAAGGATAGGTGTCTGCCAATAAAGGCAGAAGCTTTTCTTTGAAATGGAGAATGTAAACCTCCTCCCTCTAAATTATTATAATTTTGAAATTAAGGGGCTCTCAGGCAAAGATGTGGGAATTAGGAATAACAGTTCTTTACTAGGAAAATTA
>JANRGV010000062.1:38493672-38530434 GCA_024734035.1 Alethe castanea
TAATTTTATCAGTCATGCAGTGGGACTGAATGGGCCAGCAGCAGATGATATCTTCCTGGAGGGAGGATGGGTTGTGGAGAAGATAAAGGTGATTGCCCCATCTTGTCTTAAAGATGGCCCATTAGCAGATGGTATGTGCCATGGAGATAAGGGTCACTGCCCCACCCAGCTTCAACAGATGGTGATAGAATACACATTTCTGGCCACATCAACCCAACACACTGGTGAAAGATGGTGATGGTGAGAGATCCTGCTCCTGCTGCACACACCCACACAGCTGGCAATACAGCAACTGCAGTACCATCAGCTGCATGCCATCCTGCAGAAGGGTGGAAATACAGCTCACATTTGGATTTCCCAGAGACCCAACAGGCATTGGTAGGAGGCTTCCCAGGAGGGCCAAGGCAGTGCTGTGAGGACAAGTGGGTGAATGGCTGATCCCAGCACAGGCTAGGGAACACTGCCTGCCTGGACCATGGGCTTACAGGGGATGTTCTAGCACATGCCAGCTGTCCCACAAGTGCTTCAGAGGTGCAGTGTGAGCACAGCCAAGAAGCCTCTCGGAGCAAGAACTTACTGCTGCTGCTGAACCTGGAGCTTGGACTCGATTTTAAGTCAGAACAGAGAAACAGGAATGTGATTGTCAAACACTGTGTGAAACAGTAGTGAGAATAGGGCTGAAAGACTTATGTTTTTTTTTCTGTAGGAAACTCCTTGTATGTGTTGACAGATTGCTTAATTTTGCCTAAACAATTCACATACAGACACACAAAAAACAATTTGAAATATTTCTGGTACAGAACAGGCTGCTGACCAACAGCATAGAATCACAATGGGGAAGGGGAACATGTGATGAAAGCTGCCTTCTTTCTTTCTATAGCATCCTCAGACAGAAATGCTTTTTTTTAAATTGCTTGCCAGAAATAGAGTACCAAACAACATATGGTGTAAACGTCAATTTCTTCTGATTCAAACTAACAAATGGTGCCATTCTAATTATATGTAATACTAGTCTGAAAGGCATCTATTACAGAGGAAATGGAAGGATTACATTAGTAGTGAGAAGGGATTAGTGTCTAGTTACCTTACAGCAGATAATCCTAAACCAAAATTAATAATGGATATGATTTTAAAACTAATAAAAATTCTCCCTTAAGGACTGTAGGTTTCAAAGCTGAGGTTTCAAACACATCTGCTGCAGCAAACAAACAAGTCTGGGTAATGCTTACCGTTGAAATTAGGGGATACAGACTCCTTGTGTGGATGCATTTCTATCACAGAAACAGAAATCTGATGCCATTTTGAATCAGGAAAAAGCCACATCAGTCTGAAGAAAAGGTGGGGGTTGGGGGCAGGGTAGGCAGGGAGAGAGAGAACTTTGCTGCCCTTCAGGGTAGAATCAACTCTGAAGCAGCAGATCACTACAGCGCACACTGAACAGAAGCCATGCCTATCAGCAATGAACTTAAATTGCAACAGCAGTGACCTTAATGAAAAGCCATTCAAAAAGGCTGTACTGGTTGTGTCTCCCTCAGGCTTGTGTTTAAAACTATCCCAGTGAAGCAGCTACATGTGATTAGCAAAGATGACGCAGGCATAAAAGCAAGAGGATATCTTGGGTCAAAACAATTAGGCCAACATCTGCCTCAAAGATGATCATACAACCTGTTGCAAGAAGTGGTATAACAAACAGGAAAAATACGCAAAGATTTCTCTCTCTGCACCTTTCTGTCCCCAGCCCCTCTCCTGAACTTCCCGGCTTCTAACAACAAATGGCCAATTGACTGCCCAAAGCAGCAGGAGCTGTGGCACACACTGATTTACTGAGTAGTGCTAAGCATGCTTAGAGAAGTACTTGCACACACACATTTTATTGCTGCATCCCTACCTTTGAAAACCCCACATTCATAAAAGACCCTTTATCATCATAGGTGTGTATCATTGCTAGCATTCAGTTTAAAAGTATTTATCACCACCAACAGGAAAATGGATCCAAGAGTTCAACACTATCAAATTTCCAGATTTGATCTAAACTTCAAATAAAAACTTCAAGTGAGAAATAAATACTACATTAAAATAAAAAACCATACCAAAATTTTTAAAGAACAAGAAAAGAGAGGGCTCATTATTCTCAATTATAATATAGACACTTTAGATTTCTCAGGTATGTCAACTGATTATAAATTATTGTAGTGGGTATTAATTATGATTTCTTAATAGGTCCTTTTTAGGTTTCCCAGGATATTCTTATTTTGTGGCTAATACTGAAGAAAACCCCTCTGACAGTATACAAATTACTGTACTGTTTATATAGCTTTTTCCTGACAAAAAGGCATTATAATAAAGTTCTGAAAATGCCAGTTACTTCAATGAGTGAAGCATACAAAAGGAACATTTAAATGGCTTGCCATGGAAATTCAAATAGCAATGCTCAAAGTGCCTTCAAAGAGTAAGGCATTAGCTTTTCTGAAGAGTGTTTTACTCAAAAAATTTTGAAATATTTGCATAGTTAAGGTATTCCATTAAATCATTCAAAAAAGCATTGCCACACAAGTCGTCTACCCAGTTAACATTACAATACTCTATACTCTGAGTTCTCCTCTTACAAATTTGCTGATGTGTTCAATAGATGAATGTTAGCTATAAAGCACGATACAGGCAACTTATGAAAAATTGTCTTGACTTACAGAAAATAAAGATTGGATGAAGGTTTGTGATCAAGAAAATCTGTAGGCAAAATTAATTTCAAAAACATGGTTATAAATTTAAACAGAGAAATGTTCCAGTAAATTTATGAGGCAACAAGAAAACTGATGTAGTGTAATTGAAAAAAAAATTAACTGTGAAACGCTGAAGTCCAAAGAACCCAATAAATATATTAGATACACTGTTGGTACCTCAACAATGTTTATACAGTATGTACTCTGATGGAGGCTTAAAGTACACTTATAACAAAACAAATATTACACTTTTTCAAGCAAATATATATAAAATCCTGTGAGAGTGCTCACACAGTTAAGAACAGCATTTAAGAAAATTATCAAAGATGCAGTATCAACAATATTGAGACTTTCAAACTGGGGCAACTTTCCAAGGAGAAAAGAGGGGGATACAAACACAACCAGACTGAAATTTTCTGTATTCTCCCTTATGACATTTTGCTTTTTAATGAACCTAAAATATAAAGTAACTCTGTGACCTTATGCAGTCTCTAATTTAGCATTTGTATCAAACTATAATTCTAGGATAACAAAATGGCAATCCTTATTCCAGGATAACAAAATGTCAATTCTTATTTGCTATATTAAGTTATTTAAAAATGCAGAAGAAAAGCTTCAAAATTAGTGATGATGGATAATAAATTAATGTATTCTGGAATCTATAGTAATAGAAGACAGTTCATATCAATCAATCAATCCATGAAAGAATAAACATCTCAGCACTTGTCAGTATAGAACTTTATTTCCACTCATCAGGGAAAAGCTATTTCTTCTGGAGACTGAAGAGTTAAGTGAGCCAATGAAGCATATTTCAAAAGCATAAAGTAGAAGAGAATATTTATATTAACAGTCACAGAATTTTCTGACTTAGAAGGGATCCAAGAGGATCCTCAAGTCCCATTCTTAGGTGAATGGCCCATACAGGGATAAAATCTACCACTTGGTAGATTGGTGTTATTAACACCATGCTCTGAGCTCACTTCAGTGGCTTTATCTCTTCATATATGCTTGAAAGGCTCACTTAACACAGAGCATTAGACTGAAATGTGCAAGGTAAAAGAATATACAGAGGTGTTTGGGTTACTTAAATAAGTATATGGATATTTGTTATCACGCACACTCATTCCAATAACAAACCAGAAATACAAGAAATACCGACTTGTTCCTAAAAGCTCTCTACTGGTGGCACCTCAAATCTACTTTTTCTCTTGAGAGCTGAAATACCTGTTAACCAAGTGTCATATTCCTCACCATTTACACAGCACTCTAATTGCATGAAGCTTTTCAATGAGATTGAAACAACAAAAGCAGCACTACATTATACAAGGTGCATCCAAAGTTAGTAGGAACATAACAGTTAATGTCCCAACAATACTCTGCTGTCAGAGATTGAGGGAAAAAAAGAGTTGAAAGAAGAGCATGGAAAACAAATATCAAAGACAGGGAGGCTGTAATTTCCCAAAAGCAATGCACCAGGCTCTGTATGGTTGTAATATTGTAGTATTATGTAAATAACATCTTTTTCACACGTGACTCTCATGGCACACTTCAATTAAATTTTATTCACTGTACACTATCTCTCTAATGGCCTAGATCCCCAGATGCAGAGCATCAGTGTCAGGATTTTGGTTTATGTAAACTGAAGATTGTACACACGTGAACATTTTTACTCCAGCTGCTGCACTGCCATATCTGAAATGGAAAATTATAGCACTTTTTTACCATCTCACGAACTACTCAGATCAGTAACTGAGAAACTTATTTTAAATGAGTCTATAAAGAGAATTCAGGGAATGAACAAGTCAATTCACATCATTGTGTGCATGAAAAAGCTAGGCGTCAATCCACATACTCCATTTTGCACAATACAAATTATCTGCAAAGAAAAGGAGACCCAGAAAAGATAGAAAAGGCATAGAAGTTATGATGGGACAGCTCTGCCCATAGTAGCATGTAGAAAACATACTATTGTCTCATTGCTACGAAAGGCAGGGATGTATTAACAGCAGCATAGTATTAATTCCCTGAGATTAAAAAACACACATTCATCTGCTCCCATCGCTGTGCCTGCACTCCTGTTCTATTTAAGAGCAATAATGGGGCCATGAAGCAGATCCTGCCATCATCCACAAAAACTCATTCTGATTTAGATCACCAAGCAATTTGAGCGCATGTATAGCATACTCCTGCAGAGGAAACGGAACTGTAATCTCTTCTCCAGCTAGAAACAGCACATGTTTCAAACCCAAAGTGGAATATAAGTATTTGAGTAAGTGTCTGGCTGTTTGGACCACACTGAAGTTGCTGATATCTTTAAATACTTATCTTGAACGGCATAAAAAGGGATATAAAACCATAAGAGCCACCACTGCCACATTTGAACACAGTTTCTTTCAAAGATTTAGCTGTAATATCTATTATTAGCATTATCTGAGAAAATGTCTAGAAATGCATCCAGCAGGAAGATGGTGTCTTTTACAATTATATTGGGTATTAAGCCCAAAACCAAGGGCTGGCAAACAGCACAACAACTAAAAGACCATTTATCACAGCTATCCTCCTAAGCTAATATGAATTAGGCTTCCTTGCACGCATTTTACCTGCTATCTGTAATAGCCATTTAGATTCCTGGAAGTTTACTCAGCAAATATTTAATGTTATCAGCCATCATTAAGCAGATCAAACAGTTACATTAACCTTGTACATCAGGTCAGCACTTACTTGGAAAGCTTGTCATCATCTCTGATTGTTAATACCTCAAACCCTTAATAACATCTCTATACATCACAAGCCCAGGGTCAGGGAGTTAATGACGTGTATTATCCACATTTTCAACCACACAACTGGGAGAGAACTAGAGTAATGGAGAGCAGTAGAGCAAGATAGTGTTCCAGTAAGTGAAATTAAGGGTGAAGCAGACTACGGGAGAAGCATACAAGCCAATTAGGGGCGTGTCGTGGTTTAACCCCAGCCAGTGGCCAAGCCTCACACAGACACTCACTCACTTCCCCACCACTGGAAGAGTAAAAGCATCACTTTTGGTCAGTTTGGATCACCTGTCCTGGCTGTGTCTCCTCCCAACCTCCCATGCAGCCCCAACTTCATCAGTGTGGCAACATGAGCAACAGAAAAGGCCTTGGCTCTGTGCAAACCCTGCTCAGCAATAACAAAAACAACTCAATAGTATCAACTCTGTTCAGCACAAATCCAAAACACTGTCCTGTACTAGCACAGAGCTATGGCTGCTGAGATCCCTAAGACATTTTATGTATATGAACCTCAACAGCAAAACAAAACAGATGAGTTAGAGGTATGAGGAAGTGGGTGGAGAGGTGATCTCCACAGTAGACTGAAACTGATGAAATCCTATGTGTTTGGAGCCATTCTCTGACCCTCTGTTTTACCACCAGCTATTACTTTGAACATGAATATCTAAATTCATAGGAATACCTGGCCATAATTTTTCTGCTTCTGGGGCTTATATAATTTAACAATCTCTCTGTAGGCTATTGTGGATTTTTCATATGCACTGCATTTTACCATCCAGTTTTTAAAGTCCTCCACTCTGCCTCACCATTAAAGGTATTCAGGATCATGGGAAAGTGGTGGGAATTCTTCCACTAAAACTGAGGTTTTGTTATTTAATAAAGAGAATCTAAGCACTTCCCTCTGTCATTCTTCCATATCATGACACTTGCTTTTGTTCTTTATTTTCACACATTGCCATCCATTAACAGGTCTTTAAAAATGTCTTATCTCAGAATGAATCGTGAAACTTGAATCTTTTGTAAATTATAAAATACAGATTGTGTCCAACATAAATTTTTTAAAAAGTAGTTTTAAGAGCTGCCGGACAGAAATAACTGATACATGTGTAGATGTAAGAACCACATTCATACCTAGGTTTGGAACGACAAAAAAATCCCAGAAATCTGTGCAATATCGCTTCTTGCTCTACATCCCACTGATGTAGAACTCAGTGATCATTTATTAGAAAGAGGAACCTGCATTACTAGTTTAACATTAAAAACGCGACCAAGCTCCCAGATCATAAGAAATGTGATCTGTGCAAACATTCTTCCCCATGCTATTGGACTCCAGCACAGCAAACAAAATGGAATGAAAACAAAAGCCCTTCATCCCTGCTAATTAAAGCTTGCAGCAGGGCTAGTTGCTTGCCAGGCAAATAATCACCGCTTACAGAACGGGAAAATCAGGAAATAATCAAGAGTTACCAAGTTATACACCAAAGTGTAATATTATGCTTTGATAAGACTAAATAGACTAACAATTTAGGAGGGTTTTTTTTTTGTTCTTCTTTTGTACATTTGCCTTAAGCTCTCTTGACAAGCCTAGAACATGCAGTGATTAACTGCCACGGCCTTTTCTCATAGATCAGTTTTTGCCAGAAACAAAGTCCTTGAATCAGGTTATTTGGTAACCTGCATGAGTCATTGCAAATTATTCATACATACAAGAACACTCCTTTTTTCCCTAAGTGCTTCTTTTAACTTTAAGAAATCTTTACCGAGTTTGATAGCATATTTAGATAGCAATTGCTTTTGTTTAAATAAAAGCTTTTGTCTTTATGCACAAGGTTTATTTTCATCTAGTGTAATATATTCAAGGTTAAACAATCAAAGGTCCAGAATGAAACCAAGAGAGCAACAATGAAGATAAAGGACCATCTAAATAAAAAATAAAAAAATTAAAAAAATAAAAAAAAAAAAAAGAAAAAATCTAGGCAAGTCCTTTCAAAGTTCCCCTTATCACTTTCAGGGTTATCATAAATAATGTTGAAGTGTTTTAGTATCAATGCTGGGTTTTTCTTCCCCCTCCCTAAAGGCAGCTAAGCCATCCAATGCCCACTGTCCCCGATGATGAGGCAGTCAGGTGGATTTAATAACACACCATCTGTCTGTCTGAACAAGTTGCAGTGGCAGTGCTGCTAAAGCTTAGAAGGAGCAGTTTGCACAGAAATCAGGGCTCCACAGAAAAGCTTCTGAAGCTAAACTGTAAAAACCCCTGACTTTCAATTAAATTATATTCCTAATGAAGCATGTGATATCTTAACTGTAAGGACACTTTCCCCATATCTATACATTTTCATTTTCCTGTGTCACACATTCAAAACTACTCTGAAGTACATTTCCATCTTTTAAAAACAACACTCGCTATTAAACCTAGAGACTGATGAAGGAAGAATGACATGCATGTAACAAGAGAAAACTGTCTAGGCATAACTGAGGCATCCTTTAATTCCTTGCTAAGCTGAGGGTTTGCATTTTTCAGCTTGCTTTTCTTGAGAAAGACTTCCAAGTGGCAGGGATGGAAAAGAAAACAGAAGGAATGAGAAGAAACCATGTTAAGTGGTCCTTTGACTAGAGAGAGCATTCTTAATCTTTGGTAGCTTTGGTAAAGAGCATTAAGCCTGAAGAAAATACCTCCAGAACACAACTTGTAAAGAAAGATGATGAATATACTGGTGTTAATTTGCTTTTTTACCCAGCAAGTCATGAATTTTCCTGCTTTCAATGTCTCCATGACCTAAATGAACCCGTGACTTTAGGTTTGGAGAAACATGTTTGTCTTCTTTGCATCATCAAATCTAATCTTGAAGAAACCTAGAGCAGAGGACAAGACGATGATAGGGACACTTCTAAATTTGAAGACATTCCTATTTGGTCAAATAGAAGAAAGCTATATGCAATGCATTGTCCTAAAAGCTTTAGTGGGCTACAAGCAATTCTGCAAGGCTAAACATCATGCTTATGACTACACTCATACTGATTTTGGTGCCATCCTGAAGGATTATCCACAATCACAGATTAGTGGGGGTTTAAAAGGAATTAGCAAATTTTAAACGTTTTTGTGCTGATCCTTTATTCAATTCAGTTAATGTGAAACATTATCTCATTGCTGACCTCCAAGTAACTGTCTATCACTACGGGTCACTTTCAGTTTATATTTCATTTACATATTTGCAAAGGTGAATAAACTTTCACTAGTAATAAAAAATCAGAATCTGTTTTATTTGGAGAGTTTTCTCAAACAGGTAGACTTGGTTATTTTATCTTATCACACATTAAGTTACAATAATACCAAAATCGCACAGTATTTCTAATTTTGTTAGTCTCAGTCTAACAGTACTTTGAAGCCTAGAAATTTCATCACAAGCATTCTTTCCACATCTATAACATTACTTTGAGTTATAGGATAGACCATCTTTTTTTCTTTCTGCCTTCGTATGCCATCCATTGAGAACGTAAGAAGGAAATGAAAATCGCTCATCTGTAAACACTGGTTCTCAAATTGGCTTGTAAGATTCCAAACTGAAGTTCTTAATTAAAGGCATACTTATATAGATCCTGCAGTGACCCAGGTTGGGAACCTGTAAAGCAAAAACATTGGCTTCCCTTCTCCATTCACATTCCACCTGGTCATATGTTCCTGAGAAAGGAGAATTCCCAGGAAACTACAAAAATGGCCACCACCTGAGCCAGATCCTCAAAAAAGCTTACAGATGCTCCCTCCTACCTTCCTTTCCATTTTCCCCAAAACTGACATCCATCCCTGTTTATGTCACCCTGCCTTCTTTTCCCAGCTCAGTCCTCTGAAGACTGTTGCTAGGTCTTTTCCCTTGGCAGCTTTTCTTTCCCCACTTATGTTTTTTTGAATGGATAGAGTCAGCCACCTGTGCCTCTGATGGCTCTTCTGCCTTGTTTTCATTGTCTCCTCCTACACCTCCTCTCAGCCCATAAACTAATTTCTATAAACTGAAGCTGTTTCTGTGAGAAGCACTGCTGCCAACAAGCCCGAAAGGGAAGCCTCCTCTCCTTTTACTCCCTGGCAAGCATAAAAGAGTCATTAGCCAGGTTTGAGGAGACCAGTTTGCTCAGCTGCATGAGGCCACGGTGCTCCATGCTGCCATGGAAACAATGGACAAAACCAGGAGTTGGGCATATTTTATTCAGCAGGCTGTTTGCATTTTGCACCTTTTCTGTCCACGAGACTGGCTGCTAATGCAGCCTTGCTAGCTTTGGAGCTGTTGGAGGGGAACATCTGTTATGCTCTTTTAACTTCTCTCCTAAAGATCAGCACCAAACCACAGAGCAGCTTTGATATTCCCATGCACGCACACACAGCATAACAAGCAACTGCTCTTCATTACTGCTGATACTGAACAGGCAGTTGGATCAGATGTTAACATGAAAATTAACAAGATATTGCTTTTCCCCCAGCATTCCAGAAACAGCATGCCTCTTCAGACCTAAGAACCCCATCTACCTTGATCACAAGCTGAAACCAGAATGCTGGAGTCTAACAGGAGAGCTGGTGAAATGCTCATGACACGCTGCTGCTGCCAAGTCACAAAAGAAAACTTTACCCAGGCTCATCAGGGACTATTACTATAAATTTGCTTCCTAATTTTCTCCATGGTAGCTATAAGTTGAGATTTTATTACAACACTGAATCAATATTCTACTGCAAAAAAGATTATCTGAAAATACCAATGTCCATCAACTTTCTGACATATTTTTCCATTTCATTTCCCAATCATCATGATCATGCAAAATTTTGACCAATATTAAAAGAAAACTTTAAATTTTGAATTCTGAGCATGAAAGAATGGAAGGACTTCACTTTCTATTTCTTCCTAGCAGACTAAAAAGAAAATCTGGAAATGCTTTACTAATTTAGCTGGGTTTTTTTTGTTCTAGATCCACTAATATAGACTAGTGTTACTCAGGAAACAACAGGCAGGAGGAGAAAAAAATCTCAAAAACAGAAAAAAAGAGCCCTAACATCTTACTTTCTTTTACATTAAGTAACTACATAGCCTTAATAACGTAGGTCGGTTTCCCCTTGCCTTAACCTCTCTCTCCTCTATTATAGAATCACAAAATGGTTGGGGCTGGAAGGGACCTCTGGAGATCATCTATTCCAACCCTCTGCTGAAGCAGGTTCACCCAGAGCAGCTGGCAGAGTACGGCATCCAGGCAGGTTTTGACTATTTACAGAGAAAAGGAGACCACAACTTCTCTGGGAAGCCTGTTCCAATGCTCTGTCACCCTCAGAGTAAAGTTTTTCCACATATTCAGATGGAATATCCATTTTTGTTTGTGCCCATATTGCTACCTCTTCCACTGCTACTTGCCAAAGATTAAATTGCAAGATTTTCAACACAGACACTTGACAAACATCAGCTGTAGACCAGTAATTGCCATAGTTTTTGTGGAACATTTATACGTGAGGATTGAGACACACACAAGTCTTGGGTAATCAACTTTATCACCTGCAACAGTTGATAATTTGCCTCCTCAATAGCATTCAATATTAGGAGAAAATTTGCAGTAAATACTCTGCTTCAGAGCTAGGGAAAATCACAGGTTTTGTTAGCCTGGATTTTCTTAAGTGGGCAAATAGAACTGCACAACCATCTGAAGGACTCTCTTTGAATCAAGCATATTGTTTTCTGCACTTGGATTTGTCTCTCACTACAGTCTGATTCTAAGAGGGAGAGCACAGCTGCAGCTTTTAGTAGGAAAATGTAATTTTATAAAACTTTGACATAAAGTTAAATGTGATAAACCAGAAAGCACTGAAGGTGAGGAGAGTTAAACCTATTCTTCCAACATCAAACAGAAAGGCCAAGACCAAAACAGAGAAAACATCTTACACTTAGGTTTATCACTTTTTTTTCTGCAATTTCTTTTTACGGGTCTCTTAAAGCTATCTTCAGCTATTTTACAGATGCTTTGTGTCATTCAATGAATAATGCAAACTTATTATTACCCCAAAAGCTGAAATATTGAAGTGATACCTTCTGACACAATCAGAGGCATGAGAAAAAACATTTTACTTCCAGGGAAAATAAAGAAGCTTCCAAAGTTCCTCATGTGATTTTTTAGCTTTGAGGTTTAGGGGTTTGGTTTTTTTTTGTTTGTTTGGTTTTTTTAAAATTGTTTTGGTTTTTTGGGGGAGGGTGTTTGTTTTCTTTTTGAATTTTGTTGTTGTTTTTGTTTTATTGGGTGTTTGCTGGAAGAAGAAGGGGTGTTGTTTGTTCTGTTATACCCCTCCATCACTGTTGTATTATGTTCATCTATGGAAAGAAAGTTGTTTTAATAACTACCTTTTATCCCTGCAGTGCCCCTGAGTTGATAGGTCTTTCTCAAACAAATGAAGATGTTTACAATTCTATCCTGCAAGATAATTCATGCAAATCAGTACTAGAGCATACAATAAACATACTCACAGTACTGCTTATGAATACATACATAGCACAATAGGTACACAAGGCCATGGCATTTCCCAGCTCTTCAAACTGATATGCACTTGTACTTTTTTAATGCCTTCACAAATATCTTATTTTACCCTACACAGCCCTGTACCTTCAATTGTTTTCTGTTAAACAAAAGCAATTGCTATTCCCTAAGCCAGAAGCAGCAAAAAAAATATTTTTAGACTTTCTAGTCGCATTCCTTTCTGCTTACAATAGTTATTAGTCTTGTATTAAGATGACTTTGTCTACCACCAGAGTCTGAAATGAGATATTGTCAATGCCTTTCCATGTTAAGGAGTTGTTCTTTGAGGAGGAGGCAACAAAAGAAAAGGGGCATACATGGCTGCAAGATCTCCCTGATTTTCACAACTCAGACTCCAGAAATAATCCTCTTGAGATAAAATTTAAATATGTATTCATTTTCTTTTTGAATAAAATGTTTAAGGAAACATCAGTGTCTGTAGCAGTTGCCTTGGCCATTTCATGACCTATGTAAATGTACCTTTATTTTCCAGACTGAGTGTTTATATTTGAGCAAACATCTAGGAAGACTATTTTTAGGGGTTTTTTTTTTTTCAACAGGGCTTTCTTTTACCCTTGAGGAAGGAGAAAAACAATATGAATATTAAGAAGGGAGAGAGGGAAGGGAGAATAAAAGGAAACAAGATCCTATAAACATCCAGTAATAAAAAAGCAGAACTATTTGCTTGCTGCATCAGCCTTGCACAGTAATACAGCACCAACACCTTGCAGCTAATGCCCAAGAGATCCATGAAATGAGTAACCTCATGCAAGAACTTTACTTAGAAAATCTGAGTTCATTTCCCATTTTGGTTACTTGAGTGATATAAATATATTTCTATACCTATAATATAGAGGACATAAACCAATTTTGAACCAATTTGGTATGAAAAAACTTTCATTCTGAACATTTTTTTTTATACAGGTCTGTCACCTGGCTCGTAGTATCTCATTTCAGACAACATCAAGCAATGGACTAAGAGCAGTACAGAAACATGCACTTAGGAAAGACACCTTAAGATGTCTGTAAGTGTTTTTTGTGTGGCAGATTTTCAGAAGTGTAGCATAATGGAGAGGGGAATAAATAATCTAGCACAGAAAAAACAGACGAGGTGACTTCAAATTCTAAACAAAGATGTAAGTAAAAAGCCACAGTAAAGTGTCCATACACATTTCCTTTGTTACTTAACTACCACAGTCAGAAAAAGGGAGTGGAAAAATCATGTTGTGCAGTTGTATGGCTCTTGCTAGTTTACTTCTCTCAACGCAGAGCTGAGGAACACACAAATCATGGGATCTGTGAGCAAAGCAAGAGACTACAACATAAAACTTTATGGTAAAAGAAGAGAAAGCTAACTACAGCTCAAGCTAGAGACATGTACTGTGGTTCATTGATAACTTTATTCATCTATTGGATTCTAGTAATGTAATGCAGTAAAGTATTGCTTAAAATCCATTTTAAGACTTACTGTATTAGATGGCTACTAAAGAGATATTAAGATTTGCTTTTCCTTGAACATTGTCTATTTCCCTTCATGTTTTAAAGATGAAATAAACATCCCTGATTTCAATGCAATCATAAGAATAAACAAAATATATGGTCTGTACTTCAAATCTTAGCTATCTTCACAATTGAATTCAGAAATGGTGCATCCCAGATTAGAGCTAGTAAAATAACAATTTTACATTTCTTTCACACCATCCACCCCAGCTTTGCCCTGTTTGTCTGACAGGTCTTCCCAAGGCACCTGCATCAAAGACCAATCCCACAACTTTTCTACACAGCATCACCGGAGCTCTAAGATTGATCTCACAGCCATATCTTATTCCTCTCTTCTACCAGTGTCTTTTGGAAACTAATACAGCCTTGCAAATACAGAATACAGTACTAAAAAGCTACAAAAATTAGAAAATACTAAATCCTAGTTTATCTGCAAAGTTCCAAATGCAATGTCAAAAATTTCTACTGTTTTTAATGGAACATTACTCTGCTTTGTGCAGGAGACCAGTTAGAGATTAAATGCAGGTAATACTTATCAGGGAGCTGTAAGCGAAGATATAGCTCAGACTTACTTTTTAGGTTAAATTAGGCAGTGCTGAGCTGACACAACTGCTAGTAAGAAATAGGTAAGTTATCTCTACACCTACACAACTAAAGTATAGATTTATTACTCTCTAGAAAATGTGGTATATATGCTTATATTCCCTCTAAAACTCACACAGTTTGGTAGCCTGCATCAAGCTTAAGACAGGAGAGGAAAAACCCAAGTTATGCCTGCATGGAAATGTACAGGAACCTACCTTCATGGCATGACTCATACCCTCCTTTATAAAGTAGCACCAGAAGTCATTGAGAAGAGATTTCTGCCAAGATTGCTGCTTTTACTTCCTGAGAGTTTGAAAACTGAATATAAGCATGTTTCACCCTTTTAACTATAATTTCTGACGATCAGCAATGACTGCTGAACTGCATCACTCTGGAAAACTACAAAGGAGGTGAAACACATCAGTTTCTACTGGTCCCAGTATGGCAAGAAAAAATGCAGCTGCCTGTGTAAAAACATATATGGATTATACTTGCTGCAGACACTCGATACCCACATTCAAGGGGATGCATTAATTAACTGGAAGACCACCTTAATTAAAGCAAAAAGGCAAAGGCAGATCACACTGGCAAAAGAGTAAGAAAAATTAGCTTGGCCTGAATGGCATTCAGAATATGAAACAGCTAATAACAGAAAGGATGACTTGTGCTTGCAGCAGAAGGTGCACAACATGTGTGCTCTGCTGTTAGCAACAATACTGAATCCTGGATACAGACAAAACAAATGGAAAATCAATGCAAAGAACACAGGGATTATGCCAAAGGACAAGAAACACCTTGAATATTCCACAAGGAAAGAAGCTACAGCCTCATTTAGGTGCAGAAAAGGAAGTTCCATCTTTCAGAACAGCATCCCTTGGGTGTAATCCAAGGAAAAGGTGCAATAGAGTTGACACAAAAAACTCAATGCTCAGCCTCTAGCTTTTCCTTAAGAAGAAATAAATGAAAACATTGGTTGTCTGAGGTGCCTTAGATTCATTCTGAGAGTGATGTTTCTTCTTAAAGTCAGAGAAACAAGTTTTCCAAAACAGCCTATGTCTTAAGCAAAAAGGAGTCAGGTTTTACCTGTCTTTGTAGGAAGGCTGCAGTACTGAATGATTGTAGGAGAAAGTTGCTTGGACTTAGAAACATGTTGTCAAAACTAAAATCTGACAAAATCTGTGTTTGCTGCACATCAAAAGAGTAATTCTTCAGCAACCACAACACATGCAAGACTGAACCTAAAGCGTTCAGAGGACCCTACACTGAATGAATGTTGGAGGATGCTGCTTACACTGCATTCCCAAATTTCAGCTAGGGAAGATACCTGAAAAGGTAAGTTAAGAAGAAGGGGAATACTTCAAGACAACAAGAAATATTCTTGAAAGTTATGGATGAAACTTAATTTCATAAAAGCACAATCACCATCAGCTAAAAGTTAAGGAGACTGTGGCCCAGGATGCAAAAACACTAAACCAAAATATAACAGAGCAAAGCTGGCAATGACACCGAAATAGTCTCACTTGCAGCCCACTATCCTGCTTCTTGCCTCTCTTGGGTTTCCAAAAATATTATTTAAAAAAAGCAAACAAACAAGTAAAAGGTCAGCTTAACATTGCTATATTGCAAGACCAGCAAACTCTACTGTCTGTACATTTCAAAGTTTCTGAGTGAGCCCAAAGTCACCAATGGTACTTAAGGCCCTGAGCATTCAGGCATACTGCAAACGATCATGACCAGACATAGTTACTGTCAAAAATTTCAACAGGAGTTGTAATAGATGAGGAATTTTGAGCAAGTAGCCATCCACCTGCACCACAAATATAAGTAGTGCTTAAATGATTTTCCATATAATAGATAAAAAATGCCTTCAGGATTGATTCTTGAATTTCTGTATGCTGACATTGTTTTCATTCACACTTTGTTTAACTTATATCTAGTTCTGTGTATACTTAAAATTTAAGTGCAGGTGTGCAAAGTGATTATGCTTGAACATCATGCAGCTGCTGAGGTTACTTTTCCTCCCTCCCCAGTCTGCCCCATTTTATCCAACAAGTCCTGTAAACATCAGTATAGATCAAGGTACAAATTCTGGTTCCTTTCTAATGGATGCACAGAACCAGGTATAATCAAAGAGGGTGCTAAAGAAATGCTATCATTAAGAATAGAAAGAAAAAGTTGAAGCCTCTATTAGCATAATTCTGTAGCTTGAAAAGTCTACTCAGGTGCAACATACAAAAGGTAAAGTATTGGAATGGTCACATATGTTGTATCAAGTACTAACAAACTCCTGAAGGACTTTCTGGCATGCCAATAAAAGGAACAGGAAAGGATCTGGGTTGTTATGTCATAGCCAGTAACAAGTGGAAATTGTGGCTCTGAAGGCTTCATGTGATAAAATTCATTTATGACCACCATTCAATTAGCACAGATACTGTAATCCTAAAATTAAAAATAAAGTTATCAGAGGAGGCAGAGTAAAAGGGTTCAAAGAAAACTGAGAGCATTTATACTGTCCTGGCATTAATGTAAGTTCACTTTACTGAACTATGCTATTAAAAGTTTATTGCTTTCTAAAGCTGAAGAACATTTGGTAAAGAAGATAAAGAAATATATAAAGTATAATAGACCAAAGCTTTGAAAAAGTATGTCAAAAAGTCAGCCAAGGAATAGAACAATAAATTAACAGGGATTAAGAAAAAAAAAATCAAAACCACATTACTAACTGCTCTTGAAGGACTTGCAAAGGAAACTGCAGTTCTGCAAAGAAAATAACTTGCTCACACAAGGTAATCATTAATTGTTTCTGAAGCTGCTAATTCCTTCTCTTCTCTAAAACACACTGTGAGCTTTGCAGGTTAACAAGGGGTAAATAACTTGAATGACAACAGTGCACAAAGGATTTACAGGTACATTCTCTGACAGGCAAATTTTCATACAGGGAAAAGCAGCTGTTTGGAGCTACTGATCATAAAGTCATTTGGGGGAATGCTCTGATTTTCAGAACAAGAAACTGTTATTTATCATCACAAGACCTAGTTAAAATAAAATCTAGCATACTACCCGTGCAGAAAATAAGAACTGACTAATGCCAACACTGTGAACAGTGCTGCGAGAATTTGTGCAGAAATGTGCACTCCCCTGAACCAAAAAATCTCCAGTTCCTTCAAAGTTACAGCTTTGGCAAAGAGTTTCTCTGTGTCAAGTATCTTTCACACAAACATTACTTTCTGCCTCAGACTTCTCCTCCAGGCTGTAGATTTCTCAGTCATTTGAACATGACTTTTCCAATAAGTCTCCAAGCCATAATACATTTTGCTGTTTGAAAATGCAATACAAATGAAGTATACACATTAAGCTCAGATAACAGCCTACAGGGAAGAAAAAAATAAAAAAAAAAACCAAAAACAAACCAACACAAAAACACCAGAATAAGAGGGAAGAAGGTACATCAATTATTTCACACTGACTTTGTCCCCAGAAAAGCTGCTGAGCTATTCTCTGCAAACAAGTTCCCCTCCTATGTCATATTTTCATGGCAAACACACAAGCCCCAGGGACCACAGTTATTACTCCAGTCTGAGTCAAGTTCTTGAACACCAAGCCTGTGCAAGTCCTGATGTCAAGTTCTGCTGCTTCACCATGCTCCTTGCAAATGCCTCTTTGTCACAATTGAATCCTCATGAATTCTCAGTGAAATGTTTTAGATGTGGACAGCATAGGACTACTCAGAAACAAAAAAATTTAGGGGTACATCAGAAGTTAGAGCATGTGTAGTCAAGCTACAGAAGAGCAGTGCTTAAAAGCATAAGGAATGTTCTTACTTCTGACCTTGGTATCCATGGAAGCTGCAGAGGGGAACAACCTTTTACAGCATAGGGCTCTTTTAAAAGTGCTATGAGAGGTGCAGAATTATGCCCAACACACTGCAGGCAAAAGATACCAGCTATGCATTTCTCCCATGATCTGGGTCTCAGAATCTTCTGCAACAAGCTGCAATAACTGACCTGAGCATAACCATAATTGAATCATTAACAGAAACAAACAAAAAAAGGCTTCTCTTCACAGAAAGCCATATATCTACTCACAAAAATCTTCAAAAATAATGAAAGGTATGGAGAAATTCAACTTAATGTGAAAGAATTACAGCCATTTTCCAGTGACACACCCAGTGACTACAGTACTGGTGCACTTGACAATGGCACCATATCATGTGCACCAAGAAATCACATTTTCCCATTTTTCTAACACACCAAAATAAGTATATTGGGGAGAAGAACAGTTCTAATGCAATATTTTCCTGAATTCTGTGCTTTCATCTGATATTACACACAGGTATTGGAAGAGCCTTTCAGAAGGCAATTACAGCCCACCACATACTCAGAGGTATTTCATCCTATGGGTAGCTGAGCAGACAGAGACAGCAGCACTTTTCAGACTTCCAGTTCCTCATCTCTTGCGCATTTCTCTTACTTGAGATTCAAAGCATATTCATAGCAGTAAAAACAATATTGATTTCACTTTCAAAACCAAATACACCTCCATCTTTTTGTATCTTTGCAGTAAAAATTAACTACTCAGTGCCCCTGAGGATGGGCAGCAGGCAGCAGAGTGCAAACAGGAGTCATCATACAGGGTGCTTCTTTCTGAAACTCAGAAGAAATGTTGTTTAAAGGGTTTACACTGTTCTAGCAATTTTCCCAACACACAGGGTACAGGGACATATTTGAAGCCCTGAAGTATTTCACAAATCTCAGTGGGAAGAACCTGGAGCTCAAAGCACCTGTGCTTGCCTCTAGCCAAAAGGCAAAGGTATTTCAGAGTAAACTTTCCTGAACAGTGCATTAGTCATACAATCTCTTTAAGAGACACTGCACAATGACAAGTATATTGATAAAGGAAAGAGAAATGTGTAAGAAAACAAGGGGAAGAGAAAGCTGAATTTAAACTTTGGACTGCAGATTTCAAGATATTGTTGTGCAGTGCAAAAAAATCCACAAAATACTAGAAAGATTCATGTGAGAGAAGTCTTACATTTTCTGCTCAGCAAGAAGCCCTCAGGCAGTAGTTCCAGCAAATAGTCTTTAAGGATACTACTATAATTCTGTGCTCCAGGGGAGAATGCCACTGCTGTGTGGGAAGGATTTTGGGGAAATATTATTGTGATACACATCTATGTGAGGCAAAGTTTGGCTTATGTAAGCATGTGACACAACACATAATTGTCTTTTGTTAATTTTCTTGCTTTTAATCTTACAGTGATGTTTCAAGTAATGCCTATTGACCTACCAATTCTTTTAAAAAGTTAAATTACGAGACATACTTAATAAACATATTAGGCTAGGAAATCCACATAAATTTTTCAAAGGTCAATGTCACAAGCCCTATTCTGTTCTTCAGCCCGTCAGTTCTTCCTATCTTGGAGCTCCAGCCAGATTCCTCAGTCAGACCCTTTCCCACAGCTTTCCCAACCCTACCAAAATGAGAATCTGTTAGTGAAACCTAAGCTTCAGGAGACAGAGGAAATAGTCCCTGACCCTCTGCTCACAGAGAACACTCCCACACCTGCATGCATCGAGGTCCTGCTCTCCCCAGAATCCCTCCCAGCAGAGGCAATAGTGTGTCATGGCCAGGAGAGGTGCCCAGAGGAGCACAGCAAGGCAACAAACAGGCTGGCAAAACAGCCCAAGCCCTGCTGCAAAACAAGGAACAGAGAACAGTTGTGGCAAGCTGCATGCAGAGATCACCTGGAGACATTTAGCATCTCCAGGCTCTCCCCTTGGCCAAAAGAGAACATTTGTCTTTGAAAGCACTGCCGAGGTTTGTCTCACTGGATCACAAGCTTATTGAAGCATTAGCAGAGTGTTAGGCTCCACATAAGCAATTTTATGGGAGGTCAACAGGTACACTCAGGAGATGGAAATTTGCTGGCATTTCCACAGGTCCTCATGTATCACTGTCATGTTTTAGGGTTGGTTTTGTTAGTTTTTTGTGTTTTGGGGTTTTTTTGTTGTTTCACTTGTTTCTCTGGTTTTTGTTTTGATGTTTTGGTGGGTTTTTTTTAAGAGGAGAAAGAATGAAACCTGAAGTAAATGACCATTAAAGGACCATAGATCAGCTCCATCCAGCCTTTGGACTTGGAAGGTGTCGCTAATATTTTACTTTCTTGATTCATATCAGAAATCCAGGGAGTTTTTCATATTATTTATCAATCTGTTGAACATAAATACTGCTATTCCATCCAAAGCCCTCTTTAGGGCCAGTGTACCAGTTTAAAAGCAACCTATTTTCCCTCAAGTCCAAGAACAAAAAGTTTCTTATCTGTGTGCTATTCTTGTCCATGTCCCCTATTGTTTCCAGGCCCTGAAATAATTGCTATATCATGTGTAGCAAATGACATGCCAACACAACTCCACCCAGGTTGCACAGATGCACATTCACCACCAACAAATTCTCACCTGGGCTTGATTTTCATTTTCAATCCAGTTACATAACCCATGGACAGCAGGCGCTGTCTCGCTGGCACATCAGTGTTATCAGTGTACGTAGATATTTCTGAGCTATGCTTGCAGACTCGGGCGTGGCATTGCTCAAGAGGCAGCTTGGGGGAGGAGGAAAGGGTAAAGACAGTGTTCAAGAGCTGGATTGTGCTCTCCCTCCGTGTTGTGGCTCCCAGAAAGCCTCCACAAGCACCACCTCCTCTCGAATTTACTGACGCACCTCTAGCAAAGTACTATGCTTCAGCTGCTTCTATTTCTACCATCTCAAGTCTATTTAGACTGAAGTTTTCCATGCCAGAAGATTGCCTCAGGCTAAATTCTTTTGAGATTTTTCAAGCTTAACTAGTTCAGCTAATTCTGAGAATAAGATGAGAAGAAAAATATCTATGTTGCTTAGGTTAAAACCAAACCTTTCCTCACCTCCCTCATATAAAACACGCCTTTGGAACACTGAGACAAGTGCAAAAGGCAGAAACACGTACAAGTCCTGTTCCATGAGGAAAAGACAGAATAGAAGTATAAAGACTAGCTCCTATTGTAATTTTGAAAGTGATAAAACTACATAAATTCAGGACTCTCTTATATTCAATCTTAATATTCCTTTTATATAGGGAAGCAACATTTTGGCTGTAACATGCAAAAGTGTGTGTAGTGTTTATACATGATTGAAGGCCATCTTAACATATTTATCTTTATATTAGTTCTATGTATACATGTTACATATATACATACACACAACTGTAGCCATGCTAAACCCAGAATTTTATTGCTTTCCTTTTAAAACTCTTTGCCTTGACTGGAATAGAAATTGCCATTTCTTTTGTGAACAGCCCACTTTATTCTTTGTTGACACCAAGAACTGCACATTCAAAAGCATACTTTTCTTGTTAGTGTCTTGTGAGACTTAGAAGACTTGTACACGTCAGAAAGCTTCTACTGCAACTTATCAAAACAAACTACCAGCAAAACCTAGTTGCTTTTTGTGCCACTCAATGCTACAAAAACACATGAACCAAAAAACTTAAGGCCTTAATTCCCACCAGTGCCACACAGACAAGTTCAAGACTTGTATTCTGATGGTGAAGGAGGCAAGTCTTTTTAAATCACCATAAATGTCTCATGCCATCAGTAAGAGATCCAAACTTTCCTGCTTGCAACTTTGCTTTTAAAAGTCCAACCAGAAATAATATCCAGTTGTTCCTTCTTTCCTCGCTTCATAAAACAGATGCTTCAAGAGTTAGTTTGACAGTGATTTCTGTGTTTACTGTGATTTCTTGCTCAAAGTCATCTTGCTTATCCCTTACCTGTTCTGGAATCAAGTACCTAGATTATTTTAAATAATTACATATTTTCTAGAGCACAACTATCAGCAAGGTTCCGTGTAAAGCATCTATGGACTTACAGCTATTACTGCATGAACAAAAGATTACAATTATTCCTTAACACCAGTTTCCATCTGGAAGACAATACAGCATTTGGGTCAGCTCTAGGCAGAATCAAAGCATGCAATTGCCTAGAAAAATAGGCCAGTGTATGGGGCAAAACAACCTTCCCTCCTGCCTATACCACAGTCCCAAAGAGAGACAGACAGACATTTCTGCAAAATGCAGGATAAGGATCACAGGGTAGCAGTTTGTTTCATGTTTGCAGGAGGGACAAATGGAGCACTCTCCAACCTGTCCCATCCCTCAAGTCCTCCAGCAGCTGCAGCAAAAACCCAAGGCTGCTTCTCCAGAGCTCTGCCCCCAACCTGGTGCCCCAGTTCCAGCCTGTTCTTCTTCCTTTACCACGTGGGGAAAGATGCCTGACTTGACTAGCCCAGATCTTCATACTCAAGAACAAGTGTTATTCTCAAAACCCACCTAGCAGTTTTGCTGGCCCCCGACTACAACAGGTCTTGGCAGCTTAACAGTCTGAGGCATTGTAAGCTGAGTGTGAAAGGAGTCCTTTCCCATATCTGGCTTCAAAAGCATCCTTACAACAGCCAGAAGTAATTGTGCTTGGCTATCTTAGTCCTAATAGTAATAAAATGAAGATTCATTAGCATGTACGCATAGGACATAGCAATACCAACAGTGGTCATGATGTGCCAAACTCATACACAAATCAAAGACCTTGTGAATCAAAGACCTAGGTCCTTGCAGCCTGAGCCAAGGGGGTTGCCTCCAGCTGAGACAGCCTGTACCTTCTCTGGACCAGATACAGAAAACCCCCTACACACACACCTCTCCCCATTAATGGGTTATTTACAAAACAAAGCATAAGGGAAGCCCCACACACTCATTTGAAACAGCTCCCCAAGTTAATTTTCGTGCCTTCCATGCTCTCCAATATATTTGGGAAGTATTATCCCCCCTTTTTCTCTTACAGTGATGACACTCATGACAGAAGCTGACTATCTGCCAGATCAGGCACATTTCACTACCTCAACACACACAGGTTCTGCAAGAGTCACACAGTGATATGAGTCAGTTAAGCATCACTAGAATTCCCCACATTCCCAAGAGTTTATCCTGAACAATCTCAACACTGAGGACAGGAACTGTGACACTGAATATTACAGGTGGTGTCCATGGAGAATGGGGGAGAGTCCTTGAAAACCCTTCCACTAGGAAGGGTTCAAGCCCTCCACACAAGCTGGACAGGCAATCTCACCAAGACAGAGCAGTTCCCTCAAGCTGACAAGGTCCTTGAGAACACAACAGATAAGCATGCATATGAAAAATAGCTAATTTTATAGACATGTATGAAATATATTGTTTTACATCAAATATGAACACATATCAGAAACAAAAATCACAAAATACCTTGCCCACGTGTATGATTCTCCCATGTGAGAATGTACAGAAAGACATTTAAGAGGTCCGTGCTGTCAGGTTCTTTTGGTGCTCGATATCTTTTCATTCTGCTGTCCTTTACATCAGTGACTCAGTCATACATTCCTTAAGGACAGAAACTTCTATTGGTGGCAATGGGGAAAAGGCAGAGGCATTTGTCACAAGCTACAACAGAGCAATATTCTGCCAATACTGCAGTCATTACCAAATTGTTTTTCACAATGCTGAAAAAAAAATTAAAGATCCTCCTTTTTACTGCTAGGAAGAACATACGCATTTCCATAAATCATGCAATCAGCACTTACAGCACCAGATCCCTGTAAAAGAATGCATCAGCTGAAATCTTAATTTGTTTTCCTTAAGTGCTTCTCTCTTATTAGGTGACATTACATCTTGTTCTTAAACAGTGAAACTCTAAATTACCCATTTTTAATAAAACCTATTCTTCTCTGTCAGAATGCTGTTCAAAATGTTTTTCACTAGGTTTTTATTTTCATGCTGACTCAGTTACTGAATTATAGTTTATTACAAGCAACTGTTTTCAGATCAATTCCTTAAAAAACAGTTCAGGTGATACTGTATTTTCGATGCATACCAATTTTGTAAAGCTCAGTGTTAAAGTGCTACAGGAGAAACACCCCTCTCTCCTTACATGATTGTTTCATGAAGAAACAGAAGAAAGAAGCAGCGCAGTTTCAGAAGAAACTGAGCAGCACAGATAAATTTACATGGAAATGTAATTTACAATTTACTCTCACATCTTAAGCAGCTGCCCTTTCTTTGGAAGGACAACTGTTCTTTCAATGTTCAGTAGGAAACAAAGTTGTTAAATGTTTTCTTAGCAACTAATTTTTTTCTGGTTCTGAAAAAAATTCTTTTAGAAACCACTGTATGATTTTGGTAGCTTAAAACATGACTTTTTCAGTCATTCTCCAGGGCAAAGTCATATTTTCAACACAGCCACTGAAGATCCAACTCTGAATCTGCCCCTCATGTATTTAAGAAGAATCATCCACTTATCTAAGAGCTTCTGGTGTTTACACAAACAACAAACTGAGTAATGTGTGATAAAGTATTCAACTGCTGCTTCAGTATATCATATTGAACAGTAAGCTCTGGAGATGTTCACTGCAATAATCAAATTCAATGTCATTCTTCAGTAGATACTATTTTTCCCTGGAAAATACAGGGCTGTGCTTAGGTCCAGTCAACTTATATTAAGAAACTTTTCAATTTGGGACATTCTTTCATACGTAAAATTAAAAGCATGTTCTTTTATCTACTTAATTGCACCAACATCTAAACAATATTCATGAAGGCTAGCCATCAGATAGATGTTATATTCAAAAAGCAAGAAGGGAGCTATGGGGCCTTCTCAAAACTTGTTTCAAGAGAACATTGCAGTGAGAGTGGCCACATTAAATAAAGATATCACGAGCTGAACTCTGTATTTATGACAGAAATCACCCTCAAAAAATATCCATAACTTCCTCCCAGTCACCACACAAGGACTTAGTTCACCTAATTCACCTTCCGGTTATTGGAGACTACTTTTTTAGCCACAACCCTAAAATCTCATTAAAGAGGAAGGGAAACAAAATTCTCTATAGTAACTAGCTATGGTATATCCAGGCAACCTAGGATGACATAGGTTATTGATTCCTGTGATTCCAATGACAGCATAAAACAGAAACTTGATGCAGTCACAACAAGTTCATGCATTCACTCGAGCAGGAGGTATGCACACAATTTAGGGCAGATCTGACCACTTGTTTTGTGGTGCCTCCCTTTCTTAGCATCTAGAAAAAGGCCTCTCAAAACTGAACCTGTACACAACTCTTGGAAGGATTGCAGATGTTTCCCACAATTTTCTTTTGCACATTATCACAAGAAAAACCAGTTTGTTTAAAATACTCCATCCACCTCCAGAGAAATACCAGGAACCATCAACACAAATGAGTACATGAATGATACATGATTTCTGCCGTGTGGCACCATACAGACATCTTTTTGAGAGAACAAGTTGCTATGAGACTCCCAAGACTATCAATAACCTACTGCTAATTTCATGTTAACTTATGTTCCTCACCACCTTGGTTGTACCCATCTTCACTTTGTCACTTCACAACAGTAGCTCAGTTAAATAAATTTCTAACAACTACATTAAAGTAAAATCCAGCATAATTCTTCTCTTGCACTTTAATGCACTTTAATTGACTTGGTACTTTCAGTCCTGTATTCAAGAGTATAACAAAAAATCCACTGTTGTTAATATATCCCAGTGAAATTACAACCATTTGATCAGATATGCCAGCATCAAGGCATATATAATAGCAAATGGCTAAATTCCTATCAGTCAACAAAAGAAACCCTAAAAGGATAGTTCAACAGCACAACAGTGATATCAGCATTTAAATACTGAAAATTTACTCCAGAGAAAAAGGTACAACCAACCATCTGCATCTGTGAATGAGCCAAAAATCAGTGAATCGTGTCAGATCTAACTTGCATTGAAATGCAACTGTCTTCTCTTGTGCCCTTTTAAAACTGTTTTAATTAGTATACAACCAAGCTGAGTATTTAATTTTGAATAACCATATTGCAGATATCAGTATGAAATCTCATATGTTAAATTATACAGCATGGTGAAAATACAAAATTCCAATTGACTACAACTGCAAATGCCCTGCATGAAAATTGAGATGCTCTACAGAATAAAGAGACTGCATTTCTAATCAACCACTAATAAACCCTGGGCAAGAGTAGCCAAGATAAGGAGGGGGAGGGAAAAAACCCAGTATGTTTTCACAACCTAAGGGACAAGTCCTTATATGTTGCCAACACAGGATCCAGATAATGCATGCATTAAAATTAAAGGATGGTATTTCAGATAGCTCATTACCACAGCATTCAATACCTAGCTAGGTAAAGTGCTTTACAGAAACATATGACCTATGGATATGACCTAAGGATAGTTTTAAACCCAGTTTAAACTCAGTTTTAAAATTGAGTTCTACCTGAAAGTATATGGTTTTCTGTTAGATGTATCCATATCTCCATTGATTTCTGTGAATATATTTGAAAACAGAGTGCAAATATACATTCTACATATAATATATACATATATCTTCTCATACTAATTATTTTTTAATGAAAACCAGTCAGTGAGCAGCATTCTCTCTTGTACACTGCAAAACTTAGCACTAAATTGCTCAGCAGATTCAGAATATAGAGTGCCACTGAGTCCAGGAGCCCTGCTAAAAGCCAGCATAGTACTACAGGATGACAGAACCTGAAAACTGTATCTGTAATCAAACTAACCCCTGTAGCATGCTGCTGATCTACTTTTGATGGATATTAGTTTTGTCCCAGACCCCAATACAAGAATAACCTTACATTGAGAGAACAGTTCGAGGCATCTCGGTTCAAAGAAATCACAAGGCTGACAGCAAAAAAACAATGCAATTATCAAACTTTGTCACCAGCCTAACTAAAGCAAGCAAACAAAAAAAAAATGCACTTTACCTTTTTAAGGAAAAATTTCTGAAATTTTCTGTGAGGCAGCTTTATCATCTTTTTTTCACCATCCAGGATACAGGTCAGGCATTGCAAGTACTTGAGCCATTCTGCAGGGGCTTGACACCTTTTGCCTTGTCTATTAACTCGCTGCAGTCAGCTTAGCCCAATGCGTCACCAAACACCAGCCCAGCCCTGCACAGATTAAAAGGCAAGAGCTAGGCTGGATCTCATTTTTTACTCAAACAAGGAAGCTCTAATACAGACACTCCAGCTGAATACTTTGGCTGTGTTGGCAGCACAAGGAAGAACAGTACAGGTATGAGGTCTGCATTGCTCCCTAAAATAAACCCTGCAAAGTTAAAAAAGGTGCTTATACAGGGGCAAGAATTTACAAGAGGATGAAAGAGGCACAGAGATGCTCAGTATCTCACTGATCCTTTCAAATGCCATGCTACAGAAGAAACTCGGTGTCCAGGACCCTGAACACGACCCAGCACTGCCTGCTGAGTGCAGCTTGTCACTGTGCACCTGTTAATTAAGCACATTGTATGCGATTCAGCCAAGCACAGGAAAGAGCCTGTCACTTATGTTCTCTTCAAATCATTAACAGGAAGACTTATTTCCTCTGAATAGTTTTTAGAAAAAACTCTACACAGATTGCAGGCAAAGATGTTATATACAGATACATATGGAGGTATTTATAGAACACACCAATGCTGAGTTTGATTCAATACCATAGGAACCAGCAATCATGGGCATTGCTGCCTTCCCTTTGGGAATTTGCCACTAAAGCTCAGCTGCAGATTTGGAAGGACAGCACACCAGTAATGCTGCATCTCCTGGGCCACTGCTGTCCTAAAACAGCAAGTGCTGCATGGTGATCTGATGTCAAACTCTGTGTCACTCCCAGTTACGCCAATGGAATAATCCCTATGTTTCAGAACGAACCACATGCTGAAGCAGCCAGTTTAATCAGTTTTAAAAAAAAAACATTCCATGATCAAGCTACTTCCCTGATTAGTGTTTGAAGAGTCAGTCTGTATAAGAATACACAGAATTTTATTATGAGAGGAATTTCTTCCAAATATTACCTGTTGCTCCCAAATCTCCACCTTCTGTTTTAATATTATAAATACTATTTCACATGGGCTGCAAATCTCTAACAGTCCATCTCTATCTGTATCAATTTTTTGCTATTTGCATGCTTTTCTTACCACAAGGACTGTGTTCCTCTGCCCTCTCGCTGCGCATTCTTCAGGAGCTTAAGCACCAGAAGCCCTACCAAATGTTCTGCTCCTAAAAAGGCACAAGTGCTTAACCTCCAGCAAGTGGCAAGGTGTGAGGCAAGCCAAGGAAAAAGGAGGTTAAGAGAGCTCAGCACACACTTGGCTGCAGAGGTTTGTGTTTAAGGGAAGGCCAAACATGACAAGCAAACTAGTAAAATGCAGAACCAAACAGAAAACTATGAGGTGCCACTCTGCACCTCAAGCTCAGCTGGAGAAGCTGCACACTGGAAATGCCACAGAACAGAAGTGTAACTTAGGTCAAAATATCAGTCAGGAGAAAGATGGAGACCTAGAACAATTACTGTGATAAACCAGCAGCTGAAGATAAGCAGTAGACCTGGTTTAGATTATTCTGACTATTAGGCATTCAAACTGAAGGAGAGCTCCAGACAAGTTTTCTGAAAAGGATCCTGCACCATGAGGATATCTATCATCACAACACGGAAAAGGTAATTTCAAGTCCAATTTCAAGAAATTGTTCCAAAACTGACAACTAGGGAACACAAGAAGCAAGATATGAGGTAATTCTTTGGTATGTTATATGTTTGAAGCCTTTGGGTTCAATTTTAATAAAAGTTAGAAAAAACATTTCTCAGGAAATTCTCACTGTGTACCCTGTAAGGTGGAAAAAAATCCGAGATACCAGTAAAAAGGGATGGTGAACATGCCATAAAACCCACCTGGTTGCATGTAGCAGAAACATTAAGTGCAGCTATAGGATCTTTCTCAAAGTTTCTGCTACAAATTGGCAAGTGGTTTTGAAACCTCAAGCCTTTCAAGTTTAAAAAACCCTGTGATTTTGGGGTATGCATTACCAAGAAGCATTACTTTTAAAACTAACAATTCTTATTCCAGATCACCAGGACCTCCATAATTTCTCAAGATTTGAACTTTTGACTAGGAGATTCTCCAGAGCCAAACAGCATTGACTTAGAATTTCATTTTTCCTATAGTAATTACTTGGCCCTATTTTAATTTCTGCATCCACATCCACAGAAGTTGCAAGGTTTTCCTCTACAAGAACAAATAAAGATACTTTGAAGAGATCTTAAATTCAAGACTTCCTTCCTTTGAGATAATATATAATCATCCCAGACTCTATATTCATCTAGTTCTTTAAAAAGTTTAGCTCAAGCTAAACATTTAGATTCATTCTGAAAATACCATAAAGACACTTCCATGCCTTCTAATACATAACCAGCTTTTAGAAAAAAAAGCTGTATTACAGCAAAAGTCAAAGGTAGATTTTCTGTTGTAATTCCAAATTGCTGTGGTTTTTTGTTTGTGTTGCTTAGTGTTTCTTTAAAATAAAGAAAAACACTGAGGACTGAAGACACACCTTCAGCATTATTTTTAGTTATTTATCTATGTCTGGACATCAGAATACATTCTGAATTCTGTCACGGTTACTATGGTAGATAATTGCTTTTTGTTAAATCTGACAGTGAACAGATGTAACACATACAGTTCTTGCTTATTTCAATCCTCTCAGCTAAAAGCAACATTTCACATATAAACAGGTCCTCCAAACTCCATGTGCATAAACACCTTTGCTTCCTGACACGGCTATCTGCCCTTTTCAAGTCAGTGCACTGCTACATGTTATACAGGCTTTGCTTGGGCAATTTAAATGAAACATGCTTCATTAATTGATGAATGCTTACCTCATCTTTCTGATCTAACCAAGAGAAGGAACACCATTTTTTAAAATTGTTGTTGCTGTTTATTTATTTTTGTTTATGAACTACACAGTCCTTAGCAGGCCTGCTCCCATCGAATACTAATTCTCATTAAAAGGATGGCATTAGGACCCCAAGAGAAGCTGGCCATACACAAATTCTGCAAGACTGAAAAAATAAAACATCCTGTGGCTATATTTATATCCTCACAGAGAACATATATACAATATTCTCTATTAAAGAAAAATATAGCTCAGATTTTTCTTTCAATACAGTGTTACTCTTGACTGGAACCAATGTTAGAGAGTTCCATACAAATGTAGATGGTATTAGATACTCTTTTCTACACCCACTTAAGTTACCTTTCTTAGTAACTCAAATCTGAAAAGATCAAATACCTCCCTGCTTTAGCTCACAGGGGTAAAAAAAGAATAAGAAGCATAACTTGAAAAAGTGATTTTACCAGTAATTATAATATTAGTCTTGTAGCTGACAGGTTTCCATTTTACCTCCTGTTTTGATTTACAAATTCACAGACTTAAAAACACCAGGAGAATTGTTTAATACTAGTTAGTTTCTGCATACTCAAAAATCAAAACTGACATGTTTGTCAGCTTTTCCCCCTCAATTATTTTAAGTCATTACACAGAGAAGTGAATTTTTTCCTTTTTGATGAAAGGATTCCTCCAGACACCTAGGTAATGCAAATCTGTTTAAGCTTGCTGGGGCTGACAGAGTTAAGGAGCCCAGCAAGGGAAAACACCCATGTGCATAAACAGGCAACTCTCTGGCCACTACTCACAGTCTCCCTATAACTTCACACGCACAGTACTAGAAATACCCCTTGCTAGAGGCAGAAGAAAGGGACGGAAGTCATGAACAGAGCAACAGGACAACAAATAGGCTGCCAATAAGTCCTTGACACCATGCTTCCCTACACGCAGTTTATCTGATTACCAAAAGCCACACATGTTCAAAGATGATCTTAAGGTGATTCCCAGAACCCTTTTTACTCTTTGGTTTCTACTGTGTTGGAACAGTGAAAACAAAGAAAGGAAATGACAAGTTCTGACTGTATTTTCAGTATATTCTAACAGAGTAATTTGGTCTCATTTCATAAATGCTACTAAATGTTCTGTAGTGATCAAATACTTCCACTGACACGGTAAGGTTTGTAACACTGCATAAAGTTGAAATTACTTACCTTTGGAAACCTAATCCAGTGCCCCCAATAAATGCTGTTAATAAAGGCTAATAAATAGAGACCCCTTCAGTAGAATTGCCAGACAATCAGAGACTTGTTCCTCTAAATGAAGGTCTACACTTTCAGATATGCCCAAGTCAAGGAACTGCATCAAAATGTGTGATCATAGCACAGCTCATGAAGCTCCAGCGTGATTCAGGCAGCACAACACCAACAGCCATGCTGTGAGAGCTCGGCCCTGACAGCACTCTAAATTTTCAACCTGAAATTGAAACCAGGGCTTCTTTGTAAAGGTCCAGTGTGAATTATGGGACAACATCTCAGAGAAGGGCCCTCAGAGAAGCCACTCATGGACAAGATTCCGTGCCTATCAAGCTTTCAAAGCAATTTAATTTCTGAGAAGTACAAACCTTGCAAATACTTCACTTAGGACCCTGAGATTTAAAGAATTGCCTCTGAACAGAAACAAGTTGCATCTTCTCACATATAGGAAGAACAGCAAGGAAGCAGCTGACATGTTAGAGGAGTTTTACTCCTCACCCACAAAGAGGAGTCCATAGCAAAGTTCCAGTTGCCACCCAGGCAGCAAAATAAACAGCTGTACATCCCAGAGGAGACTGCATGCAGATCAGAGGAGCTCTGCCAGGTCTAAAGCTGTACCCTTAAGGAACTCTGCTCTCCTGATGACCCAGCTCTGAAGTACCACACACCCTGTGGCTCTGCAATTGCAGTCTTATCAAGCCTGTGATGCACCATGTCTGTCAGCCAAGTACCACACCCTAGTCAGTAGAATAGCTCTTAGCACTGGGACCATGCAAAGGACACAATAGTCTCCTGACAAGCAGGTTTTTGGTGGGAGGTGGTTGGGTTTTATTTTGACTCCTACCTTTGTCTTTTTTTTTTTTTCCTTTTTTTTTTTTTAAGTTTACAAACACTATTAGTATGAAATAATCTCTCTCTAGGTAGGGGTTTCTTTGACAAACAATGGAGACTAATTCAACAACCTCAAGAACAATTTAAAGCATTATTTTTGTCTACAGATGGCACTTGAATTACAATTTGGGGAACCATGACAGTTAATTTCCATCATAATCTAACATGCAGAGCAAACTTTCCAGCAACAAAAAGATTAAATCTGGCACTTCCACCAGACAAACAGGAACCACTACCATCATGATGATCAGAAAAAATATGCCAACAGGTAATATGTCAAAGGAGACACAACACTGTATGCTCAAGTTCTGATCACAGAGAGAAATTTCTCTGACAACATTTGTGAGCAAAGACTGAATTTTTTAGACTTGCATTTTCAGCATCACACAATTTACTTCTGAGCCATTGCTTTCATTGTGGCAGCTCACTGCTAGGATTGCCTGGAAAAAGGGAACCTTATTTGCAAAAGAAGTTGGACTTTGGGACTTTCAGTTTCTTTCACTTAGGTATAGGATTCAGCTTTTATTATTTTATTTACTTAATTTTAATAAAAAATACAAAATACATTCCAAAATTCAAAGTGAGAACTTGAGTCAGAAGCACCTGGATAAAAACAAATTCAAGAAGCACCAGGCCAAATCACCATCTTCCCACCAGTATAGTGGTTCTGACCTCCTACATGCAGATATATGTCTATGAATCCACTGAAAACAGGATTCTAGGGGGACACAGTGCTTCTGGGGAAGTAGACACATTCTACTTCCAGATTCAAGTTTTAGGCATACATTTTACAGCATTCCAAGGGGATAAACAGAGCAAAATGGAAAGGAAAAAAAAAAATAAAGGAAGCACTCAATGGCTTCATAAACACTAAGTCACTGGACAATAAAAAAGAAAAGTAAGACTGTGGCAGGAGGAATAACTGATGATTCATCTATGGATGCAACCTGAAAGTGCCTAGGGTTTTCTGTTAGTTTTTCATATCCTTATGGTAGATCTGTAATTTAGATATATACTGGAAATATGGCATGTTAGTAAGTTATTTTGAACACTGATTAATATCTTCACCTGACCTTTCCAATAGGCAGAGTAAATACAAGTGAATAACGTATATAGTTATGTAAGTTAATGTGAAAATGGAAAAGCTTTCATACCATACACTGTTCTTATTACAATAATCACTGTAAAGATTAACCCACATTGAGAGCAATTTCTTAGTACAGTGGACCAGGAAAGTCTATTGCCCAAAGTGACTGCCTCAGATTCAAACTAAGATCTCAGCCTATGATTAGAGTGTTGTAACAAGTATTTATCTTGGATGGGTTTTTTTTTTTTTGGACATTTTCAATATTCTAAGTTTATAGATTATCTAAAAGCATACTCTTCCAGAGTTACAATAATATTTATTGTTTTGGTAACTCTTATGCCTTGCACATAGCTATACAGGATATAAAACCAAAAGTAATACATGACTTAAGCCAGAGACCTTGGAGAAAAACAGAAAAGCCCACAACTTGAAATACCTCACATCTTTTCTTTAGGATAAAATAAAAACTTATCCTATTCTCTGCATATATTAGTATTCAATTGAATCTACCTGCATCTTGATTTCATTTGTGATTCCTGCACATTTCAGACAAATATATAAGGAAGAAAAAGGTTGGAGTTTCTTATATTAGTTAATCTTCACTTCCCCACACAAAAGCAAAACCACACAAACCAAAAGAACGATCTCTTGTTTCACATTTATTTAAAAGATGTTTAATATTCTTCCAACCTCCTCATATACATTTCTCTCCACTGCTGTAATAATTTTCCCCCAACTCTTTGGTCTCAATAACCGTACTTCTCTATATTTTTTCAAAGGCAAAATGACTGGAACTGAAAAGAGGGTTCCAACTGAGAAAAATCAGCACAGCATAGTGGCATAGCAGTGGCATAGCTCTGCTGGTACAGCCTATTCACCTCCTCTTGCCTACAGTACTCCCCCAGTGCTTCACAAACAGAAAGAGAATTGATGCTCCAAAGCCTGTGTTCTGCATCTCCCACAGTGGCACAATACTTGGCACAATAATGCCATCCCTGCACACTGTTAGCATTTTGAAAGAGATTTCTAGAAATAGCTCTGCTACTGACTTTAAAAAAAAATGGTTTTGTTTTGTTTTTTTTCTCTTCACCTTCAGAGCTTTTTCATTTGATTAAAGATGCTATTATTCTTCTATTAAGACATTATGTGGATGTACCAAAAACATGAATGTAGAATATAATATCACAAGGACAACACAGAAGTTCTTTTCTCATGGATTTAAAAAAAAAAATCCATCTTCCCACTGCCTTTATTATCTTATCTCATGTACAAAAGCACAATAATACTCTTTGTCATAATTCCAGTAATTTCTGCAGTTGATCATAATCTATTGTAAAGCAAACTCTGCTAAATAAAATTCCCTCAAAATAATGTGCTAGGGGATTAATGCTTGGAAAATATAGAGCTTCTCAAAGAAGTTTTACCTCGCACAGGAGGCAGAGGATCCAGAATTTTAAAAGCAATAAGGCAGCAAAAACACTGTCACTATAGGCATGATTCTCAAGTTATATTTACAACTTTCAGTTAAAACAAAAAAGCCAGGAAAAGAGCAATAAGAGCTGTAGCTTGATTTAGGCAACTGCAAGATCTATTTAATTAAGGATTAGCTAATGCAGGACTGTATGTTCACTGAACAAACTTCCACTAACCTTGATGAATTTTCTATTTAATTTATGCAGAATTTTACACTGTCTACACCTTTCAGAATTTCTATATGAACAAGCACCCAAAGAGCTACCATTAGGACTTTATAAACTTGGTCTGTAATGCAAGAGAGCAGTTAAATTGCCTCTCAAATTCTTATCTACAAATTTAAAAGGGAATATGGAAACAGGATTTTGAAATTTGTATTAACAGCAAACTTGCATTAAGTTTGGACTGAGGTAACTAGAGGACCATCTGTATGTTGTGTAGTTAGCCAAGCTGTAGGATGCTTTACAGGATGATTTGCAGAAATTATCATAGTTCTGACTCATAAATGGCAAATCATATGTTTGAGCTGAAGTCATTCAACTTCAGCAAAATCAAACATAAGCTTCTAATAGCTCGATTAAACAGCACCACTACTTAAAGGAAAATATAATTCCAGAACAGTACAAGCAAATGGCTGAAGAAACTTAATAGATAATGATGAACTAGAGGTGGTGTGAGTTAAGTAACAGAAACCCACACCAGAGACCTGGGCTTGTAAGAGCTTGTGAAACCATTTCTAGATTGTACAGAATCCCTCCATTCACAGATGTAACAGATAATTGGATATGGAGAATACTTGGAGGTGATTCGGGTTGAAAGACACAAATTCTGGCCGAAGTTTTGCAGTTTGTGAGTTAACATCAGGAGAAAAAAGACTACATTCATCTGCTCTAACAATTCTTGTCTAACGTTAGCCATGAACTTTCATCCAACTTGTGCCTATCTGAAGCCAAATATCTGGGGTTTGGCTAAAGCCAATTTTCTAGAGAGGAATTCCATTCTGACTTGAAAATTACAAGAGAAGGACAAGCTCACTTCCAAAATCTAAAATATCACTTCCCACACTCCCAAAAATCTGCCAGCAGTTTCTATCTCTGTTCTCAGTGCTGGGCCTAGGGTTTAGACTTCAGATTCCAGTTACAGCCTCTCACACCAGGTCAGTGATTGTGAGAGTGCCCAGCTACTGCAAATGTAATACTCACTTAAGTGCACACTGAGCTTTTGGGTCAGTTCTTACCATTAAAAAAAAAAAACTTTAAATTGGTATTCAAAGAAATAAAAAGAAAATTCCACCCAAAAAATGACTGAAAAGCTACCCAAATTCCCATACAATCATTCATTTTTTAACTGATAAAAACTCTTTTGCCATACAAGACAGACCTCTGGTGTTGGATGATGTTACTGCAAGCTTCACAAGCTTCCTCCTTACCCTGCAATAATTCCTTTGGGCTGGTTTAGGTTACAGCTTGCAGTGCAAAGCAAGGCTCACTGCACCATAGTGGCATTTGAGCTGGCTTGTTGGCAGAGGTACAAGATGAGGTGGTCAGTCACTCCACCCTAAGGGGAATTTCTTGCTAAGGGGCCCATCTCATGGAAATAAACATGCTCAGAATCTCGTAAAAAGCTACCCTTGGTGGCACTACTATTGCTTCTAAAAATAAGGTGTTATAGAGCTCACAAGCAGAATTAAAATATGCAATTGCCAAAACTAAGAAATTTAAAGATTTAAAATGAACGCATAAATATTGCATTTGGATATTCCGCAAATATCAAAATACCAGCTTGTAGGTCAGCTTTCCACTGACCTGAGTTGAGGTTTATGACACTAGGATAACAAGTGTCTACCACTCACAGCATTCCAAATTGCATGCCAACTCTGTCAAAGTTAAATTACAGCTGACTCAGGCTACCCAGTGCCAGTCTCCCTGTCAGATCCCTGTGCTGCATCACAGTTACTGTGGACTGCAATATTGCCATGATAATGTTCCAAATACTGGAGTTGAAAACGTGGTTTCTTATTTGGTTAAGAAACAACCAGCACCCTCCCACTCTTTGCACCTTCCATTGAAATAGCAGGAATGATTTAGGAAACAGAACTATTCTTCCTCACTGCTCAAAGCAAGAGAAGGGAGGAAAC
>JANRGV010000062.1:38530534-38569166 GCA_024734035.1 Alethe castanea
AACTATTCTTCCTCACTGCTCAAAGCAAGAGAAGGGAGGAAACAGAACTATTCTTCCTCACTGCTCAAAGCAAGAGAAGGGAGGAAACAGGCTAAAATCCCCGTTGATAACAATAATAATGTAACGCAGATGAACTATATGTTCAAAGAAGTCAGACTCAGACCCTGTGGTAGAAATGAGATAGTTATAAGCTGGGGTATGTTTCAGAGGCAGGATTTGGACGAAGGGGCATCTGTTTCTTTGAATACTCTGCATGGGTGTGTCAACCCGGAGAACTGAAGCCTTGCTACAAAAAAGTAAATAATTAAATAATTAATCTCTATAACAAAACTCATTTTTACCATCTGCAACAGAGTTACACTAGGTGCAGTTTATTATGGTACAGTGATACAAGACATCACAGCAGTTTAAAATACAGATATGAAAAAATTTTTCTGGAGGCTTTGCTGTATCTTAAAATCAATACTATGAATACATAACTGCCACGGTTAAGTTTCACCCTGCTTTTTGGACTTGTTTCAACCTTGCAAGACATCTTCTCTTTTCTTCAAGAGGGTAAGACACTCAAGAGTTACCACTTATTAAAAGGCACAGTATTACATTAGTTTCAGCAGTATAAACAGCATTTTGTCTAAAGTATGACAGTAATATGACTGAGGCAGTTCCGTCTGTAGAAAATACAGTTAATGACTGTCTTCCATAATGCAGAAATGTGTCTGATAGCGTAAAATCAGTCAGCTAGGAAAGGAAATCAGGTAAAAAAAGGGACCACACTTTCCAGCTGCCATGGTTGCTCACTACAGCAGCATCTCTGCTATCTGCTGGAAAGATGAGCAAGGGGACAAGTGAGCTGTCAGATGTCCAAACTGAAAACTTACAAATCAAAAGCTTTGTGACATCCAAAGCTTAGAGTAAATTTTACTGAGCTTTGCAGTAACTTCATGAGGTGAATATTCAGTTCTACCTAGCCCACACTAGGTGTCACTCCTTCCCCAGTATGGCTGGGCACACGCATGTAAAGATACAGGGAACGGGTATTCCCAAAACACTAAGTTTTTCTTCTAGATTACTAAGGGTCAAGCTTGCATAGTGGCCAAAGAACAAGAATAAAAACAGCTTTCTGTTCTCATGGACAAATATTAAGAAACTGCATGCTTTGTCTTTAAAATGTGTTCTTGTAAAGCTGGGATGGTCTTATAACTAAACCTAAGAAAGGTTAAAAAACAGCCAACACGTATCCACAGTAAGCACTCTGGTTTCTGTAGGGAAATGAAGAAGCTAACAGACTTTTTACCTGTTTTTAGGATGATGACATTTCCCCGAGAAAAGGAAAGTCAAATCTGTTCTGGCAGTAGCAGAACTAATGGAGCCGGTTTCTCAACAGACCTATGGCAATTGTTTCTTGGACATCTTTCCTCCTTCTAGCCTTTTGGACAGAGACATAGCACACAGATTTCCTAGCATGCTTTTTGCATTGATTAGTACACGTTGATTTGTGACCAGGGACAGTTGTGCTTTTCCATCCCTTGGTAGGGTACTGCTTTGAATCTCTGCTCATTTGTGAACATTTACAAAGTCTTTGAGAGCAGAGGTCTAAGTGCCTGCTCCTCCTTCCAGCTTAACTGCAGCTGGCCATGGTATTCACACTGTTGGGATGTCTGACCAGTGTGATTGCACACACTGCTTCCCTAGGAACACCCTAAAGATCTAATCAGGCCCATAAATTTTGACATCCTTCAACAAAACTGCTGCCCAACTGCTTGCTTACAGGTCAAGCACTCCCAGTGTACAGCAGATTTCAGTGCAATTCTATAAAATTTTAGACTTATATGGGAGACTTATTTTGTCCCCATGGCAACAGACTGTAGTCACGTCCACACCCCACTTAGGAGATGGGATTGCAGTTTATTTGCCAGCTTCAGTCTAGCTAGTTCAAGAAAATGCTACAATGCATCCTAAAGTATATGGGTTAGAGTGTCCACACTGAGTACACACTCTTTAACTAAAGCTCATACCGTCATCACATTTACTCCTGAGACAGAACTTTTCTGTCCCACAGCCGCAGAAGTATTGTGCACAGCTACAGAGCAGCACTTGGTAAGAAATGCACATTATGTTATCTGATATTTCAACGTGCACTTCACAAGAATATGATGTATTCAGATAAAAGACACAAAGTGCACACAGTGTACCTGTGTAATTTCAACCTCACCCCCGCAGAAAAAACAAAAAAAAATAACCCACCACAACAAAAAAATCAATCCCACAACCCAGTTACTTAAGAAATTTGTGACTAATATAGGCACAGAACAGGGGAGGCAACACTTCCTGTACCACAGATAGAGGTGCCCAGCAGGCCTGGGCTTCATTTGGCCCTTTTGACTAGGAACATTTCCAAGTATCACATTATGCTAAAAAGGTCATTGACCCGAGTATGTCTGAATTCATGCCATTAGGGTAATATTCAGAAACCTCAAATCTCTGCTTTCCTTAAACAAAATTCATATCTACCCCTCACAATACTAAGTTCTGGTAGGCCTGTGAAATTTCATGTTGTGCCACAGCAACCCATGATGAAAACTATTTAATCCCTTGTACAGAGCTGGTACCACCTTCAGTCCCTGGATATTTCTGCTAATTCACACAGACTGAAGTAGCAAAGGGCACTCAGTCTCCTCAAGACACCCATCTGGGTAAAGAGTTATGCTCATTTCATGTCCTCAAGCTGTGAGGAAAGTTGATTCTGGTCTCAAACATTGGCTTTGTTGTAAGAATTGGAAAAGTCACACAGCAAGGACTTTTGCTTCTATTTCTCAGATTTAGTCTAGTATTTATAGATGAAGCAAAAATGCTTCAGAAAGAAGAAATCATTAGGTTATTAATTTCAGTCTTGAATAGATCATTTGATCACAGTAACTTGCCATACACAATGTGCAGATAGGTTTGGGTGCCCAGACCAGGTTACCTGACTCCCCATAAATAGCGTGCCAAACTCTTAACTTTTTCCTAACCTCATAAGGACAATAATGGGAGGAGGGGAAAAAACCTATTCTTGAAGTTTCCATGTCAAACTTTGGACCCCAAGGCAAGTCTCCTTTCCTCACAGAGAGGACAACTATCTCCCCCTTAAAACGCTGTGGCATGCAGTCTTCAGACATGAGTTTCATCAGAAAAATCTGCTATTCAGGACCAGAACAAGACCCTAGGCCAGATATTTAAGGGCTAAAGGGCAGTTTGTTGTTGATGGCAACATAAGCAAGGAGACTTGTGGACAAAACACCATGCATTCCCAACCACAGTAAGCAAATCTTCCAGTATTTCTTATCCTTAAACTCTACAGTCACAAGATCAGGTCAAACTCCAGTTTTCATTATGTTTTCTGAAAACATTTACATTGTTAATCTGTGGAAAGCCTAACAGAAAATAATTATCAGTATTCTACTATATAATATTACATTTCCTTTATTTTTACAGAGAGGAGAAAGACAGTTTTAACAATAAAAGTTAGTGACCCTAAATTCAAGTGATCAACAGTATATCAGGACATTGCATGATGCTTAAGTCCCAAAGAAATAACAGCTAAAGAAGCAGTGCAGTAAGAGCTCCCCAAATTTTTCCAAGACATCTCCAGATAATCTGGCAAAAAAATAAAAATTACAAATCTCACAGGATTTCTCCATCCCCTGTGATAAAAAGTCCGATTTCCCTATCAGCTGCAGATAGAGGTTCAGATTGTAGTCACCCTGCAGATACCCCAGGGAAGGCATCCAGCACTTGTATTCTTTGCTGAAGAGGATTTGCAGGTGCTCCCTCATCCTCCAGGTTTTTTTATTATTATGAAAGAAACACCCTAATCCAAGTTAGATTTCCTGTTCAGAATTTCACAAGCCATTATTTCCAGACAGCTAGAGACTTATTCTTCTTCTCATGCTGTCAGCATCTGCCTCATACAGCACTTACTGTGCCATTAAATGCTTCCCCCAGCTGTCAGCCAGGAACACAGAGCTGCTTCATCTCATAAAAAGCAGCTCTTCCAACTCTTCATGCAGGGCCCATCCATATTAGTTAAAGAATAAAAGGCAGGCAGAAGGAACAAGCTAGGCAAAACAGTATTTTAATGATCCACTTATCTCCTGGGGCCTCACCTCATTCAAGCTGTACAGCTGAGAATCTGTATGTCTTTTCAAGGGGAAAATTCTCTGCTAAAATCAGCCTCACAAATACATTAGAAGCATTTGGTCTGCACACATGTTTTTCTTGCTGGTCAGTCACATTTAACTAAGTGTATAGCTGGCTTTCTAGCAGTCTAAAAACTTTCAGCAAGTGTAAAGAACACTGTGCCAGGCACAAATTATCAAATTCAAGAGGAGGCCCTGTAGACTGATGAGCTTTTTCCTTTAATATCTACAGCAAAGAAGAAGTCTCCAGAAGCACTTCTACCCAACATTTATAACCAAGTCATGAGAAAAGCCAGTGGAAAAGAAGGCTCACAAATTGTTCTGTGATAGTCACAGTTGTTTAAGTCACCAACCAGATGGAAACAGTTGTTTTGGCCACTTGTTGCATGTTGCACTTGTTGTTGCGTGTAGCTATGCTTGCAATGTGCTTTTAAAGGCCACCAAGATATTAAGAAATATAAGAGACAGTTGTAATGCCTTGAAGGAAAAGATTGGTAGTAATATTTAGAGAACAGGTACCAGATACAGACTACTTTAAAAAACAGAAAACACCAAACCCATCTCCCCCTCAAAAAAAAAAAAAAAAAAAAAACAAACCACACACACTTCAAAAACAAAACAAAACAAAACACACAACCATAAAACAAAACAAAATACCACAAAAGCAACATGGAAGGCATTTTCTGGCTTTTAAGCCTGCTTCAACCCACTCTGCAATAGCCAGGTGACCTTCAACTCCAGGCACAGTGAGTGGGAGTTAAGAGTCAGTTTAAAATATTCTGTGCTGATGCCCTTACATCACCTTCCAAGAACCATCACAGTCACAGCACCAAATCTGGCAAACTGATGAAGCCATCACTTCAAACCTGCAACAAGAACTTCCCATAGCTCTAGATATTCCAGAAAGTGAACTCTGGTTTACAGGGAAAGCATTTCACAGTAAAGAGAAGCAATGAGTTGCCATACCAAACCACTCTGTACCTGCAATCAGAGCCCATTGTACCATTAATTAGCATCTAAACTATTAGAAAAGTTAAATATGAAAAAGTCAGGTCCCTTCAGTATGTTTGCCAGTCTACAAGATTTGGAACTAAATGCATATTTCAGGCTTTTCAAAGAAGCTTGGTCAGATTTTCTCCTAAAGCTGATAGAGCAACTTAGGAGAACAGTTTAAAAAAAAAAAATAGGACTGAGCAAAAGACTGGAAGAGCAAAGAAGACTAAAGGCTAATTTTGTACTGGTCTAATCAGTCACAACAATGACTCATCTAGTTAAGAGATAAACAGTTATTCCATGTAGAAGCTGAACTTAAAATCTCTTTGCTCCCAATTCAGACATTAAATAAAGTTTTTTATTCCTTGTCAGTTACATCTGAAAATATTTGTATTCTTTGAGCTACATTTACAAATGAGTTTACTGCAAAACTAAAGAGTTAGAGAAGTCAAAATGAGGATCCAGGTATAAAACTGCCAGAGACTCCTGGCTGGTCTTCTAATGTGCGTGACAACTCCTGCTTACCTGTCTGGAAGGAAGATTTTCAATTCCTGTTTCAAATCCAGAAACCTGGAGGGCTCCAGGGACAAGAACTGGATTTAGCCTGGCCTCTTCATCAGTAGGATTGTATAAGCCTCACCTAGACATCAAAGCCTCTGAGGTTTTCAGATTTTATAACTAACACAAAGCAAACAAAAAAAAAAAAACCCACATGTTCTTTGTTTGCACACTAAGTATACATCTGTTCATCTTGAGAATTTTTAAATTCTTAAATATTCTTTTCACGCAGATGCTTCAAGGCTGACAGTATGCACACCAAATACTTCACCTCCTATCCAAAGTCAATTATTTATTCAAAGCTGGTTCTGAGAATCAAAAAGGTGAGCAAGTCTGCCAACTACACGCAGCATATTTCAGGAAAATGACTCATTAAGTCCAGAATGTTTTACACATTTAATTAAGCCTTACGCTAACTCCACTTGGCAAGCAGGAGTATGAATCATGGAAGCTGGATCACAGGAGCACACTCAAGGCAGCACAAAAACTTCACTGCTTGCTTCTGGAGCTGAGCAATGACTTACTGAAGGTGGGATCCAGGAGGATACTCCTCACTCCATAGGAGTAGAGCACAGATAGGGGGAGGCAGAAGGGAACTGCCATGACTTGAAGCCCAGGGGCTGCACCAGCCAGTCTCTGCTGAGGCACTGACATCAAACCCTCTGCTGATCCCCTCTGTGCTGCCTGCAGACACTGCAACACTGATCTGCTGCTCTGCCCCTTCAGTGCCTCCCACAAAGAAAGATGTCTGCTTCCAACAACGGATGGAACCTCGAGGACAAAGAGCAGTGGTAATGGTGTCATTGGCACCATTTTTGTGTCATCACTGTGCACACCACTGCATATACTCAGACAGTACCATGCTGTTACTTGACTTATTAAGCATGGCAGTATCCTGAGCTATCCTGAGCCCCTTTACTGAGATAGACTACTAGTAAAAGAGATCAAACTTGCACAAAAAAAGTCCTGATGCTAAAATAAAAACCATATGCACATATATGCCTTATCCTGTTGTCCACAGGTTGCCCACTCCCACTGCTGACAGCAATGAGGTAAAGTAAATAAGAACAAAGAGGAGAGCTCTGAAGTCTCACAAAACCACAAAAATGTACAATATACATTTAGCTTAGAATGATTTGCAGAACATGCATTAGATGTGCTATAAATCAGCCTCCATCACAACCTTTAAAAAAAGTAGAGCAGTAACACATATAAAAAACCATATACACACCATTAGCTGGCTGCAAGGAAACAAGTGCAGTCATTATCCTTTGCACTCTTACAATATGAAAGATGCAAAATAGTTTATAATTAAATTCCCATACACTCACAGTGCTGTTAGTGTATCCCTCTCCATCCTCAACATCCTGACCTGCAGGATGACAAGCTTCCCATGTTAGACAAGAGACACAGGGAAACAATCTTCACACAGTCAGGATCTCACTGTTACCATTTCAGCTAGCACAAAGCTGTACAGCTGAGGGTATATGTTCTGCAGATCAGAGGTACAAGAAGATCAGAGGTCCCCATTACAGCAGTAGATTAGGTTTTTCACAGGCATGCTCGGATTTACTTCCTTGATCAAGTTGAAACCATTAAGAAACATCCTGCCAGATGAAGTTACTGCCCTCCCCTAGTCAAAGGGCACTGGTGTTAAACATTTAGCTCAGAAGAGAGATATTTGTGGCAGAGGTTGTACTGACTTTCAAGACCTGTCCCACTAATGCACTTGAGGCTTCAGGTGGCCACACCTACCCTGTAAAAGGAAAGATTAATTCTTCAACTATTCCCACACTATTAATCTGAACAATGCTGAACTCCTCACCATAGTTACCAACACTGAGCTCTCAGATAGCAAAACTCTTCATGCAACCCTAAACCAAGCCTGATTCAAACCAATAAGTAAACAGGAAAAAGCTGTCACCTTCTTATACCTTTTCATTCACCTTTACATCCACAACAATACCTTGTACAAGATAAGTATCAAGCCTGGATATCAAGTCATATTTAATATTGTGCTTTACTGCTTAAATATTTGTTGAATACTGGAATCAGATGTTTATAGGATTTGATCACTTGTCTGTCTACAGAAGTAAACAAACTACACACTGCAAACTGACAAATATCATTCAAAGCTACAGACTGCAAGCTGACAAATACTACTCAGATCTCTGAGCTATGTTAATCTGCCTTTCACTCAACAAGACTGTCACCCACAGAAACATATTAATATCTGCAATAAGATTGCTTCTCATACACCATTTCCAGAAGAAATCTCTCTGTGAAACCAGATGCATACTCTGAAGCTTCAGGACTACCTTCCCCACCCTGAAGGGTGATAAAACCTTATGCCAGTCTAGGAAAAACCAACAGCAGGAAACTCAAGAGAATAAACCAACCAGATATAGAAATAAATTCAGACACACACCACAAATCTCCTACAGATTATCTCTTGACAGATCTTCTGACTCTATTCTTTGGGTGAGATATGCCCTGTGCATCTAATCTACAGCCTAACAAATCTCAAGGAAATTATTAATCCTTCAGTTTTCTCCCAAAAGTAAACATATAGCAAGCATAGGCATTCAGATTTGTCATTTTCTTCAAGTATTTGGCTGCTAACAGTATAAGAGACCACTTTAGGTGAACCTAGACAGTGGTTTGAGAAGGAAATCCCAAGAACACCTCTGTGCATCAAGCTACCCAGCACACAGCCCTGCTGGGATAGAGTCCTGCCCTTGCTTGGCACCCACAGGGCTAATGGACCAAGGCTCCTTCTGACAAGCAGGGCAGCCCAAAGGATGCTGCCCTAGGAAAACTTCCCTCTGGAGAAAACCCATCATCTCCACCTCTGCAAACAGCTGCTGGACAGGCTCTAAGCAGACCTCACCTCAGAGGCTGTTGTGTCAGGTGTAGTCAGGAAGCTAGGATTCACTAAGCATCCCTTTGCTCTAGCTGTCATTTTAGGAACAGAAGTCAGCCCTCCTTCTACTGCTACACTCCCCTTTCTAAGGGAACTCCTCAGACTGACTTGAAAAGAGATGAAGAGACCAAGCATTTCAAAGACTTTAACTGAAATAATAAATAAATAACACTCCCCTCACCGTGCCCTCCCTATTCAGCTGTGCAGAGTGCTCAGAGCAGCTCAGACTACTGCTGCAGCATTTCAAGAAGGATTTCAGAAACAGTTTTAAGATGTCAGACACTCAGAGGAGGCTCACTGACATAACCAAAACACTGCTCAAGCAGTTTAATTCTGTTGTAACAGCTTCCTTTATAGGAAGGATGAGTCACAATCCTTAGCTTTCTTAAGAAAGAAACAAAGCAAAACATGTTAAAAGCTGCTGTAATATATACTGTACAAGTCTCTCAAGACTGCTTATCATAATAGAAGACTTTTTATAGAAAAATGTAGGAGATTATACCAACTAAACATGCATGATTAATAGCACAAACCAGGAAGCAATCCACTCAAATGACAGGTCTCATGTACAAGAGTATATCCACTTTAACAGCTCCATACTTCTCATTGTTCTGTTTGTAATGTTTGCTTCCTTAAGAGGTATCATTAAATATATGCATTACCTTTTCCCCTCAGTTGAAAATTGAGGATTGGACTGAAAATATATAGTTTTAGATTAGTAAATGCTGAGGACCCCTCAGTTACTGATTACTGAAGGTGAGAACTGTAGTTGCTAGTGTACAAAAGGATCAGACTTCTTATTCCAGTGCTAAATATTAATAAATATGCCCAATCTGCACACTTAAACCCCAGACCACCCTAAATAACTAAAGACACCAATGGAAGGGATAGACTGTATTTCAATCATCCATCATATATGTGAATGCCAGTTAGAATCCACTATGCTTTCCCTCTCTTTTTCTTTTTTTTTTTTTGGATGTTTGTTATCAGAAAGAATACTTCTAGACCAGATTAAACAAACCTAGTAATCACTGCAACTACTGATCTCACACAATTAAAAAGGGGAGAAAACATACAAAATAAATACTAAAAGGGCAATCAGGAAATCCACATCCACTTTTGATGAGACAGGTCTGAGCAGGGGCAGGATATGTCATTTACAAAACTTCTCACATCAAAACTGAAATATTTAGAAGACTTCAGGTTTCTGCCTTGTATTATTACAAAGAGGTCATTTGATCATGATACCTACCCTTCAAGAAACTCAGATATACCAGGAATTCTACAGAGATGCTGGATCAAAGTTTTGAACAACTGCGAACTTGCAGTTAATTTCACAGATAATATTGTAAAAACACGCACCTGCTACCCTAGACATCAGGTCTTTATATTCAGCCCCACACCTCCCTGGTGTTGAAGCAACTCTCTCCCACAGAGGTGATACACAACATGACTTTGGTGGCCAACTCTCAGAAATAACTGGCTGAATGAGACAAAGCATCTGGTAGTTTTAAGCATCCAGGTGCTCAAGAAGAGGTAATCTGCCTTCCTTCTTGACTTCTAAATCTTATGCAAGGTTGTTTTTGTTGCTGCTCTGAGTACTTCACATGCCACTTGTAAACATCAATATCATTTTTGTGAAACCCTGAGTGTAATAAGCATGCCTGAGTACTGGTCACACATTCTATAAACACAAAACTTCTGCAAGTGCAATTCATTTGTTCAAAATGCAGCCAGACTAATTTATCACCAAAAGCTCCCTTTCCGGTCAGCAGGGAAAACTAGTCAGGTCTTGAAAAAAAGAAACTGCACCATGAAGCACATAACTACCTAGAAACAGAAGCTCAATACTTAACATCTCCAATAAAAACATAACTTTTCTGTGTCTAACCATGCCCATTTGAGAATTTTTTTTTTTTTTGAGATGTAGACTTATCTTCTGATTTTTCCTATCAAATCTTTGGAAGAAAGCAGTCAAAGCATTTTCCTCGAAAATAACAGTTCCCATCTTGTTTCTTTGTCGCATTTCTTTTCTTATGGTGGAAGTTACATATTAACCTTGGAGAGTAGAAGAGTCAAAGAAAGAACTCATTTCAACACAAAACTTTGTGTTCTAAGGAGAAAACAAATCAGAATGAGCAACAAAATTAGAGAAATCTAGTAGGAAAAAAAATAGAACAATTGACTTCCACTCCATTGTAATGAAGAAAAATGAATTTTCTCACCCTAGAGTTGTAACCATCTGTGTGTAAATAGTAGTTTCCATTTTAAATAACATCTCTTTAGGAGGCACCATACCCATCACCTAAACAATTTATCCTTGGCTCTAGGGACTGCCAAGTGACTCATCTCTCCTGATGACACAATTTAGTAGTCACAGCCAGCACACTCCTGGGCACCAACAGCCATTACGGTATAAGATTATTTTCATGAGGGAATGGTTTTCCCCAGATGAACTTTCATTCTTTAAGTAACAACCCTTGTTCAAGATCAAGCAGCCTAATTCCATGAAGCATTTTACATCTTGCTAATACTGTCAGAATCTCTTTTCCCTGTTCAGCATGACATTTGCTCAGCTGTGACCTCTGCAGCACAACATTTATTTTAAAAGCTTCCAAACACAGTATATTTTCTGTGCATCCATATGCCTGTCTAATTGATTAAATCAAGAATTAGTCATTTTAGTGTCCACTTAGCAAAAAACATTTGGTGGGTTAGCTGTTTGTTCCATTGGTAAACACTGCAAACTTAAAAATCCAGCAGAGAACACACCAACAAAATCCACACTCCCATGCATGGTCCCTGAACTCTGCAGGAGCAGAGATGAAATCACCATCACACCAAGGTCCTGATTCAATAAAGGCCCAAGAAGATCAGGGCCAACGCAGGTAAGAGTTACACTTCAACAGGAGGGATCATCAGCTACCATTTCAAGGGAAGTTCTGCTGCCAACTAGAATTGTCAGTGACTTTCTCTACCAGCTAAAAACCCATCATTTAGGGTCTCAAGAGATACAGAGACAGAGTTAATTTGTGGTGCTGAAAGACTAAGATTTCTGAGAAACAGAATCTGTCACCCTTTGGCCATGGAGAGAATAGTTTCAATGAAGGTTGCCATCCACGACAGACAACAGCATTTAGCAAAGGCTGTAGAGAGCCAGAGGGCTTGAAAAATCCTGAAAAGGGTTCACAGACTTTTGAGGATGTTTTTAAAGTGCTTTTATCTTCTCTCTAATCCATCAGAGCCAAAACAGCACATTGTCTGAAAGCAGTAATTCAAAAACGTAGCAGTGACTGTGCAATAACAGCTAGAACCAAAAAGTATAATGTGAAATCATATGTAAATATGTTGCTAAACTTATATGTTTAACTTCAAATATCACAAGTCTTTCAGATTATGTGATAAGTTTTCCTACACACCTCTTACCCTTCCAAAAATTTGAAGTTTTCTATGTCTCTATTTGCTTTATGAAATATACAAGGAGACACAGAAAGAAAAAAATAGATGTGAAAAAATATTAGGCTTTCCTTTTATATTGATGTCTCCCCTATGTCTGTTTCAATTCAGTTGATGAGACAGTGACAAGAAGAAACCAATTTACAAAGAATCAGAAGTAACAAAATTCTGTTTCAATAAGAGTAGCACAGCTGTTGCCCTGTCAGCTGCCCCTTCATTGCTGGGATTCTGAACAGAGGCTCTGGGATGCAAGAGAAGGAGACATTTCATTCATTCCATGACCCCAGCTGTCTCCTCTCACATTTTAGCCAGACATTCAGTGACAAAAAACTTTTAATCTTTATCAAGGACACATTTTTATACACTATTTTTCATGGAGTTAAATAGAAATTCATATTCCTTTGGTTGCCTGATCAACTTCATTCCAAAACAAATTCCAGTTATTTCCTCTTTTTAAAAGTATTAGACAAAAGGCTAACACTATAGATAATACAATCTACATTACATATAATGTAGATTAATATATTTTGGGAATTAAAACAGTTTCTAAAAAATCAATTTACAAAGTTATTACCTACTAAGTCCTTCGTAAGAGCTTAATACTAGGGATTATTTTTTTAATGAAAAATTTTAAGTAAAACAGCTTACACTGCCTACTTCACATGCTCAAAGAACTGGAAAGGAGAATTACGTGTTTCTTAAATAAATGTTTCTTAAATACATCACCAGTGCAATTTTGTAAGAATGGACACAACGTCAAAATTTTCCAGTCAGGGCCTGCATTTGAGTTCACTCAGAATCTATTTCTATAGAGAGAAAAAATTCATCCCAGACAGATGCCTGCAAAACTTTCTCTTAGAAAGATGTGTAGCACACTATCTGAACTTACAATTGCTTACATACTGTGATTATAAAGCATTACTTAATACAAAAAAATTCATTATTTCAAACATTTTTCTTAAACAAGGTTCCTTGTTGTTGGGTTTGGTTACTTGGTTTTTGGGAGGAAGAAAAAAACCCAGTGTGTTCAGTAAACATGTTGCTGTCATCTAGCAACCTGAACCAGGCTTCCATCCTCTGAAGTTTTCACATCATATTACAAAATTGTACATCTCTACAGTTTGTGCCATATCGCTCATTTGACAATAAGCTTCCTATTTGTTTTTCCCTGAAAAGAAAATTCCTCTTGCAGGCCAAGGTTTTTAATAAGGTACAGACTTCTTGTGTGTGTGTGTATGTGTAAACATATATACCAAGAGGAGTTTTGTGTTCTGTGATCATTCCTGACAACTAAAACACAACTCACAAAGCAGCAGAAAACAAAAGTTATTCTGTTTGAAGGACCTCAATACACCTGCTAACCTGTGACCTACAAGCTCAACCACAGAAATGCAGATTTTTTTTCCTTTGTTATGCAGTCATTTATCATTACTATTAAAAATGATCATGGACATACATTTGGTTTTATAATGGATTCAATACTCCATACCAGATGTATTGAGACCTTTAGCTAATTGAGGTGGGAGACAAGTGAAAGTTCATCAGATGCTACCGGAAAAAAACAACCACCTCTCCAACCTTGCAAGAAAAACAACTCTTTTAATGGCAAACCAGAATGTTCTGACCTGCTTTAAGTTCACTGTTGTTTTTTTCATGAGACAGATATACCAGCAACTCTAGTGTTGGTGTGCACTAGTTAAGCTGTTTTGACATAACCCTAGTGAAAATCACAAAAAACAGCCAGGAAGCACTCCCTGTTGTCTCTGTAGCTGAAAATTATTCCAGCCCCTTTGAAAGGGAGGCTGCTGCTGGTGGTTCAACATTACACTAGCACAGATGTGCCTTAGCACTGTGGTTGATACCTACCACAGACAAACTATCCAGGTATAAGCAGAGGCCTTCTTCACAGACCAGGAATGCTGTCATGCATAGATCCTAATCCTCCAAGAATCCACTTTATCCACTCTGGTATCATCTGAAAATCAAAAGCAATCCAACAGATTGCTGCATTGATGAATTCCAGATACAGGTGATCCACAAGCCAATAAGGGAATTTTTTCTGCTGGACATGATCCATACAAACAAGAAAGAACTGGTCAGGACTGAAGTTCAAGAGCAGTTTTCCTTGCAGTTATTATGAGAAGAAACTCAAGATCCCAAGACAAAAGAGATAAGCAAAAGTCAAGATCACAATTGTAGACTTTATTAGAACAGATTTTGTTCCCTTCAGGCACCTGCTTGGATAAATCCCATGGCAGATGACCCTGGAAGACAGAGGGGTACACGAAGGCTGGATAATTCTCAAGGATCACCTCCTCCTAGCTCAGGGTTTGGCCATCCTGTCCAACAGAAAAAACCATGCAAAGGCAGCCAAAGACCTGCATGAATGAGCAAGGATCATCTGAAAAACCTCAGACATACAAGAGAAGTACATCTAAATGGAGAAAACAGAAGTGTCCAGGAGGAGCATGAAAATTATTGAGCATGTAGTGGTGGTGTCAGGAAGGCCAAAGCCCTTGTGCCACCAAATCTGGTGACAGAGGTAGAGAGTAACAAGGACTGATTAAGTTGTAGCAGCAGCAAAAGGAACCTCTGGTCCTGCTACTGAGCAGGGAAGGAGAGATGGTGACAAAGGATACAAGAAAGCCAAGTTACCCTGTACTTTCTTTGCCTTGGCCTTGACTGGTAATTCTGACTCCTAAGCCCCTGAAAAAGGTAGGAAAGAAGGATTTGGCTTTGATGGAGGAGGGTCAGGTTAGGGTGCATTTAAACAAACACAACATACCATGCAAAAAGTAAATGGGATTCTATGAGATACATCCATTAATGCTGAGGGAACTGACCAATATCATTGTGTGGTCACTCTCAGTACACATGGCAATTGGAAAAGCTTCTTGAGAGGTGTGAGAAAGGATTTAGCTCCTCTCCTCAAGAAGGAAGATGTAGCAAACTGCAAGCCAGTCAGCTTCACCTCAGTACTTGAAAGGGTGATGAATCAAATCTCTCTGGAAAGAATTCACAAGCATATGAATGGCAAGAAATATATATTTGCCATAGGCACCACAGATTTGTGAAGAGGAAAACTGTGCTTAAACAACCTGACAGCCTTTACCATTTTGAAGAATGAAGGTGCAGGCTTCAAGTAAAACTTTTGACACTGTCTCCCACATCACCTCAGACAAACAGAAGAAGGACTGATTAAACCAGATAAGTGTACAGTGAGATGGATCAAGAACTGAACTGTACAATACCCAGAGGGATGTGATCAGCACAAAGTTCTGTTGAAGTCAGTCAGTGGCATACCCCAAGGAATCAAGACTGGGTCCTGGATCATTTAACATCTTCATTAATGATTTGGATGATTGGGCAGAGTACACACACTACAGGTTTGTAGATGTTATAAAACACACTTACAGCTGGCAACACCAGACAGCTGCGCTGTGTCCAGAGGAACTTTTGCTGACTGGAGAAATTGGCCAACAGGGCAAAACACATGCAAAGTTCTGTACCTCAAGAAAAATAACCCTATGCACTGCTACAGGCTGGGGCCACACAGCTGGAATTCATCTTTGCAGAGAAGGACCTGGGCATCCTGGTGGACAAGTTGAATCGAGCCAGCTGGTAAAGAAAGTTGTGACACTCTGGGCTGTATCAGAAAAGGTGTTGTCAGCAGGTCTAGTGGAGTGATCCTTCCACTCAGCATTGCTGAGACATCTGGAGTGATGCCCTGCTTAGGTTTATGCTGTTCACAGAAAAAAATACATGAATATACTGGAGCAAGTGAAGGTGAACCACCACAAAAATAAACAATGGAGGAGCAGATCTGACGTAAAAAAAGAGATTCTGAGAAAGCTACAATTGTATCCCCTGAAGAAGACAATGCAGGAGAAAAAGAAAGAATAGAGTATGTGTCTTATTCACAGGTATAAATACCCAAAGAGAGAAAATAAAAATGACAGAATGAGACTCTTTGCAGTGGTACCTTCAGTGAAGTGACAGGAGGCAGTGGGCACAAAACACAGAAAGTTTTAAACATGTATGTTTTCTTTTCCTCTCTGGGCGATCAAATGCTAGAACCAGGTCCTAGAGGGCTTGTAGTGCCTTCCATTCAAGGCACAACTGGATGCAGTGCCAAGAACTTTCCCACCACTGGCACTGCTTTCAGCAAGGCAGGGAAGGCTGGGCTAGATGATCTCCAGAGGCACCCTCCAACTTCAGTTTTCTATGTTGCCACAAACATCTATTGCCTTGATAACAGTAACACTAGAGCAACAAATACCAGATTTCCACTGATGTGCAGGTTTCATGCTTTCCTCACTGTGATCATACAATGCTGTTTTCCTTCAGTTCCTAAAAAGTATCACAAGCTGTTACTGCCATTGATGAAACTTGATCTTTGAGGATTGAATAAATTCATATCCTCACTATAGAAGTGGCAGAAACTGCAACTTGTGCTTGCCATGAGCTACAAGCAGAGCACCAGCTTTGCTGCCTCCAATTTTATGACTCACATTTTCACAAGTGCACATAGTATCAGCAGAAGTTACAGGTGTTTGGAAACTGCACAGGAGTTAGGCGTAAGCCTAGGTACTGCCATTTTTGGTTTTGCCATGCAGCTCTGTTTTTCTATCAGCATTTCCACTGCACATCTGCTCTACTTTCCCCAAGAGCCCCATGCACTGTTTGAACTAGAGCACACAAATTCCCTTGGAAGGGTAAAACAGCTCAAAGCAATGTTATAAGGTAGCTTCTGAATACTGTGATTCCAAAGTACTACAAGATGTTTTGCACATATACTTATTTTAGAAAAATAGACAGAATCTTGCTACCAGCTGCACCTTCAAGAAGTTTAGATGGAATGCCAATACTTTGGCCTAGACCACAAGACACATCACCTTTAAGTACGCTGGGGCCTCTAACCAACACAAGTGTTCGGACTTATTCTTCTCTATCAAGAAAAGGCCATTTTGTCAAAAAGAACCTCTTAAGGAAAGACTACATCCCAAAAGTCTAAGCAAGAACTGCTACAGGAGTACAAAATCCTCTTAAGGAAATTTCCATCCACTAATCTGCTTGCTTTTGTGGCAGGGCAAACAGAGTCTGTGGGATGTTCCTCCTCTAGGGAAAAAGCCCTGATATCAACCCTCGGTAATCCGGGTGACAGTTCCAGAGCAGAGCTGACACAGTGCTCTAGGGCCAAGATGTCTCAGGAACACTTGTTCAATCCAACAATCCCATTAATTTGTGCCCCCGGGACATTTAAAGAACTTATGCATCAACAGGAAAATCAGACCTCAGAAAAAAAAATGAGAAGTGCAGTTTTACAATGTATTTTACCACCATGTCATTTGTCTACACTATACACAGTATGGGAGAAACAGCAGGAGGCCAACATAGCCTAAGGGGGGTTATTTACAGAAACATCCTTTAAGCAGGTAAGAACCATTGCATCACAGGATTTAAATTCAGTCCTTAAGTCACACTTCAATGTCTCAAAAAAAAAAAAAATTCTTTGGGGTTGGACACAGTACAGTTATCAGTCACCTGAAGAGAAGATTGCTCTTTGTTACAATACCACTACAGAAGGACAAGTTTCATGGAAATGGAAGAGGCTTACAGACTGAGCCAGCAATGGGCTGAAATAGCATGGCAGCAGCAGAAAAAGGGAGAAAAGAATCAGAAAGAAACATCAATGCAGATATTTAATTGCACACTGCAGTGTTTACATCAGAAAATGAGAACACTGGATAAAGGTTTCTATACCAGCAGTCATTACATGCCCTTTTTTTTCTGCCAGATTTCAAACTTAAAAATAGGAAGCATCCTTAATGAAAATTAAATAGGTTTGAATTAATTTGGGAAATGAAGGCTATATTCACAAAAAAGTCCTCCTAAAACCCACAAACCAGAAATTTTATCTTCAGCCATTTGCTCAAAGAAAATGACGATCCAAGCTACCTGGACTTAATTTCTTCCCCAAGCTTCTTAAAGAGTAATTTACTGCTCTTTTTAAGAAATGGTAATGGAAAGGAAAAAAAAATCCATTTGCAAGCTACACTCATTTCAGAGATCAAAGCTAAAATTTCTTCCTCCTTCCTATCATTAGGGGGTTAAACTATGCCTTTAACATAGCAAAAATTAACAATAACACGTCCTTGCACAGAAAACAAGACATCAAAGGTAACTTTTATATTTCAAGGATTTCAAGAGATGCCAGGAAGTTGATCTTCAATACGTTGCTACCTAGACATGCATCTTTGCAGCCTCTCTCCAGTCCTGAAGGGATTCAGTCTACTCTGCTTTTTGACATCAGCAAGTGGCTGATGGTCTATCAAGCACACCTTGGCTCACTCTGCACAAACCAGCAGCACCTTGCACGGACACATGGGACCAGTGTCAAGCTTTTCCCTCAGCTCATCATAATAGAGAATGATGATTTGACCTTGCTGCTTTTTATCTTGATATGACTTGGCATTTAAACAATTTGAGGCAAGACTTACCTTGGCTTGTATGTTTGGACTTGTTTGGTTTTGGTTTCTTTTAATTAGCACAGTAGTACAGTGCTACAATAAATAAACAACAGATTAACTTGAAGAAAAGGGTCAGCTCAGTCTAGCTGTGAAGAGCCAGCCAAGGGAACAAGAGGTAATAATTCAATTTAATGGTGAATAGAATTAACTTATGGACAATTTACAATACACAAACCTTCTTAATATCACAGTTGCTCTTTTTAAGGTCATTACACAATCATCTTCACAGGAAAACTGTATACCTCAAGAAGTTGTGTGCTCCTTCTTGGAAAAAATGAAGAGCCAATATCTGTAAAATAAAATTCTCTAATCTCTGGTTGAACACTTTTTTATTCCTCACTTGACCTTGTAATAAGAGACCAAAAATGGGTTGGCTTTGTATCATGACAGCTACAAGCAGGTGGAGAATATCTACCAGAGACATTTTGTTTCGTGAAGACAGAAGGTGTAGATACAATAATTTGTTAACACTTGTGTGATCCATGAATCAGCTGATTTACCTCTTTTACAGGTTCTTCATCCAGGGCAGCATCTTCCACCACAGTCTAGCAAACAGAGAAGAGAAGAGAAAAGAGAAGAAAAATCCTGTAAATATGCACTATCATGAAAGACAATTTTAAGCCAAGATCTAGCACGAAATACAGTCAATTTAGTTTTGGGCAGTTAAGTTGTTTTCAATTTATTGTACTATAGTAGACTTGTTCAATTCTTCACACTTTGCACAGGTAAATTAGCCTTTAAATCCATAGGGACCTGCTTTATCCAAGATATATAAAATGTTAAGAGAAGAAAGCATAATAAAAGAACTATTAAAATTGCTGATGAATAGTTGAAGCCAAAATTGTCCTAGAATGGATAAAAACCAAAAGATTATTACTGAAAAAAACTAGAGAAATGGAACATAATTTTTTGCTGGGAAGAGAGAATATAGGTGTATCTATAGGAGTAAATTTTCTAAACACTCAGCTTCCATTTAAATGCTGTGCTCACCTAAAATCCATTAAGTGATGAAACCTTTGGAAAGCAGGTAGAAAGATTACCTAGAGCTTGATCAGACAACCCCTTCCCAGGAAAAATATTCCCAAGGCTGTAATTCACTGTCCTATCCATCCAGCCTGAGTGGGATCAATAACTTTGCCTACTCTCAAAGAAATTCTGGAACAGCAAATATCCCAATTTTCTTGCTTACTTGTCAAAAACAATTAATGACCTCCTGAGTCAACAGGTGAAACTCTGATCTTGCTTTACACAAACATAATATAGAACGTGCCCTTGATGCACTCTTCCTAATCAAGTGATTGATTTACTATAAAAGCTGTATTTAATATCTGCAAGTCATTCACCTGAGTCATGCACAGGCACTCATAAATGTCTGTTTTAAAAGGGTTTTTGGCATTAAGAAAGGGGAGGAGAAAGAGGTCCATATGCATCAAAAAATTAAACTGTCTCCCTCCTTGTCTACTAACTGTGAAAAGCTTCTGTGAAAAAGAACAACTTGCAGACAATCAATCATGAAAACACTTTATCCCACACAGATTCAGAGACCATGACAGTTCTCTTGAATCAGTACAACCACTAGTGTTTAAGTTGCATGCAGCTCATTAAAGAGTAAATGTTTCTGCTGTTTGAAAACGTCCTCATGGACAAGAGCCCATAAGAGATGAAATTAATTTCTATGTGCTTTTACTAGATTTGAGCAAACAGTACTTCAGCAATTCTATCTACAGCATGGTCTAAAATGGTCTTAAGTTATAGCATATCTGTATTATGCTTAGAGACAGCAATAAATAGAGCCAATAAATGGTGCTTTATCTGTTGTTCCTATCTAAACTGCAGGAGTTTATGCCTGCAATTCTTTAACCCTCTAAACTCTTCTTAAGTGAAATTTCAGCAAATGATAGAACAGTGTAGCTCAGCTATGCTGTTCTTTCAAGTAGGAAATGAAAAAAAAGCACCACCAAAACCTACAAACCCACATATCTGATTAACTGTCATTGCAATGGGTCAATTAGCATTGGTAAGGAGATCCACACAGCTTCTTCAGAGAGAAAGGTCTAAATAGTCCTCTATCAGCAAAAGAGGTGAGAGTACAAAGACATTTTCCCAGGCAATTGAGCTTTAGTACTGGATTTACTCTGTGATCTAGGGGAGTTTTTCTCAGAAATTGAGAGCAGAAAAAGCAATGGCTGAAGTGCTTTCTGTCTGGGCCAGAAAGAAAAACACTGGGCATACAAAAACCAAACTGATTTTAGAAAGAAGGGAAGGAGAAAGAAAAAAAAAAACAAAAACAGGTATTATATGCACTTTGAATACCAGTCAATGGAAAGGTAGATTAGGGAGGGGAGCACCATTTTTGTGATGTTCAGCAGGAAACTGGCCACCATAAATGTAGTTGTACAAGTCTTCTTATTGTGAAAGTGATTTAACAAGGTGTCAGCTGTCTCCTAAAACAAAATCAGGAATGATCCACAGTTTCCCAGCTATAACCTGTTTATTAGCCCTCAGCTTCCTTGCATCCCACGAAGTGGAACAAGTAACAGAACTCACAAGCAAATAACATGATTTAAACCTTTGCAAGCCCCCCACAGGGGACTCCAGAATGAACTGTGCTGGTAGAATATATCACATTATCACTTCCGCTGTATTGTTTACATGTACAAACTAACAGCTTACACAAAACCTCTCCTGCAGTTCATCAACTCCTTTTGAGTCTAGTGTTTTGTGTTCTCCATAACCTGTCTGGCTCAGTCACACTCCCATCTTTCCCTCTCACCAAAACCCTGTCATAGTACTTCCAATCAAACAAAGGGATGGGGGATTAAAATATAAACACCAACCTCCCCCCACATCACAAGTTTCATTCATCTATTTTTACCACCTGTCTGTTACAAATGTGCATTCCATGCTACAAACAATTGACCCGAAATACTTTTGTGTTTGTGCACTGCTCAACACTCCTAGAAATACTGAGTAATTACCTTGTCCCATTGCAGTATAAAAATCATAAAATCATAGAATAACCCAAGCTGGAAGGTACCCACAAGGATCACAGAGCTCAGCTCCTGCACAGGACATCCCCAAGAATCACACCATGTGACTGACAGCACTGTCCAAACACCTGAGCTTGAATGATGCCTTTCTTGACACGAGATAACCTTAGATTTCAGGTAATGAAAACACTGCAAGACAAATTTTGAGCACACTCAACACATCAGCTCTCTAATTGTCACAACATCGGGTTTCCAGTATGATCCGGAAAGCACAGTCTTACACGAAGAGGCAATGGGCAAATGGGCAATCAGAACCCAAGTGAGGTCCACGGACCTACCCGAGCCTCAAATTACAGATCGCATACTTCATGTTTAAATGCGAGCCTGAGTCCAATTCAGCCCGCTTTGTATCCATCTGTTGGATACGCTCCTTCCTTTCCAGCCGCCCCAGCCCCCCGGGGCAGGGTTCCGACCCGAGCCCGATGCCGGGCGGGGAGAGGAACGGGACAGGACGGGACGGGACATCCCGCACTGCCGGGGCTCTCCGGCCGCCGCTCCGAGCCCCTCCGCCTGCGAGGCAACAGGTTCTCGAGCCTCGCCGGGCTCCCCGCCCGCAGCGGCGAGCAGAGAGGGCGAGGGATGCTCACCACACCCCAGCTTGTGATGTTTTTTGGGGCGGCACTGGGGCGCTTCCCCGGCGGGAAAGGGGGCCCGGCAGCACCGCCGCTGCTGCCCGCCCCCGCAGCCGCTCACCTCCGTCTCCATGGGCTCCACCTCTATCCCTTTCCATAGCTCCAGCAGGTGGGCGATCGGCATGCTGGGCGATTCCTGCCTGGGCACGGGATGAAGCAGCAGGAGCGCGGGCCGGCCGCCGGCGGCAGCGGGGGCACGAAGGTGCCAGGCGGGAGCGGGACACGGCGCCGAGCGGGAGCGGGACCCTCCAGGCACCCGCTGGGCAGAACAGCACCGCTGCCCCGGGGGCGCTGCTGGCAGCGGGGGCACGGCAAGGCAGAGCAGGACTCCGCAGCCGCCGGCGGGTCCGCGCCGCCCCGTCCCGCCGCTCCCGGCCGCCTCGGCTCGCTCTGGAGCCGCGGAAAGTTGCTGCGGAGGATGGATGCTGCGGCTCCCGGCCGCCTCGGCTCGCTCTGGAGCCGCGGAAAGTTGCTGCGGAGGATGGATGCTGCGGCGGCGGGCGCTGCTATGGCGACGGCGGCGCGGCCTCCCCGGCCCGGCCCCGCCCGCAGCGCCCCGGGCACCGCCGGGGACGGGGCGGGAGCGGCGCCGAGCTGGGCTGGAGAGCCGGCAGGAAAACCAGCCGGCTTATAGCCGCTGTGCAGAACGCTGGCGTCTGATGGAGCGTGCAGCTAACAGAGCGTATCGAAGGTCTACAGAGCCAAGTATTATTCCAGGCTTGAAAAGAATTAGCTATCATTTGCTTTACTATTTTATCTCTGTACTACGAAGCCTGTAGTAAAGTCTGTTTATTCACATGCCCTTTCCTCCTCCTTCAGATCCCAAAAGCTATTACAACCTTACTATAGCGAGCATGACAGCACATCACATACCCACGTGCCAGAGACCAGGATTTAGGCAGATATCGATTTGAATTCGCCTCAAATTTAGGACAAAACACGCATTCTTCAGCCAACTTCTTCAGGGGCCAAAAGGTTTTAGCATTAAGTAAATCACAGCTCTTCAAAGAGCCATTTTGGAACAAAGAGTCAATATGCACAGTGCATTTTTCTTTTGTCCCATGCTTAAAATACCATAGCTTGCTTCCATATAAGAAGTGCTGTACAAATTCAGGACAAGTTTTCATTAACAACAAAAATTTTTGTGATAGTCTACAAAGGAAAATTTAAGAAGGTCTCCTCCAGTCCCATCTCATCTTCCCCAAACTCTATTTAACATAAATAAGCTCCCCTGTGAGCTTATGGTTAAGAAAATGAAATTCACTAACCATAATAAAGAAAAAAAACAGTCCTCAAACAGAGCCACAAACAGAGCCATGCATTGAGACACTGCTGCAAGAACGCAGTCTTTTAATTGTGTTAGAATATGAACACTTTTCTTGACATCTGTGACAACACTTAAGTAACAACTTGTAACACCAATTATGCAGTTTCATCTGCTTTGCAGATTGAGCAATTAAATATCTAGATCACTGCCTTTACTCACTGCTTACCAGAAAAGTGTAGTGGGAAGGATATTATTCTCATAACAGACATGTAACTGAGGTCAGAAGCTGCAGTACCTGGCTGTAACACATTTCCTGGCTCTTGTGTCCTGCCCCTGTTTCTTCCTCAGCAACACATGAGAGATGGAGTTCCTTCTTTTAACTTGACACACAGGCACTCCCAAACAGCCTCATAGCACCAACAACTGGGAGGCCAAAGCCAGGACCAAACAAAACAAATTCAGAGCACAAACTTGGGCTTTACAAAACCCAAGAACCTTTATCAACCAGACATATTATCCCTGAGAAGATTATACATGATTGCATAACATGTCATCTTGATTTTTAAAAACTGTGTAACTGCAATTTACAGAACTGCATTTTAGCCTTTGAGATACAAAGCTTGGATGCTACAGGCTAAGAGCAAAGTATCTGTGACAACAGAGAGCTGGGGAGGTCCAGATGATCCCAGGGGAGGCAAATCCAAGGTTTGGGGTCACTGCACTGCAGTCAAGTTAAAAATATGCGCATGCAGATCTAATGTTTTTACCATTTTTTCACGAACTTCACTTAACTCTTGACACATGCAGTCACATGGTTCCTTAAGTATTAATCTGTTATCAAACTGGGAGGTCAAACCTCAAGTTTATTTCCAGACCGGTTTGGTCAGTCTAAACCTGTATTAAATAAAACCAGGGAAAAACAAGTGATAAGATCTTGTTATTCCTTTGTCATTTACACTTCTGCTATAAGCATGACACATGTATTGTGCAGTAGACTGCCTATGCTCTTTCAGCAGCAAGATGACTTGAACCTAAATTATATATTCAAAAATAATTGGGCTAACCAAGGCATGCATTCCATACTCCGTTTCTTATCCCTACCTAACAAAGTGCAAAAGGTTTTAGCCTCAGCTCAAATGAAAATGCAGGTTTGGGTAATTTTGCCCCTGCCCTTTATTTTGCAGCATCACAAAATCAGGAGTAGTCCACTTCCAAAAATACCTCATGAGGAGCAGAGTAAAGAAATAGAAGGGAAGAGGGAGATGGAACATGGAGGCAAAAAAACACACAAAAGAGCAGACAAATTCAAAGAAATTGGTCTCTGAAGACACACAAGAAATCTGGTCAGAGCAAAAAGTACTTACAGATCTTTTTTTCCTAAGAAAAAATTAGTTAACCACACTCACAGTTTGGCAGAAGTAATATTTTCAGATCTGTTAGCTAGGCTGAGAATTGCAAGGAGATTAGTTCAACATGCATCAAGAGAATAAAAGCATTTTTATCTCCTGTGTGAGGAAGCACTGGACTACTCGCATGATGATTTTTCATCTGTTTTTACCTGTCTCCTGAGTGGTAGCTAATGTCACTGCCAGATGCAGAGAGGGGGATTAGACACATCAATATCCTGCTGGGTTACGGTAACTGCTACACTAGTAGGAGACACACAAAAGAAAATTTCTTAAGGGCATTGTGTACAAATCACATTAAGATACTTTAATAACTTTCATGTCTGCCACTTTGTGGAAAAGGACTACTTCCCCATTTGAGGCACAAAAGGGAAGAAGCACAGAGAAATATTATCCTCTGCCACTAGCTCAGCACACTTCCAGGTTCATGACTTCAGCGTTCAGTTGAGTGGAATCACCTCATGCCAAAACACATGCACTCATCTGCATGCAACTTGGGCTCAGAGTCACTCAAAGCTCGAGCTAGATAACTTTCTCCCTGTCCAACAACCAGAAGAAGTACTACTCGACATAGAAGTCAGCAAAAAATCCTCTCTCCTTCGGAGGCATTCCCACTGTCTCCCCTCTGCATTTAAATGCCTCTTCGTGGTTGCCACAGGGTAAGCATCATCTACTATCGGGCTGGCTACACTGCCAGACCAGCACCATCTGCCCAACTCTTTTTTTTTTTTTTTCTTTTTCTAAATTTCAATCAAGTATTCACTCAAGTGAAATGCCCATTACTTTTTCGGACAACACTGACTGCTTGCCTATCTGTTCATCTGCAGCATTACACAAGCAAAATTTAAGCTTCATTTTCAGTAACTCCCAGGCAAACACAAGCTACCTGGAACATTTTCTTAAAGGATAGAATCCCAGAATGCCAGCACTGAGAAGAGATCACGTCTCTGAAGTGTCAGTAGCATCAGTAAAAGTGGGAGGAAGAAAATTGCCAAGAGTAAAGTAGTAACACTCCCCTGTCCCTTTCACATGCTGCACTACAGAGCATCCATACAGTGCATTACTTGTCTGATACCATTTTTGGCTGCCAAAGGACTCCTGGAAAGCCTTGAACACTCAACTACAAAAGACTCAACCACTGATCACCCCCTAATCGCCAAAGAGATACGACTTTATAATGTGTGCTGAAGTTCCCCCAAAGGTAACTTAAGAATAAAATCAGAGTAGAGCACTAGCAACATTTCCTGCAGATTAATCCAGTTCCCAAAGGCACAAAAAAGGAATTTCTTTGGTGCTTTCCAATGGTTCCTGCTATGTTCTGTAGACAAAAAAGGATGGATCTGGGGCAGAAAAAACTCAGTCATGCAGCACATAAGCACATTTCAAGCAAGCAGTCATCTGGTAACCTCCTCATTCTGTTGCATATTTGTTCCTATGGAATAAGCACATGGGGAAGGATGCTTAATTGCCCTTTCTGTGAAAAAATTCCTCCTAATGTCCTAAACAGAAAAAGACCAAGGCACATTGAAAGAATACTTAAAAATACCTCACTTGATGGCAAATGGTTGGCAAAAACTGGAGGAAATCACTCTAGAAGTCCTGCTGATAGAGACCCTTCAGCTAAAGGATTTGGCACCCCATGATGACCAAACCACTGCTGGCCACACACAGTGGCAGAAGGTGTCATACACAGACCGTGCACAAGCAGAATCCACAGCAAGAGGAGAGGCCTGAGTGCATCCCAGTGAAGATTTTTAGATCCACACAGATCACTGTCATGATGTATATCCATCACAATATATCCATCAGCTGCTGCTCTCTTTTACTATAAAATGCAGCCTTATGGCAGGGAAGTAGAAACCATGGTCTTTGAGGCTCATATGGGACTTCTACTCACCATCCCAAACGTGAAAGAAACATGCTGTGCATGACTAGTTTCCTATAATCTGTACAGTCAAACTTCTACTCTTCCTGGCGGAAAGCAAACAAACAATATCCCTCACAGTACTTTTTCTCCATGAGAGCAGGTGTTGAAATGCTTTAAGCTCATTCCTAAACAAGATGAATATATTTCTCCTCAGCTTATTTGTTCAGGATCTCAGCATTAAGTACTTCAAGCTCAGCACTTGGATAGCCTACCATCATTTGTGCAGAACCAGAGAGAAGCACTAAACAGTATCTACACACAGCTAATTGTGCCAGACGTTGGAGAAATAGTGTTTATTACAGTAGGAGAGGCATCCCTAGTGCTGCTAAAACAATTTACTGTTCAGTTGTAAAGTACATGCCTGAGAAACACAAGAGAAAACAGAGGCAGATAAGGCATTCAGTATCAAAGCAGTGTGCATCTGCCCCCTGCAAAGCTTATAACATTTTCAAATTACAGTCATGTCTGCTGAGTCCCCTTGGAATAAGAATGCTCAAAACTGGAGAGAAAGTCAGCTTCATTCCTAACCTTTGCAATAGTCTGGCTTCACCATTTGTATTTAATGAGAAGGTCTAGACTGAACATTAAAATCAATATGCTTAGAGAGCAACAAGAGTAATTAGACTCCTTCAGTTTAAAGGGGGCAACAAGCCAGCCTGATGCCTCTCCAAAACAAGGATGAGGGCTATTAGGAGCTGTACAAAAACACTTTTCACATCTGTTAGTTATCTGCATTAAGGCTGCAGCTACTTAGCACATCCTACATTAATCAGTGCTTAATATTACTGAATAGTTAAATACTGGAAGAATTAACTTGGAAAACAGAAAACCTAGTTCAGATATCTCCAGTAGACCAGGTTCCTTCATCACAGACATGGCTTAGCTGATGTTCCCAGTAGGAATAATTGGCTACAACAGCAGAGACCTCACTCTGTTCCTGCCGTGACCCATCAGTTTAGTTGAGGTACAATGCTGTGCGTTCAATAGCCTGAATGCCTTGGGGCTAGTGAGCCAGTGCAGAGTACTGGAAGCAGCACCAAGTGGCCTCACATGGCATCAGCCAAGCAGGTGATGGCTGTTTTTTCTACAAGCCATTTGGGTACCTGCATCGTGTTTGCACTGCAAGCCTACACAGCTAGGAAGCCTGAGCTGATTTCCTGACACTTTGCCTGAAATCTGAAGCCTGTTAGTGTCCTTACCATGCAAGGCATTAACACCACCCTCAGAACTGAGCTGCCAAACACAGGGTAGCCTTACCTGCTACATCCTGTATCTAATTTTAAAAAAATAATGATTTGAAAGGACTCATTTGGCAGAGATGCTGACCCTCAGAAGCATTTACTCAAGTAATCTCCTACACAGCAATTCCCTGTGCAAACTTCTGGGATATTCTTCATTAAAACTGTAATTCTCCATTATGCACTGGTAAACAACAGTTAAAGATTTTCAACAAATATAAGGTGTAGCAAAAGCTTTCCTGCTACACAAAACTATGCTAAGTTTTGTGACTTCATGTTCTCATTCAGCAAGCATAGAAGAGACTGTTTTTCCCCAAAACACACTCTATGCAGCTCTTCAAGGAGCAGCTCACAATGCTCTAGAGCAGAGATTTCCAAGGACACATTCCCATCTCTGCCAGTTCTTACTGCAGCAGCAGTACCTGGGCTGAACAAAGAGGCTTCCACTTGCCTGCTGCACACAGCCACTTCTGTCGGGGACTGGAGAGCTGAACACAAACAGCTCCAGTCAGGCTGGATCAAGGCTTCTCAGCAGCTGCAGCACAGCTTGAACACTTACCACAGTCAAAATGAGGGAATGACTAGGGAAAAGGACCTGTCAGGGCCAGGAAAATTGATTTGTAGGCAATAAAGCAATTCAGAATGATGAGGGAGAATGTTTGACACTTCACTTACTCTACCTGCTGCACCCAGAGATAATACCACCCCAATGTGCCCTTCTTCCCTCCTAAGGAAAAAAACAAGGAAAAACTCTTCCCTGTCACCTCAATGCCATAGGAGTGGGGCACACAGCAAAAAGATGGTAGCTGGAACCTAGTCTCTCCAACTGCTTAAACACTTCCTCACTACAAGGAGCAAGAACAGCTTCGGTACCTCAGTTGGACCATGTAGAAGCAGCAGAAACACCAACAGGAAAAGGAAACAGGGCTGCACTGCTACTAGAATCTCACTAGGGTTGATGTAGTGGCACTGAACAAGGTAAGAGCACCTGTCCTACTCCAGCCTACACAGGGGGAATTGTCCTCAAGAAATAGGTTTAAATCTTCTTTCATTTTCATTGACAAAATCAACTGCTTTCATACATGTCACCGTTTCTGTCAGTAGTTACACTTAGGAGTCCAAGCAAATTGTCAACTTAAGTACATAATTAAATTATTATTTTAGATCTAGCATTCTGGTGACAGAATGCTCAGGAACTAATTTATTCATATAAACTTCATAAATTAAAAAAAAAATTTGGAACTAAAAAAGCTTACTTAATTTTCTTTCTGTAACAGCTGAGGAAACATTGTGATAGCAGAGACATTAAGATTGCCTAAAAATACGGAGAGGGGACTGTAAACAATATTTCAAGCCTAATTCAGTAAGAGTAGTATTAATGTGTTGCAAGATTACACATCACAGAAAACCTCACAGTAAAGTTACCCAATAGCTGTGCCACAGACACTTTAGGTGACTGAGGACAAATGTACTAGTTCATTTGGGGGCAGACTTTCAGTTTCGATCCTGCTAAAGATATGTTTAAATAGTGAATTATAGCCTTCCTAAAAGGAGATCCATTTTTCATTCAGCGTTTGGGAAAAAAGCTAAGAAAATGGACTTTATTACTTTCAGTAGGTCTACTCAGACAAAACACCCTCATCAAACCTGTAAGCAGACATGAGATTTTCACCAACTGCAAAGACATTTGAAGAAACAATGGAGGAACAAAACATATCCATTTATAAGATCCACACAGAGCCTGAGGAAGCCGCAACCTTGAATGGAGAAAAGGATCAGACTATTTACAATAATTTTGAAAGCTCGTGCATGCTGCTGGGTTTTCACTCAGTAAATCATGATCTCACACTCTAAGAACAGGAGTGAATGCAGCACCAACTGGAGCTGAAGTACTTCAGCCCCAAAAATTCTTCTTTAAGGGATCTAACTTACAGTCAGGAAACTAATAAAGTCTATTCAACATAAACAGCATCAATCCTCGATTATTACAGGAGTTTTGCAACTTCGAGTGTCTTCAGTATCAAAGGGAATTATTTCCTCTCAAATGGAACATTCAAATCAATAAAGAGCTCAGAAAGCATACACACAAATCAGAAATCAAGAATTTCTAATCCAAAACCAAAGTCAGTATGATTTCTTCCCCTTCAATCAGCTCACATTTGTCTTTTCAAGTATGAATTCAGCTTGAAGATGAGAAAGAAAAATGGAGTTACTAAATTCTGCTGGTGCTTTGTATCCAATTCTGGTAAAAAAAACAAATCATACCCAAAAATGAGTTAATTTCTCCAACGTTTTGAATTTCAAGCAGACAGAAGTAACAGTTTTTAGGTTTGCTATTTTAAGCGTGCAACATGCTGTATATTCATTACTTTTTTCAAATGAATAGCACAGTAGCTGCTTATTTTTATATACAAATATGAGATAACTGAGATTCAGACTTGAATATCTGAGCTCAAGAAATGAAGTATATTATGGATGATGATTAAAGGTTTTTCGGTTGTAGCCCACTCAGCATCTCTCGACTGGACAATTCTAGAAAGAATTCCCCCTCATCGTGACAGTTGTCATTATCAAAGGCAAGGACAGAGGGGAGAGCTAGGCACAGAAAGTGATAGACCAGAGCTAAAATCCTTTAATGCTGTGAGACAGAACAGAGAGCCAGGCTGCACAGCACAGCTGTATACCACCCCCATATAAATCACATTTCATATCCCTTTTAGGAAGATTTTAAAAAGACCAAAAAAACCAGCTTGATGGGCAAGTTAAAATCATGCTGCACAAGGGACTGAACCATTAATCACTTCCAGTGCCCACTAGCAGAGAGACACCTGCTGTAACATAGAAAGCCTTTCCAAAATCAGCATTAGAGGTCAAGCAAGTGCTTTCCACAGCAGTATCACTGTCATGAGTTACATGCACAGACCAGAATTCCCACCTGCTGGTGGGGTAGAAACACACAAGGCTGGGATGGGACATCCACAGGTGTGTTGGGCCCCACAGCCAGGCTCCCACTACATAAGGAACACAGGCAGAAACAGCAAACATGCCTATACACTTTCCGTACCATTTACCACTTTCCAAGATGAATAAGCCAGACAGATATGTGCTAGCAGCCTATCTCTAAGTGCCCTTCTTCCCACTCCTGAGAAGCAATAATGAAATGGTGCCACTCAAAGCCACTTTCCCACCTTCACAGGTCAAAGTGTAGCAGTACCACAGCCCCAGCAGTACAAAGGGATGGTGTGCTTCCATATTCACCATCCAGGTAACACACAGGACTGCCATAACATGGAACCCTCCACATATTTCTGTGTGCCTCCAGCGTCACACCAATGCAGCTTTAACTTCTCAGCCTACGGTTAGGCTTACACTAGGTTAGGGTTCAGGAAACCACCAACCACAGAGCTTCAAGTACACTGCAGATACAACAGGCATGCTAAAGGGAACACAGGACTGTTATAACAATGGCTCTGTCCAAAATTTGCTACCTGGCTTCAGTCTCATCTCCATGCAGGTTTAACTACTCAGCCTAGGCTTAGGGTAACACCTTAGGTTAGGGTTTAGAAAATCACAAACCTAGAACTCCAGCAACTCTGCAGCTACAAACGGCATGCCAAGAGGAAAACCAGACTGCCAAAACACAGCTCCCTCCACGCCTGTATGCTTGGCTCCAGTCTCACCCCATGCAGGTTTAACTGCTCAGCCTAGGATTAGGAGTGCAGTAATACCAGCACAAACTGCAGAAGACACCACAGCCACAAAGGCCGAAACACCTTTTACATACCCAGCTGCACTAACTGGAAGCCCCTCCTTCATGCAACAAGGATCACCTGGGTGAGGGCCACCTGGAGAAGAGCCACCTGCTCCTGGGCTCCAGAGGGAAAGAGCAGCACTCCTGCTGTTAGTGCTGGGAGCCCTTTCCAGGACAGCCTTCTGGCAAGAAGGGAATAGTTGCTGCTCTCAACCTCTTGTTGAGGAGTTGGACACACATCCTGCCCTGAGCAAGGGCAGTGTTTGTAGTGGACGAAATGCAGAGAGCTGTGTAGTCTCACATCTGGCCCATGGGGCTGTCAGTCAGATGAGCACTGGCTGACTGATATTTTGATTCAGATGTCTATTAAATTGTAGTAACTTACTTACAGTGGGATTTTTGTTGCTAGCAAGAATGATTGAGAGAAAGAGGGTACAAAAGAATAAATTCCAGCTAGTAAAAAAACCTGATGTTTTAAGATATGGATTTCCTGGGCTTTCTTTTATCATCCATTTGCTATCTTTCCATCAAGACAGTTTGAAAAGCTCTGGAACAAGTATAGTATATCAGTTTTTCCAAAATTAATGTTTTACTTGTCTGTAAATAAAATTAAGCCTGCAGTAGAATTTTACATTTTATTTATATTTTATGTTGTCTTTTATATTATAATTTCTGTGTTTTGCTTCAAGAATCATTATATGTCCCTAACTTGCTTTTGTATTTCTCAAAAAATTTAATGCCCAATTTGTGAAGCAAGGCATGAAAAACAAAAGCTTGCCAAACTTAGTGTATGAGTACTGATCAATAAAAGCTTATTTGTATTAGAAAAGAAACACAGTTGTTCTGCAAGAATAACAGAATTTATCATCATGAGTTACTTTTAAAGGAGTTTCCAAAGAAGTTTCAAGGCCTCGCACACAAGTGGCTAAATGAGCCTGACCACCAGCTGGCCAAAGACCAAAAGAGACACAAATCAGACTAGGGTTGCAGAATTTCCACAGCAGTACTGAACCAGGGAGTGCAAGGAAATGGTGACCAGAGGCAAACCAGTCTTAGATTGTGCAAATGAGGCACAATTCTCCTTGGAAAGAGGATTCTGTAAGAGCAGACGTGCTGCTAGAGTTCAAAACAAAGTTCCCTTGGCCTCATTAGAGCCTTTCAAACAGACATACGGGGCTTTCAGCTGCTGTTACCCACTAAACCTGAAATTTGCTTTTCAAATTTTAACAGATTTGTATAAAACTGAGGTAATGGGAGAAAGAATAATAGCAACACATTCAAGTTCAGCTGGATTGCACAGTCTTTCAAGTCAATTCCAATCTGGAACAGGGTGGTAAAAGTCCCTCACAGCATTTTCATCTGTACTCAATAAGCAATAAAACAAAATGGAAGGGATAATTCCTCCCTCATTTCCCAACTTCACGTATCCATACTCATGTTCAGCCTCTCTGAGGTCTAGTATTTCCCCACTCTCTAGCCTCTTTGGGTCTTCAGGGTCAATTAATTCCTACACAGAATGATTGCCTTCAGCTCATTTTTGGAGGCGGAAGTTGGAAATTAACCCTGAATGTTCATCTGTTCAGCTAAACTGGACCATCCCATGAGTGCCACTGGTAAGGACCTTTAGGACCTTTACAATCAATGCTGACAAAAGTCCTGTGCACCTCCTCACAGGAATTCCATATTCAATCAACTCTTCTCCACAGGGAATATCCCCTCGCCTTTTCCAACAGCCAACTGAGCTGATCTCTTTGGGACACAGCCTTTGCACAAAAAGCACAAAAGCTCCAGCTTTTCACCTCTATGGGCTGTGCATATCCAACTGGCACCTCAAAGGACACCACATGAACCTGCCAGGTGTGGGCTGATACCTCGTGTGACAAGTGCACAGTGCCCAGGCCATATGCAGCCCATTGCTGTGGAAATGTTCAATAAATGCATTGAATTTCTTTCCACCCTCCCAACTAGAAAGCATTTTAATTTTTTTTCTGGAGGCAATTATCAAGGTCAGTGAAGAGGAACTGGATTCTTAAATTATTTGGATTGCAGGATGACATCCCTTGTAAGATTAAAAAAACAAACAAACCAACAAGCACACAGGAAGACAGAAAAAATACTGTTCACCTATAATAAAATAATTACAAAATAATCACCATCCAGATTAATGAATGTCTATTTCTTACTGTATCTACAGAACTTACCCCCAGTACTTTTCTACTCCATACTGTATTTTTTTATATTAAAATGTTTTCTAGGAAGTAAACAGACAGAAGTGCATTGCAGGATTTGCATTTTCTTCTCGGTGCTGAAGATTCACTGCCACCTTTTTGCTCTGGAGACACTTTGACCCATAATTCCCAGTCTCCATGCCACGTGTCCTTAATTGTTATTTTCTGGATGGAGAATCACCTCAGTCCTGCTGAAAAGCTGCCTAGCCTTTCATAAAAGATCTGAAATTCCACAGAGATGAAGAGAAGAGCCAATTAATGTGTGTAATGTCTCAAAAGTTCAGCAGATGTATAGGAGTCCCAAGAGCCAGTCCTGTCAGCAGAGTGCTGATTTGTGCAAAGGGAAACAGCAAAATACAAACAGTTGATGCAATCTAAACCAGACTGTTCTGCCAGGTGAGGGACTTTCATGTGTGGCGGGAAATGTGAATCCTCTTGGACAAAAAATGGAGCTAAATAAACAATCCCCACATTCTAAGTGAGTATTTAACCCTTAACTAAAACAAAGTGTCACCTCATAGGGGATTTTTTAGTATTTGTGTTGCTTTTTTTGCACAATTTACTTATATCCAACTTTCTAATTGTAATTGTACTTTTAGAAGCCATTTGGATCTTATGCTTTCACTTAGCATTAACTGGAGTGTTTTTCCACCTCTCTGCATCAAAGGTGTTACTCAGTCTCAGATCTTCAGACTTCTTACCCAAGTTGTCACAATTTAAGTGTCTATTTAACATCTGTAAGTAATCTCACAGAACAGTATCACACAGTATTACATAACAAATGGCTTAGATGCCATCTATCTTGGCTTTGAAAATCAGCTTTAAGTCCAAGTAAGACCTTTAGGATCAGAATATATTACAACTAGAAGGTTGTAAAATTAGGTTAACCACCAGAAGTAAGCAGGAATTTCTATCAAGCAAAGAAGGACTATTCAATCAAGAGTTCAATCCCAATCAAGTGAAACTGCTATGTAAATAATCTTAAACCAGTCTGAAATTGGTGTCCAGTTAGGATTGGGACTGCTTTTACACATGCTCCACCTTTCCTAGACCTTTCTTTGTATCATAAAGATACAACAAAGGAAAATTATGCTTAGAGATGCTCAAAAGTTTTAAAATTTTATTACTTTCCTGAGGATTCTATGAACAGGACTTGAAACTGAGGGTCAGAAGTACCTTTACCACATGATCTACATTTTCAGTGTCAGACAGAAATACAGCAAGGAAAATGCATTTTGTTTTAATGATCTGCTTGACTTCATACAGACCTTAACACACTGCAATCAGAAATACTTTTTTTTTTCTATGTAGACAAGTCTACATCTTGCACAGATTTCCTCAAATGTTGCAATATATTAGCATAAATCAGATTTGCTAAAAAAATCTTTTTATACTTCAGAAGTTTTCAAAATAGGAATAAAGACTCATGTATGTGCAGGAGGGACTGTTCTGATGTATGAATCACTGCTTCTAGAAACCCATTTAGGTACAGATTCATAATGTCTTAATGATCTTTCTTGAAAAAGAAGCTCTACTAATGCAATGAGAAGCTCATGTTCTACTCCCTTCCTATTGTGCCTGATATCCTGTGCCAGCCATTCTAAAATTGGAAAACTTTGTTCTTGGTGAGATGCGTCAAGAATTATACTTTTGCCAAGATAATCATTAGCCCTTGTGGTAACCTCCTGCATGTAACAGGCTCATGAAGTGACCTCAGGAATCACCTGTACAGCCTGACCTGGCTTCACTCCTCACTTTCAGGAGTGAAAAAATGGAAGTCAAAGCTCACTAGTAAGCGAGTCCTGTATGTAAGGGTTTGTAGCTTTGCAGCTGATCAGGACTGGTCAAACTGCCTTCAAATGTTTCAGCAGTTTGTGCACTTCTATGAAACCAAATCTGGAATTACAGTGATAAACACTTCATGCTAGCAACCAATATCTGCTACGTATACAATTTCTAGCCCATAAGCCTGTAAGAGAAGACAGTTTCACAGGGGCAAGAATTACTTTGTAGATGGCACAGATCCAATAATAAAATTCCTGGACACATTTTATTCTGCCTAGTTTAGTTAACTGCATTGATACACTGACAAATGAAATCCAGTCCTTTTCCAAATAAGGGCACAACCAGTTTTTCAGAAATTGAGTTTGTGGCATTTCCACAGAGCTCATTGAAAAGTATTCCCCTTAATGCTTTTGTTGAGGGTTTTTGCTTGGGTTTTCTAACAACAATTAGCTACATATGCATGTCATTTTGCAATGGTTTCCACAACAATTCTGAAGTGCTTAATACTAGGATACATAGTCTTAGGCATCTTGCTCAATAAAGTAGATACACATGGAGTTATTAAGTATGTCTAATTTATTCTTTGATTTTAATATCACAATGATTGCTGATCTGTGTGTTGTGTAATGTGGAAAAATTATATTTGCCGTAGCTACCTTAATAATGAATTTTCATTGTCTCAGCTTTTAAATTGTTAAAAAAAAAAGTAGTTTTATCTTAGAATTTTTCTGTTTTTGAAACCCCTAAGTTCTACCTCATATTTAAAACCTGTCATTTTAAATACTTCCTTTTACTGCTTCTACTGGAAATAATCATAAGTAGGTTTCTACTGCTTAGGTATTTGATGGCTTAAATGTTCTAGAAATAATTACACATTTATCATTTCTATAGGTCACCTATAATATCCTGTACACAGCTCTGAATCATCATTCAGTTCAGTTAATTGGGGTTTGAGAGATGTTATTTTCTCATGTCAGGATATTCTGACCTGAGTAATTACTGCTACAGTTTCCACTCTAATATCACAAACCCCATTATGAGCAATAATACAGCTCCACAAATAGACTGCTGAAAGAAAAAAATATATTATCCATGTTGAGTAGTATATGAGACAGTATTATTTTCAAGCAGTGTCTTAATCACCAGGCTGTTACCACCTGACAGGCAAAGGCTTACTTGAATAATTAGGATTTCTGAGTATTATTAAAACCAGAAAAATGTTGTTTATGACATCCTAAGTAATTTGCAAAACATTCTTTCAAGGTTTGCTGCAATTTTCCTTGAGACGTTACTGTGACATTGTTGACTAGAAGTTTCCTACATAAAGCAATTTAAAACATTTCTGTGAGTGTATTATCTTGCCATATAACATGACCAAGTAGCTAAGTCACAATGGCTAAAAACAATCCCAGGCTGACAGCTGCCCTGATTTAGATGTATATCTAATAACTAGACTTCTCAGACAGCACCCTCCAAACAGTTTTAAGAGACAATTTCCCTCCTTTGTCTCCGGTTTTGCTTGGTTCCAGCCAGAGAATTCTGTTCCTGATCAATAGATACAAACTCCACTATAGATCACCAGTGGAGTCAATTAACTACTCTATGTTTGGCCCAGACTATTCATTGCAGTCATGCCTATTTCACAAAATTAGTAAAAAGTTATTAAAAAATTCTACAGCTCCTCCACTTCTTTTCTCTCCCTATGTAATTTCTGGATAATGGATAAATCCCTGTGAGTCTGCCACCTGTTTTCAAGTCTCTAACACTCAGAGACCTAGAATCAGGAGTAAAACATCCATCAAGAAGAACAGTCCCTCCAAGTCTCAAAGTTCTGCCTCACAGTAGCTCTCAAATTGCATAATTTATTTCAAAGAAAATCTCACACCTCTAACAAAGCTTTAGGGAAAAAGGCCTCAGAGGCTGCAGGGAGGATCTCAGTCTTTGGGAGAGCGTGATAAAAGAGCTTGTTTTGCTTGCTAAGTAGGAAAACTTGTGAAAAAGTAGGAAAGCTTTCTAAGGGGCTGGTGTTCTGAGTTGGTGGGTACTTCAGAGAAAGAAGCCCTTCGGGATGACTGGCAGCACAGCTTTTCTCCAGCTCCAGTGTACAAGGTTTTCAAGGACAGCAATGATTCATCTCCACATGGGCAATGCAAGTTGTCTGGGGGAATTGGTAGTCTTAAAAGAAGTGTTTCAAAATGCATGCTGACTTGCTTTTTTGTTATAAATTAATACATTTTGAAAGCAGATACGTGGCACAATATTTTCAGACTCTGTTTCTCCTGCAGTCATTTTATTTGTGAAACAGCACCTGTAGGAACAAAACATTGTTATTTATAATTCTGCTCTCTGAAACAGCACCTGTAGGAACAAAACATTGTTATTTATAATTCTGCTCTCTGTCACATAAACAAATCCTCTGCCAAATCCCTAACAATACTGTGCAACAAAACAGAGCAATTAACCCTGCAAATCTAATTTAAACTAATACAGGCAGCACTAAATGAGGTCCTGATCATGGCTGATTTTACTTCTCTGTAATCTGCAGCAAGTCACTTTGTCCTTTGGTTTCTTTCCCTCTTCTATAAAATCCAGAATAGGAAGACTAATATAAACAAGGCAGAAGTTCAAATTACAATTACAAGTAGTCTCAGAATTTAATAACTGAATTATCTGAAATGTTAACGTTTTGATCCAGCTACAACAGAACAAT
>JANRGV010000062.1:38585169-38633305 GCA_024734035.1 Alethe castanea
CTCATGTCTGACAAAAGATCCTAAAAACACCTCAATTAATAAATGCACCTACAGCATTGAAAAGCTATTTCTTATACAACTCCACATATTGATACATTTTCTGCAACTGAAGCCTCATCGTTCAGTGTCCATAACTGAAACATTTGGTTGAAGAAAAATAAGGTCTTTTTCCCCCATATTCTGCAAATGCTGCTGTTGGAGGTAACAGGTACACCTACCTAAATATCTGAACATACTGACATACTGGCTCAAAGCAAGACTTTCCTTCAACTGTCCCTGCAGAAGTTGTTCAATCATGCAGTGTTTCACATTTGTTGGCTCAAGTCTCTTATCCCGGTTTATAAATTAATTTTTAATTAAATGCGTTGTTTTGTTTTTTGGTTTTTTTTAGTAGAAAAAGAACAAAAAAGGACTATTGGCCTAGGAAAAAACAGACACAAAAGCATACTCTGAACTCTTACTTTCTTTGTTCTGATTTTGCAGTAGAAAATGTGAAGAGAGAACACCAAATGACAATCTTTTTCTTTTCACAGGTACTTTTTGCCACTGCAGATACATCACCTATGTGGTAGTGGACCTCTAGATTTTAAGGAGGATGTGGCTGAATGAACCAAACTGCATGTTCACAAAATCCAATAGACAGAGCTGCTAATGATCACAAGAATGGTAACTTCAAGTAGTACCAGAAGTACTAAAAAAATTTCTGGAGCCCTTAAAAAACCATACCTCTCAGTAAACATTAAGAATGATATTATAACCTGCAGATTTTGCATATAGAATGTGTAAAAGCAGTTAGCTCTGCCTGGTATGTCTATTTTTGTTTCAAATACCTTGATCTCGGTGACATTGAAATGCCATGTCCTATTACAGTCTTCAGCTCTGTCAGGCCTAGAGAAGCAAAATAAAATTGAAAAAAAGATGCCTCCTAACTCACTACTGGTAATTAACATATCATTGGCCTGAATTTTTAATTATGCAGAATTATAGCTGGAGATTTTACTTAAAAATGCAAGTAAACCACCAGAACCTACAGTGGTTTAGAAGTAACACCTTCAAGACATTAATTATGGCCAAAAGACTTCTCATGAAGATTCAAAAGACAGCCAAAAGATTCTGTTGTAATTTCTTTGTTTGGCCCTTTGGCCTGTTAACATTCTATTTCGTTCTGAAAGTCATTCAGGTGTGCCAATGATTTGGAAAGGTCTTGCATATGGTGTCACTGGCATCACTAATGGCAGTGACGTCCTAAATTGCTGATGTTTCTGCAAGTATCACCAAGATACTCTCAGGGAATCAATACATAATGTTGTTCACTTTTCCAGGAGGCATAGCTTAAACTCCTGAACTGATTTTAACCTGCATTTGTCCAGAAAATTTTTTAATTGCTGCCATTGGCATCAATTCCAGTGAGTTGATTCCTTTGAAGCAAATTAAGTTTTTCCTATACTTTTGCAATATTTGTGAGGAGATAAGATACTTAAAGCCACAAGCAGTCATGAGATATTAACAAATTCTTTTTACTCAAAGAGACAAAAAAAAGAAGGGAAACAACAGTTTCTTTTGTGCTTGAGATTATTTCTGATCTTATGAGGAGATTCATAAATAAAATGCTTATGTGGCCAGAGGATTTCATTGAGTCATGAGATACAGAAGTGTACTTCAGTTTTATGTCAAACCATAGGGTTTTAATTTTATTTCAAGGAATCATAAGAACAGACAGATTAAGATCTCCAAAAAAACCCCACAAAAAACCCCAAACAAACAAATCGCCACCCAAGAAAATCAAATCACTAAACATCCTGGTGCAAAATTTGAATTTTCCTTTCCAGGCTGAAATAAAAACACTCTATGATCATACCACAATCCATGGATTGTCCAGTACTTTGGCGGGTCATGGCAGTCATTAGCATTCATCTGTGGGAAACAGAAACACAGAGTGGTTGCTGAATGTATCCAGGAGTAAAAATTTAAAGGCAAAAGTAAAACCTCACTCAGTGGTGGCCTGAGCTCTACTGTGACATGCTAACTTTTACTTGCCAAATCAGGAACTGGTGAACTCCTTGAAGCTTGAAGCTGTCATGGATTATGACACTTAGGGGCTCACTGACATTAAAATTTTGAAGCAGATCAGTGAAATCTGAACAGACAGTGTAAACAGAAGACAAAAGGACAGGTTCTGAGGTAACAAGAAGTAGCCTGATCCACACTAAATGAACAGAGCTTAATCTGCATTTATAATATTCCAGGTGGCAGCTCTCTGTATTTTTCTCATTACCACATCTTTTCAAGAAGTGCAGAGCCATTAAAATAAAAACATGAAAAACAAACTATAATACTGGAGAAGCACAAAACCCTCTTTAAGCATTCGGGACTAGTTTTATCACTGTATTAAAAGTGAAAAATACAAAGAGATTAAATATATTGCTTATTCCAAGTAAAACAGACTTATTCTTAAGGATTTTGACTTGTGGACAAGAAAATGGAGAGAAAAAGAAAGACTAAATATATTCCTACAAAACCAGAAAAATAGAGCCACCAATAAAAACTGTTGATAATAAAGGAGAAATAGCCTACACTTTAATTACTGTTTAGAGCAGAGACATATTCCTGAAAAGAACAAACTAAAAAAGTCCATGTCACACATCATAGAATACCATTACTGTATTTTCCCTGATTATTCTTCTTAGCAATAACAGCTCTTTCAAGTAAATACTTTTTGCCATTAACTAACAACCTCCACAGACGTTCTTTTCCCATAAATAATAGCATTCCTTTTTGGCCCAGCATTCTGTCTTAATTATGCCACAATGCCTTTTATGTGATGCCAAAGCAAGAGCAGAGTGTAAAGAAGAGCAGAGACTAGCCTGTAATCTCACTAATTGCCTTCCATATGCCACAGGCCAGTGGCAGCAAACCTGCACGTTCTGCAAGACTTTCTTGTTCTTTGTCCATTTCCTTCCTCTCCTCTCTTGCCAACAACAATACAAGCAATTACACCCCAGCAACAGCTTTTTTTTCCTGAAAGGAGTATTTTGAACAAGCACACACTGCAAATGCCTAAACAATATTGCTCTGTCATGACACAAGCTCTGTGGAGCTGGAGCGTTCGGCTATCTAGCCCAAAGTACAGCAAATTAATAGTCAACAGCTTGCTCAACTGAGGTGGCAACTAAAACAATTGTGCTCCTTATTCAATCTTAACTGCAGTTCTCAGACATGCTAATGGAACAACCAGAGTATTTTAGATTTGAAATCATGGCACTAACCTTCCTAGCAGTATCTTCTATCCACTAACACTCTTGGCATTACCCTGTGTGCTGGCAGAACTGGGAGGTCAATGCAACCTACAACACATCAGTTCACACTCTGCATGCTTTGGCCAGCTTCACTCAATCTCCTTTTTCATTCTAGCTTTAGTATCTTTCCAATCTTCATTTTAAATCAATATAATAAAAAATGCAAATGCTGGTCTGTGAAGCTGGGTACCCCTGCTTGCTTATGCAAAACCACTTCTTGTCAGCCTTCCTGTTTATCACAGACTGATTGCTGGAAGATTAATTTAACCTCAGGCAACCACTGACTTGAAACAGAGGTACAAATATTTATTTTCAAGTGGGCACTGGACCTCAGAAAGCCCAATACACCTAGATTAATTTGAAAAAGAAGCACTGTTTTCCCCCATTTTAAAGCAATCTGATAATCAAACCAATCCAAATGACATGATCTATAAAACTGAGTGAAGTGCTCTTGAGGCTGTAGAGCACCCACCATGCTGAGAGGGAATGCTACAGCAGAGGGATTAGCCTATTTGTAACAGCAAGTCATTGCACAAACAGCATCTGCCAGAAGCATGGAAGCTTTTATCATCTCTGAAATGCCAAAAAGTGAAATACCATCAATGTGTTACCTGTTGAGCTGCCCAAGTTACAAATCCTTTGGTACAGCAGCTGGTAAATGCCAGAGTGGCACTATTGGATCTCAGACAGATACACCAAACTGAAATAAAAAATTGGCTTCTGGCAAGTGAAATATTTCATCCTGTTCTCTCTTCCAACCACTTTGCTTAAGTAGGCCATCTCTTTAATTAAGGTAAATTTTAAGTTATTTTTTAATGAAACATGGCAACTTCTAAGAAAAATTCTTGCTTTTCAAACTGTGGAGAGAGCTCACCTCTTCAAATTCTTCCCCTCAAACAGTGTGCAATTACTCCCCTTCATTCTTCTCCCCAGCTCCTGGGGTCAAACAAATGAATAAATGAACTAAATTTATAGGGTTGCTGAAAAAAATTGGGAGGCAAATAAAACAAATTTCCTTCTTATTGAACAGCTCTCTAGCAGGAGCTGATAGGCTAAAACCCTTCAGGAATATAAAGACCCACAAAACCATCTAAACCACACCTTATTCACAGAAAAACTGTAGAAGTTGTAGACGTAGATTAAGAGTTATCTTATGAATTACATGGACTTTGGTCAAAGCATTTCTTTTGCTCCAGAATAGCATATGGCAAGAGCTGGCTTAAAATGCAAAGAAATAAACCTAAGGAACCTTTTTGATCTCATGCTAGATCACAATAGTGTACTGCCCTCACTTTAGTCGCTTTAATTCCTTCTGTATTATGTGACTACTTCTACTCTTACCAAAAAAAAAGAAGGAAAAAGAGTGTTTCTAGTCTTCATTTAAGCATCTGCTATGAAATTATTGCCATAGCCTGAACTTAGGAAAACTTTTAATCTCATATTTAAAAATAAAAATTAAAAAAAAGTCATCTGTTGCTTAACACAACATTCAAACTTGAATTCAGGCTGTTCTGTTCATTACTCTATTCTATTGTCCTTTTTTTGGACTCTTTCCTTTGATCAGCACATATAAAGCAGTAAAAGGCAGATGCCAGCAGGTTCCATTTCTCTATTGTCCTTCCCATTCCTACTAGAGAAGGAACTGAGTAGCTTACAAACTTGCACTGTATTTTCCACATTTCACACACACACACACACACAAAAAAAAACAAACCCAACCACACAGAAAATTTTATCTTTCCGCAATCTCCAGGATTTAAAAGCTGAAATGATAGTTCTCTTTCAAGTTCTGGAATAAAAGGTCTTCACAACTCCATAAAGAGGGAGTAGGAAAGTCCCTCTTCTTGCCCTTGAGTGGTGGCTCTTAAGTCACACTGATTTGTTACTGAAAAGTGTGGCATGAATTAGCCACAGGAACAATTTTTTAAGGGAACATGTAATTCACAGTCACTTGAGGTCTGTGAATCTAGCTTAGATATATTTGCATAAGACATAGTCACCTTAGGTCAATTATATGGTACTGGATTTTCTAATCACATTACAAGGAAGAAAATCTCTTCTTCCTTTACCCTTTTCACTGTAGTAGTCAGTAATTAGGTCCTGGGATTATCACTGCTTCCATAACACCACTTTATTTTAATGGGTTAGTTTGGAAGACATGATTATGAAACACTTCCCAATTTAATTGTGCCGATCACACTCAGTATTAAAAAACACCAGCTGAACACTTGCTTTTTCAAGCCCAGGAAGAGCTGGAAGAGATGTATTCTCAAACTTCTGGCAAGCTGATCTGTGTCCTAAATTTTAAAGAGGGCCTTTCGAGCCATCAAAAGCCCAAAAAAAAAACTCTTCCAAGCACAGGTTTGCAAATCAAGCAGGAGTTAAGATGCAGCTCATCCATATACCTCAAGAACACATTTTGTATCAGAGAGTCTATAATCAGATTCCTTTATATAGGAGGCATAAACTAAGAAGTACTTTCAGAAAAAAGTATCTCACAGCTTTTTGCCATAAATTATATCATGACTTTTGCTGTTCCTTTCACAGCTTTTTCCTTTCAATAGTGTCAACAGTTTTGAACTGAATAAAAAATTTAAAGATATTTACACCCTGAAAAACACCAGTTATCATACATGAATACAACAAACACACAGAAGAATCTATGTACTTAAAAATACTTTAATTAATTCCTGAATTTAGGAACTCCTCTTATGTAAAACAAGAAAGCTGTTACAGGAGTACAGTTGAGATCTTGTTTCTTCATATGACTCTATGATGGGAAACTAGGAAAAAAAAGTCACTTAATATGATTTTAATATCCCTTTTTCTGCACTTCTTTGAATGCCGCTTACTACAGAATATCATAAGAAACCAACAGAGTGCAAGGATGCCTACATTTTCTGATGCTCAATACCTTCACGAGAAGGTTTGTAAATTATTTGTCAATTTATCAATTGCACTACCTTGGAATTCAGAGGAGTAACCAAATACACTGTGGGAAAACTGATTGGTAGGGATTTCTTTTTTTAATTTCAGGTTGTTTCATTTTTCTTTTTTTTTCCCAATTGTTCTCATCTCATTCATGTAAGCAAGGGTTTGCATTGCTATTGACCCTGAACACAGACTCGTACTAGGCACTACAAACTCATCAACACAAACATCTCTGCTTCAAGCCATTAACAGTGATGTTTAATCAACAGAAAATCAGGCAAATTGCATCAAATCTTTCCTTATTTCAAATCAAAAACAGGCAAACAAATGAAAAACAGAACAGTGGTCCTGGTCTTCGGTCTCAGTCACTCACACATCTGACTTTTGTTATTGATATTGCCCTCCATTACATTGAAGTAATGTAAAGTACATCTACTTTTCCTCAGATATTTAGGCAGCACATGACTTTTGTTACTACTGCTTTTTGATCTATTTCCAGAAACAGGAATGAGAAATAAAACCACAAAAAATTAGATTCTAATGTTGTAAAAAAAAAAAAAAAATCCTAAGAAACCTTTCTCACTGCAGAGATATTTGGCTGAACCTGAAACTACTTTATTATCCACAAGGTCAGTAAATCTGACACAAGTCAGTAAACTTAACTGTATGGGAAGAGACCTTTGAGTACTTCCAGTATAGGAAAAATGTTCTACTTATCAGATGGTAGTAGATACTTAATAGCAATAGTACCCCTCTTAGCTGTGCTTTGACAGGTGTACCTTGGAAGATTGGGCTCATTTTGGGTTCACACCCCTCAAATACAGCAAAAAATGCAGAAATACTCAGAGACACCTGCCACAACATCTTTATAGCTCTCTTTCTGACTGAATCAGTATTTGATGACATCATAAAAATACTGGAGCCAACATTACAAAGCTAAAAAAATTAATTGTGCAGCAGATAGTTCAAATACTGATCTGTCTTCATTCAAACAAGGCAGGCAAGTCCTCCTACAGAGTCTGATGAAAGTCTAGGATTAAGTTTGTAACTAATAAGATGTCACAAATTCTGTAACAAGCTTAGTGCACAGTACACCCTACACTGACGACTATCTGTAACACACCACAATCTTTCCTGCTATGGCTGCTCTGCATTGCTAGGGGAAGTAGCAAAAGTTGCATCAAGATCAGTAAAAGCCTTTTCAAAGGCATAACCAAGATTAAATACTTAATGGGCTTTATTCAATCTGTTTTCACACATTTATTACCCATTTTTAGGATGAAAGAGAAACACAAAAATCTCACCTTACATACAGTCACTGGCCAGTGATGAGCAAAATACAGCTTTTTCCATGGATGAGTGCGGATGTCACTGGAGAGAGATAGACATACTTATTTTTCTTCAAGCATTTTAAAAAGAGGAACAACTTCAGGCACACACTCCAAACTAACAAGTCAGAAGGAAACAACATTTTTAGGAAACCTGCTAATATCCCCATTGTTAAACAAATTCTTCTTCTGCCACCCTACCTCCATATGCTTTCCATTTCTCAAGTACGGAAAAAACACATTGTTCTGTTTTATATTTAGGAGAGCACTTACTGGCACACTTTTAAAATTATAAACAAAGACACCTATTTAAAAAAAATTAAGATACTAAGAATCTTCTAATTCTTCTTGATAGGCATATTATCTTGGAAAAAAAGCATACAAAATCATCGGAACTGTAACTACTCATCTAAAAAAGAAAGACTACAATCACTCACAAACTATGTAGTTTACACTGCAGGACATGCAACTGGATCTTGCAAGTGTCTCCAACCTTTTTGATTTAAAAATAAATTGAGAATAAAAAGTAAAGTACAAACTACAAATCTCAAGAATTGTGACTTTCTCAGTTTATAGGCATTTAATTCAAACAGTACATTTTTAAATGTTTATTAAAAACTAAGTAATTTTTAAACATTTAAAAAGTGATCAAATTATGACAAAGTCTTAAGGTTACCTATGGAAGAATTTAAGGGGTATTCCATATTTTACAAGAACATGCCTCTTTCAAAGCCTCTAAGAATAAGAGATTTATAACTCACAGACCCACCAGTACTATCTGATTCATATGCAGAGGGGAAAAAAACGCCCTCAAAAATTTGTTCAAGAAGTGTTGGAAGCCTGTATCACATAATTTCTACAGAGGCCTTTTCCGACAGTTTGGAGCAGACCTATTCTGGTTAAAGGAGAAGTAAATAAAAAACCTGTTGCATCAGACACTACAGCAGATATATTTAGTTATTAAGCAACCAGACAAAGTAATTAAATAGAACAGCAAATGGGAAAAAATAAACAGAGTTGTAAATTATTTAAACTGACAGCATTACATGCAGAATTGTCAAAATAAATTGTTATTCTCTGGAAGCTAATAGCCACTTGTCAGTCATTAGTTCATGCTACAGGATATATTACCAAAAGAAAAAGGAAAAGAAAAAAAAAGATGAATAAAAGACAAAGCTAATTCTTGTTCCTTGTTATATCCTTGTTATATATAAGGTGTAAAAACCTTAGTTTTTCCCTCTAGTTTTTCTACTTTGCAATGGCCACATTTACTCTTAAGCATTCATATGAATCTGTGTTTTTCTATATAATTTAGGAGAATAGCTCTGGAACTTACCAGGGCATAGTCACAATGAAAACTATTAACACTATAGGGGGTCTTTACTGTTGCCGTAGAAACCTGAATAGAGGAATTGCCCTATATTGCAGAGCAGTTAGTTTCCTTGGCTTTAAAAAGTCCTTGCTTAGAAATGATCTTTCATTAGACTTTTCATTAGGTCTTTTATCTGTACTTGAAAAAGCAGTTGACCTTCTGCAATGTCAGTCACGCCAAACAGAGTTCTTCTCCTAGAACACACCTTTTGGCTAAGGATAGGTCAGAAAGCTGCACTTAGTAAACAGAGCAAGTTAGGCTCAGAACTGGAATCCAAGGAAAGCCATTTTCAATATCTACACAGCTTCAGAGATATCCCCTCTTCTCTGGATCTGAGTTATCCTGCTCTGTGCAGCTCAGGAATGTGCCTCTAGAGCTGACTCTTTGCCAAGATCGCCAAGTCAGAGCCTAAATCCTGGGCATTGAAGAAACATCAGCAGTGTCTACGTTACCCACCAGCTGCAATGCAGGCACTGAAAGATGTTCAGCACTGAACTGAGCACCCCTAACCATTCTCTTGCCAAAACACTGAAAGGAAGTAGAAAAGTTTATTTCCTCATATAATGCAATAGGAATTTCAGCTTTGACCACAGAAGGGTATGATTTGGGGTGTGGTTTCTCCCATGGTCCATTCGTATTGACGCTCAGATTTTGCCAGGGTGCAACAACCACCAAAAGGCAGTGCAGCAATCTGATACAGCCTCAGTTGGGATATCATATGAAAAAGAATTTTATACTGTCAGAACTCAGAAAATAGCAAGGAAAAAAAAGATAAAAAAGTAAACAATGCAATAGTTAGTGCAGTTCACACCACAAGGATTACTCCAGATTTTTTGCTGTAAGTTTAAAAATAATTTTCAATTTTTGTCATTACTACATCACAACTCTAAATTATTCATCGACAGCAAGATTGGAGAAGTTTCAAGTGCAACAAATGAAATTTAAGTTTCCCCTCTTTCTTCATGCTGACACATGCAAAGGTCTCCTCAGGCATGATCCTTGCTCCCCCATTTAATGTAGATGCCTTATGATAAATCACCGAAGGGAAGAATAACACATCGAAAACAATACATAATAACATTACATTAGAAGTTAAATAATTCTGAGCTGCACTTAAGAATGGCATTTCATTTTAAAGCACAATTTACCTTTCAGTAAATGTATCTGAAGTACACCAACAACATAGTGCCATGGAAAACCAACCCAGAATCCAGAAGTGCAGCTTTGCAGGTTTCATTTTGTTATCCAAATAGCTGTAAAAAGGTATTGAAAGAAGAAATATGTTACCTATCCAACACAACTTAAATGTTGAAATGCAAAAAAAACCACTACTATGTCAGAAATAGCAGGTAATGGTAACTCTAGATTAGATTAACAACCATGTGTAAAATGGGGATCTCTTTCAGGGCTGTGCCTGATTCCCCAGCTTGTATGGTCATTTTCATAAACTAATGCCATGAAGGATGAGATCACCATTTCCTATTTTTTCTTTACATGCACATGGTTGCCACAGAGCCATCTTCCAATTAACAGAAATACATAAATGTTCTACACAACTATACTTTATGCAATTGAAGACTCTACTTGTAGTCAGTTCAAATGCCAAAAGTGATTCATTAAAGAAACTTTGAACTTAATATTGAATATTTGTGTTGGACTGGCCAGGGCCAATATTAGAAACTCACAGGAAGCCAAGTATGATGTGCAAAGATGAAATTCTGTCTAAATGCCAGTTGGCTACTAAACTAATATTTGAAAAAAAAGCTGCTAAAGCCACATGAGTTTCTGTTCTTGTTATAAACCTGAGATAGCCTCTATGAAACCATACACAATGTACCTAATACTTCATGGACCTTAGAAGTAAGGGGATGAAAAAACAAATCAACCTTCACAAACAGAAGGACTTTCACTTGGCACAGGTCAAAATCCCAACTGTCTCCCAAATCCGATAGCCATTTCACAGCATTTCAAATGCTACCTTCTAGAACGGGACGTATATTCATATATTTACATGCAAGTTATTAAGGCCCCACCAAACCTACTTCCCAACTTTCTCAAAATGACAGCCCTATACCACAAGACACTGCATGTAACCTAGGTGACCTTTCTAAGATTACTCACTACACAAGTTGTATTCTCTTCCCTATGAAGGTTTTTTTGAATTCATCCTTACAACAGCCAAGTAAAGCCTGTTTTGACACCAGTGAAGACATGGCTGATTCAGCCATCACACTGAGAAAACTCAGTGTAATTCATATTCACAGCTCATTATAAAGAAGAGCCCATTTTCCCACAGTTGTTATGTGGCTCTGGATCCAGCTTGCAGAACCCCACAGTTCTGCAAACGCTGTGCCAGAGCAGAAGTACAAAGGAGGGAGCCTCCCTGCTTGCAAAATGTGTGGTGATTTCAAAACTTGTGAGGGGCTTGGGCAACAACAGTAACTGTTAACCAGCTAAATTTACCACAAGGTCTTGATAAATTGTGAGGAAGCTAACACCTCTAAGACATTCTTCTATTTCATACATGAATGCCTCCCTAATTTATAATGGACACATTATCAAAGTACTTGGTCCAATAGAAGATACAATAAGATAAATATTAGTTGTCAACTGTTAATTTCCTGATCTAGTTTCTTAAAAAACACCAGAAGGAATTTCAATCACCAGGTAAAAAAAAAAAAAAAAATTAATCATTTGGAGAGTGCTACTTGTATAGAAAAGCAAACAATAACGTAGAACAAATGCTGAGCAAAAGCTAGCTAAAGCAAGACATATATGCTGTATATAAAGAAATTTATATAGTCATACAGTGTATAAAAAAAGTCACAAATAAGCAATTAACTGCTGGATAGCAAATTTCCCCAAGAGTTCTGCACCCTAAGTGATCTCCAGTCTCATCATCTGAATAACAGGAATTAATGATATGAGATGAGATTCTGCCTTACAGACATGCTTAATGATTTCATCTTTCATTATTTTCAACTGAAAATCAACCAAGCAAGACTACTTTTCTGCATGAAAAACTATCTACTCAAAACAAAACACTGAGAGATGTAAGGAGTTTAAGATTCATGTAAAATTCTGGCCTACCTATAAAAAGCAGGAACTACCACTCAAAAGATAGTAATGTCACACATTACCAAAAAAAAGCTGTACTCTATGAAGGTGTGGAAGAAACACCTTAAGGAAGTCGATTATGAAAGAAAAATAACCCAGCAAGTGTTATAGCATTTCTTTTGATGTAAGTTGGTAGGCAGAAAGAAGCTTTTTTTTTTTTTAGTGACTTGCAAAAAAAGCATAAATGTGATTATCTCCATTCTCACTGGACTCTCATATCTGATCAAGTCACAACCAGGAACAGAGCGGGTTTCAAAAAATGCTGCAATCAGAGCAACAGAAGGTGCAGATTTATTCTATATATTGTTCTTGAATCCTGAAAGCAGAACATAAGACAGCGAGCAGATCTGAAAGCTCCCAGTCAGTAATTTTCACTTTTTTCCATTGATAACACATAAACTCTCCCTAAGGATTTAGTTCAAACTTGCAGCCACCACAACTATCCTGAGACTGATTTATTCAATCTGACCTTTTAGTTGTCTGTGACACTGATGGTGGTGGGTGAAAAGTGCATCAATCTCACCTTAAAGGCACCTGAATAATGCACATTTGAGGAACAACATGCATCCAAGTGAAAACTGTATTAACAATTAAGATGCATAAGGCACATCCATTTTTAATAAAAATAGCTTCTGTTTACTAAAAATTACACTAGAACATTAATTTCACAAATACAAGAAAGAACAGATTTAATGAATCTTACACCAATTCTTCTCCAATAAGAAACAGGGATTTCATATTATGAAAGTTAGTTACAAAAAAAAGTCATGATGTTCCAAAAGATTTCATAACATAGAAAACTTAAAACATACATAAAATTATTACTTGAAACTAGGCTATCAACACATTTTCATTACGGATGAAATTCCAAAGCACAAGAACAGCTTTGGGATGACTGTTTGTTTACTATATCTAGAAAAGGAATGCAAACACGTGTTTCCGTGTTTGTGTTAGTAACTCGGTCAGGGCAAGGTCACTTTCAGTCATGTTAGCACTGTTCCATGCTGTTGCTAAAATTACCTGCCTAGGCTTATAGAAGACTAGATATAAACTCTGAGGAAATCCTCCTTTAACACATTCACTATAGTTGGAATTCTAATATACCATCTTCAGGGGACTGCTGATGTAGCATATGCTTCTTTTGGACATTAGCAATTAGTCTCCTCCTCCTTATTTTCTTTTTGTTTTGTTTTTAACAATTAGCTTGACTAGCAAACCTCTCATTCATATAAAATTTCCTGCTCTACAGTTCAGTTCAGCCAGTAAAATCAGAAGAGAAGATGCTGCAGAAGAGCATTCAAGCATCAGCAGGAGATACCCATGGTTATGGCATAGCATGCACGCAGCTAAATGATTGCAACGTCCAGGGATAAGATTTAGGACAGTCAGCCTGGCATCTAAAGCCACAAAAATGAACACCCAAGGCTTTGGTAGCATCCCAAACAACTCAGCATGCACTGCATCTGCCACAACGAGACAGATAAACCAAGTCGCAATACTGTATGCCAGAAACATTAATTTAATTTATAACAACGCTCTGAGCTCCGGCAACTTTTACCCCCGCTGTCCACTCCCAGCTAACCATGCTAACCATCCCAAGCCCGAGTAACTTCAGGAAGAAGCTCTCTGGAGGCGTTTCGGAGGCAGTTTCAGATGCCAGCCGCACCGCTCTCGCCGCGCTCGGTGCGGTGCAGGGCTCTCGCCGCGGGGTCAGCGGTGCCGGGGAGAGCCCGCAGGGAGCAGGGGCTGCGCGCAGGGCACCTCCCGCACGCCAAACCCAACACACGGCTCTGCTCCCGCACCGATGGAACTCCGACAGCAGAACGCCTTCACTCCACATAAACAATCATTACCGAGGCGTCTGCACAAGCTGTAAAGAACGCAAATCACACATGCACCGGAAGCGAGAGGCGTCCAGGGGACAGACAGATGCCAAAGCTGGTGTTAAGTGTAAAAAAAGAACCAAAACTAGTAACAGTTTTTCCGCCTCTGGGAAATTGCTGACATTTATTTGGCCGCCTTTCGATGTGCTACGCATGGAATTTAAAGCATAAGAAGTGAAAGCCAACACAACCTGAGTGCGTCCCAGGCCTGCAAGTCCCACCTTTGCAGTTCGCGCAGCTGAGAACCTCAGCGGCAGGGAGCCACCCTCCCAGGCAGAAAAGCCAACTCAGAAACACCTCGGGCGGGCCGAACCGCACCTCCCTCCTGCCCGGCTGCCACGGCGGGAGCGCAGCCCCACGGCGGGCGGGGGGCGGGAAGAGGGAGGCCGGAGCAGGGACCCTGTCACATCCGACCTCCCTTGCCTCGGGCTCAGACCCCAGCACACCTCGCCACGCTCTCTGCACCCCGCACCGCGTTACCTTCCGCCCGCTGTCCCGGCGCTGCCCGCAGGAGCTGCCCCGCGCCCGCCCCTCTCCCCGGGCCCGCGCTCGGCCCCGCCCCGGAGGCGGGCGGCGGCACCGCCGCTCCCCACAGCGCTGCCCGCGGCCTGCCCCGGCGCCGGCAGCTGCTGGGGTAGCACAGACCCGGGGGGCGAGTACCCCGCTGCCTCCCTGGAGCCTCCCTGGAGCATCCCCGGAGCATCCCCGGAACATCCCCGCGGCCAGCCGGGCACCGCGGGAGCGCGGGCAAGAAAGGAGCGCCGGGTTGCGCCGGGCTGCGGAGGGAGTAATTTATGTGGATGGTTTGGCTCGTCCTGCTGTTTTGGTCCTTTAGCATATTCAAGGATTTGGTTATGTTGGTTTCATACTGAGCATTTGCGCGGCACAGAGGTTTTCGAGAGTGCCATGGGGACTTTAAATAGGAGACTACTGACTAATGCAAGCTCAGGAGCTGACACAGGCGTCTGTGGCATGCTTCTCCAAATAGAGAAGTTTGAAATGGTAACAACTCGTGTTTGGAAGAAGTAGGAAGTTTCTGAGAAAGGAGCCCCAAGGAATGAGTCAGGACTTGGCTCAGTATTTTGTCAGCGGTATGTTAAACTATGAAACATATTCTGACCCCTCTTTCTCTGCTGATGCATGAGTCATAAATACAAAGTGTGATTATTAATTACTATTGCACAGTTTTGAACTACAGGGGGTATGTTACAACCATCCTACATTAATGAACTTAAGAAATATGTGGACAGATCTGCTACCACAAGCAAAACAACATTTGTTTTAAACAGATTAATTACTGTCTTTGTAATAAGGTCTTTGTTCAACATCTCCATTTTATTAACTGGTAAAATAATTTTAATTATGTTTACGCATTTACGTGGTAGGAAGGAGGATGAGGCAAAACAATCTCTTTGCCTACCTTTCTGTGGAAACATGAAAATGTGCTGGATGGAATGAGTGATCCATCTGCTGTTGTCTAAGAGGTATCAAAAATTTCAGAAATTTTCTCGAAGAGTCACAAACAGTGAAGCTCTCCAAATCCTTGTGAGCAGTGCGGATGGTCCATCACGTCACGTGAAGGACATCAGGGCTCCATGTGGCACTGAAGTATTTGTCACTGCCCATTAAATCAGTAGATAAGCACACCGAGTTGTTCTCTTGGACTGATTTTTCCTTTTATGTTTGCAGGCTAGGGGTGAAAACACTGGGCTGTACTGCACATGCTCTCCAGCCTGCAGGGTCATGTGCTCCAGTGCTAATCTTGTTTGAGGTGCAGCAGGGATTTGTTCTCTGACAGTGCCAGATTAACACTTTGCACTTTGTGATAACTGAGCCCAAGTTTCTCATGGGGTGGTTACAAAGAGAGATCCAGAACTACTCAGAATTAGTGTAAGCCTTTAATATATTAGGACAAATAAGCCACATTTTTGTGTTACAGTATAAAATAGTACATGTTAATGCAGGCTGTTATTAAAAAGAATGTTTTTGTAAAATACGCAAAGATAGACAATGGACAGCTACACTGGATAACTATCTCCTTAAGACTTTATATTTAATATTTATCTATCTACTATGATCTTTCATTTCTCTACTGTCTTTTCTCTCCTGATTGCGGCCTATTAGCACTCATGATGCTATGAAAAAATGAGGAAATGTCAAAATATTTGAAAAGTTTCTTTTAAATTTCATGAAAATTATATTCTCCTCAAAATATGCTGTGCAGATGTGGTAGTACCCTAGATTTCTATATGTTTATGTGCTGAAATGTGTGGCCTGAAAAAACCCAACCCAAAATGAGTTGAAACGCTTCAAAAGAGTAGATTTTCCCAGCTTTCAGCAGTTGACATTAGGATTTAAGAATCAAGATAGAGGCTTGCAAATTTTTTCTCCCTAACACAATGTGTTCTTTTGCTTTGATTATTCCCATTGTACAAATAGAACAAACAAATCCAGCTAGAATTTATTCCTAAAAGTGGGGTAAGGAAACATTTACAGTACTCTGAGCAGATGTACACATTTTGAAATATATGTATATTCTCATCTTCTAATTTTAAGTCAATAGACTTGGTCCACGGATTATTTTGAAAGCTTAAATTTTATTTAAATTCTGTTAATAGCCTGTAGTTATGTGTTTCTATGATTTTCACAGAGTTGACTAGGCAATTACATACACTCAAAATGGAAACATTTCCTTCAAACGTGAGACAGTTTGAGGCAGTGCACTGCAATAGGACGCTAGACTGTGCTTTGCTGCCCTCAAGCTGGTGGATATTTAGCTATATAATAGGCTGCTGTTTTGCAGAGCTCAAAAAATGTTACCTGTAGAATGGATTAAAAATATTCTATACGTATTTGAAAGCTGGAAGGCACTGTTTATGAAATGCTAAATGAATCTCACAAATTATAAACTATCTTCTAAGTCTACTGATTCTTCCTCTGCTCAATCTCTCCTTTATCAATTATTTAGTCAAGTGGGTTTTGTCTTTCCATTAAGTTTAGAGATCTAGTGAACAAATAAAAATAACTAGTTCCAGACATTATGTTTCTCCATTTGCTATTTGTTTCTGGCACGGTTTCAAAAACTTAAATGGAAAGAATTGTTGTCCTAAGTGCTTAATTACAGTGTTGTGGGTTTACTTTAACACAGTTTTGTACTGAAGTGGAAGACTGCTAATGTTTCCGAACTTCAGGATTCCAAAATGCAACACTATATTCTTTGGGCAGCTGTGGGAATGGGCGTGGGGCTCCAGCAGTACTTCCCATGTGTTCAGCAGAAGTGGGGTGGGGTGATGGACACCTGTCCTCACAGGCTTGGCCAAGTCTTTAGAGCATCCCTGAACAGTCGGTGCGCGTGTTTTGTAGCCAGCCTCCCGCAGCGCCCTGCTTCGCTCCCTCGGAGCATTCCTAACTTACGAAATTATTTGTCATTACTGGACTTCTCTTCAAGAAAAATTATAAGCAGTTCAGCGTGGAAAAAATGCCGCATGTAGTGCTGCAGAGAAAGCATTACAATTTACAAAGCTTTATACTTTTTGTTTTAAGGAGCAACAACGAACACGCTTGTTACGAAACGAGGGCCCCAGAAGCCCCTTTTGGTGCTGTTCAGCGTCAGGTGCCCTTGTGGGCAGCAGAGCAGGCGGGTGAGACCTTGCCCGGAGCCCGGTGCTGCCCTCAGAAGCTGCTGGAGCGAGCGTGGCCCTGGGCTGGGGGCTGTTCACGGCTCCAGCCCGAATTCCGAGCGGCTGCAGCTGCGGGAGCTGGCGTTGTCCAAGCGCCTCTCGAACTTTGACCGGCTCCGTGCTGTGACCTCTCCCCTGGGGAGCCCTGGGGTTGGGCCTGCTCCAGTGCCCAACCACTCTCCGGATAAAAACATTTCCTAATATCTAACCTAAACCGCCCGCGACTCAGCCTTATGCCGCTCCTTTGGGTACTGTCACTGATCGCCGCAGACAGATCGCTGCGTGCCCCTCTGCCTCCCCTCATGAGGAATTTGTGGACTGTGTTGACATCCCCTCAGCCTCCCCCAGGCTGAACAGACCGAATGAGCTCAGCCGCTCCTCGTATGGTTCCCTGGGCTCCAGCGTGGCGGGAGAAAGGGGGGGACACAGGGCGGGTCTGCGGGGCCGCTTGCGGGCGCGGGGGCCGCGCAGCTCGGCCGTTACCGCCGCCCCCGCTTTGAACTTCCCGCCCGCCGCCCGCGCTGCGCGTTCGCCGCCGCAGTTTCCAGGCTCAGCGGGCGGCAAAAGCGCCGGGCCCCCGCGGCCTCTGTGCGCCCCTTCTCGGGGCGGTGCTGCGGGCGGCCACCGGCCCGGGCCGCCCCGTTCCCTCGGGCCCGCCCCAGGCTGCTGCCCCCGGCGGCGGCGAATCTGCCGTGCCGGTCCCGCCGCTAGCGCGGTTTGGGCGGTTGTCAGGGAGAAGCAAGATGGCGGCCGCGGCGGCGGAGGAGGACACGGAGCTGCGGGACCTGCTGGTGCAGACGCTGGAGAGCAGCGGGGTGCTCAATAAGATTAAGGTGGGCGAAGAAGAGCCTCCCGCCGGCGGGGAGCGTTGGCCGGCGCTGGCGGCGCCTCGCGGCCCTGCGGAGTGTGGGGGGACCGAGGCTGCGTCTCCTCTCGCTCCCGCTTGCAGCCGGTGTTCCCGGCTGGAGCGCTCCCTCGGCGTCGGGGCCTGGCGGTGGCGCCTGCTTTCGCCGTGGTGTTCGCCGGCCGCTCGTGGAGCCGGTGCGAGGGCCCGGGGCCTGGCCGTGGCACGGCGCTGCCCCGCGGCCGCGGGAATTCGGGATCCCCCGGGCGGGCAGAGCGCGGGGAGCGCGGGCCCGGCTGTGCGCGTTCGCTCTCAGGTTCCGTGCGGCCGCCGGAGCTCCCCTGCTGCCGCCAGACTGGCTGGAGCAGTGGGCAGCAGCGTGGGGCGGGACGGGGTGGGTGAAGTTAGTCCCTGCTTCGCTGCGGAAAGCCCTTACGGAAAATTTCCAGCGGGAGTTGTGGGTCGCTATTTAAGCACTTGTTCTTCTTGAGTGTGGGTTGTATCAGTTGCGCCTTGAAGGCTTGCTAAGTCTGGAAACTCTTTGGGCATGCTACCTGCTTACAGGGAACAAATAACGCTATGTTAAGAAAGAATACGGAAGATACTGGAGTGCACACTGCTAATGAGTCTGTGGTGCAGCCTGCGCTTGTGTCAGAAGGGGTAGAAAAATTATTCCGTGGATTCTTGTTCAAATTAAAAGCTTCCAGCAATAATTATCGTGTATCATAGAGAACAACACTGGTATGGAATCCTAAAAATAAATGGGTTTCCTTCAAGGCTGGAGGAGAAATGAAGTGCAGCTTTCGTATCAGGGATGGTGGTGGTTATCCACTGTGCTCGGATTTAAGTCTCCAGAGGTGGATGGTCATTGCTGATATTTCAAGAACGGTTCAACAACTGAAGTGATATATGGCAGTGAGAGCGTCTTTGCGTATGCACTTTCAAGTTTACTGTATTTTGAACTAGTCACACTTTTCAACAAAATAATATTCAAAACCATGTTGTTCATCCCTTTCAGATGGATGATCCTTATATAAGTTCTGTAAGTGAATGAAGATTCTAACTCAAATAGTTGTGTTCTGAGTAGTGAGACTTTTCTGATAGATGTCAGAGAGGCCTTTTGGGCTACCTGTTAACCATTCACATACTGTTAAATGATGAAAGTATGGTGATAGTAAAATTGTAATTTTATAAAGCATAGCAAGGCAGTTGGGTCATATTGAGCTCGTGAACTGTAGTTTCTTAATTCTCACCTTGTGTAGTGTGTAAATTTTCATACTATAGTTGCCAGTCCATTGAGTTTTATGTGAATAAATTTATTGCTGTTCACTATTCTATAATGCTTAAAGTGTGCAGTATCCAGTGCTGTGTAAGGTGCCATTACTGCAAATTAGCAAATGACTTAGAAAAATACAAAGTGCAACTTCCTTGAGACTGATTATGTCTCTCTTTAATACAAGGCATTACTGTTTAATAACTGGTATATTTATGGCTAAGGCTCTTGACTAGAGGAGCTCACGGTGGTTTTTTCTTAGCTGTAAACTTAACTGGCATGTGAGTTTGAGTGTTGATTGGCAGTGTTAATGATTTACAGATCTTGTTCTGCTATTACCTAACAAAAAGCCTGTTGCTGGAAGAGTTAAGCTTGAACAGGGCCTCTTAAACTGTCATCTTTTAATTGAAATTAGATTACACCATCCATTAAAAAAGTTGCAGTCATCCTTTTATTAAAATTAATTGAACTTTTGTTTAATAGGGTTTATCTATTATGTATCAATATTTTTTATTATGTGGTAAAACCGAACATTTACATGTTATCGAAACTGATGCTTATTTCATACTTTAGAATAAGAACTGACCACTTTTCAAGATGGTGACGATAGAAAGCTACAATAAAGTATTTGTGATTCATAGAAGTATCTACATTAAGGAGAAAAATATGTGGTCAGTGTGTAGCTGCATTGGTATGAAGCACTGGAAGGATCAGAATTCAAGGGGAATTATTTCAGCTGATAGAATGTATCAGAGTCACACATTTTGTGACATAATGAGAGTAATTTTTAGAAAGAAACTTATTGTCATAATTTAATTCCCTACTCAATCACGATTTTATAATGTCTTGCAGTTTATTAGTTTAATCTTATTTTGAGATTAATTTCTTGGGTCCATTGGTGTTGATGTAAATTATTTCGCTGAAAAAATGTTACTTGTATGACATTTTTACAATTTGTTCATGATTTTTGTATTTGTCCTAAAGTTTAAGCACTGGAGTAATTAATAAAGTAATATTGAGAAAACTGGAAGTTGTATAAATGTATAAATTTGCTGCTTGCAGTTGAGAATTTCCTATAATCTCTGTACTGCAATATGTGTGTGTATATATACACATACATATATATATGCATATAGTACAGATAAATACTATATATAGTTTGTTAATCATTGGAATGAGTCTGATAAACAAAGCTGCTTTCTAATGAATTCTGTAAACACACAATATAGCTGTAGATATTTGTATTTCAGTGAAAATTATCAGTGTTTCCATGTGATAGTATACAAATAGGGCGTTCTGTCTTGAAGAGAATGTGATCTTTCTCCTAGGGAAGCTGTCGTCATCTGAGCAAGAGGAGCTGTTACGCTCCTTGTGCGTTTCTTTGTTATTTTATTTTGGTTTGGTTTATATATTTTAAGCTCTGGCTTTGGAATAATTTAAGTTTATATCACCTGAATTTTGCATCTTCTCTGGAACTTGCTGTTGCTACAGTTACATACATGAAGGAGGTTAGCATCGCTAATGTCATGTACCTAGTAAAGCTTTTGGCCAGGTGGTACCGCTAATTTCTGACTAATCTGCTTCAAAACCTGGACAGCTGAGGTATGAGCAAGTGATGTGATGTTAGAGAGAATAGAAGTACTATTTTTTAATATGAGCATGTGCACAGGTCAGTTAAAATTGTCCTGTTTACTTTTGCATTTTCGATCCATGTACGCTAATGAACTGTGCTTTTAAATATCTTAGGATTATTAACTGTCACAATGAGCATGCTGTGCACTGCAGTGTAACCTCCTGTTTTCTCCACGTTGTGATGAATTTGTTTTGAAGCAGTTTATACCAGAAAACCAACTTAATTCTTGGATTCAAGGAGAATTTTTTTTTTGTAGCATCTATTTATTTTTAGTTATATAAATCAAGTATTATGTAACAAATTTTAATTATTTCAAATAAACTAACTGAAATTCAACATTTAAATGTCAAAATGGTCTTCATCATATTCTCAGCAAAGAATCTGACTGGTTCCACTCTTAGTCTAGGACTTTGTTTGTTTATGTCTAAAGGATTATGTGTGCACAATCAGTCCTTTATGTCACTTAGCTAAGATTCCAAAGTTTAGCAGGCAGTGGGACAGAGCATGCCCACCACATGCTCAAGGATGAGAACCTTTACAGATTTTGCAGGTGGAAATCACAAGAAAGGTACTACTGAGTAATGCTGGTAGAGATGTTGCTGGTTATGGTTTGACACCAGCCTTGGATTTGTAATGCATATAGACTGGTAGAGGTTTTTATCCTGGTGCACACAGAGGTTTAGTCTGGGTTGGTCACCAGCAGTTAAACAGCTCAATGTTCTGCCATGTCTCTTTCCAGAGCAGTACACCTGTAAATATTGATGTGTATGACAGTTCTTTTGGAGTTAGGAAGTGTCGATGCTGAAAGTTGTGCAGAAAGGTGCCCATGTGTCGCTACATTTTACAGATGCAAGAGATTGTTTATCCTTGGGCATGCCCGGGGCTGTTCCACGATGCTGGAGCAGGTGTCAGTTACACGTTCCTGTGCTTTAGCTGGAAGGTCTCTGAGCATTACCCTGCAAAATCTTATGCATTACTTTAATCATTTCACTGCCCTAAACTGCACATTTAATCACACCATCTCTGATGCACATCTTGTGAGTGCAAGCTTGCAGGAGATTTTGCACCTCCAGCTGGCCCAGTGCAGATCTCTGAAGTGTCTCCCTGTACAAAGGAGACAGAATGCAAACAGCAAGCCATATCCAGTGCTTATTATAAGAAATCATCTTGGCCACTGATGTGCCTACATCCTTTGAGGTGTAGACATGTGTTTGAAGTTTACAAGTATTTTCCTGTTGGAAAACATTGTCTCAAGTTTTGTCTTAGGAAAATCAGATCTCTTGTGTAAGTCCTGGACAGATCTATTCTAGCACAATCAAAGACAAATACTACCAAAAACACCCCCAGAAATTCCATGGACCTGCTAAACATTAGACATTTTGGAGTCTGCAAGTGGGAGGTAGTTACAGGGTACAGGTAATGGTCTCTGTCTTATCCTTTTACTTTTCATCCAGTATCTGCTAAGGTACTGTAGTAAGTAAGGTGCTGTGGATGGCTTTAGAAGCAAACTACTAAATCAGACCAATAACCTGGTTAGTGTAGGTGCTTGTTGTCTTCCTATTAATAGCATATTTCCAGATTAGATAGGCATTTTTTGAGATGTCACCTAAAAAGTGTATTTGAGGAGCTCTCCTGATAGTAAGAACAGTTATCCTATTTTCCAGAGAACTGCAGATTAAGGGAGCTGTTTTCATGGACAGTACTTGGGGTACGTGCAAAAGAGTCTATTTGGAATAGGGTAAACTTACCCAGATTCTAAAGAGGGATACTGTAGTTCAGTGCAGAAAACATGCTTTTTTTTTCACAGACTTCAATTTCTGATTTATAGTACAACAACAGTCAGTAAAAACCAGTCTTGTCTGATGAGCTGTAAATGCCTGGGAGGAAAACGGGAAATTTAATTTTGTTTCAAAACACTGACCCATACATTTCTGTAACACAGACAGTATTTGTCATATTCAATGATAGCCTTACTTGTTTAAGCCAAGTTCAGTGAAACCAAATTGCAGTTTCATTGACATGAGCTCTTGCCTGATAAAACTACTTAGGGATAGAAGAGAATGGGTATCTTTCATAGTGTGAGAAACAAGTCTGTAGGCTTGATGGATGTAAGAGTGATAGACACTTACTCGTCAACATCTGTCTCTGTTGACATAACCCTGTTTTATTGAAGAATTAGAAAGAATATGGGTGGGGAATTAGAATATCAAGTTTTGGTCTGCTTTACTACTGGATGGTGAATAAAATTATTTACAGTCTATTTGGATTGTGTTGGATACTGCTAGCAGAATGAGGCAGTGTGCAACGGGGAAGTATGGAGAATGACAAGAGCGGATTGTAACATTGTATGAAACACGTATTGGGCTGGTGCCAAAAGCTACTAGGACAAAAAGAAATGCAATCTGTTCATACCCATTAAAAACAAGAGAAGTATGAGAAGAACACTGTAAGTGGATTATTAATCTAGGTAGTTATGTAAACTTTCATATCTGCTGGTGGGAGCAAATTGCTGTGGCCGTACCTGATGATGGTGATCTCAGTCTCTGGTGTTCAAATTCTCTATGACTGGCCTCAGATCCTAAAAAGCCTGTATAACATTGTCCATCTTCCTGGTGCAGTATGATTCATTTTGTTGTAGAGTGATTATTTTTTGGCCTCAGCTTTGTTACTGTTGCATTTCTTCTCCATGAAATTGAGAATTACTGCTTTAACCTCACACAAATTCTAGTGTATGGTTCTTTGTCTAAATTTATTGAGATGTTTTGAGAATATTGTGCTATGGTCTGTGCAGTACCCACCTCAAAGGATGAAAGTCAATGTGTTGCAGTAGTGTAAACTTTCCTTGTGAGGATAGTACAGGAGCGTGTAACTTCAGACATTGCAATGCTGGCAGGGTGGGAGGGTCGATTGCAGGGGCTGTGTATCTGTGAAACGGCTTTAGGGTGCTATTCTAGGTGATGCCGGTAAGATAAAGGGAGGTGTAAATACCAGTGGCATTGCCCTCTGGTGTTCAGCTCCTGACTTTATTAATTGGACACTAAAGCAAATAAAGGTGAACCAGCTTTCACGGGGAATCGCAACATCTGAGAGAAGTTGACCATGTGTCATTAAATAAATAGGAAAAGAAAGAAAAGCACCTCTGTTAGTAATAAAAGCCGTTGGATTGGACGTAGAGTAGTGGAGCAGGCAAACAATCCCAGTTATGTCAAAAAAAAAGTGGCAGTTTGATATTGTTCCAGGGTCTCAGAACAGGTCAGACTCTGGATTAACTGATGTACTGGCAATTACTTTCAGACAACTTTATTCTCCAGTCCTGTGATCCAGACCCTTAAGGGGATTTTCCTCTACGCACATGCATTGACCGGTGTGTTTTGTTTTGAACAGTTGTAGCAGCCAGTTAGGAATGCTTTGTTATTTTTGTTATCCTCTTATGTAAATATGTTTGGTTTCTGTAGCCCAAGTGACAAAGAAAGCCTTGTAACTGTTTCAGATTATGTTAGTGAGGTAAGACTAAATAAACAAGTTATTAGCTGTTGGTTGTGAAGTTAAATGAAAACGGATTTTGTAAGAATAATATTTAAATTAATGGGATGTGTAAAAGGTCTCAACAATTGACCTGTACCCCAACACCTGAAAAAGGGTACGAATAATAAATAAATTAATTAATTGTTTATAAGAGGATTTTCTGATTGAATGCTGTATCCCAGCAACTGAAAAAATGTGATTGCAGTGTCAGTATGACCATTGCATATAACTGTTGTAAGCATTTTACTCTTCTTTCAGTGAGAAATCCTTTTAGCTTTTTTGCATTATATTTTGTCCATCAATTAGGTGTCCAGAGAGGAGTTTGCTTACAAAAGAAGTGTTTGTTTTTCCCATGAAGGGTGTTTGGGTTTGGGTTGTTTTATTTGGTTGGTTTTTTGTGGGGTTTTTTTGGTTTGTTTGTTTGGGTTTGTGTCTTGTTTGTTGTTTTTTTGTTTTCTTTTGTTTTGTTTTGTTTTTTGGTTGGTTGGTTGGTTGGTTTGGGGTTTTTTTGCATTGTTAGGGTTTTTTGTGGGTGGGCATTTGTTTTTGGTTATATTTTTTTGGGGAGGGGGAACCAGTTACTTCATGTTTAGTTACGTCTTGTAATATATATGAAAAAGTCCAGACATTCTTAATATTGGTCTTATTCTTAGTTGTGAAAGTAAATATTTCTTTTAAATTCTGCTCTTTTTTTTGCTGTTGAGAAAACTTTAATATGCTGTCTTTTCTAGTTTATTACTGCAGTGTTATCTACTGACTTACTTCAAAATTTTAGATTAAGAGTTGATTAATCTGGCAAACTAATTCATCAAATGTATGCTATCCATTTGATGCGTTCAGTGAAAGTAGAAAAAGCTGTAGTGCTTACAAAAAAATTTAAAAAGTAGACAAGGCTTAAGCTTCAATATTCAAAGTAGTCCTTAGAAGAATCCTGATTTTTTATAATAATATATTTAGAATCAGGTAGGTAGACCATTAGTATCAGGACTATTTGAATGACTATGATCATGTTCTTTTCCTTGAGAAATTCTGGGGTTTTGAGTGTAATCTGACAAGAAATCATAGCAATTTGTATGCCTGAATGTTTAGTTTTTAGTAGGTTATTACAGCCTATTTGTTCGTATTTCCTGAATGAATTGTAAATTAAAGGTAGGTGTTCTGGAGCTGCCTGAAAGAGATGGATGTTTAACTCTCAGAAGAAACTAATAGGAGATAATTTAGGTACTTTGGAATCTTTTTATGTACAAAGAAATAATTTAGGAAGTCTTGTATCAAATTATGCTGCCCCCTGCCTTATTCTCAGACAGGAAACTTATCTGTCTGCCTCAAGTAAGATTGCCTGTAATCTTAAGTGTTTTAATTGCACTGATACAGACTACAGTCCATGCCAAGTTGCTTGAGGAGAAACAAATAGCTATAAAGCTACTTGCTAGCTCTTTGCATCCTATTTGCTTAGGAAAAGAAGTGCTTGTAGAAATGCTGTTTGTTTTGTTTTTTATTTGGCAGGCAGAGTTACGAGCAGCTGTGTTTTTGGCATTAGAAGAACAAGAGAAAGTAGAGGTAAGAGAACCTTAAGAAATAAATCAGGAAAAACATCCTTTGTGTAGAGTTAAATAATAGCTTTAATACTTTCTATTTGTGAAATGCAACAAGATAAAAAGATGTATTTCTGCATAAGATTCATAAAGGACACCAAACAGGACTGTCAGTGTGTTTCCTCATGTTTAAAAATAGGAATTGTTAAGTAGCCTTTTGAAATTATAATTTTAAATATCTGTCTCTGCTGGGTTTATATAGCTTCTGTCCAGTTGACCAGAATAGCTAATATTTTCTCCATCAAATACATCTCTTAAAAAAGATATCTACTTGACTGATCAAGATTTTTATCAAATTGTAATAATGTCTTTTGAAATTGAAAATATCATATTGGGGTGCTTTGACAAGTGTATTTCGAAAGCAGCTTAGTCCAGTAAAATGCCAATGCTAATGCTTATGGTATTTCCCATAAGAATGTTATAAGTTTGCTTCAGAATAATTTGCTTTAACCCTTAAGCATGAGTTCTCAATAAAGAGATTGATTATGTGCTGAATCTTTGGCAATATATTAATATTAAGGAATGAGATACTGATTCATGAGTGTGTAGCAGTACTGCTGTGGTATACAGATACCAGTTTTGTGGCCTCTTCTACTGCCAACTTTGCTTCGTTTCCTCTGTCTTTCCATTTTCTAGAATTAGGGAGTAGAGTGCTGTATGTCCAGCCTCTTTGCTTCCAAACGGGAGGAATGGAAAACTGTTCTATTCCTTGACTGGTTAGATGGTTGTGTTCTTTCTGGAAAAATGCTTAACTGAAACAGGCAATATTGTGTCGCTGTACGCGCTAGAAGTCGGATAAAATAGCAACAAGACTTTCTCAGCTGTGCGGCTGAAGAAGTGATTTATTGAAAAAACGAACTACATTTGTAGTGTGGTTCGCAAGTTGCGAGCAAGACAGCAGTCTATTAGACAATAGAAGAAAACAAAGTCTGTCACGTAGCGTGAGAGCTGTTCCTCAGAGAACACCAGGTGCTAATCTTGTTATGAATTCTTTTCTGTTTTTCTCAAATGTTATCATCCTAAGAAAGGCTCAGGCCGGAGCTGAGAGACTGTTCCAGCCTGGGAAAATGTTTTCCCAGCATGAAAAAAAAGAAAAAGAGCTCTGAGCTTTGCAATTTTCTGCCTGAACCTTCAATGGTGTCCACAATATTGGGATGTTAGTAAGGATGGGAAGTAGTTATTCTGTTATATGAGATTCCATATTCTAGAAATTTAACATAAGGTGGCTGAAGATGACGTGGTGGAAGAGTGATACAGAAGAGCGGTGCCATCTCTTTATGGGAGGCTTTATGGGAAGGATATTGTAGAGCAACCAGAGAACTGCTGCTTCCCACACTACCTGGAGAGTAATAGCAATAATTCAAGTAACGTTGAGATTTGCTACAGTGCATTTCAGCTCACCATTTCTAAAAAGCTTACATGTATCATGATATTTTAAATTTACACTGTTGACACTGGTGACGTATTAATACTTACCACTACTCTAAATTCTTTAATATTAAGCAAGATTTTCTTTTTTTCCAGTAGCACTTTCTTGTGTGTTATTGTTTGCAACTGTAGTGATAAATACCTGTAGCTGATCCTTTTCTTACCCAGGATATCCATTCCATCTTAGGAATGGCATTTAGAATTTGTTTTGAAAAATCCATAACGATTTTGACAATCTCAGACATATATTGATTTATTTCTGTTTAAAAATTGAAAAGGGCAAATCTAACAAGGGAGAAAAAAAAACATTTTTCATAACTTCTTTGAAGGTGTTTTAATTAATAGAAGATTAGTATTGATTTGTGTTATAATAATTAGCATGGTATACATTTTACAGATTTGTAAATTTCCATTTTGTAGATGGTTGGACTGAATTGCCTTAAACTTTGCACTATATTAGAGGAGCAACTTGGGAAGTTACCTGCTTAGCTTATCTCTTTAGTCATTAGATAAATAAAAGTCAGTATGCTATGAAGAATTTTGGTGAAATTACTTTAGCTCCGAGACAAATTTAATTTGCCTAAATAAATTTATTGCTATATAGCTTTTACTTATACTTGTAGAATTCACGCAAAAGTAGATTTTTAGGAAGTGAATTGCGCAGGCAGGGCGTTATTGTGCAGTAGAGTACACCAAAACACTAGCTAGCTGTGGTTTTCAGGTTCTTGCTAGGATGTAGATGACATTAATTGCTGTTTGGTTTTTGCTTTTTGACAGAACAAAGCACCTCTGGTAAATGAAAGCTTGAAGAGTTTTTTAGGTACAAAGGATGGTAAGTTCTTTGTTTTGTATATCCTTCACAAGATAATAAAAATAGGAGACACAGGATTAAATCTTTGTATCTTATTAACGGTGCAGTTTCCATTACATTCAGTATGCTTTTGTTCCTTTCAGATGTCCTAATTACTACTTATTCAGAATAGAATTAAACCTATAATTTTTAAAGTTAATATTGCTGAAACTGTATTTTTAATTAAGGTGATTAAGGCATTGAAGTTCATATTTCACAATGCCTTGTGGTTGTGCTAACTCAGAGACATTCTAGACCAATAGAAACAGTAACCCATGGAAACTAAGAGTAGAGGTACAGGAGTGAATGCACACGTAAGACAAATGTCAAAATTGTGGTTTTAAAACATCTGAATAGTTAAAAAAATGGCTGCACATGACTTTTGTGAGCAGTCTGTAATGTTCTTGCAGAATTATTGGCTTAAATGATTTTGATATGACTGCCAAGTTCAAGATTAGGAAGTTGGTATACATACTTGAGGTGGTAGTTTGCTGAATGTCTAACTGTGTCCATACTGAAGCCATGTGTGTTGATGTTAATGTTAAATCATTGAAATAAGATTTGTTTCTGTCTGGTGTATTTTAACTTTTCTCATTTTCTTTTTAGGTCGCTTGGTAGCAGGTCTTGTTGCAGAATTTCTGCGGTTTTTCAATCTTGATTTTACTTTAGCTGTTTTTCAGCCTGAATCAAGCACAGTAAGATATACTGGTTTTGTTTGCATGCAGTGCTCACTGTTTGAAGTGCACAGCAATGAGTACAGAAGCTATGGCAGATTTGTTTAAACCACTTACTTGTTTTCATTAAAAATGTTTTTTAATATTTTGTCTGTAATAGGTACTTAGTGTCATGAAAATACATTTTTCAGGAAAGTGGGCTAATATGAATATTTCTATCAAAATCAGTGCTAGAGAATTTAATTTTGAATTAACAAGCTGATAATTTTTGTGGAATCATATAATAGTATATGAATCCTGCACACCCCTGCAACATTTTTTGCCATTAACTTTACTATGTCATAATATTAAGTTAGTATTGTTACATGAAAATTAAAATAATGTCAGTCATCTACTCTGAGAGAAATCTCAGTGACACAAAGGACTTTGGGCAGATATACTTGACAAAAAGCGATTGAATAGAATAGTTCAGTTGGCAGGAACTTACGGTGATTATGTGGCCCAACTGATTGCTTTAAGGCTTTAGAGGGTTTCGTCATCTTTGTCCCTTTGTCTCTTTTTATGATATGAAGGTTTTAATAATAATTTTGGGTTTGAAGCAGTTTCATTTCAGTGCTGAATTTCTCATTATATCTCAAGTACTGTTTTTTGTTTGAAGTCAGTTTAAATAGTTAATATATTAAGAATCCAGGTTTTTTTCAAATCAGTCAATTAGCTGATTTCTCAGAACCTCATGTTTCTTTCTAGTGGCTTATTCAAAGAAAATCCCATATGACTTTGTTCTTTGCCAAATATCCTTAGCCAAATTAGTTGCTAATTTATTACTAGAACACATCTGTACAAAGATTCATGTTCATGCTACCGAATAGAAACAAATGAAAACAGCCACACTTCATGTTGTGTTGCCACTCACTCTTGGGAGCAGTGCTTCATTTGCATTGTAAAGGTATCTAATGCTCTTTGAAACACCCCCTTCTGTTTTCCAGTAAATGTGTCCATTTCACCTATTGCAGAGCATAAAGGAAATTTGCCAAAGTTAAGTGAGCTGGCCAAGGCTGCTGTGTATGGTGCTGAGAGATTTGGCTTTGGCCTCTGTCTCTGAGCAGTTTCTTGTACTGTCTCTTTATCCGGTGTGCTTGACTAGTGATGGCTCACTTCAGTGTTTGCTTGACCTGTGTTCTGATAAGAAGTGTTATTATATGATCATAAGAGATCCAGGTGAACTGGTGCCCTTTGCAGTGTTTCCATCTGGGGTTGTGCTAACTGACCTGGGTTTGCTGTAGCATTCTGCTTCTCCTGTAGTGTGAAGTTCAGTTTGAAAAAGTGTTGTTGGGGGCTTTTTTGTTAAGTTTTTTGGATGATACTGAATTGCTTTCATCCCTTTTTCTGTCCAAACCCATGGGGTTTTTTAATGTGAAACAGAAACTGAAAGTAAATGTTGACCTATGCAAGTGTAGTTCTCTGTGCACGGGAATGACAACTTCCCATCTTGCATGAATTTGCTGGGACCACTGGCTGGGTGTCCTTGGATCCACTTTTAAATGTGATAGGCTAAAGTAACTTAGCCATATAAATTCTTAAATCCCAAAGCATAGTAATGATGGTTTCTTGCATATTTAAAATAGCTTTGAATGATCTGTGGCAAGTTCAGGTACAGATCAGAAGTAAATTATGCAATAGAGGGTATCTGAAAGAGGTGTAGGTGTGGCACTTAGGGACATGGTATAGTGGTGGACTTGATCATCTTAAGGGTCTTTTCCAACCTGAATGATTCTATGATTTTATTACTTTAGTCCACCAACAAGACATAATAAATAATCACTGTTTAGTTCAGGTAGAGCTGTGTTAAATGAGACTTTTTTATATTACAGAATTTATCTTGTTTTCTGACAGTTATTTCGATGTTGTGATTCTTTTTTTTTTTTCTGTTGTCCCCCCAGCTAAATGGCCTTGATGGTCGAGAAAACTTAGCTCGAGATTTGGGAATTACGGAAGCAGAAGGTGTTGTGGGTGGTCCCCTGTTGTTGGAAGTTGTTAGGAAGTGTCAGCAGAAAAAGACTTTAGGTGGTGGAGAAGTAAGTAACAATAACTTGAGATGTCTTCCTTTATAATTCCTTATTGATTTTTTTTAATGATAAGAAATAAACTGAAATTATGAACACCTGACTATTTTTGTACTATTCTACTATTTCAGGTCTTTATTATCTTATGCCTTAATAACTTAATTAGAGAGATAAGAGATAAACCTTATCACTATTACTTTTAATACCACCCTAGGGCTCTTGATTAATATCCTACTACAACATAGTAGCACACTGTGAATCTAGATAAGTGACACAGAACACTGTGTCACTTATTTTCTAATTTTTGGAGTGGTTTGTTAACACTCTTACTTGTACCTGTTTTCTTTGGCATACTTCTAATTTTAATATGACCTGAAAAGCCTTGAATGAGTTTTGTCAAAAGCTTTAAAACTCTACTGGAAACATATGTACTTAAAATTACATATATCAAAGTATTGAACTACTTGAAGGCAATGACAGCGGTATTTGAATGGAATAGATACTTAGTGTGTTGATTAAGTGAATTGATCCCAACCAATAGCATTTGATTGTGACTTGAAAGAAAGTTCTCTACAGCCAGGATGCATTCAATGTTCCAAAGAAAGCTTAAATTCAGGAATAGTTTTCATAGGCTTCTTAACATAGCAATTTTCTGTGAAAGGGATGTTTCCTTGAGCCCTTGTATTTCCTTGTGTTTGATCAGTCTGGGAATGCCCCAGGAAAGCCAAGACCCTTGTGGCTGGCCAGACTGTCAGTGTCCTGTTATGGTGACTCCCCTGAGCAGTCCGCTGTATTGGAGGGTGTTTAACTGACTTGCTGAGGGACATGTGCCAGCAGTGCATTGGTGTCAAATCCTGTAGTGCAATTTAGAAAGGAGAGCCCCTCCTGGATCTCCTCATTCTCTAGTTTACATACCAGTCATAGTGTGTGGCTATAACTTCCCAGTTTTCTCTAGTTCTACCCTCAGTTGTCTTCCTGGTGTCAAGGTTTGCAAGTGAGAGGATGGTAGCCTTGTTTCTTGTTGGATGCAATTATCATAGGATCAGAGAATCATCGAGATTGAAAGAGACCTTTAAGGTCATCCAGTTCAAGGATCAGCATAGCCCCATCACTGTAACCCCTAACCCACAGCATCCAGCCCCAGATCCAGATGCCTCTTGAACACCTCCAAGGATGTTCACCACTTCACCATCCCTCTGGGCAACCTGTTCCAATGACTGACACCATGACAATGAAACATATTTTTCTGATATGTAATCTGAGTCCCCTTTGTCTCATCTTAAGGCATTTCCTCTAGACCTCTCACTGCAGGCACAGTAGAAGAGACTATTCCCCAACTCACTACACCCTCCAAGCCTCCTCTTGTCTAGACCAGCTGCCTCAACCATTCCTCTTAGGACATGTTTTCTGGATCCTTCATGGATCTCATTGACCTTCTCTGGACATGCTCCAGCACCTCAATATCTTTTCTTATGTGAGGGGACCAAAACTGAATGCAGTAGTCGAGATGCAACCTCACCGGTGCTTTTTTAAATACAAAATTAAATATAAGTTTTAGTAAGTGCTTAATTGGAACTTCTTAGGTGGCTCCAGTTCTAAGTGACAGCCAGTGCCCCACATCAAAATCATCTGATGGACGGTTGAGTGCACACTCTATACCAAATAAGGTAAGATTAAATATAATTAAAAGCTTTATAACATGCATGAGATGAGTAAAAGTGAGAACCCCTATAGAACTGCAGGTATGACAGCACTGACTTAAATTATCTGCAATTTCAAAATATTTATTCCACTCAGCAAAACTTTCATATATGATTCCAAGCAAAGATGAACTATTGTGCTTATACTTTTCTGGCATGACATAGTACAGGGCCCAGAACAGAAAAGTAGCTTCCCTTTTATTGTAGTCTTAAATTTCAAAACCAATTCTGTTCCTCTAGGATAGGAAATAAAACTATTTTTATTACTGCCACTTGTGGGTTTAAGTACATTTTCCTGCCCTAGAAAAACTGAGCTACTGCCAGCCATTCAATGTGATTCTGTGACTGAGATAAAATAGCCTTGGTATGAAAAAGACCTGCCAAGGTAATTTTAACTTTGATCGCCTTTAGTTTGAAAATTTGGCTTCAGCTTTCTGAGTGAAAGTTAATGACTGAAAATACTTCAGACAGTACAACCTGCATATGTATTGGCTGGATTAAATAATATTTTTTGTTTTGTTTCAAAACTGTACTGCTGTTAGTTTGTAGAAAGGAAGCTAATATAGTAAGTCTTTTAGTGGCTTAATTTTAGTAAGTCTAGGAGAAAGTAAAAATAGCTGTACTCCTTGCTAGGTAATAATATAAAAACATTTTTCTTTCTCAGCACCTTGCTTATCTAGGTAAATTAGAATATTGTTATTGGCCAGAAAGCCATGTGAAGTTACAGCTTGAGTTTTATGACTTAATGTTAAAGATTGCACATGGAATTGTCCTTACAGTCTAGACTGTAGGTCTGAGCCATAAGCATGAGAAGAAGATTGAAAGTTATGTGCTTTTAAAGTGTTGCTTTTGTCATTTTTGGTATTAGTATTTGAGAGAATGTGTCAGTAATTCCAGTTTTCTTATGCTTATTACTTTAAAACCTTATACTATATTGCATTTAATATATACTATATTCCATTTAATATGGAATTTGGAGTAATTTTCATGGGCTTAAATTGATTTCTTTTGAAGGCAATGGCTATAACTAAGAACCTATGTAGAGATGTTGCAAAATAACACGGATAAAGTGTAAGAATCAGTCTGTCTGCCAGATTTCTTTATTTGATAATCAAGATATTTTAAAATGGTTTGCTTTTGTAATAGAAGTGATACAGATAGCATAGCAATGCACAGGATGGAATAAAATACTCTAATAGAAGTAACAATAAAGAACACTTTATAAAGTAAGAAAACAACTTTTTTCCGGTGTGATTCTTGATTATACTAATGAACTTACTAGTACTTTTCAGGAATTTGAGGTAATATTTTAAAAAGTGATGCTAGGTGTATGTTAATGTATTGTGCATTTATATATACACTTAGTGTATTACATGACACGAATGCTTACTCCAGTCTTTATCTTTCAAGGCTGCTGAAAACACTCAGAGTGATACAAGTGTCTCATCAGGGGAAGCAAGCAAAAGAAGTATTCATTTTCTACCTAATGAAACAAAACTAGATCCTCAACTAGAAAACAAAGACTTGAATACCAAAGAAAAAAGTGATCCAGTTGTGGATGAAGATGATGTAGAGGAAGATTCTTTCTTTGATGACCCTGTACCCAAACCAGAAAGAGCTTACAGCTGGTAGGTAACATGGATGTTCTTCTTAATACATGGTTTATTTTGTCCTCTGTGTGTTTGCAGACCTTTGAGAGCTACTAGTTATTTGATTATTTCCTTTTGTAAGTGTTCAACTCTGTAACATTTTGTTTCCAAAATATTAATGTCTCTGATTTTGTTCATTCCATTCCATTCGCAGTGTCCTCTGGGATCTCTTGGATGTGCTATGAATGGAAAAACTTGTGTCACTTTAAGGTGCATCAGTTAGGGTTTCTAATGTCCCCAGCCTGTTTCTTTGGTAGAATGAACACGTATGAGGCACAGACATCAGTGTTTCTTCTTGCAACAGAGCTGCAGTGGTGATCTGTACTGAAGGAAGTGGACAGTGATAGGGACAGTGCATTAAATATCAGTATGGCTTTGTAAGGAATACAAAAAACACTCTAAACTGGCTCCACAGACTGTAATAATAAGGAGAGTTTTCTTGTGGCTGAGGGTTATCTCTTCTCATTGCAACACCTTTTGTGTTTTCAATGTTGTTACTTCTGCGATTGCCAATTTTGCAGATGCATCCAAAGCACATTTTTTATCACATTTTTCGTCTGTGGAGTCTGATGACTGAAAAATGCCATTTGGAGCAAGAACTAGTGGCTGAACTATACAGCAGCTTTGTTATAAAACTGTAAAACCTATCTTTGTGTTATCGTGTTATCTTGAAGCTTAGCTTAGAAACCACAGTATTGAACAATGCTTCAGGATCATTTCTTGGTGATCTTTTGCTATGCTCACGTAGTCAGAGAATTGCTCTGCTTAGCAGATGTTAAGAAGGGGTTGCAGAATCATTTGTAAGTCAGTTTGGCAGTTGGCTTTTCCCCCCAGCTATGCTGACAGTGGGCAGAGCAGCATAAGCTTTTTTGTATTACTGCTACAGTAGATGCTTAGTCTTAGAGTAGGATCCTTCTGGTTGAGCACAAAGTAATCATGCCAGGTAAACTTTTCTCCTTTTCTTATTGTTAATATCAAGATTAAAACTGCATCTGAGTGCATTTACTCCTCCTTACCCAAGAGCTCATTTAACTAGTCTTTAACCAAAATAACCATTGCAGCAGGTAGTTTAAATGATAAGTTGGGTAAATTAGAAAAGTCTGTAAAAACTTTTGCATAATAATAGTATTTACAAATTTCTTATTTTTTGGGCAATTTAACATGACAGCAAGGGACATTTTCTTTGAAACTCAGATTTCTTCTAAAAGACAATCCAAGAAACAAATTAATTATTTAATAAAGTAAGGATTTTTTTTCCGAGTAGAGAAACTCCCTACAGAAAAAAATGCTTCTGTGTTGTGTGTCTGTAGTAGAGTCACAGTCCATGAGTAGTATTTTGTAGCACATAATGTTACTGTGATGCAGCTATTCTAGTACCATCCCATAATAAGGTATGCTTCTAGCTTATTTACAAATGAACTAGCAGCTATTTGTAGCTGAGCTGTGTGTGCTGAATTGTTCATTTTTACCTTCCTGACAACTCTTCTAGAGGGCAAAAAGCCCCCCATATTGTCCAGGTGGGATCCCCCTTGTGCTACTTCGTGCTGGTGTGCTCGAGTCCCAAGGGGTAAATAAGTAGGATAGCTGCCAGCATTGCTTTCTTTGCAGAAATGTAGTTTCCTTATGGACATCTTGCCCGTTCGTTTTAGATAGGTTCAGAGCAAGCAGTTGCTAATGACACTGTGAGAGATGATCCAGCTACTCATTATCTCTAGGTCCCTGACCCATTGTTCAAAATTTTGAAGCACTTTAATGTGTGATGTTACACATGATATTTTGGTGATCTAGATATAATGAATGATTCAAATAATGCCCATTATTAATAGGAATGGAGTCAAAATAGCAAACAGTTCTGGCAATACTGAATGTGAAAATCTTGGTCTCTTGTGTTTCTTCATCCTTTACTTGCAAGTAGGATTTGAACTAGATAATAGCCAAATGAACTTTAACATGTGGTGAGATCTATCTTTCTATAACCAGGAGGTTTTCATTCTGTGAACTGATTGCTCTTAGAATTCATCAGATGTAATCTCTTTAAGATGTAAAACAAACTGATTTTTATCTGAATCTTTCTTCTTTTGGCTGCATTTGCATGTGGGGATGATGAAAGGTCCCTAGACATAAATAGTGATGCTGATGAAGGTGCTCTGTCTGTGAGTGAAGACAGGCAGAAGTCTTTGCATGGGTGAGAAAGTGGCTTTCTCAGTCAATGTTGTGATTGTCACTTGTGCCCGTGAGCTGCCTACTGCTTTTAAGGTTGCAATGTGAATAGTCCTTTTCCCTTGCTCTTTTTTGCTGTATTATTGCTGTTCTAGCTTAATGAAAATTTAGTAATAGAAAAAAAACCCTAATGATGCATATTTTACAGCTCTGTGGAGTACTTATTTATTTGTTTTTTACAGGAAAACTGAGGCTAATAAAGCAGGAGGTCTAGCATCCCTTTCTGATGCACCGGCTCTAAAAAGTGGGTTAAGCTCCCTGACTGGTGCACCTTTACTAAAGGAGTCTGATAGTAAGTTTTCATCTATTTTTGTGTTTTGATGATTGTAGAAGTTATTTCTCTAATGAAATGAATGAGCTACAGGTTCAGATGGAAGAACAATAGAGTATGTGGCCCCCTTCTGGTTGTAATATGCTTTACAGTAGTGCTTTCTTAGTGACTGATGGCATATTGGTTTGAATATATTGTGCTACCACTGGGGCTTTTTATGCTTTGAAGCATGAAATACTTACCTATGTCCCTTTTTTTTTTGGTGTGTATATAAAGCAGTATATAATTCTACCGCTCAGTTTTAAACTGAAATTGGCTTATTCCTTCGTCTTGTCTTAAATTATTTGTAGCAGTTCTTTAGAGGTATTTGTTTTCATTTTGTAAATCCCTGAGTCGTGGGAGATTATTGCTGTTTACTCCTCAAGTTTTTAAATGTTGTCAGAGTTCAACTGTGAAATTATAATATGATATTGCCGTACTATACTATAAAAGTACGTTAGGTTGATATAAAAGAACAGTTGTTATAAATGGTTGGTTTGTATGTGTAAGTGGGATCTTACTAACACGTGACAAGTCAAATTTCTGATATAAGTGCTTTTGTTTACAGATTTGGATAGAAACTCTGTTTTAAAAGACCTGCGGTTGGTGAATGCAAAGCTGGGATCACTAGAATTAGGCAAGTAACTGCTAAACATGAGGAAGTTCTGATATTTTTGGTTGGCCATAACTGATAAATTCTGGCCCAGCTTTTTAAGGAAATCTGAGAGACTCAAATACACATATTGAACTAAAATCTTCAGCTTTTACTTACATTTTTTTATTTAACATAGATTGTGAAGCTTAATGTTAAAAGCAAGATGTAATCTAATGAAATACAGAAAAGTGAAAACTGGTGACTTGTGGATTAATATTTTACACGTGGAACAAAAATTTGATTCATTCTTTGCATGCGTTTACTAACACCAAGTGATGCATTTTGTTGTTGAGATTTCTATGAAATGAGCAGGTTTATATTTTTGGTAAAAGATAGCCTGATAAGTATTACTGCTTTTCAGGGGCATATTTACTTGCCCTCCACACCTTTGAAAGTTGCTTTTCTTTTGGTGCAATACGAAGAAGGTGTGATGGAAGAATTCTCTCAAAATATTTAAGTATTTAAGTTTTGTATTCAGCAATGCAGCTAACTTCCTGCAAATGATGTTCAGTTTTGAAGCAGTTTGTGTTAATAATACTGAGATTAAATAATGACAAACATAACTCATCTTTCTAATCAGTGTAGGTAATTTAATCTCCTCCCACTTTTGCTGGTCATCAAACCATGTATATTAGTGCAGGAATAGATTGGGGTTTTTGTGCTTCCTGAAGAGAAAACTTGTTTGATTAATAAATTGTAAATCTTATTTAGGAAATGAAGATGATGATGAATATGCTGATGACTTCAACAGGTAAGAGATGGATCATACCTCAGTAGGGTGTATATGCTCCATAAGCATATCCAATAGCATATTTGAATTATTTCATAATATGGCAGACAGTCACTATCACTGGGATCTGTCAGTGTTTCTGAACTCCTTTAAACTTCAGTTTGCTATTTGAATAGATTTATTTACAGATTAAAAAAACATCCAAATCTTTTTTGTTTTTCTTTTTGTATAGGGATAATGAGTTCCTTAAAAACTACTGCTAACTTCAGCAACCATGTTGGGTTTTTTGGGGAAGGGGTTTGAGGTTTGGTTTTTCCCTGAACCACGCACTTAATAATGTTTTAGCAGTTAATGCAATTAGTGAATAATTATGTTGTATACTGAGGTATTCAACTGAGCATCATGAGTAGTCAGTAATAAATATTTAACAACCTCATGCTTATGATGTGAAGGTACTGGTGTTGTAAATTGTATGATCAAGGTCTAAGTATTTCTCAGCATTTGTTATAGCTTCATTTAGGTAGAAAACCTTTAGTTTTTATGGAGTTTTAAGTAACTTCACATCTAACTTGCTAGGAAGTGCAATTCCAATAAAATGTCAGATAAAAAGTAGATGTCATACCTGGATATTTGCTAAGGAAGTCTTATTTCTGTGCTTATGGTTTTTTTTCTCTTTAGTACAAGTCATCGCTCAGAAAAAAGTGACATCAGTATTGGTGAAGAAATAGATGAAATTTCTGTGGGAACAGAAGAGTCAAATGCCAGTGATAAAGTATGATTATTTTAAAATTTTTGTTCTTTATAGTCTTCTGATCTTGTCTTGACTTTGTTTCCAACCTTCTGTGAAGTAACGTGCTGTTATCCTTAGTTCCTAGGTTGTATGTTAAGGTTCTGTTATTTGTTGCATTCAGTTTTTACACCTAATATCCTTGCTAAGTTAGATGCTATATTGATTAACAAAATCACAACAAAACAAAAACCCGTCAACAGTTGTTCAGTAGCACAACTCACTGTGTTTTTCTAGTTGTGTAAAATATATTTGAAGCTGGTTCAGTGCCCAACATACAAAGGTTTTCCCCAGTATCTCAAGATCTGTCTGAGTACCTCCTAAAGAATTGTGTAATCTCACTGAAAGAGCTTGAGGCCAAAAGGTATATGTAGGAATACATGACATAATACTTACTGTTTTTGTGATTTCTGAGTTTGCAATTTTATTTATTTTCTAGCTCGAAAGCATCACACAAGACCTTACCATTTCTCAGTTAAGTGACGTTGCAGATTATCTAGAAGATGTGGCATAATATTGGACAGCTAAAATCTTTCATTGTGCTGGACAAGAAGACTGCTGTGGACTATTAATTTCAGACAATCACCTTTTGCTGGAATGTCCACTCCCTATTTGTGCCTTGTGTTTCAGAGACTGTAGATGAAGAAGGTTTTTAAATATTCTTAACAAGAACTAAATGAAATAGCGTGTTCCCATTTGAGTCTGATATCAGAATTACTTTCTTCATTTGGTTCAGCCAAACCTTTCACAGCAGGAGGTGGATTTTCCAAGCAGAATGTCCATTGCTGGCAGTGGACATAATGAAAACCGGTTGGTAAGAGAGCATCGAGAAGAGGCATGTGGCTTTATAGTGAACTTGCACTGTTATTTTAACAGTCAGGTTTTTTTAAAGATAACCAAAGCAAGAACCTTCAAAGGTAGTGGTTCAACTCACACTTCTAACACAATCTTGTCAAGTCAGCATGTAGTATATATTTATGGTAACTCTAGCCACAATACCTAATTACTCCAGACTTACTTGAAGTTGCTTTTACAGACTCTTCTGAAAGTTGGACTTCACCTTTTTTAAAGGCATATTCAATTGAGAGTATCTAAACTCTTAATCCTAAATTTAGCTATATTTAGGAGCTAAATTTAGTCCTAGTCTTAACTCAGAACATTCTTGTTTAAATATGTTTGTCAGACCATCGATGTTAAGACCTAAGCTTTTTATATATGATAATTTTATCAATGTTATCTGTTGTTACATCACGAAAAGTAATTTTGTAAGGATCCACAAATCAGTAGCTAAACCTTACGGGGTAAGTTTTTAACAGTATGTAATGCTTAGTGGAGCTTTTATTTTTGAGGGTTCTTCATGTGCTGTAAGATCACTTTCATTCTTGAAAATATTTTAAATAAAAATGAGCGCCAAAAAGTGAAACTACTAAACTTCTGCTTTTCAGATTCTGACTGCTGTACAAAGTTCAATGCAAATATTTTAAAATACCATGCTGAAGACATTATGGACACTAAGTTCTAGCTAAGAGTGAATTCTTGTATTTTCATGATGCTCTTGCAGAACAGGGTCAGTCATGGCAAGGTTGACAGTTCTTCAACAATACTGTTGCAAGTGGCACTGCTATAATGTGTAGGTCATGGATATTTGTAATACTGAAACAAAACTTCAAAATGTGCACTTTCTGAACATTGTGAACACATCTGGAAAATAGACATGTAAGTGAATATAAATAATTTTATTTTAACGTTTTTTCTTTTTTTAGGATTTGTAATTTTCTTTTTCAGGAACACTGTTGGCCTGTCATCAGTAGTCAGCACAGTGGAAGTAGTATGCTAAACTAAAGCCATTGGTTAAGCATATAAAGCTGCTACTAGCTCTGGAAGCTGACTTATATATTTTTTTGCACTGGGCCAGCAGGCCTGGAGCAGTGCTGGGAAGTTACATAAATGACATGACATAAATCATTACACAAATGATTTGAGAGAAGACAGCAAAAGTGTGCCTTTCATTTATGTGCACCCCAAAAATAGCCAGCAAAAAAAGTATGGGAGTATTTAGTCATGGTGTTGACTTTTAACTTTGTGCCATATTGTAGCAGCTGAACACAGAGAATAATTTTTTCACCCCAAAAAGTCAATGTGCCAAAACTTCAAATAGGAAAAATGTTGTAACGTATGATATAGCCTGTGTAAAAAATTCATTTAAGGGTAGGGGAACCTGTGCCTCAAGATATTGCGTATGGAAAAGTTTGGATTGGACTTTTTCCCCCCTTTTTTTTCTTTTCTTTTTTTCTTTTTCTTTTTTTTTTTTTTTAAGAAGAGCATCAGCATATCTGAAGGAAATAAAATTCCACATGAACAGTTGTTTTCTGGCATTCATTTTTAAGGTGTATGGAATAATGCAGAGGCAATGTTTGCTTTCTTACATGCCTTGGGAAAACATGATGTTCCATTACCAGTTAGCTGTAGGATATGTGCCAATTTATCATACCAAAAGAAACAAAAAGTTTATTAAAATATTTCTAATTGCATTTGAAGATGTGGCCTTTTCATTAACTAATTAGATATTTTAAGTGTTAACATGACTTGTGTTAACAGCCAAGTATTGTTCTCTTACCTTGGGAGTTAATTGGAGACCTTGCACTTTGGCTGTAATTGAAGGAAATACCAAAAAGTGGTACGTCTCCATGCTGTTCCTCCTGTGAGCTTTTACTGAATTGTGTATAATAATTCAAATTGTATAATAAAGATATTGTGCTGGCTAAATCATGTCTTGAGACTTGTTGAACCAGAAATCCTAACATCTAGATAAATTAAGGAAGCTCTGTGGGATTTGAGGGGTTTTTGTGAAAAATGCTTTTTTTGTAGTCCAGTCTGCAGTTGAGAATCTTTTTAGCCCAAAGGATCTTGCAATTCCTGATGATGAATCTAGGTAAGACTTGCCAGAATTAAGTAGTATCAGCCCAAGTTGTCAGATGGTTTATGATTCAACAATGAAAAGAAACCAAACAATCTCGATTGGCAAAATTTTGCCTTGTTTACCCTTGTTAGAGGTATTTAAACAAAAGTGACAAGCTCTCTTGAATGCCTTTTCACTGTATATTTCAAACCATATTGTTTAGTATTTAACATAGGCTTCTCCCAAAAGGACCAATGTAGTTGGGTACCCCACCTCAGATGTAAGAATTGATAACCAGAGCCTTGTCGTAAAAGATGGGAACATTTCTGTGAGCAGAGAAGCAAGTGTTGGAGAGGGACACTGATGACTGCTCTGTGCAGTTCTGTATCAGCTAGGTCTGGTTAGAAATAACTGTCTTTTGTTAAATGCTCTGTAATTTTTTTAACAAATTCCGTGTTTTTTCGGAAGTAAAAACTCGACTGTGTCTGACAGTTTCATAGTATTAACATGGCTCTTGTAATAAGGATGGATTATAAAAATGATACCTGTCTTTTTTTTAGTGCAGTTGCTGCATTCCATCTCTTTCTAAGTTAAGTGGGAAACCACAGCACATCTCATAAAATATTTCCTTGTAAGTGATGCTTTTCCCAGACATAATAAAATCAGCTTTAGACTATTTTGACAACATATAGACACTACACCTACTCTGGAGACAACTGAAAGATCTGATAAGATGATGCTGATAAACATGGGGTTTTGCTACTTTGTTTTCATTTTAGTATAGTAATTTTCACTGATGAAATGCTATCAACAAAGACCAACCTCCTCTTCAGGAAAAAAAATTCATCCATGTGGTGCCAGATGCATGTCTTTTTGCAGGCCCTTTGGTTTGATGTTTTCCTTGTAAGGCAGAGCTGAGAAATTGAATTGAATTGCAAGAGGTGCAGTTTTGATGGATTTGTAAGTGAACTCATTCATAGTGAAGTTAAATCCTCTACAGGCTAGATGCCAAAGTCTCCCAAAGCATCTCTGTAGCCAAATTGTGGACAGATAGGCTGGATAAAAAGCAGCTTTGCAGAAAAGGGCCTGGGGGCGGATGCGAAGAGTGAAAGCCTGGAAGCGTGGGTCAGTGTGCAGGCTGAGGAAATTGGTTACTTCCCCTTCCTTGTGAGACCAGTACCTGGAGTGCTGTGCTCAGCTTGGCTCCTCCAGTACAAGAGCTGCCAACAAAACAGAGCCTGGTAGAGGAGCTTAGAGGATGGTGGTGGGGCTGGCATGTGTGATCTACGAAGAGCTGGGACTGTTCTGCCTGTAGCAGAAAAGTTAAAGATGGGTGGTTCCATGCTTACAGTGGATCATATGGAAAAAGAGACCTGTATTCTTCCTACAGGTGCCCAGTAACAGGACAGCAATCTGCTGTGAGAGAAATTCCAGTTGTATACCTGAAATAAAATCTAAAGAATCACCATGAAAATGGTCCAGGACTTAAAGCAGATACCCAGAGAGACTGTGAAGTATCCATCACTGGACATTTTCAAAACTCAAATGGACAGACTCAGAGCCACTTGACCTGCTTTGAGTAGCAGGCTGGACCTCCACCCAGCCCTTTCAACTTAGATTATTTCATGATTCTGTGGAAACAGACCTCTGTATGGAAAACTAATTATGGAGATAGACCATCTGGCTGCCTCTGTGCGTGCAAACCACCCTGTTTGCAGGTAGAAATAGTTTTGCTACAGTTTATCAATGCGGGTGTTTATGTTCATGCTAACTATGCCACAGAGAAAGGCCAAAGTTTGTAAATACAGTAATTTAACATTGACTCTACTGTAAAGATTTAAATCTTATATCCTTGAAGAAATCTTTTAGAAAGCATGGACTTGGAACATAACTGAGTAGTGTGCTGTGTGAATAACTGCAGCTGATCCTTACACTTGGATCTAAGTTTAAAAACAAAGTGTAAGGTTTCTAAAAGTTGTTTTTCAGTTTCTTAACAGCTTTAAGTGTTTAGTTTCAATTGCTCTGTGCGATGGGGAAACCACAACAGATACAAGGTAGTAAAATCAGGTCATTTACCCCGTTCCCCTGTAAAAGTATCACATGCGCTTTCATAGCAAGAAACTGCTTCACCTATTTTTTTTTTTTTTCTCCGAAATGGAAAAGTTTCCACCTTGTGCTCACAACGTGGTCTGTTTTGGCTGACAGATGTCCTTCAGGCCCTGCTGCAAGGGGAACTATTGGAGAAAGGCTGGCATGTGGTAGAGCAGTGTTTCCAGATGCATTTCTGGCTTAGGTGATTATGGTAGACGTGCTTTTAAACTGATGTTCCCATCATGTTTCAGACATGTAATTCTGGTGCTTTGTATTAGGTTATGTGATTAAAAGCTCAGCTCTACAAAAAAGCTGCCCACCCAGGAGCTGAAACATGGCTGGGAAACACCATATGAAGAGAGGTGATGGTGCAGCCCACCTGCTTTGTACGTTGGTGAACGTTGGATTTAGGATTAAGGCTTAGCTCTTATAAGGACAGAGGAAAAAGGGGAAGCCCAGTACTGAACTGGAGCTCTTGAAACTGAAACTCTTTGCCCTATCTTTCTTGGGCCATCTCAGGAAAGGTGCCCCCAGGCAAGCCCCCAGGTCACCACATGGGCCTAGGGACTTACACAGACACGGGCTGTGGGATGTTGGAGAAGGCTGTTTGGGGGGTGCATAAATCCTGTTCTGGGATTTAGAGCCAGAATCAAAAGGGGAGAAAGGGAGGGGTCGTGGTGGTTTGGAGGAAGAAGCATGGGCAGAGAGGGAAGGGGGCAGTTGTGGGCAAACAGGCTGCTGCTCAGCAGTGTGTCTGGCTGTGCCTACCCCCACAATGCTGTCTCTCCCTGAAAATTCTTTCCAGTTCTTTCTAAACATGAATAAAATGCTTAAACTGTCTAAGTAATACTAGCTTGTGGATAAATTAGAGATGAATTTATGCAAAATCCAGAAGAATGTGTTTCCTTGAAATCAATGTGATACTTGGCTACCTAGAAACGTTTGACACAGATTGGGTTTACAAAATTATTCTGGTAACCTTAATAAGAAAAGCACCTTTATTGTGTTAAGGAGCTGACGACTGATGTTTTCTTCATCTCCTTTGAATTGCAAAGTAAGAGGTCTGTGCTCTGTTCATTAAATAGAAACTGATAAAATTGAAAGATAAGTAGTTCAAAGCATTCCAAGCAAGCCAAGATGAAATTACAAAATATAACTTCTGGGTTTCAGAGACTATAGCAATCCTGGAGGTGAGAATTACATACACTTCATAATTTAACACATATTCATGGGAAAAATAAGAAATTTTAAATAATTCTTATGGAATAAATTGTAGATTTAAATAGCAGGCTCTGTCATTAAAAAACAGCACATACACCACTATTGTTAACTGTAGCACTGCAAACCTGGTGTTTGTCACTTACATTCACTCAGTAGACTGAAGTTAATTAAACCCTAGTGAAATTTGAAATTAGGCACCTGAACGGAAACTGTTAACTGTACAAGAAGGTTTGAGCAGGTTTTGCCAGTGCAGGTCTCTTTAAGATGGGGTCACAGATGCGGGAAGGTGCTGATAATCTCAGAGAAAAAGAGGACAAATTCTCATGGTCTTCTTCCATGTAAGAGAAATTAAAATGAATGAATACTTTCATGAGTTTCTGGTTTCAATAAATGTGTGCTAATTTGATGGTACTTAATGTGAAGGAGTTTTAAGTGCCAGTCAAACGAATGCATTGGGGCTACAGGTCTCATCCAGCCTGGCAAGTGAGATTTGGATATGCTAGTGTGATGTTAATGCATAGGAGCTCTTCTGAACTGATTCCTTGCATGCATGCTTTTGCACTAAATATCAAAATGTATTAAGATAAACTGTGGAAAAATGCAAAGGAACCCAGAGAGGCACAAAAATATACGCAGAGATCAGTGCCAAGTACCACTTTGAAAGAACTCAAGTCAAACCAGTTTGTACAAAGAAAATCCAACCAAGCACATACACACTAATTGAGACTAGCCCAAAGAACAATGAAGCTGAGAAGGCAATGGGTGGTAGCAGAGAGCAAGTTATGTGAAATTGATTGACACAGTAAGAGTGCTGGCAGCCACACAAGAGCTGTGGCTTGGTGCAAGAAACTCCCTTTGCACTGACAAGGGCTGACTGAGGCTGTGCTCCCTTCCCTGGGGCATGTGGATGTGTTCTTGATGGTGAAGCAGATACCAAGCTGGCTAGTTTGGAGAAGCAGATGCAAGGATTGAGTTTAAAAAATGTGCAAATCTGAAGAAATCACTGCATCACTTTAGAGTTTAACTGTGAGGAGCACTCTGGTTTTGAACCAGGAGGTCATAATCCTATTTGTAATCAAAAATTCAGAAAGTATACCTTAGTTTTGGCTGTGGCCTGGTGTTGTCGGGAATGAGCTAGAAAATCCATTTGTTGGGGAAAGATTAGGAGATGCGTGGCCATAGCAGCTCGTATAGACTCCATGATCTCACAGCTGTGCCCCACAGAAATAGCTCGTAACGCTACAGCTCCAGCAGTACAAGCCATGTCAAGAGCCTGTGAAACGAGTGATTTTTAGGGGCAGTGACTCTCCTGTCCCGTGTTGCTGGTGGGAGCAGCAGCAGAGGTTCTTTCTCTTCCTGCACACAGTGTGCTCTCCGCCACAGCCCCACACCCTGCCTGGGGCTGTGGCCCTGCAGAGCAGCTCTGGCTCGAGTGCGGTTCTCAGAGGGGCCTGGCGGAGGAGGCTGCTCTCTTTCTGTGTCTTCCTTTGCTGAAGAGCAGCATTTCAGGGCTGGTTCAGGCTTAGAGCCATGTGGAAGCTAGAAAGCATGTGGTGGTGAGAAGGCAGTGCAGCTCACTCAGGGCTCAGTCTGGACCCAGCATTGGCCATTCCTGCTCCTTCAGACTTCCAGCCAAAGGATAAAGTCTGTGCAGTACAGCTACAGACCTGAAGGGAAAATGGGGTCACAAATGTAGGCCAATTGCCCATGCATCACGGAACAGGAAATCTTGCAGAACAGCCTTTTTCATTTACTCATATCTCAATGTAGTTAGAATTTTTAGAAAATGTATGCATCCTGACTCATGCTGTTGTGTAATAAAAGGATCTGTTCATCACGGGAAGCAAACTGAACACTGTCCAGTTGTGTGGTTTTTGACAATAAATAGCATCTATACATTTTCTTGTCACTATTGTTTTTTTTACACAGATTATCTGCTTTTTTTTTTTTTTTCTGTATGGTAGTGTCAAATTCTGCAAATGAATCATTTTATATTTACTTGATCCTCTCATCCTTGAGGGGTTAGGAAAGGGAACTGAAACAAGCTTTCAACAGGCAGGAACATAAAAGAGATCATTCAAATCAAGCAAACCTAATTGCTGGGAGGTTTTTTTTCTCCTTGGTTCCAGCAGTATAGGAGAGAAGAAGTTGAGCTGTGACAGGCTAATTACATAGCTAAAGACGGATTTCTTTCTTGAGAATGGCTGCCCCTTTCCTCTCCTGGTTTTTGTTCTTAACCAGAGGGTTTAAACTAAAACCACAGCAGTCTGTTGTTAGCTACCAGCCTGGGGTACATAGTTACTTGGGATGATTGTTAGTGAACTGTGTGCTTTATTTTTAATAAATATGATATTTTATGAATGTAAGGCTCTGTCTCAAGAT
>JANRGV010000062.1:38633405-38667485 GCA_024734035.1 Alethe castanea
CCTGTCTTCTTAGCTTGCATGCTGGATTGTCTCTTCTCACATATGGTTATTTTTGCTGAGGACATCAGGTCCAGGAGTGCAGAAAAGTATCATGGGGTGTAGAATTTTCCAACACTTTGGGAAAAACAGAAATTTTGCCACTTTGCCACAGGTATTGCCCATCAGTGCAAGGTGCTGAGAGGATGGCCCTCACTGACTGTTTGTCTGGAAAGGGGCAGTGTGTTCTCTGTCCACAAGGCTAAACTGGGGAGTGGAATTTAGTATTGTTACATTAAACCTACTGAAGTGAATAAATGCAGGGACACTGATGTGTCTTATGGACTAGTTTTAACCTCCACCTGCAGAAAACTGCACATACAGATAAAGCTACACAGGCACAAATTAGACCTAGTCTCAGTTAGGCACAGAAAGGAGGAGGATGAAGGACAGTTGAGGATCCTCTGCTGTATATTTGGGGATGGAATGGGCAGTGGTGAGGCAGTGTGGGACCAGTACCGAAGTCCTGGTGGAGCATGGTGGGGCACACTCCAGCTGCATGGTGCAGAACATTCCTCACTTCCAGATTTGCACTGTGGTGTTAGTGAGAAGTTGAGCTATTCTTCCTTCTCAGTGTTTGATGGCTTGTGAAAGGGTAGAAACCTCTGATCTCAGAAAAGCCCTCGGCTTTCATTTGTCACGAGGCCTGTCAAAATGGGAACTGTGCCACTCTAAGCACAGCACAGGTAACCACAAGATGTTTACTTAAAAAATTCTTTGACTGATTGGGGTCTGAGGAGATGGCAACACCGTTGCTCAGAAGGAAACAAAACCTACTCTAGTGTTGATCTGAGCTGTTAGAGCAAGTCAGAGGGGGAGAAAGACACAACAGGCCCTCCATGTGAGCAAAGACAGTCCAACACAGTTCTGCATGCGGGTGGGAGGCCTCACTGATATATTTACTGGTCTTCCAGGCACCTGGAAGAAGACCCTGGGATTGCCTCCAAATCAAGCAGATTTGGTTTTCCCCTTAGGAACACTGTATAGTTCCTGAAGAGTTCAGTCATGGAAGTTGCACTTTTGGTGGTACATTAAAGCTGTTGTGTGTGAGAAGATATGCTGGAACCAGGCAGACTGAGAGGTTAAACATTCAGGAGGGGCTGTGGGGCAGAATTGGGCACCCAGAAATGTGCTTCAGTGTCCTCGTGCAGGGGCTCTGCTTCCAACTCCAGTGGGAGGTTCAGAGTATTGGAGGGATATAGGGATAGAGGGGTTCCTTCTTGGGAAAGCAGGCTGGCAATAGGCCCATGGAAAAGCTGCTATTGACATCAGCTTCAAAGGCTCAGGGTGAGGATGCTACTGTGCTCTAACACAGACTGAAAACCACCTGGGCCTTGCAAGAGTGCAGAAAGAGAGAAGATGAAAGACTTTTAGAGTAGGATGTTGTCACCTCAGATAAAACAAGATAAAGTTGTAAGCAATCAGAGATCTCTGTATGTATGACTATTAAAAGATACAAGTCTAGCATTTCCCAATGATTCTGGTATTTTCTAATTATTAGAATAATAAGATTTTAATGTCATTAAAAATTCTCTTAAGCCCTCTACAAAAAACCCCACCCTTAATTCATTGCTTATAGAAAATTGAACTCTAGCAGTTTCTTTCTTCTTTATTCAAAAATCAACTTTTTAATTAACTTATAATCAGAGGGGAGCTTTTAAAAATAAAACCTTGTACTACCTTCAGGAAGGAGGCATCTTCCTCAGTAGAAGCTCAAAATAACTTTTAACCACAAATCTCCTATTTCTTGTAAAAATCTTTCAGTCTAACATTCTGTCTTGCCTTTTACAGTCTTTATTGCACTCAGCAGTGATGGAAAAGGAAAATTAGAGTAAGGAAAAGTTATTTCTAAATCATAAAAAAGTTTTAAGGGAGAACTGCAAAATACTGACTCTTCCCACACACCTCTTGTCTCACGGTGTACCAGTCCCACATTCACCTTCCATTTCACTTAACCAGGCAAAGTGGCTACATTTGAGAGCTTCATTTGTGCTCAAGGACTTCTCTCCAGCTGCTTGCATGGCCTCTCTCTCACCCTCTTGCACTCTTACCAGCCTCTCACACTAAGAAAGGTCTACCTGAGTACTGAAACTTTGCAGCTGGTTCAGATGATGAGGAAATTACAAGTTACTGTTGCAATTGAGTCATTAATCCTGCTATTGGTTCCACTCCTGTAGAGCTGAGGTAACTTCAGAATTCTGAGGTGTAACTCATGGTTATCAGACAGTAGCATCTCAACAGCAGAGGACACAAATCTAGTAATTACAGTGTGGCTTCTTTCATAGTTTCTCTTCAGTAATACAATTCAGTGAGGCATCACAGCACAAGCATTTTTGTTGTATTCATATTAAATTCTTTAAGAGACCACAAAATTATCACTCAAGGATATCCAAGAACCTTCTGACTGAGCTCATCAAGTTGGAATCCATCTCTTACTCTGGCACAGCTGAGGCAGGGTGGTCATCTCATAAAATCACTAGAAAAATGCAGGAAAAACCCCATATTAGTGAAAGCTGCTTGCCTGTTTTAGCCCCACTGAAGTATTAACAGCAAAGACCCTTTGACAAGGATAGAAGCCAGCCTAAATCCAGAGGTGCTGTGGGTCAGGTTGGTCAGACAGGTCTGCCAGCATTTAGAGCAGAACAAACACCTCTGGTCCTGCTGTCTACATTTGCTGTGGCACAATATCTTTCTCTTTTCCAATTACCTTTTTGGCTTCTGGTGTTGTATATTTGGTACTAAGGTGGTCTGGTAGATGGTCCTTGTGGTGTGTGCCTTGAGAGTCAGGACACTCTGGTATGCTTGAGACAAATGGACAAAAGGTGCAGAGGAGCAGCACCTCTGCCCCTACAACTGACAGCAGGTAGCAGCAAATGACCAGCTGGGCCAGGTCTCACTTCTGCATTTCAGGTAGCAATGGTCAGAGGTGTTTTGGAAGAAACCAAGCTTGGAAATAGCAAAAGGAATATTGTGTCTTTGAAATAATGAAAGAACAAGACTGCTATTCCAAATATTACCAGCTGAGTTTTGATCCTGACTCCAAACAGACTGGTGAGGTCAGTTGAACATGGACAGAAAGAATATTTTGGGGGCAAGAGAAAGGAACATATCTGTCAGATGGTCATGTTTGTAGGAGGAAGCAGAGAGAGCCAAGACTTTGTGTAGGACCACAGAGAGCAGCAGCAGATTCTGGTGAGGGTGTCTGAGTTAGCATTTAGGTGGTGATTCCTGGAACAGGCACTTAAGCTTCAGAGCAGTAAGAGCCCACTGGGGATGAGAGATAGACCAGTGCAAATTTAGATGCCTGTTAAGCCTAGCCAACAAAGTGGGAGGAAGATGTAGTGAAGCAGGACGTGGTTAATACTGGCTCACTTTGCAAAATCTCAGCAGTGGAGGCAACCAAAACATCCTGAGGAGAAAGGACCATGGGTTGCCTGTTTTCTCAAGTGAGTCCTCACAAACACATATGGCTTTCCCCCTCAGTAAAGAAAATGTTTGTGCTGCACAGCACAATCGTATGATTCTAAAATCATGGAGTAGTTTGGTTTGGAAGGGGCCTTCAGAGCTAATCTAGTCCATTCCCCATGCAACAAGCAGGGACAATGCCATGAAGAGATGAGCAAGGTGCATGGACAGGCATAAAAAATAATCCAACTTGGAGAAAGATTAATAGATCCTTTGGGGACTGTACTGCATCTGCCACCTGAACTACCTAACACAGCTTTGCACTGGGTAAGGAAGATACACTGAGAGACCCGTTAAAAAGTTTAAAGTTTTGCTGCAGATGGAGAAGCTTCCTTGACAAGGCTAAGAGCCATAAACAAGTTTCTGGTTTTCCAGGTTATATTGGGTTTGTGTGGCAATGTTTTGGTGGATGTGGATGGGGGATGCTACAACTTCCCATGTCTGACAGACCCAATGCCAGACACTCCAAGACAGATGCATTGCTGTTCAAGGCCAGGTCTGTCAGCAATGGTGGCAGAGCCTCTGGGATAACATATTGAAGAAGTGGGGGGGAAAAAACCTTCACAAGAGCAATGACAGATAAAGAAGAGAAGAACAAGAATATATGAGAGAATATAACTGCTCTAGAGATGCATTATATTTGCACCCCCCTGTTCATTTGAGGAAGAGAGTGATAGAAATGCTTTGGTGGGTACCTGGCATCCAGCCAGGGTCAACCCACCAACCAGCACTGAATCTCAAATCAGTGCCAGAATGTACATAACTGGACATAACTGCCCTGTCCCTTTGTGCTCCCGGTGTCACCAGGACAGTTATACCTGGGTAACTGGGCTAGCTGCTCTTCACTCTCCAGGCTGTTCCCCTACAGTATCATTTCAGTAGATTTAGCTGTGCTGCTTGGTTCTCTAACATACTTGCCTCAGAACTTTAGCAAATTCCTGTCTTTGGGCAGGCTAGATTATATTTAAGGAAACAAACCCATCATCCCTCAGGAATGGCAACTGCAGTTGCCCATTTCTTGCTCCTGTGAGGAAATGTTCAGTAATGTGCCTCCCATTACTTCTTTGGTTTCTTTTTTTAACTTTCTTTTTTTTTTTTTTTTACCACCTCCGAAATCACAGTGGAAAAATCAATGTTATCAAAGCCCTAACCACAAGTGATTGCATGCATAAAGACCTAGAGATCAAATGATAACAGCAGCTACCCACTCTTAGAAGGGAATGAAATGTTACCTGTCTGTTGCAATATGAATTCAGACAGATGTGTTAGCTGTACACAGCAGATCATCCTGTGTCAGCAACTACTTTCCCTCTCATCTGCTTGGCACAACACAGCTCTGTGCATTTCCTTTCCCTCCCAATCCACACAGAAATAAATGGTTATGCTCAATGCTCTAAAGGAATCACGGTGCAACACTTCTGTTGTGAAAGTTAAGTGCCTGAAACATTTAAAAATTTTTAAAGCAAAATTATTTAAACATGCTTGATTATCTCACTGATTAATATCTGACCATAGAGAGGATGTGTGATTAGGACACAACTTCCTTCCTATACCAGCCTGCACAAGTGGCATCTCAGTGGTGACTGTATGGGAGCAGAAATTCCTCCTGTCCAGAAGACCTGGAATGAGGTTTTCCTCCTTGCAGAGCAATCCCTTGTGGCAGATTCTGTCTGGGTAGCCTCAGATCATTGGTGTGGTTAGTGGTTACAGCCTGCACTGTGATATAGATGCGAAATGAGGGAGTCATTGTCTCATTGAAGTGGCCAGCCAGCACCTCCAGTTTGTCTTTGTAATCAGCAAAATCACAGCCCACGTGCTGAAAGGTACATGATGTAGCTTCGTCCACGCAGGAGGAAGGAATTGTCTCTGATGTGCTAATGCAGGGACTGCATATTGTGCAGAAACAAATTTCAAATTTAATTCTTCCATTTCATCGTCTGTGGTTTTAGTTTTAAACTATTTTCAGCTCTTACTCAGGCCATGAAGCCCAGTGCTGGAGAGATGGGGCTGGGGCATTCCATGGTATGGGTCTCTTGTACAAAACAGTCATATGAAGAAAATATGAGTCTAAAAAGAAATCAGGTCACTGAATTCAGCACATTCAGGTTAAAATGTAAATGCTTGGGAGTACAAAGTGATGACAGGCTCTGAGAAATTACTTTGGTAGTTATTTCAATGAGATATGAAACAGAGAGTGCATGCCTGAGTCAAGCAATAAAAAAATGTTACCACAATGGGTATTGTTTGACTACAGGACCAAAAATATGTATCTTTATCTCATGTGTGCAACATTTCTGACATGCAAATTCACTTGTCCTCTACAGCCTAATGTAAACACTGTCAGACTATTCAGCAGAACTTTCTTGCAGGAGACCACTGACTTCAGAAAGCAGAAATATTTTGCAAAATTTTGTCTTCTTTGAGGTGATATACTGAATTAAAAAAAAAATGCATCCACTTTAGCAAGAATATGATCTTAGGCCTTTAAATAAGGGACAGTGACTTACCTTACACATTCTTTCTTGGGATTTCAGGAACAAACATATATTTTCTGGTCTATAAAACAATTATTTTGGGTTGAAAAGACAGAAAAATAGATTACAAGTGCTGGGCATCTTCACTCAGTTGTCTATTGGCAGTACAAGGATTGTGTTATTCTTTTCATCACTGTAAGGGTTCATTACTTCTGGCATAACCTGGGGAGATGCTTTCACCAGAAATGGTTCTTAAGCCTTCTTAAGATAAGCAGTCAAAAGGGAATAGTAAGAAACAGACCAAGTACAGCATAACCTAGAAAAAGCTCTTGCCTAAAGTAAAAACCTCATGATTTCAATAAACCAGATTTTTTCTTCAGAATGCCCAGAACCATTTTGATAAAAAAGTGAAGTGTGTTAATTGGAAAAGGCTGGTGTTGCATCTCATGGGAGTTGTTGTTCCTTATGATTTCTGTTCCTTTTTCTGTCTAAACTTCTGTGAGATGTTTGAGCATGGAATGACATTACTCACTGCCTACTTTATCTGTCCAAAGCTAGGAAACCTAGCCTAATTGATAAGCTGAGACTATAAAAGAGGATAAAAACATAAATAAGCATATAACAACTCAGCAGTTTATCTTGGAGCATTTCATAAACTAGTATTTTTGCCATAAAAATTTCCTGAAAATTTTTAATTTGCAACTTGGGTTTATCAACATTTTCTCCAATAGAATAAAATCTGTTGATCCAGCTTCTCTGAAGTCAGTGATTATCAACAGGAGGGTACACTTACTGCTCTTTGTGCTTCTTTCTGGAACTCAGGCCTGCTATGAGCTCAGCTGGTTCTAGGAAGTGATGCTGCAGTGAAGCAGAGTAGTGCTCTGAGTATGACTGTGCTCCTCCTTCAGAAATTCCATGTTTAGTCTGACAAGAAATAGCATCTGAATCTTTACTATGACCTGCAAACTGTTTCCCATCAGTTTTGGTTTTTTTTTTTTTTCAGCCTCACTTCATTCAAGGAAAATACTGAGTGCATTGGTGGAAGAAAAGTGATGGATTGTGATACCTTAGAAATGCAGTCATAGCTTGGGCTAGAAGTGAGACCTAAGCATTGACTGTGCAGGCTCCTTCCCACGTGCTCTGTTTACAGCTTCTACCCATTTAATCCCTGAGCCCTATTTCCTACTGTGGGAAAAACAAAATCCCTGTGGAAGCCTTTAGGTGGGCTCTATCTTCCCTGACTGGCATGACAGAGGTGACAAGTGATAAAAACCTTGATGGATGCTGGTCAGTGTGGGATGGATACGAGTCACTGACACGTCATAATGTGAGAGGAAGGCTGTGTCTGGCAAGGGGATAATGGAAGCAGATGGGAGTGAGGTAAAATGGGAACAAAACTGATCAAAGGGGAAGGAAGTGAGGGGTATTTCAAAACACAATGCTGAAGATAAATTAGAAAGACAACAAGAGATGGGAATAAGAGAAATCTAGAAAAACTGAACAAAGAAAGAGGAAGAAATAGGGAGAACAAAAAACTAAATACAGAAATACCCAAACCAGCAAAAACGTTTGACAAGAAGTTAAAAGCTAGATGCAAACAAAAGAAGGAAATTTTGATAGAATTAATGAGAAAAAAATATATTAAATGTAGGATGGTCATGATGAGAAAATTAAATAGGTAACATAAACAACTTGAATGTAAATACGTAACTTACATTTTATAGTCCAAAAGAATAATGAAGAGACTAGAACATCATCTGATGGCTAGGTTTTTGAATTAGACTGTTCTAAATTCTACTGAAGGAACATGAAATCGGGTTGGAAGAGCATAGGGGGTGTATGCTGCCTTTCTTTTAGAATTAGAAAAGGTGACATTTCAGAAGAAATGTGGATTCTGGAAAAGCTCAGACAATGGCTTTGCTTTCCTTGTCTTGAAATATTTCCTTTCCTTAATTAATGGTGGCAGAAAACTAACACGTGGTGAGATTTGAAAAACCACAATTGCCATATTAGCTAAGTGAGAGCAGATTTCCTTTCAGAGCTCTAACATATGAACCCACACTAGCTAACACACAGATTAACAAATAGTCGTGTAAAAAGAACAAACTCTTTCCACTTGCCACAGTGTGAAGGTGAAGCACAAAGCACCTGTAAAGAAGGCTGAACAATTGAAAGAAACTGTGTTGAAAAGGTAAGTTAGACTAGGTGCCTTGTGGTAACTTTGAAATTCACCAAACCATATTTTTTACCTTCTGAAAGATTGTTATTTATTCTGGGTATTGGATATATTACAGCCTAAAAGCATAAGACACATTTAATTTGTAAATCACCAGATTATGGAACAAGGTGAGCAATAGATTTTGCAAAGGATCAGCTAAAACTCTGATTAGTCTTTTAATTGACCATTAAAAATCTGATCTATATTTTGATGACTCCCATTCCATAAAAATATGTTGATAATATTTAGTTTCTTCACAGGCTAATCTTGGTATTCCAAAGGTAAGATGTTGTTTGAGAGTGATGTTGGAAGCTGTTACTAGAAGTGCTTGTCCAAATATGCATTACAATCCTGATGAAGTCACAGATGGTTTTATAATGGAGAGGGATTTTCTACTTCTCTTACTCATTATTTGCTGGTTACATGAGTGCCATGTGTTACATTTGTCTTGGTGTAATGAAGCTTGCAAGACACAGATCCATCTCTTCACTTTCAGTTATGAGAAAGAAACACTAGAAATGCTTCAGTGCAATATCCCACATCAGCAAATTCCATTACTAACAGAATGTGATCCTACTCTGAATTTGCTGTTTTAACAGGGTTTGAGCCCTTGTTTCAAACTGTCAGAGACTGTGAACAGGAATCAGTGGTTTTCTTCAGACAGTGTTTACACAAAGTGAGTTCTCTGTAAACAGGATCAAGGCTTTTACCTGTAGCTGTGCTACCACAAAGAGCACATGAACCTCAGTTTATAAGGAGTAAACGTGCTGTGCCTTGCAGCACTTGAGGGACAGGAGATTTCAAAATGAAGCTTGTGTTTTCTTTCTAAGAAAGTCCAGAAAGTACCTTCCAAGCCTCATCTCAAGTTAATTAGATGATTGCCATAGTTACAATTTGACATGCAAATAACAAGCTAGCAAACCAGCACAAAAATGCAGTTAAAAGAAAAGTCAAAGTGCCTTTTAGCAAGGTTCAAAGGATGCTGAAAACCTGTGAAGTTTTAATGATGGAAATTGTTATGAATTATAAAACTGTAAATAATACAGTGAAGAGTACTTCATTATTGTGATTAAGGATGTCTTGAAAGATTCACAAGGACTTTTGTCTTCACCTCCTTGTCTCTGCACACACATCTTCTTTTCTCCATATTACTGGAATTTATAAAACAATTTTCAAGAGCTTAACTATGTTATAGATTTAATCACAACCTGCTCCAGATCTGTGATGACAGGGAGTGGATTAGTCCAAACTGCATTAACGGGGGCCAAATCAATCCTCTAGTGACTCTGCTGAAGTTATTTGAGTCACAGATAGATTTCACACTTTTTTTGCTTTGTATGCCTCAAACGGTGAAGATTGCGGTTCAGCAGTAACAATCAAGACATGTTTTCACCACGTATGCATGCACATTTAGGTAAAACAAGACTCCCATTCCAGGGCCTTCAGGTATCTCTGTGTTGTTCCTTGCATGTGTTATTTGGTTGTAACTGAAGTCTTGGATCCTGTGAAAATGAGCCATTGAGAAAATGATGTGTGCCTGCTTAGATGATTATTAGAACCATTATAGCATGGTGCTTTAAATGTACCAGTTCTCCTTTTGACACCAGGCAGCATTTTTGTTCCATTCACTGGGTGTGGTCAGTGGCAAGAAGCCCCAAGCTTAAACTGGTGGGGAGTTACTGCTACTGTGATATGCCCAGTTTAGCAAAAAAGGTGAGTGAGCAGAACATCTGTTATCCTGCATTTCTTTAGGGCCAGTGTTCTATTAATTTAATCATATCTTAGAAACTTACATGACTGTCTGTATTTATGCCATGTGGTGTCTCTAATGAGATGCCAAACACAATTTCTAAAACAAACAAGGAGTTCAAAGAAGGGGATTTACCAGTTTTTTTTTCTTTTTTTTTCTCCTTCCTGCTAATGCAAACATCTAAGTATTGTGTTCAGAACCAAGGTCTGGAAAACAAAAAGAAATCTTTCTAGGTTTTAAAATTCAGGAGTCATTAAATACTTCCATGTCTAGTTCCAGCTGTCTTTAGCAACAGACCTGAACAGCAAGAACATGAACAGCAAATGTTTGTGCCAAACAGGTAAATACAACCACATTTTACTTATTTACTTGCATTTACACATTTTGCAGATCTGGACAAACATTTGGGTTGTGTGCACTTTGACATGTAACAGGTTACTATTTTTTTTCTTCTAGAACTGCTGCTAACCAATTTGGTAACTAATACTTGTCTCATTTCACAGTTTTCCTCTGAGCAGTCTTGTTGATTAAATGATTGGTGTTGAAACTCCTCATCTGCATGACTCTAAGGGTACTCTTTGCAAAACCTGGTCAACAGTCAGGACATGTTCTGAGCACAATGACAACTAACACCCTGCTTATTATGATTCTAATTCTAGCTTGATTATTTTTAAAATAGTATCTTTACATAGGTAGACTAATAAGTAAATTAATAAAATATTTGTCTCCAGCTTGTATTTTTTCAGCACAGCAACATTTTCCTTTACATAAAAAACAAGTTATATCTGTTACTTGTAAGGAGGAAGTAGTGGTTATTTCAATTTAAATCTGCACCTTTAACTAGTGCTGTTATTTCTTGTTTTTTAAATTAGAGTGTACTCTTGTTGAAGCTGATGGTAAATGTGCTTGAGGCAGCCAAAATAGACTTTAAAAGAATCACACATCCTCTTTCCTCTGGCCTTCAGACAATTTTCAAATCGGGTAAGTACTAAACTAAAACAGGTAATCTACAATCCATGTATATGTGTGGCAAATGTATTAAACTAAAGATGTAAGTGGGGTTCTGCTTACAAGGGTGAGCTATTATTAAAAGTACTTAATGTCTGAATTTTTTTTCTTTGTAGAATTCTGTCTTTTTCCTCCGGTCTGTCTTTATTCATTGTGTTTTGTTTGTATAATTCAAAGAGTATATTTTCTGTTAAGATTGTTGTTTAGTCTTATGTTGAGTACTCACACACTGCTTTCATAGTGAGAAGAAATGCGATGATGTGGATAAAGTGTAAAAATACTAAGCTCAAAAACTCAAGGCTGACATATTTAATATTCAAAACATGGGTGTTTTTGAGTGCATGTGCACAGACATGTACTATCCATATGTACAATGGATTTGTATGAATGTACAATGTATATGTACAATATGTACTATCCATATGTACAATGAACATATACCAGTGTTTGGACATACCACCTCAAATATATCTATATGTGGAAATTTATTTTTATATTTAGCTAACACATTAATGCTAAACAAAGATGTAAACATGCAGATTATAAATTATAAAGGTGCCTACTGAAACACCGTTAGATTTAAAACAAAAAGGAAATTGTGTTTATAAGATTTATGATTCAATTTCCTCAGCAGCCAGTGCATCTTTTTAATAACTTCTGTGACTGGTGTTTCAAATTCAGAAAAGGAAGTCAGCTCAAGAGATTTAAATTAGATCTAAATCTGATCTCTGCAATTCTGATTTCAGCTTGAGTCCTTTGCTACAACTCTCATATTAACCATTCTTAGGAAGCTTCTGCTGGACAGTGGATATAATTTTATGGATAGATGTGTAGCTTTTTGAATTCCTGTAGGATCAGGGAGAATATGCATCTCTCCTATGATGAGTAGTTGTTGTTCCTGTCCTGGGGTGACAGTGTTTCATATCCCAAATCGTGTTGTGTATGTTCTGTTCCTGTGCCCTCAGAGCTGAGTTGTGGTTTTATTTGCGGGATTGTGGAGAGAACATGAGGAGATGGGATGGGAAGCCTACAGCTTCAGCCACACAATGTCTGCTGACCTCTTCTGTGAACTAAAAGGCCTTTTCTTAGTGATACTCTGAAGAGATCTCCATTCTTAGTCCTCCTTGCAGGATGTAGGAAATACCCATGGCTCTCTTTCTTCTAAATACCCTCACCCAATCACCTTCCTTCTGTATGTTATGTTCGTGTTCTGAAGTGACTTTGTCTAAGTGGAATGAAGAGTGACTTGTATAGAGAAGATATGCTATCAGACTGTCTTTGTATATTTTAGCCACGTAGGTCTTAAAAAAAATACACGAATGGCAGACACCTAGAATGGTATTTTCCTTGCAACAATAAAATAACCGGTTCTAAAATAATAACTTAGACAGATACCCCTTTAATTCTGTCCATCTGAAGAGTTACTGTAGCTGCAGCCAAGTGCAAAGAGTAACAGAAACACCAAGCAAGGTCATGAGTGTGCGGCTGGATGAGACCAGAAAGTAAAGCAGCAGACAGTGACTAAAATTGTGCAAAGATGGGCTAGGGGACCACAGCCCCAGGTTAATTGCATAACTTGTCTGCTTGCCCTATACATCTCTGCACTTCTGAGAGACACCTTTAAGTTGTTTGAAATTTGCTTCAGAAGGTGTTCAAGCACTTTCAGGCTGCCGTATTCCTGCACCTTCTAAAAAACAGTTTTGAAAAGCCAGCAGACAAAGCAGAGAGATAGCTAAAGATTTGTTTAAAGGGCAGGAAATCCAGATAAGCTGTGATGCCTTAGCTGCATCATAGAGTTCAGGTCTTTACCCAGCTGCAGCCCTCTGTCATGAGCCAGCAAGCCCACATGAGTCATCCTCATTATGTAGTGTTCTGTCCTTTCCCTCCCCCAGTTTCCCCATTATATCGGAATTTCATCTGCCCCACTTTTACAAATTCTCTCTCTCTTGTTTTCAACATTAGGTAATTCCCAAACAAAAAGGTTTTGGTTTTATAGACTTAAAGCTGGTCCATGTGCTCTTTCCAGTTAGTAATACAACTAGCAAAAAGCAGACAAACTCTAGACAAAGCTTCCCTTCACAGCCTTGACAAATAGGGGACCTCTGTCATCCAGTCTCTGAAATTATTGCCTTGCTGGTAGGTGCAGATCTCAGAGAGCAGCTAATGGAAAGAAGGGAAGGACTGGACTCATGCAAGGGGATGCTGAGGAATTAAATCTCCTACCCACGAGCTCTTTTGTGAGGTGGAACAAATTATAAGTTATTTAAGCCCAGCTTCCCACATGTGGTCACCAATGGCTTGTTCCCCATTTTATTTTTCTGTGACTTTAGACTCTGTGATCTGATCTGCAGTAGTCTGATCCTGGATGCAAACAGTCAATGGATTAAATACTTTACTTAGCTGAAGTCCTTCATAATTTTGAGTACTCTTAGAACTCTTAGAACTGATGTTGAGGGGGATACCTGTCTCTAACTGAACATCTTAAGTAGATACTTAACTTCAATGAATCAGATTCTCCCTTGTAAATAAACGTGGCAATACTTTTTCACCACAGGGTGTTGTGCAAATTAAGTAAGATCCATTTGTAAAACTGTTAGGTATCACGGAGATAAAGAATCCAAAATTTTTATAGAGTGTTGTCTGAACTGCACACTGAACACTGCGCTGTAAATCTGTGCACTGACCAAAGACAAAAACCAGTGCTCAGTCTGTTCATGCACTGTGTACTATCCTTAACACTATAATAAACTATTATTCCATTGCTCTTCAATTACCTTGCTAGTGCAATAAAAAAAGGACAAATAATGTGCCATTGAAAGTGCCGGAGTGGGGAAAAAGGGTAGGTTGTTGCACTACTGTTATGAAGTATACTAAGGCAGTGGTCTCTATTTTTCCCATATTTCCCTCAATACACAGATTGCCATTGTCTTACAGAAGTTCTCCAAGTAAATTTAATTTATTCTAATTTCTTGTGGTGCAAGTTCAATGTGAAGTAGCAGTCACATATTCTTATATATAATTTATTAGCCTATGGATAAACATTCACTATATGTCTGTGCTCTTAATAATAGTCATAAAAACTGTTCCCTTTCTACAACTGCACATTTTGTAGAGATGTGTGATTTGTTAACATGCTCCAGTGATGAGACTCTGTTTTGAGTAGGCTTTGTTTCCAATTTTGTTTTTCTAGTTGTTCACACTTCTTGTGCTGATTTCCTGATCAAAAAATCTTTATTTTGCTTCCAGAAATACTTGGGAAAGTATTTTGAGGTCCTTCTGAACATATCTTTCTGAGAAGTGTACTGTCAAAATGAACTTCGTAAGTACCTAATTGATAGACTATATTAGTATATCAATAAAGTGATTACTCTGTAAGATCCAGTTCCTTGAGGCTGCAGATCCAAATTCTGTAATTTCAGGTGTGAAAACCTGAAGAGATGTTTCTGACAGCGGAGTTCACTGTCAAAGCACACTGTCTATTGGATTTTCACTACAGGTTTGGTGTATGTCATGCTGGTAAAGGTGTCTCAGGCTAGCTATCATAGATTTCCTGTCCAGCTGAGTAGAGAGAAATAATCACTTTTGGGCTTGATTTAGTCAAGCTACATTAGTATAACATTCTAGCAAGGCCTATTTGCCTTGTGTGATGGTAAGGACTTGACCCCTAATTCAAATTCAGACTTTTACAGTGTAGAGTCTTTTGTGACAGCAGACTTGTCCTTTCTGCATAATGCATTTAAATATGAACATTCAAAAGGGTTATTTCCACATTAGTATTTTAAGTATGATTTTATGAAATTTACTAGGTAGCTTTTACAAGCCTTGTCTGTAGTGTTAAAGCTGTTTGTAATTGGAATGTGTGGTCAGTTATCTATCATGTTTCTACTGTACAGGGACTAAAGATTAACATCTGTGTGTTATCTGCTGTTCTTTTCTACAGACAGACCCTCCTTTCACAGATTACCCCTATGATTCAGACTATGCTTCTCTAATCATGCCACCTTGTTCTAAGCTGGAAGTCAGGAACTTCACAAAAGCATTTCTACCAGTTGCATATTCATTGATTTGTATCATTGGCCTCTTTGGTAACATCTTTGTGGTGATGACCTTCGCTCTATATGAAAGAACCAAGTCTATGACGGATGTGTACCTCTTCAACATGGCCATAGCAGACATACTGTTTGTTCTTACTCTTCCACTGTGGGCAGTGAATTACGCTGCTGATGAATGGATTTTTGGTGATTTCATTTGCAAAATGACTAGAGGTATCTATGCAATCAACTTCAGCTGTGGCATGCTGCTTTTGGCCTTTATCAGCGTGGACCGGTACATTGCTATCGTACAGGCAACAAAGTCTTTTAAACTCAGGGCAAGGGCTCTTGCACACAGTAAACTCATTTGTCTGGCTGTGTGGATATCATCAATTTTAATCTCCAGTTCCTCTTTTCTGTACAGTGAAAGTTACAGCTTCTCCATCAATGAAACTAAAGAGATTTGTGAACATAGATTTGAAGGAATATCTGAAAGCACGATGCTGAAATCGCTGCTGCTATGGCTACAAGTTGTGTTTGGATTTTTTATACCTTTCATATTCATGATTTTTTGCTACACCTTCATTGTCAAATCCTTACAACAAGCCCAGAATTCCAAAAGAAACAAAGCAATCCGTGTGATTGTATTAATTGTAGCTGTTTTCCTAGTTTGCCAGGTACCTTACAACATTGTTCTTCTCATAACAGCTGTCAACATGGGCAAGATCGACAAATCTTGTGACAGTGACAAGATAATGGCTTATGCAAAATACACCACTGAAGCCATAGCATTTTTACACTGTTGTGTGAACCCTGTGCTCTATGCGTTTATTGGAGTGAAGTTCAGAAGTTATTTTGTGAAGCTAATGAAGGACCTATGGTGCAAGAGAGACAAGAAAGACAATAAACGTAGCTCAAGGACAAACTCTGATACTTATCATTCAAGACAGACTAGTGAAATTCTGACTGACAATGGATCATCTTTCACTATATAATACAATTTGAACAACGTTAGTACTGGAGGACTCTTCTCACCAGGCATCCCAAACCAATGTCACTGTGCATGTGGCAGCAAGTCCTCTGACCTTCTCTGTGCCTCTAAGGGAGATCCAATGATCTGCAACTCCTTTCAGGAAATTAATTAGGATAAAGAAATAATACTGTCCTGTGTAAAACTAAAGCCTTATTCACTTCTTTTGATGCTCTTCTAAAGTACATTCTCTTGGAGTTATAAAGAAAGTGAAGTTTACAGAGAAACCCTCATCTCTGTGTAAGGAAAAATTGCATCTCATCTGTCCTTCCACTGAAATATCCTCAAAATAATAAGTAAATGAATAAGGTTATGTCTAGGGTCTTTCTTACATTTATGTTGTTTCTGTTAATTACTTCCACCTGGAAATCCTACTAAAGTGTAGCTCTCCAGTGTGCTTATATTGCAGACAGGTAACATCGTGACAATACTAACCCAAAGAGATGGCATTTTGAGGACAACACAGCAAGGAATGCAACTGAGAAATGGAAAAACAAACTCAGGACTGCTGACATAGCTGGGCTGTGGTGCTTCATCTTGTAAATTTTTGCTCAGTGCTATTCTGAACAGAGAGTGAAGCTTTGCTTGAGAGCTTCTTCTCTTTGTTTGACACAAACGAGAATAAGGATTCAGATGCTGGAATCCAACAAAGATGATAATCTGATGAATATATCTTTGTAAAATGTTGTCTCTTTCTAGATGAAATTCACACCCTACTTTTTGAAAGGCAATTAACTGCATGAAACTGCAATTATTCCAACACTATTTGTTGGAATGTGATTGGTGACAAAATATGAAGCATTTCTTTGTATTTAGCTACCACTAGCAAAGATTGCTTAGGAATGTATTTACCAGCATAAATATGCAAATATATAGTTTCAGAAATTACTTAGAAGTTATTATCTGCAAAAAAGAGAGCAGAATCTGACTTAATTCAGCCAGAATTTTTACTGAGTCAGTATTTGACTCACTATGTATATAGGAATATTTGTAATAAATGCAATTAGTTTTATCCAGCCCTGGGTGAAACACTTCAGCAAATCCTCAGTGGATCTTCTGCTCATTGAATGAGCTTTACCACTGCTGCAGTCACTGTGGGACAGTGAGATAGACAGAAGCAGGAGCTGAAGATCCCTTAAGGAAGTCATTAATATGGCACATGAAACTAGTACTGCCTTGACTGGTACAATTCATCCTTGCTTCCACTGCAGTGTCAGGTTTTTAAATATCAGTGCCAGATATGATAAGGAGTGCATATATTTATCATAACTGAATAGCAATTCTGCAAGAATATGATAGAAAATTATGTAAATACAGATGCATGCAATTTGCTGTACATAGCCATGATGATTTTGTGGAAGAGAATTCAGCAAATAAAAAATGTAACTGAAAAGGAAAAAATCCCCTCATATCCAAGAGTTCCCTGCAGTATGTGTTGCTGTGAAACTTTCTATTATTCTGTGCAAAATCTATCAAAATCTGAACAATCTGTGCATCAGGGGCTCCCTGATGGAGCGTGTCCCAGGGAGGGAAATGTTGGAGCCCTGGTCAGTGAGAATTTTAGATTTTCTGTGCTGACAGGCACTGACTCCCAAGAAAACACTGCTTTTGACCTGAGGCTGTGGAGAAGGCTTCCAAAATTGAATGATAGAACTGGGATTATGGGTGTGTAGTTTGAATAGAAGTGTGTAATATCACATGGTGGAAAACCTAGAATTTTAGAATATGGCAGTACATGGAAAGCAAGATGGAGGTTTTAGAGTGGAGGTTTGTCTTTCTTTTTCACCTTCCTCTTTATGGGTCTGGGTGGAATTTTGTAATTGGATAAAAAAACCTGCATTGTGGGCCACAGGTTGTTGGTTATTGGGTTAAAAGTAAAAATAATTTAGGTGTCATTTCTTAATTGGACAGTTATCCTTAAAAGGCCTTGTAGAGAGAGAGATACATTTTTAGTTTGTTAGCTTGAGGTGCTGTGGAACTCATGGTTTGTGAGAATGTAATAGATATAAGAATTAATAAACATCTGAGTCTGAACATTTAATCCTGTGTCTCGTGCATTTAATCCTGACTGTGACAAAAAGAAGATATAACACATTAGGGAAAGTGTGCCATAGCCTTCCTAAAGTGGTTCCTGGCTGAAAGAGCATCCTCCCTCGGGGATGGGGGCAGAGAAAAAGAACAAAGCAGGGTCCTGCAGAGCTGGCCCTTCCCCAGAGAGAGGGGCCAGCCTGGAGCCTGGCAAGTTGCCGGCCCCCCATAGCTGTGAGGGACCCAGGCAAGCTGGAAGTGCTGGCCCAGGCAGGAGCAGCACTGCTCTCAGCTGCCGGATTTGGAGAGCGTGAAATGCTCACTGGAAATGACAGTGAAGTCAGAAATTGCACCCAGCTGCTCCCCAATGGATATGGGAGAGAATCCCTGCTGAGGGAAGAGGAATTCAGTACACATGTGGGACTCAAACAGCTTTGTGCTGGTGCCAATGCCTTGCCAAAAGCCCTGCTTGAGGTGCAGCCAAAATCTTGATTGCCATGAATGAGTGCTCTGTCCCTAGGAAAGATGGGGGTGGAGGACAGGGTGGATTCCTGTGGTGGCTTTACTTGTCTGGCTGTCAAGCATCTGCCTTTCTATCACTCCCTTGCTCAACTGGACAGAGGAGAGAAAATTCAATGAAAGGCTCAGGAGATAATATAAGAGCAGGGAGAGATCACTCACTGATCACTATCATGGTACTTGGAGAAGTTAATTGAATTTATTACCAGCCAAAATCAGAGTAAGATAATGAAAAGTACAACAGATCTTACAAAAACCTTCCCCCTACCTGTCCTCCTCCCCAGACATAACTTTGCTCCTGATTCTTTACCTTCTTTCCCACAGCTAGCAGGGAGATGGGAATGGGGGTTACAATCAGTTCAGCACACATTATTTCTGCCATCAGTTCCTCCTCCAGAACAGGAGTCCTTTCCCTGCCCTAGCCTGGAGCTCCTCACACAGAAGACAGTCTTCATGAATTCCCTCACATGACTCCTTTCCACGGGCTGAGGTTCTTCACTGCTCCAGCGTGGGTCCTTTTCTATGGCTAACATTTCCTTAAGAAAAGGCTGCTCCAGCCTGGGTTCCCTGTGAGGCCACAATTCCTGCCCAGAAACCTGGTAACATGGGCTCCTCTCTCCACAGGGCCACTGGTCCTGCCAGGAGCCTGCTCCAGTGTGGGCTCCCCACAAAGTCACAACTTCTTTTCAAGCATCCACCTGCTCTCGTGGGGGGCTCCTCCAGGGTCTGCAGGTGGATCTCTGAGCCCCTGTGGAACTGTGAAGGCTGCAGGGAGACAGCCTGCCTCACCATTGTCTTCATCATGAGCTGCAAATGTATCTCGTCTCTGGTGCCTGCAGCGCCTTCTCCCCTTCCTTCTTTCCTGCTCCTGGTGTCTGCAGTGTTGGTTGTCTCACATATTATCACTCCTATCTTCTCTGTCTGCAGTCACTTCAGTACCAATATTTTATTTTTTTTTCCTATTGAGCATTATTATCATGGCAGAAGGGCTCAGCCTTGGCCAGAAGTGGGTCCTTCTTGGAGCAGCTGGCTGACATTTGCTCTGTTGGACGCAGAAGAAGCTTCTAGCAGCTTCTCAGAGTAGAATTCACCCTTAAAGCTCCCCCATTACCAAAACCTGACTGCACAAACCCCATACATCTCCCAAGGGGCTGCTGTGCAGGGACAACCACAGCTCCAGCCAGTGGGATGCTGGCTTTCTTACACACACTTTGGGGGTAACTACAGGATGGAAGAGTGGGTAGATAGCAATTTAATTTAGATGTAATACCTTCTTGGCATTTTTTGTGAAATCTACCATAAGGTAAAAGAGAGAGACCAGTACAGAGCAAAAGCAGTGGAAGAGAAAGATTACTCTGCTCCATGTCCAGAAGGAGATGGCCACAGTGGCAAGCTGGACAGTGGACGTGGCTAATGGGCCATCAGATATTCCATCATTCCTTTGGTGGCCATGTTAGCAGAACCAACTCATAATTTGGGCTGATATAGGTAGTGCAGGGCATGAAAAGAGCACAGATTTAGAGGAGCCTGGGAATTTGATGTTCCTTTTAATGCTTATAGAGCAACATTTCAAAGCTTACTATGCATACTGCATTTTATGGTTATTTTCTCCTTGTTGTGGTAGCTGTGTATGACAAGCATATGGTAAGATTTTCTGTTTTGTTGCAGGTATTCCATCTGGGATTTTGGGAAAGGCAAGACTTGATTTTGCACAGGTTCTTGTTTCCCACCACATTTAAAAAGAGGAGGACATGTGCAGTGCTGCATCATGTCTTATAGAAGATGTGGGTGATAAGCTTCGAGAAGTCGATTTGTATCTTCCTCCAGCTGGGGACTGGGGCTGGGTTGTGGTATTGGCAGCATGTACAAGGTTCCATTCTACTTTGAATGGGTCCACAGTGGCCCTGCTTGATGCTTCCTGTTCTAGCAGACCAGAAGGACGTAGGTCATCAGTGTACACTGCTAGATAAAGGCATAATACCTCAGTGCAGACAGTCTAAAGCTAAATCTGTTTTCTGACATGTATGGTCATGAAAATGGACCTGATTTGCTATTCTTCTCCCCACAATAAATGACAATTTTCCTCACGGGGTTAAATTTAAATTTCATGTGGTGTCTCTTCTATTTATACATTACATTTCTTAGAAGAGTGATCGCTAAAAACTGGTGAGCCTACAAGAGAGTCAAAGTACATAGATAAGATCAAAGCCATCTGTGCCTTGCTTCAAAAGGCAAAGGAAAGAAAATTACACACCAAGGTAAATAGCATTTGGCGATAATGAGTGGAAACCGAAGGGAAACTTGAAAAAACAACTAGAGAAGAACATTTTGCTATGGAAGGTTATTAATGATGGTGAAGTACGTAACAGATATAACTCTGCTTTGAATCTTTGTAGGGCAATCTTGTTACTTATTGAGGAAATTCTGGGGAAATTTTCTTGCTGCAGAGGTAGCAAGGGATTGTACTTGAAGCTTTAAAAATTTGGACACAACTGAAAAAAAAAAGAGTTTCAGATTAAGTGAAAATGATAACAGTTTCAAATTGTCAAAACAATTTGTCTCATGAAGCACCTAAAGTATTTTGACATTTCTGGTTAGTTTACAGATACTATAACAAATGCCAAGGAAGTGATTTCATAAAACCACTGAAAGTGGTTCCTAATCTACTATTTTATGCTGCTGCCAAGTAATTAGGGTATTCCCTCCAGCCGCCTCCTGTGGCAGGGGGTACCAATCCTCTGTCATCCCTTGTGAATTAAGGGCTCATAGCCTCTTTGAAATAATCCATGCAAAGTACAGCTAAAAAAAAGGGTGAAAAATTTGCCTTCAAATTTTCCTGCACAAGTAGATCTTATTTCTCTTCTGCATGTCCCTCAGGCTGAAGAGGAAATTAAATGGCACCTCCTCTACTGTGGATGTATGACACAAGCCCTGGTGGTAATGGTGTGACTGCTAAGCAGAGTGTTGTTCTCTCAGCCTCTTGGAGCACGGTTCAGTTCCTTTTATGATGAGTTCCTTAAAGCAATTTCTTCATTTTTGCTTGAATGAACTCCATTGCCTAACCTGAGTCGAAAAGAGTCTAAGTTTTTTTTACTCTAGAAAACAAAACCTACTAATTAAATATCTCTTTTGAAGGTAAAAATTCTTATCCACCAAGCCAGGGCTGCTTTCCCCACAAACTGAAAACCCCATTGCCTATACAAATTTCTAGCTGATATCCATAGTCAGTTTTCTTTGAATTGATGATACCATGTAACCCAACTGTAAATACTGATGCACTATTCATTTCTAATGAAATCTTCATGTTTCATTTACATTTATTGCCTTTGTGTTATAAATATGTATTGAATTATTGCATTATGAATTTGGCCTATAGATATTAGGCTCAGCTAAACAAATCACATTAATATTCTTCTACCAAAAGTTTTTGAAGCTCTTATTTAATTTTAGTGTAGCTTTATCATTCCCACACATTTATTTTAGTCAATACAAATTGATGTAATAATATGTATTATATGTATTTAATGTATTTATTCTGCAACAACTGGAATTAATTTATAAATTCGTGATTCACTGAGGATTAGGGAAGTAGAGAACAGTGACTTCTTCCACAAGAAACAATGGCTGAACACGGAAATAAAAGGTTTTTTTTAAATAGAAAATATGTGATCTAAATTTATGCTAACCACAGTTAGTTGTGATGCTTCAGGACAAAACATGGTAGCATTATTTCTGAAGAATTTGTACTTCGTCCTATCTAGTGGTTAGAAATGAGAAAGTAAAAAGTATCCGATTATCAGAAAATCGGTGATTTTTTCATTTGTTTCTTATCCTGTATTAGATCTTCCAGATACTGTTTTTATTGTGATTTCTGGTCCCATTTCTGAAAAATTTTACAGAAATATGGAGCCATTAAAGCAGTTACTACTGGAACTCTAACTGCCATTCTTGATTTTCTTTGCTTATCTTTTTGATACTCAGACTTAAACCTATGGATTTCTTGTAGGTATCAGACCAAGTTCTGCTTCTAGTCCACGTAATTTTTTAGGGTTTTCTTTGCTAGTAACAAGAATGTTTTTATAAAAACAACTTCTAGGTACTGTATTCAACTACAGAAATACAGAATGGAAGAGAAAAAATAATACTAAGACACAGAAAATGTATTGTTGGGTAGAATGCATGAATTATGTGTGTTTATGGTTTATAGTTGGATTTCTAAGAGACACTTACTTATGAATGTTAAAAGAGTCTTATGGATGTATTTCAGGTGAATTATAATGTACTTTGACAATCTTTCTCATAAGATTATAATAGAAAATTAGAATAGTTTTGTATTTATTTTTCTGATTCAGATTCAAAATGGATTTGGCTCATAACAACAGTGGCAAAAATAGTACTGTGTTCAGAAGCTTTTTGCAGTCTGTGGTATTTTCAGGCCAGTGGATATATATGTCAGGTTTACTTTTCAAAAACAACTGCTTATAAGAAAGAGCAATATCAGCAGACATACTAATAATGCACACCGAGATCGAAGAACCCGGTGTACTTTTTACGTTGGAGTTAATTTGGCATGAACATAGCATTTGTTATTGGAAGTATTTGTGCTCTGGGATTTTCATAAAAACAGGGGGTTTTTAACAGGCTTGTCAATGCAGGAAATATTTTCTACTTTTTTTGCTTTAACCTCTTGTTCTTGTTTTAGGCTGCATGAGGCAGTATTCATTACAAATTGTTTCTAATTGCTGTTGCACTCTATAAACAACTTTCACCCCAAGTTTTCTATAAATATCCGTTGATTTGTAATTTGACTTTAAAACATGTTGCTGAAGAAAGACAAGGAGATCACGGTTTTCAGGTGGTTTTATTGCTTGAACTAGAAGATTTAATTCCTGCTCACTTTTCCTCATCTTTCTTTTTGTTTTCATAAAGGTGCAAATTGATTTTTTGTACTAATGATACAACTGCAGAAACTCATCAACCTCATGCAGGTAAGTATAAGCATTGTGTGTAAAGTATGTTAGGCTGAGGTTCTAAAATACCTTCACCTAGTTAGAGACCAAGGGTCCAGCTGTCAAAATAATACTGCTCATGGAAATCCACCTTGCAAAGGAAGTAGGGGTCAGTGGTAAGTGGCAGAAAGTCAGTTTTGTTGCTGCAAGCTGTACCCACATTAATGCTGCTGTTTTCTGTTATGGCCAGTGTAGGTGCACAGGCAAAGCATTCCTCTTGGGAACTTCACTCAAGGTGAGCTTCACTCAAGATGGAAAAGTGGATGCCATGGTATAAAACAACTGAATCAATTATGTGATATCACCCACCTCAGAAACAGAAAAGTGTTCCAATTAAAAAACTGTCTGCAAATCTTTGTTGCTGTCTTCTGGACGCAAGTGTGGATACTTGAATGTATTTGGAAATCATTTGGGCTTTTTAGACCCAAACTCATCCCAAACTCAGGACTCATTTTGAGTTTAGTAGGCTGTAGGATATACAAAAGTGCCAATGTTCCTTGAGTACAGACTTTTGAAATTTCACATCTAACATCATAACTTGTTGTGAGACACTGCTACTTTCCTAAGAATCCCTTAAGATTTCTTCAGAGAGCACATGTTTCTTTTAGGCCTAGAATTATTTTCATTGTTTCATTTTTAAAAATTATCTGTGTGCTTCAATTTTAGTTTATTTGCACACTCAGATCGGTGCAACATTTCCCTCTGGTGGTTACAACACGCACCAAGTGTCTGTAAGTGTAATGTCACATCTGTACTATCTTGGGGTTTTGTCATTTTACATTGAAAGGATGCACATGTACATCAGACCTTAAATACATGTAATTACTTTGTAGATATAATCAAAGTTTCTTTACAGCTTGAATAAAGAGAATCATATCACAGATCACAATGTAGTCAGAGATTTTACTTTTTCCCCAAGTCAGATTTTTTTCATTGTGATCTGGAGCTGTCTTTGTGTAACAGAGGACCTGTTCCCAGTTGTATCAGCACACATTACCAGTTACTTCAGCTTTCTCCATCAGCTGGGAGAGTATTGTCCAGTTAGCAGAATTTTTTTTTTTCCTCATAGCAGATAGTAGTGTCTCTAGAGAATTAAATCTCTATCCTTTTTTCACTTTACTTGTAAATTTCTGTTCTGAGACACAGCAACATACAATAAAACCAACAAAACATCACAGCTCCATTCCAGGCTCATTTACTGGGAGCTGTTTGGTGAGTTCCTCTTCTGTTTGGGATTAATTTATAGAAATGAACAGTAGGGCAGGAAGTTTGAGATCCATCCTCAAGCTGCTTTTAATCACTATTCTCTTTAGGGGTTAAATTATTACAGGGTCACAGAATGGGTAAGGATGGAAGGGACCACTGTGAGTCAGGTGATCCAACATCCCTGCTTATACTCAGTTAACAATGTTTACTTGTTTTGTCTTAGGGACTTGCTGGTTTTGCTGCACTGGCCAATAGGTAAATTAATCCTCTTTCCACACAGAAAATTCCTCATAAACTTTATTGCCAGGGATTAAGCAGAACTATTGAAAAGAATTGCACTCACCTTGTGGCAGCCCACTGTAGAGGCAAGTGTCTCTATATGTAGAGCTTTCTTTCCAGATTTATTTGTACACGGTACTGATGGCTTCTTCATAAATTCTGTGTAACCAAGAAGTATATTTATGTGTATTTTTATATATGTATTTATATATTCTGTATATGTTTATAGACTTCTGTTGTGCTTCCTAATTTGTGAACTTCCAGGTCTTATTTTCATCCAGCTTTTATCTGCTTAAAATTTCTTTGTCAGAGGTCTTAAGCATCCTCCTGCCTCATATTTATTTGCTTTGCAGATCACTTTAGGATCACTTCTTCTGCTAGACACCCCCTGACTAACTGTACAGCAGGATAGACTTCAGGTAGTTTGTGACTGAGTTTTTCTCCCATTATATTTGCACTCATTATATTTCCTTCTTGAATATGAAAGTATTTGGATACCAGAGGATTGCTAACATCTCAACACGTTAGTCCCATGGATATTGAGGATATGGCAGCTTAGCCACTGCTCCACTCTGGGAAAAAAAGTTGGTATCAGAAGCTTGGAAAAGAAATAGATAGTGAGAGAAACATAGCACATATATCTAACAGGAGACCAGAGGAAAAAATGTAGGTTTTTCTTTTTCACTTCCAGAGAAACCTTTTCTAGGACATGCTGACTTCTTTAGCTTCATGTAATTTGGGACATTTTCAGAATGCTGATCATATTTAACAGGTAGCTAAACCATCCTACAGTTAATGGAGGCATGGTGTAGAAATGAGGAAAAAAGAAGTTCCAAACCAAACTGTTTTGGAAGTTTGCACTGTCACAGTAATTCTGTTGTCGTGAAACTTGAATGGGCAGCATGCAAGGCAACAGAAATCTCTCCATGGAAGCTTTTACGGAGGCCAAGATAAATGATACGTAATTCAAGCACCCTGGAGTATTCTAAATGGTAGACAGTAAGTGAGCCGTGCTTAAATGAGAGTAGCTCATGACAACTAAATTATTACACTGCATTGTGGATACTGTTACTAAGTTGTTAGTACTGTGCATTCAAAACTAGTAAACAAATCACAGTAACAAGTTACTAATTCAGGAAGAGCAAGCCCTCAAACTGTGCTGTTGCACAGGGGAAGTCATGAGCTCGGTCTGAAGCTGCTTATCCAAAAAGCCAGAAGGAAGTACCATAAAGCTGAATTTGGAGGTCACACCATTGTTACATGCTTGGGCAGGCTTTTTAGGGCAGACAGCCATCCAGGCTGCCAGTAGCTGAGTGAAAAGGAGGGATTTTTAAAAAGCAAAGAGAAAAATGAGTCAGCATCGACTCATTTGTGTCTGCTTCTAAAGACCCCAGCTTGCTAGTTAAGCGTCTGGCAGCATCCTGCAGGAGGGGACCTGCCATCCACTTGGAGAAAGAATAAGAATGTTAGGAACACCACTATTAAGGCTCTCACACTTTGCAGAAAAACACTGCAGCAGGACAAGTTCCGCCAAGCTGCTCTCGGCTTGGAGTGAGGAGCAGTGTCGCTCCTCTGCACAGGAAGGGCTCCAGTGCTGCTCCTCCTGACTTCAGTGGCATGATGGATGTTCCAGCAGCAAATATTGAGACAAATAAGATGTATTGCTTAATTATATACAATATAATTAAATCCTAAATTTAATTAATTCTAGGAACCCTCTGGAACTCTATTTTGTTTAGTAGATACCAGTGTTGCTTTTTGCTTAAATCACTATGAGGTGTGAAGTGTTAGACATTGGTCTGATACCACTGATAACTCTGTTTTTCTCTATAAAAGTAGTTGGCTAGCTAAGTATATTTGGAAATTATTCAGTAGTATTAAAAGAAGATATTTATTGGGATTTTTGTATTTGTGCATGGTATTTTTTATTGTGTCGGTTTAGACATGTCCCATAGCATACATAAGCTAATACAAATTAATGCCAGAATTCATCTGTTTTATGTTTTTTTGGGTTTTATATTGTATAGAATCATAGAACGGGTTGGGCTGGAAGGGACTTTAAAGTTCTAAACCTCCTGCCAAGGGCTGGGATGCCACCCACTAAATCAGGTTACTCAAATTCACATCCAACCTGACCCTGAACACTTCCAGGGATGAGCATCCAAAACTTCTGTGGGCAACCTATCTCAGTGACTCACCAAACTTAAGAGTAAATTATTTCTTCCTAATATCTAATCTAAAGTTTTTAATGCTTTTATCTTAAGGTAAATTCCCCTTGTCCTACCACTATGTGCCCTTGTCCCTCTCCAGCTCTCACACAGGTTCCTTTAAGGTACTGGAAGGCTGCTGTAAGGTCTCCCCTGGGAACCTTCTCCAGGCTGAACAGCCCCACCCCTGTCAGTCTGCCTTCACAGCAGAGGTGCTCCAGCCTTGTAATCATCTTTTTGGCCCTTCTTTGGACTTGACCCGGCAGTCCATGTATTTGTATGTTTACAGAAGGCAAATATAACCCATGAAGCTGCTGCATACTTATTTGCATAAGTAGATTAAATAAAATAAAGTGAATTTTGTTTTGAGGTCCTATGATATTCAACACAGAAGGATCAAGATCTGTGCCTGGATTGTTAGGTATCAGAGCAGTGAAGATGAAGAATCATAAATCATTCACCAGATTTTGGAGAATGCAGTGAGTGCAGGAGAAGTCCAGCACTTCAATGCTTGTTGAATATTTTGTATTCTGTGCTACTTAAAAGAAAATTGTCACCACTGATTTGTGTCTCTTTGTTCTGTTTATCTATATGCTTTAATTTTATGGCTGCTACTTCACGGTTAGTAACATGATTTTTAAAAGCAAAAGAACAATTTAGAAATCTTAACTTCTCATTGCTATCTCCACTAGGGAGAAACATGTGCAACTGCTTCAGGGTTTAGGAAAATTCTTCTCCCAAAAGTTCTTCAGAGAGTGGAATGATAAGGGGATTCCCCTGGGTGCCCCTGTCACTGGCAGATCTTTTGCAGGGCTACGAGTCTGACTGTGAGGCTTCTGCTGAGGTCTGCAGGCCTTGATACATGTGGTTAACTTCCTAATGCTGTTTTTGGGGACATGATTAAAACTGTTAGGACTTTAAATTAGATTTATGCTTTTTTTTTTTTCAGGGGAATTTGTGAGGTTTTAGCAGTGTTAAAAGATCAGGCATGCATAGACATACTGTCTTTTTTAACACTTCCAGTTAACACATCAAATGATTTAAAATTACCAGGGTGGAAACCTGTGAAAATGTAAAGCATTTTACTTCTCTACTTTGTTTAATACTTATTAGGCAACTGTCTGAGATAAAACATGTTGCTCTTTTTTAAATAAATAAAAAAAATCTGCTACCCACAAACACTTCATGACATCAACAGCTTGTACCCCTATTCCTTGCTTGCTCCTGCTGCTGCCAAGGTAGTGGTGCAAAGATTCTTCTGCCTCCCAGAGAGCAGTTTTGACTTATTTGGCCATATTTGCTGAGGAACTACTGTGTTGCCAGGAGCAGAAGTGGCTTCATGATGATTTTGACTGGGGTGTAGACCAGGGAGAACTGCAGGGGTCAGGGCTTTAGGTGAGAACTTCTGTTTATTCAAAAATTCTCTGACAACCAGCAACTACAGGAAAGCAAACATTGAAAAGGCTCATCACAGAGCCAGTTCTCGTGTTCAGTTTCTCATACAAACTAAAGTCAGCCACCAGCCTAGGCAGTTACCAGCCTAAACAATTTCTTAGGTATGAAACCTCATGTGTTAAGAGCACATCCCCTGCTTTCCTGAACTTAAAGTACATTAAATGGGTGAAGAAGGTAAACTATGATATGTGGTTACTGGAACTTCTTTTATTTTTGCTGGAATAAAAGCTGACAGTGTCACATTTGCCACTCAGACACCTCCCTATCAATGCCAAGGTTGGAATATATTTTCCTTGATGTCAAGAAAGTTGCCTTACAAAATCTGATTCTTCATAATGCCTTAACTGAGGTGCCTAAATCAAAGTATTGATCGAGAGAGACTCTTGGCAAATGTTCCTTCTTTCCAGATTCCACCATTCTTAGTCTTGAGATTGTATTTCCTTTATTTATACTTTGGAGAAAGCATGATCAGGACATGGAGCCTCCATGCACCTGGCACAAAATGTGATGCCAGTGGGACAAGCCATCAACAGGCTTTGTATTTGTACCTTTTTACAGACCATAACCTTTATGCTGGCAGCTGACAACTGCTCACCATTGGAACTTGGAGACTATGAGCAGTTCCATGTTTTTTGGGGGGGCATGAGTTGTTTCCTGTACTTTAAAAAAAAAAGTAAAAATACCCAAAACAAAACAAACATCAAAATTCCCCCCAAAATCATAACCAACTTGCATACAGTGTTGCACTCAGAAAAATCACCACTTGGAACTTTTAGTTCCAGTTGAATTTGACCTGAAGTGGGGATCTGTAGAAGCAAATTGTCGTATCCTAGGACACAACCAATACTCCTCTTGACAGCAGAGAAATGGGAAGACTCAGGGATTTAGTGTTCCACAGCAGACTGTCAGTGATCTGACAAGCAGGGTACCATCATCCAGTTTAACTGAGAAGGTTGTATCTTCTTTATACTCAGGTTGGGTTGACACTATGAGTGAGTCCTCCAGCAAGAGCTGTTCACTTTCATTTCATTCAGAACCTAGTGGTCTGCTTGTCATAAGATAGCAAACAATACAGTGCCTAAGTTGCATTTTTAAAAGACACTCTTATGTTTCCAACACAGCTGAATTTATTACTTAGCATGTACCTATGCTGGCAGTTCCCAATCCTTTCTCTGCTGGAGGTCTAGCATCATTTTAGCATATTTTTATTCTAAGGAAGAGTGTAGTACTTTACATATAGGGGCAGGAAATGTGTTATTCCTTGGTTGTTGGAAAAGTAATAATGTAAGTAATGCTGCAGTTGAAGATAATTTCTTGTGAGTCCTGAGAGTCTGCCATTTATGCTTTCAGATAATGCAAACCAGTTTAATGACCAGAATGTATCCTGTAAACTGTCAATATTATACAAACTGCCAATATTGTAAACTGTCAATAAACTGGTAATAAAATGTAAACTCTAAACTGGTCATAATATCTTTGTTCTTGGTGCCTTCCAACATTTGACTATGTGAGTTACTTGAACTCTTCCTAAAGAGTCTGGTGAAGAAAAAGTGACCTCAGGCGTTGTTTTCTTACATGGTGCTGTGGAATAATACCAGAAAGAGAGACAGCAGATTGAAAAGGATACTTACAGGTAGACTGCTGGGAAGCTCCTGGCACAGCAGCAACACAAGAGTGTCTTTACGCAGCGATTTTTAGCTCTGGGACAGAGCTCGTAATTTACAATAAAGAAATAAAAGGGAAAAAAGACCTATCACTTGTGCTACCGATCTCTGGTAGTTCTTCTCAGTGGACAGGACAGGAGAAACAAACAACTTAAAGAAGGAGTCAAATAGATGTAAACTGGGAAACTCAGAAAATCAAAACAAGTTGGATAGGTGTGTACTTGTGGGAAGCAAAGGGAAGTGCCTGCCCTGTGAAAATAGTGACAGCAATTTAGTCAGACAGAATCATTTTTTTATCCTCTCATCCCTGTTTTCAAACCATGCTTATATTTCCTGCTACTTGCAGCTCTGGTGTATGAATATTGACTTTTGAAAGCTCCTTTTCATCAATGATGATGGTAACTTCCATTTATCGAGTAGTTCAACAATAAAATGTTGAATCTTGGCACATTTTAAAGTTTTCGAGTGAAGCTTGATGTGATGGTATCATGTCCTCTGATGCTGTTCTAGCACCTTCTTGGTGTGAAACACAGGTGGTCACTTCTCTCACTTTTGTGCTATAGCTTCTCTCGAAAAAAAATCCCAGAGACCAGAAGAAAATGCTGGCTGATGTGAGGCTGAGTAGCCATATCTGAAAGGCACATACTGCCTGCACAGTGCCAGGTACACCTTAAGTTCTAACATGGCAAAATGCTTTAAATACAAGCGGCAAAATCTTTTATTAAAAGTAATACAGACTTTAAGAGACATGTACCCCCAAAGCTCAGACGCGGTGACTCTTTCTGGTTAAAAACCATGCAGAAGGGTAGACTGATGCTATATCTTCCTGATATTTTCAGGCTCCAGGGCAGCAGGACCAGCTGATGAAGCAGCTGCAAAGGCTGGTGGCTGAACAGAAGAAAATCATGGCATTTTATAACCCAGATACTCAGGGAATCTCTCCTGACAGTGGCACCTGCACCTGCAGCTACTTGTACTCCAGCAGTGAAATGCAGCAGTTCTTTAAAGAAAGGGAAGGTTTGACAGTTGTTTTCAGTGGCTGGGGGCTCCTCCTCTGGCAGCTGGACTAAAACATTCATTTTTTTATACATATTGCATACAAGCTGTAAACTCCTGAAAAAACTTATTTCCTCTTCTGTGTACTATAATTTCAGGAGAACCTTTATATTTAATAACAGACCTCCTGTACAGACTTCTATTGAAGTAGTCTTGAGCAGTAGTACAGAAAATTATAGTGTAGTGGGAAAAAACTACAGAGAAGCTAAAATGCCTTTCTGCTTGTTGAAGTTAGGTCACAGGACAGAAAGGATTAATGGTATAAAGAAAGAAAATAAAAAGCAAGCATAATTTATAAAGATTTTTTTCTCTTTTCCTGGAAGAAGTGAATCTGGACTGTTTATGATTTTCCCCTGGTAAGTTTTCTAACAGAATGTGTAACCAGCCATCCAGAGCTGAAAGGAAAACCTTCCCCACTTTTTCATTAATGTATGCTTCAGAAGTATTTTGAGGTATGTAACATTTACCTGCTAGTGGACTTGAGGAGTACTAGAGTAAATGGGGATTTTTTGCATGCTCAAGAGTACCTTGTAAGTTCTCTTTAATTCAACATCCCTGTATAATATAATAATTCTTGTTACAACTGATGATTGCAGCAAGCAAGCTTTACAATTTAAACAAAATAATAAAAGCATATTTTGATTATTTCATTCTGAACACACAGACCACCAGGAAATATGAAAGCAACATTTCTTTCATGTCATAAGAGCTTCTAAGAGATTTCTAGTTCTATGCAAAAACCCCTTGTCTTAAGCTTCTCTAATTTTTCTTCTCTGGTGATTATTTTTAGGCTTTTCTGTTTCTCCTGGGATTCCTTCTCACCTAGCAGCCATGAAAGCCCTTCCATTGTTTCCAGCTGCTTTAATTCCTGTTCAGTTCCCATCACAAAATTTTTCCCAAGCCGAGAGTCTGGAATTCTCACAGGCAATGAGCTCTGCTTGGCAAAGCAGATCCCTGGAGTTCGTGCCAAATGACAGCAGTTCAAAAATCTCCAGAGAACACGTGCAGTTTTTCAGATTCAGGTGGGCATAAAGTGCTGGAAAGGAAATCTGAACTTAAATCTATTGTGCAACTCCTGTGAATTTTTGCCTTTGCTAGTGATTCTAACTGATTTTATTGCAGGTCAAGGGAAGGTGTTTTCTTTTTATGGTGGCTCGTAATAAAAGCTTTTAAAGTATTGTTAACTTGATTTTTTTTTTTTTTTTTTTGCTTCTCGAATCACAGTCATCCTGCCTCTCATACTGAGAGAAGTTGCACCTTGTAGATAAAAATGGAGAAGTCATTAAGTTGGAAAAGCTGAGTTACATGAAGTAAGGAATATGTTGTATTTAAGGAGAAAAGTGTAAGTAGGACATGCCTATAGCTTCCAAAGGTGTGAGAACATGTTTCCATAGCTAAGAAGGCCTGCTCTCTGTCAGCAATCTTGGTTTTTCTCACACTGATATATCACAGAGAGTTTAAACAATGTAAGCTGCTACTTGGCATCTTCTCTTGGCTACACTTTGCCAGCCTTGTCTTCTGTGGGAAAATACCGAAGGGTAAGAAAGAATAAAAGAGCAATTTGCAAGAAATCAAAAGCTGGTTTCAAAATGGGGGGAAGAGGAGCAAAAAGAAGTGGGAAAAAACATCTTAAAAGGGAAGAGAATACAAATGTAATCCAGACATGCATCCTGGATTCCTTTGAACTTCTATAGTGACTGTGGTACTGTGAGCCACTCCCATAGTACAATTGAAACTTTAATTTCATATTCTTCAAACCAGCTCAGGACAGGTACTCTCACTGAAAGAGTCTGGTCTCCTTGTCCCTGGAGCTATTATTTTCTTCCTGGTTTACACTGAACATGAATCCATTGCCCAGTGAGGTGCACAGTAGAGCTTCAGAAATGCTTCTGACAGTACAAATGAGGGGGATTTGGAGGTAGTTTGTGGGTGGATGAATCACAGAATCACAGAATGACAGAAACACAGAACTATTAGAGTTGAACCCCCTGCCAAGGCAGGATCACTTCAAGCAGGTGACACAGGAACTCATCCAGGTGGCTTTTGAATATCTCCAGAGAGGGAGATCCCATGACCTCTCTGGGTAGCCTGTTCCAGTGCTCTGCCATGCTTAGTCTGAAGAAGTGTTAAGGTGGAACTTCTTGTGTTTATGCCCATTACTCCCTGCCCTGACTCTGGGTACCACGGAAGAGAGTCTGGCACTCCTCTTGATACCTGCCTTTGAGATGCTTGAATTTATTGATGAGGCCCCCTCTCAGTCTGCTCCAGATGAAACAGGATCAGCTCCTGCAATCTCTCCTCATAAGAGAGATACTCCAGACCCCTCATCTCCTTCATGACCCCCCTGCTGCACCCTCACCACTTAATCCTTGTCTTTCTTAAACTGTGGAGAACAGAATTGAACACAATACCCAGATGTGGCCTCCCTAGGGCTGAGTAGTGAGCTGAATCTGCTGACCACACTGTTCCCAATGCACCCCAGGATCTCATTGCCCTCTTGGCCACAAGGGCACTTCTGGCTTATGGTCAGCTTGCCATCCAGCAATGACTTGTCATCCACCTGTCATCCCAGGTCCTCCTCAGCAGAGCTGCTCTCTAGGAGATCAGTCCCCAGCCTGTGCTGGTGCTTGGGGCCATTCCTCCCC
>JANRGV010000062.1:38667585-38696759 GCA_024734035.1 Alethe castanea
GGGTTCGCTCTGTCCAGCTCTCCAGCCTACCAAGGTCCCACTGCATGGCAGCACAGCCTTCATGTGGATCAGCCATTGCCCCCAGTTTTGGGTCATCAGCAAACTTGCTTAAGGCTCTTCCCATCCCTTCATCCAGGTTGCTGATAAATAAATTGAATAAGACAGGACTGCAGGAATCTGACAGCACACTAGGACAGGGGGAGGTATGACTGCTTTTTACTGACAGTACTGCTGACTTCAACCTGCCTCGTGTGTAAAACTAAGGCTTGAAAGTGCAGAGGCCTTATAATATCAGGGTAACTTCCAGCTGGATCTGGTCAGTGCATTGTCTTTGAAATATGCTTATTTGAATTTGTACTTGAGGACTGGGCGAGCTGACACTTCTCTGACTGTAGTGATTGATGTGTCTGTGTTTTTATTGCTGGAAACACAAACATGAGCATAACAACAGTTTGCTCAACATTTCATATTCTTATTTAAAGGGATAAGCACTGAGCCATTGTTTCAGTCTGCAGAGCGCCTCACAAAAAATCTTTCCAGACAAGATGCTCAAGATGAGAACAGAAAAGAAAAGAAAGGTGAATTACACAGCTGCTTGGACAGATTGCTCTTGCCTTGCTCTGGGAAGTACTAGTTGAAAATTAAAAGAGTTTGGCTACCTCTCCTCTTAAAGCATGCCCCACATGTGAGATCTGTGAGAAGGGACACATGGGTTCTGCATCTCTTGCTGCTGTCAACCTACTGTGCCACCTCTGCCTCCTCAGACACATTCTGGTGCAGAGCAGACAGGAAGGTTGAAGAAACAGAACTTCTTGTCTGCTGTGGGACCAGAGATGTTTGGGGATATTTGGTGTGTAGCTGAGGGATGAATACAAACTTCTGTATTCCTGTTGTTGGACCAGAAAGTCCTTCCAGTGTGTTCCAGGGTACTCCAATAGCACTGACTGTATTTACATGATGAAGTGAGTTAATATAGTTCCTGCTACAGCAATAGGTGTGATATGAATGAGAAAATAAAGGCTTTTTGTTTCAGTTGTCAGCCCTAACTTAACCTAAAACACCAACTCACAACTAGTTGACACTCAGAAGAAAAGTTAATTGAAGTAGAAACTGCTGTGGTGAAAGTAGCCAGTAAGCTTCAATAGGAAGATGCACACATCTGCAATGTAGTGACATAGAAATGCCTGGTTAGAAACTCTCATGTGTAAAATTACTGTTTATTAAACTGTTTAATGAACTGGCTCACAAGTCACATAATTATAGACAGGCAAGTTGTTCAGTACTCTCTAGCAGTGCCTTCACTGCCATGTTCTGCAGCGAAGATATTAAGCATGCACTACAAATCTCTATAGCAGGGAACACACATCTCACATTTATCCTTTCCATTATTCCAGCACTAGATTTGAGGATCAGGAGTCTCTTTTTTTCCACAGGTTACATCATTCCACCTACTTAACTCAATCATATTCTGTAAAATATTTTCAAAAATCAAAACCTTGTTTACATTGTCAAAGATACAAACATTTCTAATTATTTTAGGATGTTTATTTTTAATTCATTCATTCTGTAAAGGCTTTTTTTACATTGTCCTTTTTCCTGCTGCTTAGAGAGCAGTCAATTAAAAGAAAGGAGTTTCTCTGAAACATTTTCTGCTGCTAAAAAACAAAGACAACAACTAAAGGAGGAGATTTCTTCATCTCACTTTGGCATAAAAGGGAAGAAGAAGATGGGAAATATAGAAGGCAGGTGAGAAATAATCTTAATCAGTCAAGCTGCAAACAGATGTTTTCCTTGATGGTATACATACTCTTTGTGTTATATATGCAACACAACAGCTCTTTCCTTTTCTTGAGTGTCAGATGGGCATGGGCAAAAATTGGGCAGGTCTATGGCCTGGTAGCTGATCTACTTCTGTGTAATGGAATGCTGGTCTAGCCCATATAAATGAAGTGGTCTTGTAACTGTGATCTTCAAAGCATATAAGTAAAGCAAGAGTTAGCAGGGAGAGAGAAAATCTACTGATATGCCATCACTTCTGCAGTGGTCATCAGTTTGTGATGGCAGCTCATTCATCCCCATCTTTGCTGTGCCTCTTTAGCTGTGCCAAGCCCAATTTTTATATGCTTATATATTGAACAGGGCACTGAAGTAACCCTTGTTGAAATTATCTGGAAAGAGGAGAAAGGTAACATTCAACTTGGATCCTTTTCTGATCTGGTTCATCACTACACTGCAAAAGGACACTGTGGGGGTTCTCACAATGGGCAAGAATGGATAGGCTGGCATCGGTGATGGAAAAAAGGCTCAGAATTGATATCTTTCCTCAACTGATGCAGATAGAAGCAGCAGGTGTTTGGCACACTGAGCCTTCCATCAAGGATAAAAAAGAAGCAGCAAACTTCTAGGAAAGCACAGACTGAGAGAAAATGTCATGAGAATTTTTGTGTGTTAACCATATGGGAGTTGGGCAGAGAAGGAAGACAGGGACCTCCAGAGCAGAAGGCTGGTAAGATGCTTCAGGACCATATGCATGTCTGGGCAAGGGGCCCTGTCCATGTATGCATTTTTGGATCAGCAGTGAGTTTCTGAACTCTGTCTCCTAGTCATCCCTACTTGCTGTGCTTTGGTTCACATTGTGGTGTTATCATGAGCTGGATGAAGCGAAAGCCCAGAATGTTCTGCAGCTCTTCATGACATTTTCATTATGGCGCTAGGCTATATATAGTTTGAAGCAAGCTTCACTGAAATGAGTATTGTCTAACGTAGAGTCCTCCTTAGCAAGTGTTTTCCCTAAAAATCTAGTACTATTAGCTCATGGTGTGGTAACAGACAAATCAGAAGGTTATCTGTGGTACAGTGATGCTGGGTAGAGATGAGGTGTAGGAAGGACAGTGGTGTGCTGCACAACCAGCATTTCAATTAACCCTAGAATCTTTAATATTTAGTAGAAATTGTTAATAAGTGACTAAATTAAAGCTCAAGCACATTTCCTTTGAAGTATGTTCATGTATGCTGTACTGTGCTTCATTTTGAGCCATGTTTCAATTTGGCCCTCTAGAACATTACAGACATTATTTTTTTCTACTCTATCACTCTTTGCTATCTAATTTCATCCACTCTATCAGAGAGATAGCGAGTTCTTTGAGATTGTCATCAACTCTAGTCTGGAGAAAATGACTGAATTTTTTTTCCTTTTGACTATTTTTTACCTATTTTTAAGGACAGGCTGATACTGGCCAAAAAATGTTGCTTGCTGAAAGTATAATTAATGCTTGGTCTAGACAGGATGTTTTAAAGTGAGAGTTGGATTCATACAATAGGGATTGCATTTTACTAACAAGCTTCACATTTTAAAAGAATTGCAGAGACTGAACTCCATATCACCTCCATACAAATTATCAAAAGAAAACTAACTGGAGAATGTTACAAATAAGTACCTTCTTGTTCCTTGCTTAGACAAATCACACCAGCGATTGGTATTAGACAGAATACTTCTGAAAAAATTTTTGAAAAGCAACTAAAAGCATACAATCATCTCATAGAAAAACAGCAGAAGGAGCAACAGGCACTGTTGCCATTGGTGTATCCACTTTGTTTGTTGACAAATTCTCATGGACAGAGATATTGTGTGGGCTCTGTTTTGCTTCATTACATGGTAGCACATTTTTCCACTGTTCTTTTGTGTGGTATTGGAAGATTTTCCCCCAAAGTGAAAAAGGACTGTATTACTCAGTCACAATTCATTCCCCCATGATTTCCTCTGTTTCCACCTATTTTCTGGGTCATAGTTTGTGCCCAGGTCTCAAGACAATTAAATTAGACATCAAGGATGACTCTGTTTGCTTCATAATAGCTGCTCTCTCATGTGCCACTACTGTGAGAATGGGGGCATTTCCAAATGCAGGTTTTGTACAAAGGTCAAGTACAGTGAGTGTTCTGCTTTTTGCCATGGGTACAATTTGAGATGAGCTTATGCCTGACACCTCTAGGTGTCAGACTCAGCACTTGGTTTGGCTTGGTGATTTGAAAGATGCACGTTTCATCACAGAGAAATTTCCCCTATGTCTCCCTGACAAAATAACATCTCAAACTGATGCAGCTATTTCTGTGTCACATTGTAAAAACTACTGGAACTTCCCCTGAAAACAAAGAAGAATAAAACTTTTCTCATCTTCTATCATATAGACATTTAGCACCATCTTAACCCTTTGACTCTACTAATGAATGAGCGAATGGAGATATCACATAGTGACTGCTTCTAGAAAGGTGCTTTTTGCACCTTCCCTGTAATGTCAGGGCTGTTTCTTATGTACTCAGTTATCCATACCCAGGGTCTTTAAGACTTCTGGTGTCTGAGTTTTTTCAGTCATTGTAAATATCTTACTTTCTGGAGAATGATTCTGTCTGTGATCGTCAGGATTTAATTTTAATTTTCTTCCAGAGCAACCCAAAAATAACGCCTCGAAGGGTTTTTCTGAAATGAAGAGAGAGCATGGCAAGGCTGGAGAAAAATTAAAGAGAAACCTTTAAAAGAAGACAGCAAGCATTTCAGAAGAGCTGGTTTGAATTGCTGGGATCATTTCTCCCAGTCTGGCCAAGTGAACAGAGACATACTGTGGCCACAGGAATGAATCTCAGCTAAAGCTGCAGGTCAGTAGCTCCAAGCAGATGGATACACATGAAAAAATGGCAGACTGTGTTTCAGCTGACAGGCAGATAAAGGTCAAGACTGACTGTGAAACAAAAGTAGTTGAGCAAAGTGCAGAAGAAAAAGAAGTGATTGGGGGAGATGAAGACTCAACGGAAAATCTCCGTCACTCACCACAAAGAAGATGGCCTGAAATCCTGCAACCATGTCCTGAAACAGTGAAAGACACAAAGCTACAAGTAGGTGAGGAAATGGAGATTGATCACATGAATCCTCTAGGAAAAGCAGGCAGAACTGCTGGAAGAGCCATGGAGGGCACTCTGCAAAAGGATGTAGATAGGGAGGATCAGCCTTTCAAAGGTCATCTCATAGAGGGAACAAAAGCCCCCTTGGAAGCGCTACAAAGGCATTATCCACTCCAGGATGTAGATACAGATCACAGTAAGGAGGTGGAGTGGAGTGCAGGTCTTTCATTTACACAAGGTCAGAAGTGTGTTCAGATCTGCCCACAGGAAGTCGCTGTGGGGAGCCACAACTCAGAAAGCAAAAGGCAAATCCACACCGGGTTTAAGATGGCCAGTGACAAGATAATAAAAATTACAAGTAGCTCATCTGAGGCTGTGGAGAAGGGAAGTTCATCCTCAACCTTGAAGTAAGAGTGGCAAAGGAAGGGAACAGTTGCCTCGACATGACAAGTTGCATCTTCCTCCTGTGAGTCAAGCTGCTTACACCCAAAAAGCGATGATGACTCCAAACCCCACCATGCCCAATATACCCCCCAGCATGTGCCTCAAGGAGTAGATCACAGTGACATTTGGATCTTTCCAATGGTGATTATGCTAGTGATAAAGCCAGTGGAACAGAAAAAAATCTCTGTTAGGAAATACAGCAGATCAAGAAAACAAGATATTCAAGCAATCTCAGGTCAACAAGATGACTCCTGCAGCACAAGCAGCAGTGATTCTTGTACTGGAGCTGTTGGTCTAAAAGGGAGCAAGTCTGAGTCTTCAGAAGTCCCTATTTCATCTCACAAGACTGAAAATGAGAGAGCATGAGCCTGAGTCAAAGAATGGAATAGGGCCAGCAATGTTTAAAGCCTACATCTGCCATCTTCAAAAGTGGTTCATGAGATTCCTGCACTCAAAATTAAAGAAACCCTTGAAGTGGAGGCACTACAGAAAACACTGTTTGCAGACACATTAGATAAAACCACCCAAGAAGCCCCTTGTTTTTTTTGCTTCTCCATCATCACTGGTCAATCTTCCTAAGTCTGTTTGAGGTGCACTTTCAGGTGCAGACTTTTGATCCATGAAATGGATGCAATGTTCAATGAATCCCTGAAGTCAAGGCAGAATTCCCTGTAGCTTAGGTATGATTCACCCCTTGACTGTGAAATGTTCACATTTTCTGTTTAACTTTCTCAGAGCTAACATATGTGACTTTTTAGAAAATGGGTAAATTGCCTCTCAAATTTTCATGTTTTTCTCCTAAAATGCAGAAAGCCTCAGATCAGTGACAATGTTATAATTTCCTAAGAACGTCTTCACTCAGTTTTTCCTTAATGTGGTCCTAGCTTTTTAGTCAATCAACTTTGGGCCCAGTGATCTCTCTTCTGGTAATGAAGGCTTCAGTCCTTTTTATTAAACAGGTTCTTGACTTTTCTTAGTTTCCACTGAAGGACTTCTCACACATTCACTCCTCATCCTAAACCCATGGGCTTTCTCTTTATGTAAGACCAGTTGGAAAAAGTTTTCCTCGCTCCAGTAATCACCAGGGCAGAAATATTCACTTCTGATGGCTCTCAATTGGTCTGTCACAATCTACTAAGCACACTATACTCCATGTCAAACTGCTGTTAAAAAAGGGTTCCTGAGGCCTCTGAAAGTTACATTCTTATAAAAGTTGAACCATCACATGGCATTCACATTCTTAAAAAGGAGTTCAGCTACTGACACTGATACACACTCAAATCTGTTTCACTTACTTGATTTGCAGGGCTTGGATTACACTACTAAAACCTATGCTGGGAATGGAATAGTTGCATAATTACACAAAATACATTAATTCTTTTTGATATATTAAGCAATAAATCTTTCTGCACTGATGCAGTCTGTGGTTTTAAAAACATAGCGAGGGTTCATAAATATTCACAAAGTCCTGTGTGTTATCATTGATATCTGTGCAGAGGAAACCCAGGACATCCTTAGCAGAGGATTAGAGACTGATATGTAGCACAGAAGAACCCCTTCACTGACCATGGTGAGAGAAGAACATGAGGAAGCAATGCATTTCTGCAGGTAAATCTGTATACACAAGAAACTGATTTGTGTGTGCAGTGAGGAAAATATTTCTTTTACAATCCTTAAAATCAGGCTGCTAAATTCTTACTTACCAGCTAGCTTCTTTCCAGGGGCATCTGTGTTGTTTTTGAACTGAAACACTTATTTAGGCATTTAGATTAAAAATAAATGTCTAAATTACCTTATTACCTCACTGAAGGAGGCTAGCTCTCAAAACACTGGTGCAGTTTGGGTCTCAAGCTGAGTAATGCCAAATGCTTCCCATAATTTGCTGAATGTCTTTGGATTACACTGAAAGCAGTAAGAACTAAGTAAGTTTTTTTTTTTTTATATGGTCAGGCCACTGATAGAGTAAAGGACAAACTTCTCACATTCACATCAGGGTAGCACATATTTCTGAGGTCAACAAAAAGTGTAGAACACACATCAGTGCCAACAGCATTCTTATTTCAGGAATACTAATCTTTTAACCAGATTGAGGATGTGTTTGACACTGTATAAATTAAGAAGTTGTTTTGTAATTTGCAATTATTAAATGTTGTATAAGTTTTAGTTTGGTTTGGTTTTTGTTTATACCTTCATAAAAGAAAAATAATTTTTTAACACCAAATCCCTGCAATGAATAATTTGGAACTATGGAATTTGCAATGGAAGTGCCTTCACAGCACTAACAAATTGTGGGCTATACAAATGCCTCTAATAAAAATTAAGCTTGCTTACAATCAAATCAAATATGAATTTTTAACATGATGAAATCTGTTAGAACTTAGTAGGTGCCATCTAGTACAAACACAGGAGAGATTCTTTTCCTCTTTGCATTTCAAACCTAGTTCTTAACTGGTGCAAAATTAGCATAATTTATTGATTTTTATTTTTTGATATATTATGCAAAGTAATAAATTATTTTTCAGATCTGCTTGTCCATTCGTCTTCATTTCAAAGACAATGGGAATAGTGCAAAAAGCTATTTTGCATTTAATGGTTTGTATAATTTTCTCCTACAGTTGCCTTCCAGCAAAATGCTTTCACTGTCTTAAAAATTAACAGTTTCATTAAAGATCCTTCTTGGATTTCTAGTTGACCATGATAGGTATTCCAGATGTGAGTATTTGTGGGATTTGGCAGTTCATGAAACTACTAATGAAATTATGTGCTGCTTTTACTTTTACTGCTGCAAGTTTTGACTGTGGAATGATGTACTTGTGCAGAATTACTGCAGTGCCAAATTCTGCCAGCACTGTATTGTCGGCCTGCAGACCATGCTGCCTTACCCATGTAATTACTTCGACTTTTTAATAATAATTGATATTTTTAAAAGAGCTTGCATGAATTGATTAATGTCATTAGCCATAGTAGCCCCAAGGATTTCCACATAGATGTTTATCCAAAAATGCCTGCCCAGTATAATGCATACATATTTTCACTCACTTTTTCTAATTTATGAGCTAAAATTAATTGCAGAAGGCAGCTTATCCTCCCTGGCTGTGTTTGCCCTGTGCTGATTTATACAATCCAAGAATCTGCTTTGCATTTTTGAATCAGTAACCCTGTTAGGAACATGAGATAACTGCCCATTGAGAACAGTTCATTTGTGCTGTGTGACAACTTGTGCCTGCTGGAAGCAATGAAAATCCTTTTCAGAGCAGCGTGACATGCCCGAGCCTGCCCAAACCTATCCATTCTTTTGTTTCCAAGCACTTTGTTTCCAGACCTTTCCAGGAATAACTAATATAAGCAAGAGGATAAAACCAGTAGGAATGTAGTGCCTTGTGTGTATCTGGTGCTCAAGAGAGCCTGGACAGTGCTCAAGGCATCAGCCTGTGGCTCCACCCCTGCAGCACTGAGGTTGTTCTGCTGGCTCTTGGTGTCAGCCAGAAGATTCTGTGATGGCAATTCGTTTGTTCCTCCAACCAGTGCAGCTTGTTTGCCATTTTTAATGCACAGTTTCCTTATGGTATGGAATCTGTGTGCTTACTGGGCCAACGGCAGCAGCCAATGTGCTGGTGGTTGGTTTATTTTTTTCCACCTGCATCTCACTGAAAAACCTTTTCTTGGAAAAAAAGGCTTATTTCATGTATGCTCTTGCCTCACAGGCAGCCCTGCCTCATGCAATTTGCCTTATGCAGAGATGGGACTGGCACACAAGCAAGAATTTCAGTTTTTGCGAAGTGCTCAGCCTCTTCTAATGTATTTTCTATCTGAGTTCTGCACCTAGGTCCTATTTGTAATTCATACCTGGGTTAGGAACAGTTTGTCAGCAGCTCCAAAGTATCAAGTGCTCCTGGAATCCTTGTTTGCTGCATTTCCTCAGGGCAGGGTCTGTTTTCTAGCCTTGACTCAACACAGTGCTGCTCAGTCTGCGGTGGAAAAAGTTGTACATAGATGTTGCAAGTTGCTTTTGTTGTAGTGCATTGTATTTCAGAGTAACTGGTCTGGATATGGAGGAGTGGTTATTATCACACAGGGGCTCTATTCACTCATTCAATTTGATTATTTTGAGGAGAATAAATACTTATATTGACTGTTGCTGAGGCTTTCTCCATCATGTTTATAACCAGAATGTTAGTCAAGCTTATTTAGAATAGAAAACAACAACATTAGGTAATTATTTAAAACAGCAGCAGCATATAGGGAGTTTTTTTTCTCCTAGTATCTGTGAGAACTTACACATTTTGCTCCTGACATGCTAAAACTCCATTACTGAGAGGGAAAGATGAGGTCATGGATGCCTCCTGTAGTTCATGTTTCTTTTCAAGTAGTAGCAAAGGACAGATGGTGGCTGTAGGTCATGAAGGGAGCTGGAAGCTCACTTTTCATTTGTTAGCAGAAAGCTAACAAATAATTTCATGCCAGATTAAAAACTAACTAAGAAGTTAGACCACTGACATATAAATAAGCTCTGTTTGAGGACACGTAAAGACCTATACTCTTCACCTCTTTCTGAGTGTTAAGTGCATTTCCAGATCAGTCATGTCTTGAGCCATTGAGTTCAAAGACAAAATCTCTTCTGAACACCCACATTTAACTCTTGGAGCATATTTACCTATGGAAAATACATACTTTATCCCATTTCATTCAGGCCCATGGTTAATCTGATTTGTAGGAATGACTGGGCAGATGAAAATACAGCCCAGTTCCCAGTTTTGCATGATTCAGATTCACTGATACATTGACAGGTAACAAGCTGTGCCTTCTGCAGGTCTGACCTGATTCAGCTATCTGAATACAAAATGTGTTCAAAAGCCTCTAAGTTTACCATCACTACATTGTCAAAAATTTCAATTAGAATTCTTTCCAGCTGCTAAACAGAGCAAATTTTGCAGCTGAACCTATGCATGAGGGTTTCCAGGGAGGAAGTACCTTAATTTTGACAAGTGCTGATAACTGGTTTCCACTCCCAGCAGTATCAGCACATGAGGGACATGCCCCAGCCCTCCAAAGATCACGCTCAAAGAAGGTACACTCAAACACAGTCCTTCATTACAGTCTCTTATGCCAATTCCATACTCTTTGTTTATCTTGTGAACAGAACATGGATAGACCAGCTCAAGACTGTCAGGAGCCAGGGGTTGACTCACCCTTTGGAATACAGTAGAGATCAAGCTCACTTACTGCAGAAAGAAAGAATTGCCAGAGTAAGTACAAAAGAACAGCTAGAGTCACTGGAGCACATGTGAAATCAGAAGAAATGCAAGTAAGCTTTCTTCTGTAGAATAAATACGCAGTTCTTATCAATAAATATCCTTCTATACAAACATCATCTGTTTTGACCTGAATCTTTCCATTTGCCACACATGGTAAATTATTCCTGTCATTCTTTAGGATGGTTAGATACACAGTGAAGATTTTAATTTTAATAAGATTCTGCTTTGGTTTGTGTTTCAAATACCTTTTTTTGTATAAGAAAAATAATTAGTTTGTGCCTTCCATTTTTAAAGGAAGTTAAAATGTTCCCATGTTCCTCATACTTCCTTGTACGATTTGCTCAGCTGAGCTGACTCTTGAAAAATTTCAAACTCCTGCACAGTGAACTTTCCTACTAGTAAATATTAGGATCATTGTGCAAGTGCAACACAGTTAATGGCCACCATTCTCATTCCTGTGCTGAGTATTTGTAATTATTTTTTTCTCTAACTATCCTGATCTTTGGCTTTGAGTTATTTTTACTAATGATATCTAGCCCTGTGTCTAACAATCTAACCTGCCTAATTACATCCCCAAGTCATTTGTTATGGTTTCTTCTAAATTCCTTTAGGGGAGTCTATCTTTTTAAAGCTTCTATTTCAGACTTCTTAGTGATAAAATAATCTCTGATTATCTGTGACCATTATCCCTATTAAAAACAGCTTGACATAATATGACTTAAGGGGCAATTTTCTAAAAGAATCACTGACAAACAGACAAAAACGGTTAGCCATGTGAAACCAATAACAGAGATGGGGCAGCTGAAAGTTATATTTTTATAAAATAAAAGAATAGTCAATGGTAAAGCCCAGAAATGTCTGGAACAATGTTCTACAGCAAAAGAATGTCTAAATCAAACTGATATATTTGACAGCAAACTGACAATTTAAATTACTTTCATGATCAAAAAAGTTTCAGAACAATTAAAACTGGCAACATAGTACTTTGTTCAAAATTTCTATACTTTATTTTTCATTTGTACATTTTTGAGATACATATTTTTGGATCATACACATAGTGAATGTTTTTTTTCCTTATATTACATATTTGTCAAAAGTCACATTTTCAATAGGAAATGTTTCAGTGAGGCTGCTTTAGTGTTTTGATTAAAAATATTTTGAATGTACTTTCTGCACAATATATTAAAATATCAGTTTTCTTTCCACCTGGATTAGAAAAAAAATAGAATGTATGACAAGGAATAGTTGTGTTTCCTGACTATGTGTGCAGGCAGCTCACAGCTAAGAAAGGAATGTGATCAGGAAACAAGTGGGCAGACACACAAGCGAAAGTGAGAAAGGGCTGCATTTGACAATTGGTAGACTACAACTGCACATTTCTAGCTCAACTCCACCAGTATTCTCTTTGCACTATCCAGCACTAGTGCCCTGAAGGAAAAGGACTCGAGTGTTCGCATCAGCAGGGGTGAGGGAAGAAGGGAGAAGGCAAAAGGCAAAAATAATGGAGATGGATGTATATGGAATTGTCCTCTCCAAATTTCATTACTTTCCTTTTCAATTCAGTTGAAAATGACATCTTTGCAATCCCCTGCTGTTTGTAAGAAGTATCTAACTATTCCTGTGTCCTTTTCACCATATGATCTGATTACCTGACATTCTTGTCATTAAAATCTCTTTGTATTCTAGCCTTTTCTTAAAGACATTGACATTTAATGCTGTTTATTTGCATGATTAGTTTGAATTTCATTATTTTCTTCAGCACAGACTTGTCTCTGCTCATTTTGTAACAATTGGTTTGTTTTAAATATAAGAGTTTGTAAAGTAGCATTTTTTAATGGTTTGGGGTTTTTTTTCATTGTTGAAATAATTTCAAATGTGTCGTTTTTTGTTTGGTTTTTTGGGGGTGTTTTGTTTGTTTGTTTGTTTGTTTGTTTTTTGTTGTTGGATGCTGCTAGGAACCAGGGAAAATGCAGCCTTGAAATCTTGCCTTTCTCAGGCTTTACAAGGTCAAGAAATTATAACAATGATTATGCACCTGCAGGGTGAGTGAGAGCCGTATGCTAGTGATATTTTGCAGAAGGTATGTTTTCAGAGAGATGTTGCCTTCTTGGACCAATGAGTCTTTTCTATACTGTTTTTCATGTACTACCCTATTATATGTGTAGTGTTTCTTTAAATAAAGTTCTCTTCTGCTTCTCCATCGCACAAGGAACTATGTTGCATTATCCTTTTCGCCGCTCACCTATAGCTTAAAATGCAACAGGTTTTTGCTTTTACTTCATTTTTAAATTTTTTTATTGCATACCTTAATACTGTAGACCTTTAAGCAGAACAAAAGGCTCCATGCTTTCTTCTGGATATGTTAGGTGGGCATGCCCAGTTCAGAGCAGGCAATGACACGGCACACTTTCATTTTTTCACTGATAGATATTAAAACAGCAGATTGCTGGACTGCAGGAGCAGCTCAAGAGCACTGAGCCCTACTGGCATGCTGCCTGCAGCAAACTGAGACACCAGGTTGAGTTGCTGACCAGGCAGAACACGGCGCTTCTAGATGAGCTCTGAGCTTCAGAACAGCAGAGACAGAAAGTGGAAAAAAACCCCAAAGCTATGAAGTTCATGGACAGAAAATCAGAGACTCTGGTACTGGAAGATACTATCTGCTTAATACTGTTTGAAAAATTCAGTAGTTTTTTTTTGGAGCTGTCATGTGTGAGTACAGTCCCTCCACTCCTGCCACGCTTAGCCTGAAGGGTCGAAAGTCAGCTCTGCAGTGAGCCGTGTTAAAATGCACTCTTTGTGTGGTCCTCTCCTGAGCAGCCTGAGGTCCTGTTTGGCCTGGGATCACCTCAGGGGACATGCAGGTGGTTTGGGATCCAGGGTTTTCCCAAAGCCCCCGAAGAGAGTCTGCAGGAGGCTGTTCTCAGAGGTTTCAAGGTTGTTTATTGTTTCTTATGTCATGAATGTCTTGCCCAGCTAACAGCGATCTGTTCAGCTCGGCATCCAGGGCAGAATCCTGCCTGGCTGGGCAGGACTTATCTTTTATACTCTAAATTACGCACTAGATATTTACAATAACTTTCCAATACAATACAATCTTGTTAAACTGTCCAGCTTTATTCCCATCCAATCTGAAAATGCCAGCATGTCACCCAGCATGGATGGCATGGAGAGGAAGGAGGAAGAGGTATACCACACCCCAAATCCTCCATGTTGGCCACGAGTCTCTTACCACAGACCTCTCAGAAATTTATTTATCTACATTCTAACAGTCTAATTTACACTTTACTTATTTTGCGTGGCTTGTAATTCTTCCTGCAATGTTGGCAGATTTCTCCAGGGATTGAGATTCAGTCTCCAGGAGTCCTGGGCACTTTGCCAGAGCCTCTGAGATCCCTGCCAGGGGGTCTCAAGGCATCCAGAGAAGCCAGGGGAACACCCTGGATTCCCACACTCTCCCACCCAGTCTTCTTATCCATGAGGAGTGCAGCTTAATCAGGTGATACAGCCAGCCTATCATAGACACTTAGGCCAGATGTCTCCCTCCATTAACTAGGAAGGGAGTCTAGATAACTGATTTACTTTCAGCGCCTAAATTAAAGCCTCCTAAAAAGCCTCCTGAAAATAATTCTACTCTTTATATCTATAGTGCCATTTATATTTTAAATAAAGCACTTCTTCAGCCTGGAAAAGAATATAGTTGGACCTCCTCTTAAATCTTAGTTTTTACTTTATGGTGTAAACTTTCTGGAAGGAAACATCATCAGTGGCCTGCCTTACTGAGGCACAAGTTGGGTTCTTGAATAGGAGTTACACTGGGATGGAGCAGGAGGGATAAACAGAGTGGAAAATATAGCTGGCTAATGTAAATGTCTTTGCTATTCTCTGGAAATCAAAATGTTTTAATCACAGGTTTACAGAGTGTCTCATAATTTTTTAATTCAGTATTCCACTTGTTTAATGTACCTGTAATGTTTTACTTGTTCTGTTGATATATAACTGAGTAACTTCTTGTTAGGGAGTTAAAGGAAATTAAAGTTACTCACTTTGTACAGAGAAGACAGCAAGACTTGGTGAAATTAAATGGTTCAGACTAGAATTCAAAAAACCCCTAAAATTTGCCTTGAGTGGGTCATTTAATTTCCTTGTGTGTATTCATGTAAAAAAACATGCTTTGAGGGATCAGTTTCATCCTATGTGTGTCAAGGAGACTAGAAAAAATAATGATCTCCTAGATGGTATAGTCTGATGAGATGAAACCTACACTTCCACAGAATGGTCAAACCTAGAAGAAAATAAAATTGAGCCATTTTCTCATAGGCATTTCCCTAATTTTCAAATCTAATTTCTAGTAAGATATCTTTAAAAAATGTTAGAACCACCAACTAACCTGTCCTTTGCTTTACTGGAGTGAAGAAATTTTGTGTCTCTTTTTCAATTTGATTCTAATGTATTTGTTAATGAGATTTTTCACCTAACACCTAAATTTCACTGAGAATGTAATTTGAAATTAAATTGCACTTAATTTTTACTTTTCCCAAACCTACCTGCTCTTATGACTCATCCTTTCATAGATTTTGAAGGACAGAAAAAAATAAAAAGATTAGTCACAGGTACAAAATTAAAATATATAAAAATTCCAATGAAAGCCAGGATAATAAAGAGCTAATTGACTTCTGCTGCTGGCCATATTTGTGTTTTATTTCTACCACTTTGCTGATGTGAAACTACTACTCAAGACACCGAATATTTTTGTTGTGTGAAATACTAAGATACTGTATATGAACATGCTAGGTTGGTACCTACAAAGTTTTTCTCTGATGCTGGGGACTTTCAGTCCCTAGCAGACATGTGGAATTTCCGTTATTGTGTTTAAATATCATAATTTTTATGAAAAGAAAATGGCCTTAAATTTGAGCAGATGGCTTTGAAGGCTGTTTGATTCTACTAGCTGTGACTTGAACTTAAGATTACATATTTATAAAAAATTCTCCACTAGGTTGCAGAAGCTATTCTGTGAGGGACAGCATCTTCATCCAAACCAGAAGAAAGTTCATGGAGAGATAATCACAAGAGCCACAGCATCTCTCACATGGGGCTGAAGACATCTTTGCAAAAACACTTCCTTGGAGATGTGAATCATAAAGTATGCATCCCTATTGCCAGTAGTCACTTTTCTAAAGTTTCAAGTATGTATTTAAGAGCATGTTCTTTGGAAGCAATTTTTTTGCAAATGAAAGTATGTATAAGCATAATCAGGTTTTCTGGCTTGTGCATAATTCTATGTGAATTATAGATTTCCTTCTTGTTTTGCAGTAGAAGGAGAAAAATCCTTCCCCCCCTCTTTTCTAGATCTAGCTGAGTTTTGTGTTGTTTTCAATGAGTTTTCTGAACTTGTAACACCTGCTACTCCACTGATTTTACAGGGAATCCCCTTGCCTTGGCAAACCATAAATCTAGTATTTTTCCATTCAATGCCTTGCTTGCCAATATGTAACAGTGTACTTCTCCCAGTTCCACTCAGTGGGAAAATCACTAAGATTTTTACAAGTTGTGACAAGTTAGCTCACTTTGTCAAATGAGATGCTTATTTCTGGCTGGTGTGTCCATGACTGCTTCTCCACAGCCAGCTTACCACATTTCTAACACATCTCACTGTTTAGAATTTAGACATCTAAATATCTCTTTATGCTTTCCGTTCTCTTGGCTTTGTATTTCTTGCTTCATATTAAGGGCACCTCAGACATCACAAGTCACTTTTCTTACTTTTGCTCAGATTTGATTGAAATCTATGCTTTGTTAAAGTGTACAGTCTCTCTGAAATTCATCTCCTCTACTGGAAACTATTCCTTTGGCTAAATGAAAACTTTCTTATATTTATTATATTTATAAATATTTATTATATTAAATTAGCCAACACACTCTGCTCTCTGCCTGTATAGGGACTGAAATAAAATGTAAAAGAGATCAGATGAGAAGGGAGGCAACTGTTCCACTATAGTGAGAATGACAGTGTGTTTGAAAGTCACTAGAGAGTAATTTTGGCGAATTCTATACGGTGTCAGATATGAAAAGAGATACTGATAATTTCCTCCTGTGGCACACAGTCACATGCAATAAAAATTGTGACTTCAGCAACAATTTTGAGAAGGGGGAAGTTGAGGACAGCAGACTTTTGGGCTCCCTGCTATCTGGGCTTTCATGATCTAGCCAGGATTGGATCCACTCCAACTGGAATCCAGCGCAAGCATGAGCTAGACTGGTGGGCATAGTGCCCAGATGTCCTGAGTGAACTCTAAAATGTTTGACAGAGGCACATGCTCTTTATCTGATCTGATGGCACAGAAAGACTTTATAGTGAATAGAGTGGCTGTCAATTATTTGACTCTAGAATTGAAGTCTCAGGTAAATGGAACATTAAACAGAAGCCCAAAATCTGTGTCATAGTGATATATCTGAACACAGTGACTTATTTGTATTTTCTTTGCATTTGAGCTCTTTTGATGAAGGTGACTGCTTTCCCTCATAGATCCTGTGAATCCGGATAATTCTGAACTTTGGGTATAGATAAAACCATCATATTATTTCTATCCAAAATGGAGAAACTGAGCATAGGAACACATCCAAGTGAATGGGATAACCTTGAGCAACAGAAGCGTTGTCAGGCATTGGGATGAACAGGGAAATGGCAGAATCATCATCCTTGGCACTGTTCAAAAAAGTGTGTGGATATGGCACTTTGGGACATGTTTGAGGGTGGACTTGACAGTTCTGTGTCAATGGTTGGAATTGATGATCTGAGAATCTTTTACAACCTAAAATATTTTATGGTTCTAAGACTGGAAGAAGACATGCAAATCTTCTAAAACATATGCAGGTTAAAGCTAGCTTGGACTGGTGACTTTAGTCAGCTGTAACCAAGAGGGGAAAAAAATTGCCATCTGACTTATTTTTGTCAAAGCTAATAGAATTTGAGGATATGCACAAAAATAGTTGGCAAGCAGATCTGAAAAGTGATCAATACAGGTTAAAGAAACAATTTTTTTGTAGACATGATTCTATGAAGTAAAAAAAAATCAACCCATACCCAAGAGATGTTCCACATCTCTGAAAAAGATGTATTTTGGTTGCCTACAATATTTTCAAGGATGGTCTCTATTTGCACTGTAACGTGACCTGGCTGGTGAGGAACTGTCAACTTCAAGTTGTGCTTTGGTGAGAGAACAAAACTGTGCATTTTAACTGCACATCATTAGTGATTCTTTCAGACTATGAAAGAATGCACAGTTGGACCAACATAGTTATTATTTATTAATTTTTTCTATTTGCTAACGTGAGTCCTCTGAAAACAGCTTGATTTCTGAATGCAGCTCATTAGCAAGAACAAGTTGCCAGTTTCCTGCCCAACATGCACCCATGGATAGATTTTAATGATTTCTATGAAAAAATATGAATTAATTTGCCCGGCAGGATTGGAAGTGGGAGGAGGGGCATTCCACTGAAGGGTATACTGAAAGCATTTCTTATTGTTTCAGACAAGGTCAAATATGCTTACTTCCAATCTTAGATGGATTTTGCTGTCTAATCTTGCAAGGGATTTTTATGACCTTTGAGCATGTTACTTCCTTGCCTGTGAATGTTCTTTCTGACAAATTGCCAGTTCTGAAGCAGGGAAGGTCTGTGAATATGTGGACAGACTTTCACAGCATTTGAACTTCACTGCTTTATTGATGAGTACTTGTTGCTTTTTCTCTGGTTTTGATTTTTTAAGGGGAATGTGAACTCTACATGACACAAACTGTGACATTTGAAGGTAATAAGAGATCCTTATTTATGGGAATTGACAAGTGAGAGATTTCCAGGAAAATTTGATGAAGAACTCTAGGTATTAACAGCAGGGAGGCGAAAGCTTGTTAGAAAATGTAACTGATTATTGTTGAGCATGAAGATCCAGGAAATGTATTTTTAGAATTGCTGTGGTCAAGTGGACACTCAGTAACAATACCTCCTCCTGTTCTCCACTGCCTTCCTGATAGCATAGATCTGTAGGACTAGAGGAATTTCAAGAGGTCTCTGCTTTTGCCAAGAGCACGATCAGTGTCAGTCCTGGCAACTCAAACAGTGCTTCAATAGCTCCCATGCTGAAGATAAAGAATGAACTCCCTACATGTTCATGAAATCGTTTCTTAACTAAACTACATCTCTTTTGTTGTCACCAGCTGATCTGGTGATTAATTTATTTAAATATTTTCTGTGAAAATTGGAAAAAAATTATCTATGTTGTGCATGTTGGGATGCTGCTTCTTCCTCTAATACTGTAGCCCCTTTGCATCAAGAGACTGCATTTTCTGGTCATCCATATATCTGCAATGAAGAAAATTGAGATGATTTGATGGCTTTGTTTATGAAAGTGATGGAATTGAAAGAATCTTTATCAAGAACCCAGTCACGCATTATTTGTTCAGATGCTTTGTATCTGAGTTTCTTTAAACCAAGTTGTAATGGTTGCCTGGGATACAGTGATGGCTCTGAATTTTCAAATGATCTCTTAGAATGACATTGCTCTGAATGAAAACACAGACTACATGTGATTCATGTAAGCCTGTCTGGATTTCTTTGATATTATTGCTTTAAAAATAGGCATGCAATGCATAAAAAATGAAATCTGGCTTTTACAATGGCATGTGTAACAAGCTGAAGTACTAACACTGTTCTGCATGGATGCTCCTTCAGCTGAACTGGCTGATACATCTCATCATGTTCATTGAAATACTGTTACTTTCTCTGACTCCATCTTGCCACAATGCATCTTCTATTTACAAGACTTATTTAAGGCTTTTAAAAGTCTGAATTGAAACATTCTTTTTGTAATAAACCACAAGGAAAACAAATGCTGCCGCATGTTAATGTCTCACCGAAGCTGGTGAATATTGGAGCTGCTGTGGTCCTATTGGCACTTTCTAAACATGGTGAGCCAGCTGGCTCAAAACTAACCAGGCTGCAAAAAATACCCCATCTCTGCCTCATTCTACTCAATTAACCAGGTCAATTCCCCTCTCCAGCTGCTGATGCCTCATAAAGGAGGGACTGGAAACATGTGGCGGGGGACAGAAGAAAAGGAGTGAGACTCCAGCAATCTGGGCTGAAATTGGCTTGAGTTGCTGTGAAACTGCTCCAATGGTTTTTCAAGTTTTTTAAAATAATTTGGCACTTTCAATCTTGAGCTATTTAGCAATGAAATGATGGAAATTTCCTTCTATCCCTCTACAATTTCTTAACTAATATCTCTTCATCAGAAATAGCCTAAAAGGTCCTTAGTTCTATACCATTTGTCTCAAGCTGAAGTTCCAGGCATATTTTGACAGCTTGCCCAATCACTTTTGTTTGAAAACCTGATAATGTTTGGAAAACTCAGGCATATCCACAGAATCTGCCTGCAGAAAATATCACCAAATGTAAAATATAAATTCTTTATCTTTTAACAATAAATTCTATTAATTTATGTGCCTTCTAGCAACATTGACGTGTATGGCATGCTCTTGCCATATCACTGATAGCTCCCATATTGAAGTGAAACATGATTGGAAGCCAGGGCCTCTCATTTTTTCTTCAGGTTGTACATCAGCCCTCTCCTGCTGGAGGAAGATATAATGCTAGGAAATCACCTGTCACCTGGAGCTGTCTCACATTTGAGTGGCTGTTTTAAGGAGCCTAGCTCATCTTCCTGTGCAAAAGGTAATGTCTGTGGAAACCTCCTGCCTGCTTAAAGTGGTCTGCAAATGACTTGGAGAAACTGGTCCCCAACTCTTGACTCATAGAGATTGTGAGCCACTAAAACATATCTATGATTCTTAGAAGTATTGTTAAATTCAAGTTTTACAAGAAGGAAAGCAGATCGTGCTGCCACCTACTTACTCTCTGAGTTTGCTGTCCCAGAGGTTCAGGAGGTGGGAGAATGGATGTGGGCTGCATTTAATTTTGGTCTGGGACAAAGCACCTTTGGGAGGATGGACAAGCTGTTAGCAAACATTATCAGTGTAAGAAGCAGTGTATTGCAAGACTCTGAGAGCATCTTAAAAAAGCCTGAGATAGGTGTGGACATGTTAATCAGCAATTTTCATGTGCTTTCAATGACCCCTTTTTCTTTGATTTTCCTTACAGGGACACCTTTGCTCATTTCATATAGCTCAGAAGACATGTTCCTCTCACACAACCACAGGAATGACACTTGCAGCTTTGCAAACTGCAAGAACAATGAAGAAACAGAGGTATTTCACCATTTAACTCTATAAAATAGAGTTACAGTGAGTCTGTGGTCTTAGTTTTCTTAAACAGCATGCTAACTCCCATTCATTTGGCAACAACATTCTCCTGACTTTATCTTTCTGCCTTTACTCTTCATATAAGTGTTGACTTTAAAACAATATTGCAATGGCTTTCAAATAATAGGATAGATTTCTTTATCAATAAATTTCTGCGCAACTGTTGAACATTAACAGATTTATGTTGTTAGTTAACACTTTAATTTTGTCTCAGGAAGAAGAAGCTTTTAAAAAGAGAAAAATTGATAAGAGCTCACAATAAAGTGGCTTTTGGACCACACACAAGAGAAATGGCACAATTGCATATGACAACAAAATATCTACAGTTCTGCTTTTCTGGATGCTGAATCAAAGGTTTGAGCTACTTAAAATTCTTGTTCTTACATGAGCAGCAATGGTGTTCTTTCCATCTGTGAGAATAAATAAAACACACTAAGAAAAAGAAAGTATTCTGTTCCAACATCTTATGCAGTAGACACAGCTGTAGAGATGGATCTGGCAACTTTGAGCATGGTGTTTATAGTTATTTACTGAAGCATATCATTGCCCTGTGGGGAGCAGTCCTCCCTATTCCTTTGGATCTCATAATTCAAAATTCACGTCTTCAAACTGTAATTAACATCAGATCATAAATGCCCTGAATGCTGTGTGCCAGATGTCACTTGACTCAAGGCTCCTTTACACTGCCAGACTGCAAAGAGCATTTATGGTAATGGAAAACTGGAATTGTAACATTCAGAATAGCCCTTGGTTACATAGATAGCACCACCTAACTGCTAAGAGCCATGTAGTTTGTTCTGGAAGAGTGACTGTAGCTAATACAAGTACCTTTCTTGGTAAATCAATAACCTAATACCCAGAAATAGCTTTGCTCTCTGTTCCTGCGTTTATTCCCTCCATTTTGTATGGATTATTTTGCCAGAATGCACTTTTATTACCTCATTTTTGGATTTCTGTTTTGATTTCTTTTGCTTTGCAAATGGAAGAAAACTGGAATTAACGTGCAACATTTCTAGTTACAAATAAAATACAAAAATTCATGGCAAATATTACGCAATACCAGAAGGAAGGAAATCTTTTCTCTGTGTGTGAAAGTAAATAAATTTTTTGCACAGTTGTTTTAAGTTAATGAACATATTTTTAAAACATTTCTGTTTCTATAACACTGACTGAGGCTTACATAATATAGCTTCCAAAATCATTATTATCTAGAAATGAGAAAGCATAGGGAAAAGGTGCAAGAAAAAATATGCAGGAAAAAATAGAGTGTCATGATTGAAAGGTAAGAGGAAATTGTTGTTTTTTTTTTTTTTAATTGGGAGATATTCCCTTTTTGTGAAAATTCTGATAAGATTGGAACAATATGACAAGGCTGCAGTGCATCTTTTGGTTGCCTTCTTCTTTGAACCTCGCCAAAAGAATTATATTATGGGATTTGATATATCCTGAACAGAAACAGCTGCTATAGTAGCATCAGAAAAAATGATTACCAAGAGGCTAGGTTTGGTATGAAGTCTTCTCTGACTAGTGCTTTTTGTTTAGAAGAGTATATTAATGGCATTATTGCTCGCTGTTTATAAGAAGACTCAAGCAAATTTTTAGGTCTGTGCATACAGCCAAAATTAATTCTGTAGAACTGAAGGTCCATGCAGGGTTACTTGGAAAGAAATTGTTAACATCAGCAGTCTGTGTTAATAAATCCAGTTTAATAATTTTGGTTGACACAGTCCAGAGCCAGGCATCTCTTGAGTGACCTGTGTGGAAGATGTACAAGCATATATGAAATGGGTCTGGTCAATAATTCACTAAAGTTGGTCAAGAAGAAACCTGACTGTCTTCCCTATTTCTGCAGGGCTGTGCATTTTATTTTGCTTAACATTAAAACAAAGTGGTAGGGTGAGAACTTGTGCTACCATTAATTTCGTCTTCTGAAAAGAAAATTTCTTTTGGCCTCTTTTACATACAAATAAGGCAAAAATAATGCCTGTTCTGCAGAGATACTACTTCATCTACAAATATAGAAGTGGAAAGGCATGAAGGTAGCAGTCAAAGAAGGAGCAAATGTGTAGCTGGCCAAGCAGGAGACTGAGCAAAGGCAAGGGGCATGGGAGCCATCTGGAGCAGGGACTGGTTTTAATACATTTGTAGAGCAGGAAGCACAGAGGTTTCTTTCATGTTGGCATTATGTAAATATAAATAGTTAATAATAATGTGGGCTGTAATGGAAATAAGTGAGGCCTTGGCAGCACTGGGATTATTTTAAATTAATAGTTCATGGATGATAGCCAAAGCATAGAGGTGAGAAGAGGCCTTGCATGTACGCACTGTTCTCCTGCACACTACAGAGGTGAAAGTAGCATCATCTGGACACAACCTGATGGTGAATGAGAGGAAGGAACAGCAATGTGAACATAGCTAGTTTTGTGGTTGGCAGATGCAGAAAATTACCTTCAAATGACTTTTTAAATATGGCTTACTTTTGAGCACATTGTTATGGTTGAATCTGCTTATGCAAATGCTGTGAACATGCTGCTATCATCTCACTCTTGTTCCAGATTTATTATTATGCAGATGCACAGACAATTCACACTGCTTATCCAGATGGCCTGGAGGTGCTTCAGTTCCCTAATAATCAGATAGGTATGCAAGAGCTCATAATGACGACTGTATATGCAGATTTATTTCTATTATGAAAGTGTGGTCTTATTTCTGGCTCTGGCAGATCTCGTATTTTCTTGCCACTTCACATTATCTTTGCATTTCACTTTCAGTATATTCCATCACTTCACTTCTCAGTTTCCTCCTACAAGCAAATATAATAATGTAAATGCAGCTCTTCCAATTCTGATTATCTGATTATGTGATTCTTTAATTTCTTTTACCAGTACTGTAGATATAATTTACATCCTCACTACAATGTCAAAAAAAAATTCCTGACCTAGCTTTGTGTAAGGCAACCTGAAAGAACACTAGACAGACTTTTTACATCTTCTTTTCTACAGAAAAACATTATCCTGATGGCACACAAGAAATTGTGTTCCCAGATCACACAATGAAATGTCTCTACAGTGATGGAATGATGGAAGCTTTTTTTCCCAGATGGCACAGTAGTGAAAGTAGGAAAGTAAGTCCTGTGTAAATAACAGGGACCACACTTTGGACATAGGAACAGCAACACTGACATTTAGAACTGTGGTTAGATTTTGCATAGCTGGGAAATTTCCAGCTGAAGGGAAAAAGGATTTGTAAGATAACAAGGGTTTTACAAGAATGTGGCACTGAAAATTCACTTCCACGTTGAATAATAGGTGATGATTCACCACTGGCAAAATGACTGCGAAATATTCCTCATTTAGTTTCATGTAACTTTACACTGGCCAGAGTAGCTGGGTGATCCCCAGTTGTCAGTGTTAGGAATGTGGGTACCAAAGGACTCAAGATGAGAGCTCCTGAGCTCTATTCCCAGCTGTTTGGATTCCCCTCTAATATTGGGCAAGAACTGAGATTATCTCAGTTGGTTAGAGCATGGTGCTAATAACACCAAGGTTGTGGGTTTGACCCCTGAAGGGGCCATTCACTTAAGTATTGGACTTGAGAGTCCTTGTGGGTCTCCTCCTAGTCATATTCAGTGAATCTGTGTTGTCTCTATTCCTCCATGCTAGATGAGAAAAACAGCATCAGGACTACTTACACGTCTCTTATGGAGAAAAGGAAGGATCCTGTTGTGAAATGGATTTTCTGCCTGCAAAATGCCTTGAGATCCCTGCATGAAGTCATGTAAAATTCAGGTCTCACCATCCTTTAGCTATTACACTGCATATTGAAGTCTTTTTGTGAGACCAGATCTCTGATGCCATCACATGTAAATCCTGAGGTTTTCCACTTGGCATTATTTTCCAATTTCATTGAGTCATGTTAGACAGCTCTGTGAGACAGGTTAATAAAAGACAGTGTTTTCTCATCATTTCATTCACTGCTACTCCTTTTAGGAATGGAGATAAAAGAGATAAACTAGTGGTGTTCAGTGATGGTCAAAGGGAAATTCATGCTGCACAGCTCAGGAGCAGGGAGTACCTGGATGGCACTGTGAAAACTGTGTTCTGCAATGGCAGACAGGAGACCAAGTACTCCACTGCATGAGTCCAAATCAAAGATGGGGAGGGTAATCTCATCCTAGATAAGAAGTGATTCCTCCCTGCAGAAAGCTGCACTGTACATATGTAGCTCAAGGTGTTTTCTTGGCAGGTCAGAACTATTAGGAAAATTTAACTTCTGAACATGAATGGATGGGTCTGTAGGGCTGAAATTACTTTGGCTCAACAACTGGAGCTTAGTTTGGAATAACCTGAATTAAATGTCTCTTGAGTGAGACTGAAGGAGATACAGTCATGCCCTTTTTGTGTATTCAACACTAAAACAAATACCCACAGTACTTCTCACCAAAGTCTTTGTTTCATGGTACTGATCACACTTTCCCTAGTTTTTCTGCAATTTGTTGTCAAAGTTACTACAATTAAGAACTATAAGAACCTCAAATACACAGTTCAGTGCTGCCTTATGCTGACTAAAATACATCTACATGGGTTTTTTTTTCCCTGAGTTAATAATCAAAAAATGTGTGGAAGTGAATAATGTTTTCAGTTTGTTTGGATTCTTAGGAGAGGAATTTCCCAGCATGTATCAGGCCTTATCATGGGCTGGACATTAACAAAAACCTGAGCAGGAGTGGAGAGAAGTGTCACAGCTCTGGATGTGCCTTCCAATCAAAGTTATTAAAAAATTATATGATCATAATCTAAAAACCCTTCCTCATGCATTTGAAAATAAAATGCAATGTTTATTCCATCCCAGTGATCATTCTGGATCAAAGATCTGGATCTTTCCTCTGTGTCTCTTTGTCTTTGAAATAACCTTTCCTGCTATTGCTTTCATTGTTCCAGTAGTGCAAAAATATTTCCGGTCAGTGAATCGCTTCATCTGTAAGGTTCTTTGGATGGCACCTGATACTTAGAGGGATAAATAATTTACCAGATGCTGCTTTGAATTGCCTTCCCCATAGACTGCCTGTCAGAAAACCATAGAGTAGTTTGGGTTGGAAAGGACCTTAAAGATCATCCTGTTCCAAATCCCCAAGGCAAGGACACCTTCCACTAGACCAGGTTGCTCAAAGCCCCATCCAACCTGGCCTTCAACACTTCCAGTGAAGTTGGAAGAATTTTTCCAAATCACTGAAACTCTTTTCTTGTAGAGCTCAGCTCATTGCCTGCTCACTGACTGAAATATCCAGTTATCTCCTTATGCCCTTCAAATTCCTGTAGCAACAAATACACTCTCATAGCATGCTGTTTTAGCCTTTTCTCATACCTAAGTGCAAAAATTACAACATTATGGAATTGTTCCCTCTTCTTCTCTGTTTCCAGGGGCTCAGATAGTCAACAAATCATCACTCAAATTACAGAGCATTTTCAAAGAGAGAGCAAGAAGCATTGCTGATAGTGATCATACACATACTTCAGTTTATCAATTTAATTATGAAGCTGTGATCAATTTGATATCAGCTGGTGTAGTGATAAAATTGTATTGTTTTCCCTTAACTGCTTCATAACATTCCTGCTTTCAACTACTGAAACAGTTAATATATTTTATTTGTTTTATAAAAGAAAATTCTAACTAAAATTAAATCAAGACATCATTCTTTCCATGTGATTCACTAAGATTTGCACTTCGTGCTACCTTGTGTAGTCTGTGTTGATTTTTTTTTCTTAATTAAACATCATAAAAATGTGAACACAGCTAGTGTTTTCAGCTTGGCTGAGAAACTAAATATGATACCAATGTTTTATAAAGGACCATTGGTTTTATTCCTAAGAATTCCTCTAACAAAATGTCCCTGTTCTCCAGTTTAAATGCTGACATTCTTTTTGTTTCTGTTTCAAATAGAAAACAGGCTTTTCTCACAGCTTTTAGCCTTAAATCGCTGTTTACGATTCAATAACCTGTCACTGAATCACATAATCCTGTGAACTAATAATCCCTCCTAATTGTAAACTAAATAAGGAACAATTTTGTTATCATGCTGCTTGCTCCTTGCTTCATTAAACAACATTTTGACTTTGGAATAATTTGTCCCACAGTCCTGCACAAAATGTGACAAATGGGGAATATGTGCACATATGTCACCCTGTGCACAAGGGTGACCCTGCTGAAGATTTTATAGCACTTTTGCTGGCCTGTGTCCAATCATCATTTTACTAAGACACGTTTTTTTCAGGTGATATTTTACGGTATGATAATAAATGGATTTTTGACATAAAGGGCACAGGTGTTTGGAAACAAGGAGACAAAATTAACTCGCATGAATGACAATCTCTGTCAGGTATTCTATAACTGAGAGTCCTTCACAAATGAGTTCTGACACATCCCACTTGATTTCTCACAGGCTGATTCTCACACCCTCTCTCCTCCACCTTCCATTTCCCTCAGTTAACCAGAAGCATGGCTCTACCATTTATAGTTCATAGCTGTAGGAACAAAAATAACCCCAAAAAAAAATTCAAATTAAGTGTGACTGCATATTGTGCTTAAACTGTAGCAATACACTGCTTTTCAATGGTTTTTGTCCTGGAGGATTTACAATTAAATTTTCATTATTCCTTCAGGGAGATGGAACTCATTTGGGAATTACCACTTTTGTCTTCTCACAGCTTCTCCTGGCATTAGCAAAAACATGCTACAGCCAGTATTTGTCCTCAGTTTTTTCACATTTAGAATATGCTGTGACGTGAACAGAGCTAGTTCCAATCAGACAGCCAGGGATGTGGGCCTCTGGTCTTTATCAGAGGAAATGTGTGTGGTTAGCTCATAGTTGCAGAAGTCAGGTGTAGGTAACCATCAGCTAAGTTGGGCAGACTGGTGTGGAGAATGCCCAGCCTCCTGGGATTTGTTCATTTTTAGCTTCACCTTTTGCTTGGAAGGGTATTTTTGGCATGCTATTTTTTCCTGCAGCTGGGAAATCAGTGTTTTTCTTGGAAGTACTCTGACAGTTTTCTTAGTTAGGACAGCCACCTTAGGAACTGATCCTCTTGCAGCCTGCAGAGCTGGTCATGGAGAAGAAGCAGAAGTACATTTTGCTACTTTTTCATAAGTGAGTAAGCCAGGCACTCTCACCAGCTGTGCTCCAGGGCACATGCCTTCTGCCAGCCTTCACCCCAGCCACTTGGTTTGGCCTGGAAGTGTCAAACTGCTTGTAGTTCAGCAGTTCAGTAATACTGTAAAAAAGTTTTCTTCTCACAGTGACATCCATGGAACAGCCTAAACACAAGGCTGGATTTTAATTGAGTTCTAAAAGCCAGGGCTTGAATTTGTCATCGACATTCTCATGGAGATGAAACTCCAACAGCTTCAAGATGTCTGTTGTGTCACAGACATCTGCCTTCATGTCCATCTTACTTCAAGGTGACTTTCTTTGCACTGCTGCGCTACTGGCACATTATACTAACTCAGTATGTTGCCCTGCTCTGAGCAAACTCTCTTGGTTAAGATCATAAAGCCCAATGCAAAACTGTCAGTAGACAGAATGAAAATACCTAGTGATTCCTGGACCATTTTACATTCTGTAGTGTGGGAGTTGTTGCCTTAAAAAAGACGGGATTTGAAGCAATTTTTGGCCGAAAATGTGAGGAATAAAACTTCTATTGGAAAGAGATTTTAGACATCATTAATGGCTGAGACTGTGGCCAAAATCTGAGCTTCTGCAAACAAAGACTTTCCATATTGCAAAGTAGTATGTAATTCTATATTCTAATAGAAATATGTATATGAATGTACTTACTGGTGTTCTACAATTATGCCTCCAGTAACCTTCCATCTCAGGTTTAAACTGGTGTTGGAAGGGAGGCAGCAAGGTCTAAACTGCACTGGGATTATTTCTGAGAACCTCCTTGTGGATAAGAGACAGACTGAAGCTGCATTATCCTCAGTGAGAGCTTTCCTTGAGTGAGTGGTTTATAAGAACAGGAGACAAACACAGTAAGAAGCATGAGTCTACCTGTACCCTGCTGCTGACTGAGGCTTCAGCACAGACAAGCCTGTGCTATTTGCTGCCTGCTAGACTGATGCAGGTCTTATGGAGTCTTTCCTCACTGTGAAAGAGATGTCTCACGTCACAGTAACCTCAACTTCCATTTTTTTCCTTCCTTCCTTCCTTCCTTCCTTCCTTCCTTCCTTCCTTCCTTCCTTCCTTCCTTCCTTCCTTCCTTCC